>OX411309.1:114691210-115911210 GCA_948150685.1 Rhaphigaster nebulosa | reverse complement strand
CGACGAACATTTTTCTTCCCTGCCAACCGTGTTGCTACAAATCGGGCAATTAATCGCCGTGAAGACAGACAGGAAACTGGATAAGTGAACTATCAACTTTCAATATTTCTGGAGAGCGGTAGACGCAGTCGAGTTAAGTATCGTCCTTATCTCTCTCGCAACGATCTCGAATGAAACTTAATTTTTTAACACAAGCTTATGATGTATTGTTGATTTTGTCATAACTGTTTAAAAGTCACCAAGACTGGCGATATTACTGATACTATTAATGTACAATGAAGTAAAAAAAATCTATTTGATACGTAATAGATCACAACTTTAGAGAGGGAAGAGAGGGAAAGAGAACGACACTGAACCTACCTGTATGAATGCTAGAGCCAGACTGAAATAATTCCTTATTCCTCATTCTGATGAAGGAAATAAAAAAAACATGGACAATAAAAAGTACCGACATTGATTCTCTGGCCTTGGAATTTGTAATCTGGTGCATGTCTGAATATTGAAAGTCTTCAACTTTTTATTGAAAAGTACGTATTTTTTAATATGAATATGTTTTGTTTTCCTGCAAATTTGTGATGCATAGGAGTAAAAAAAAAAAAAAATATATTCTTCTTAATAGCTTTGAAGAAACGAACAGTTCGTCAATTTACATAAATATCACTATTGTTTCTATTTGTATTATTACTCTATGTTTTTGAAATCGTCAGTAAATAATAGTTCCTCCACAATTGAAATATCTTGTATACATAATAAGTAATAGTATAATTAAATAATGTGAATATAAGGGAGGAATTGAGGACAAATAAAGGAGTCGAGGAGTTGAGTGGGCGGGCGCAGGTCCACTCTAGTATATAACCGCCTCGAGTCCTGCGGCACGGCCCAATCCTACCCCAGACTCCGGCAGGTAAGTACCAAGGCTTGTCTGTCTGTCGTCGGTATTATATAGTAATATACAATAAATTGGCTGTATTATTAACGGCATATTATTACCTACATATCGCTAGGAGCATCGAGGAAATTTTTATTATTATTTTTTTTACATTAATAATAACTAGAAGATAAAACCATATAACATTTGAAATACAATTTTATCTTTAATTTAAGAAACATTATTTTTTAAAAATTAGAGCATATTGAACTGATAATTAGCATGATTACGAATCGAAACCAACTCATTATTATAAAATTCTAGAAAAAAATACATTCAAACTAAGATACAAACTTCAATGTTAAAAAATGTAAATATAAGTATTAGATTAAATAAAGTCGCTGAACATAAAAAAATATGTATTATTTACAATACATTTTTCGTATAGAGATATGAGCACTAAGGACATTTTCTTAAACGATATTTTACCTATGTGATAAATAGACCACACGTATAAATATTATAAAAAATCAGAAAATTCATATTACTAGTGTAAATAAAACTACCTATTCATAAATTAACATAAATTATACCTTTAAATTAAACTGAACTAGATAATAAAACTATTTAATATTTGAAATATATATTTTTTTTAATTTGAGAAAAAAATTAGAGTATATTGAACTGATAATTATCATGATTTTGAATCTGTGCCTGCTCATTATTAAAAAGTAATTTTGTATATAGAGATATGAATATTGAGAACATTTTTCTAAACAATATTTTACCTGCATAATTAATAGACCACACCTATAATTATTTAAAAAAAATATTTTTAATTGTTATGGAAAAGATCCATTTCATTAGTGTAAATAAAACTATATCATGTATGTAAATAAAAGTTCCAATCCTTCAAATTAAAACTAAACTAGATAATAAAGCTATCTAATATTTGAATTATAATTAGAGTGACAATACATATTTTTTTTTATTCGAGTAAAACATTAAAAAAATTATTAGTTTATACATAAACTAATTATTTTTAAATTAATGTATTCATAAACTATTAATCATATGACTACAAATTCAAGCCAACTCATTATTAACAATATTTAGAATAAAATAAATCGAAACTACACTACAAAGTTCCGAAGTAGATAAATATGCAAATATTCAAAACATACATATAATAATTTTTAAAAAAATCATTTAATTTTAATTTTAATATTACCAACGGCATATTTTTATTTATGTAGTAGTAGGAACAATAATGCCATTTTTCATACCGATTTTTTTAAACAACACATATATTAAATTATATTTTTAAAGTTTAGGGGAAAAACTCATTTTTTTAGTCAAACTTATCCAAAGTTCAAATCCTTTAAATTAAAGGATGTAATAAATAATAAATAAACAAGGTAATGAATCCACCTTATAAATTGAATATAATTTTTTTTTTGAGAGAGATAATTTTTTAAAAAATAAATTAGTTTACGTCTATAAACTAATAATATTATGTTTATGAATTTAAGCCTACTCATTATTAAAATGTTATATAAAAAAATCTCCAATCCAATGTAACGTTATGAAGTTGAAAAAAATATGAATATACTTGCAACTTATGTAAATAAAAAACTCACTAAATTTGACTTAAAACAGCTAGTATATATAATTAACGACATACGATTTTGTATTTAGTGTTAGAAGAAAATTGAGAAAATTTTTCTTAACGTTCTTCTATTTTTCTCAATATTTCAAATGAAAATCGAAAATAGACTATAATGAGTGCATCTAACATTTCGATCTTTTTCTTATATAGTATAAAACCACTAGAAAAGAAGAGTTTGGGTATGATTAATGCCAATTAACTGCGACAAACAATACTATGTGTATGAGCACATATTTATGTAACAATGGTAAAGTTAAACAATTAAAATTTTTTTGAAAAAACCCAAAAATAGAAAAATCACACATAGTAAAATCAAATAAAAAGAGTTAATAATTATTAATCATTTCTTTCACGATATAATTTTTTTTTACATTTTACAATTATATATCATTATGCTTAACTACCTTATTAAGTTCTGCCTCATATTTATCAAATTATTTATGAAGAGCGGTTGGTAAAGCTATCTCTTAAGTAACATGTCTTTTAAAAGCTATATAAGTGTTTCTAGAGATTAGAGAGAACTAAAAAAATGTCATATTATTCATCATAGAATAAGCTACAATATAAAATATTTTTCAAAGTAGAGTTATTGTTTAAATTAATGTAATTTCAAAAAAATGAGGAAAAAAATTGTCGTGACTCCGAAGTGTAACTACAGAAAAAAATTTACTCCATCAGTCATGATGAATCTACAAAAAAATAGAGTCAGTTTAAAGCCAAACAATTTGATTTATGTTTCATATTAAAAATGTAACAACTTTGTCAATTATTAATTTTAAAAAAATCGAAACTTTATTTCAGAAGTTGAAATCCCTTTTGGTCGGTTTGACTTCTGCATAAAAATCAAAAGCAGTTGATACTTTCTAAATTAAAAAAAAAAGATTCGAAAACTTTTAAATTTTCATCGTGTTGTTCGATACATAAAAGTTGCAATTCTTCAACAAATGCAAATATCACAGTTAATTTTCTATGTAATTTATCGCTACAAATGACGATGTTATTTGTAAAAAAAAATACTAATTCGAAAAAACAAAGTTTGTTACAATTACAGGTAAATATCTTTACTTGAAAATTGAATTTCTCATTCTTGATTGTATTTTCAAACAAAACCCTTAAGTCTCTAGTATAAATAGCTTTGCTGAAGAAAAGCAGAAATATCTTGAAGCGACCTCAGTGTGCACGAGGCTGGCAAAACTAAATTTTTTCAGCTCAAGATCAATGTATATATATTATATATATATATATATATATATATATATATATATACATATATATACATATATATATATACATATATATATATATATATACATATATATATATACATATATATATATATATACATATATATATATATATATATATATATATATATATATATATATATATATATATATATATATATATATATATATATATATATAAATATAAATATTTATATTATATTATATATTATTATATAATATATTATTATATTATATAATATATTATATTATAATATATTATATTATTATATTTTATTTATATATATATATATATATATATATATATATATATATATATATATATATATATTGAGCTGAAAAATTAAATTATTACAAATTAAAGTATATCAATATAAATATAAATTATTTTTGATTTTTAAACAGGACGGTTTCCTAAAAGTACTTCAACTTTTGAAATAAAGGTTCGAATTTGTTTGTCATAACTAATATTTAAAAAAGTCATTGTAATTTTGAATTGAAAAAAAATTCATTTTTAAGGGTTTGAAAGGGTTATCATTATTCTAATATTTGATGTTTGATGAAGTACATTTTTTCTACAGTACTTAAAGCTTTGGAGTCATAATTCCACTTTGAATAATATTCCATAATGTAGCTTATTCCATTACAAACAATATGATATTTTTTTTAGTTCTTCATGATCTCCAGAAGCGAAGATATTGATGAATAAATAATTCATTTTTTATATAAATAATTAAAAAAAAAATCTACGTCTGATTGAGACAAGACTAGTTTACCGAATTTCTGTGGAAAGTCTACATAAATTATATTTTGTCCAGATTTTTCCAACTTTGTCTGGAAAATTATATGTTTTTGAGCCCTGGATAACTAAACCGGAATATAAACTAAGGAATCTTTTTTCAAGCCAAATCGAAAAAAAAATACAATTATTATTTAACCTATTTTTCTTTCATGCTTAACCACTATTCTCTTTAAACTGATAAACTATGCTTCGTGTTCATTTAAAACATAGTTAACGATCACGGAGCTGTTTTCGCCAATATGTGACAAAACTTCTATTAATGATTCAATTATGTATTCAAATTAACAATAATTTTTGTCATTTCACTGTAATTTTCCAAGTTTTTATTAAAACTAACTAAATAATACTGAACAAAAAAAAGAAAAAGTTATAAACTTGTTATGGATAACATATCTGCTACTATGTATATTGTAAACTAAAAGGGATATCTGAATGCATGTATATGCATATATATATATATATATATATATATATATATATATATATATATATATATATATATATATATATGATGAAAAAACATCACATTTCAAAAGTTGATAATTTCAGTAGAAGTGGCCACATATCTTAAAAAATATTTTCATATTACATCATGAATTATTACAAATATTAATTATTTTCATTTTTGAAACAGTTATTTTTGTATATCATCTTAAACAATAAACATCGTGTTCCACATTTTTTTTTTCATTTAATAAATAGAGAAATTTAAAGGATAACCTATGGCTGTTACCATAGGTTATCCTTTAAATATATCCATATATTCATTACATTACACTAAACTAAAATTACACTATATCCTTTCGTAATAAGAATTGTAATTGCATGATTTTTAATCAGCAGAATTTCATAATTTATTTCATAATGTTTTAAAAATATAACAATACATGATTGATTGATAGACATCAATTAATTTTCAAACAATATTGTAAATGAAAAATGTTTAATACTTGAAGGACAATGTGCTGAAAGTCAGAAATTGTGACAGATGCGAATATCCGAAACGTCAAAAATAAAAACCTATATTAGTTGACATATTGCATATACATTAACATACTTACGTCAATATACATATACACGTATATTCCCATCTAACCTGCATTAAAAATACATGTTAGTATGGCAAATTAGGCAAAATAGTTTTAAAAACTTTCAAACCTTTCTTGCTTTATTTGTTTTAGGAGAAAAAAAACTGATATTCAAACCTTACTCAGTTTTTGCGATTATTTTTGTATTACAAAAATTCAACTGAAAAAAATTATTAGGAATCGCAACTCAAACCTTTAAAATTTAAATAAATCTTTAAAAAAATGTTTTCACGATTCTTGAATTTTACTCCCTTTATTCTAAGAAACTTTATTTGACTCTTTTATGAAATAAACAATAATATTTTTCCTCTCTAATTCTATAGAAGTGCATTAAAAACTCTGGCTAAAAGCTATTACTTAATTTTATGTTGTAATGGATGATATTATTAACAAAAACAATAACAGTTAATGTTTTCATTCTTTGTTCTTTATATTATAAAACTAAACCTCCGTTACCTGCGAAAATTATTATACATCTAATGAATATTATTATACTTAGGAAATAAACGCTTCTCGGTACCGCATATTTCATGATATTTATGTTTGTACATTATATACGATTTTTTTTTAAAATTCTTAACAAGGAGTGTTTTACTTATTTCACTAGATATGCTTCAAATTTAATGGGAACCTTATTTATTTTTTTTATCATTAATTAAAAATAGTTAATTGCTAAAGATGATGTAGGTTGAAACCTGATCCTAGAATTCGGTATTCAAGTGGCTTAATGATTTAGAAAAAAAAAAAAGTTCGAATCTAACAAGAACACGAGTTTCCATAATTTAACTACAAATGAGAAAAAAAAATTGGCTTATATTCTGGCTAAATAAAAATACAATCACACTCCTACACATAATTTATAATATGAAATATAAATGTTGGAAAATCACTTAAGAGAAGACATAGCGGACGATAAAGGTTGTTGTTTCGATTTTAGCAGCTTCATAATGTTTTAAGAATATAAAGTAGATATTAATATAGAAGATACTTTTTTAATAATGGCAATTGAAATTAAAATAGCTTATCGGGAAGTGGCTATTAAGAAATTGGATTAAGCTAAGCTGAAATAATTTTGTGAAACAAGTATTTCTCAAGGATTGATTAATTGAACAAAATCAAGACGAAATCGGTTTTCATAATTTATTACTCACATTCAAAAGCAGTTTTTATGACCTTGAACATATTTTGTGCTTCTTTGTCTATAGGCTAATAATAAAAAACAAGTAAGTAATTGTAATTATTATTATTTATGTAAATATGAAGATATTTATGTTTCAATATATTTTCGGCTTTGGATTTTACTAAATAGATTTTGAATTATTATTTAAATTATGTAATTATATACCACTCTACATTTCCTTTATTTCTATATTTAAAATTATCGTAACAATTAATTTTTTTGATCTTGAAATGAGACATGAAATACAATAGGAATCTTTCAGCTTCATATGAAGGTCATTTTTATAGTTTGTAAATTCGCTTAAAAATGACCATATTATATATAAAGCATGAAAACGAACAACAATTAGATAAATAAGAACGAAATTTAACAAATATGAATGACCTAAATGATATTATATTAAAAACTATAAAATAAATTCTTCTCTGTTCCATTAACTTATGAAACTCTGTTTTAGAATCAAATAACACCATTAAATCGGTGATTTGAGAAACCCCATGGGTCATAGAGACCAAATTTTTGGAAAACAACAAAAAATAGTCCAAGACAAATCGTAGTGGTTTAAGGCAGCCCAAAACGACTGATAATTAAAATCTGATTGACTCTGAACCTATTATATTACCTATTAACACAAGAATATTTATTAATGTGTATACATTTTCTTGACTTATGGGGTTTCTCAAATCAATCAATCCTCAAGGAAATAAGGAAAATAATAATTACCAATAAAAAAATGAAAACAACTGATAATTGAAATTTGAATGACTCTGAACCCTAGTATGATAAAATTCTTATTAAAAGCACATTTAGAATAGATGTTTCAGTTTCTGCTTCTTCGTCTCTTCCCCATGTGGTCCACACGAAAATATCTGACTTAGGTTTGTGAACCTGACTTATCGAGTTTTTCAACTGAATGATAACTAGCGTCGGACTTCTTGGTTTATACTCCTAAAACACTCGTCTAGCTCAACAGAATGGAAATCCGCCAAATTTTGTAATATATTCCACAACATGACTTAGGGGGTATCTCAACTCAACGATTCATTTTAACATGAATACAATTTTCTTGTGTTTAAGCAAATGATTTTGTTGTGTCCAAGTAAATGAATTAAATGATGTTGCTAGTTTTAGGAGTAAACTTTTCTGTAGCACAAATGGCTGTGCTCAATAACATACTAATATATATAATTAAAGCTGGAGTATCTGTATTATTTTGAAAATGTTTAGTAATTATTATTATTAGTATTATTATGGTCTTTAGTAAATCAATGCTGCGTTGTTCTGTATGTTGCAGTGTATTAATGCGTGAATGTAATATCATAATTATTAAAATAATGGTATAATAAGAATGATACCTATAGTAAATTAATAAAAGTATATTGAGCCGTGAAAGGATAATAAAAGCATTCTCATCATTGATATAAATACTAAATGTCAAATATAGAAATTTTTTACGGCTGAGCTACAAGTAAGTAAACTAGCTGTCGAATACGTAATTAAAACAACATAAAGAAAATATTTAAATTCCTCAGACTACGTAGAAGCTCTGTATTGTAAAAAATATTATTATTCATTGGGCTTACAAGTCGATGGCATCTAAAATTTCAAGAAATCCGCAGTGAAATATTCAAAATAATAACAAAATCTTGTTAGGTGATGTTAATGTAAAAAAAAAAAAATTATCAGTAATAAATTCTTATATATAACCAAAAAAATGTAAGCTACATAACCCTAATATTTCAGTTTATAGAACTCGGATGTCTAGGCACAGATTAGCACTAAAATAGTTTCTCCTAGATTAAAAAGAAACTGGCCTTAAATTTCTTTAGTCTAGAAGCATTCCTGGAGTAAATATGGTGAGGTTAAATCCAAGACTAAATTAATCTTTGGCTCAGCGCCCGATCCTTAAAATTATTATTAAAATTATTTAGTATTAATTAGACAATTTTCTCTTAGACATTCTGTTCAATAAATGCAAACGGCCAATTAGTTTGCTTTAAATTAGACGCAAGTCTTTAAGGTTACTCAGCTATGATAAGAATAAGCAAATATCTTTTTAAATGTCAACTAGATAATTTATTAGGCCATATTTTAGAACATTTGTTCCTATAGTTTGATTACCGTGGATAGTTCATAAGGATGCAAGCTTACGTTTTTTTTTTGTTTTTTTTTTATCAGAAATACATACTGACCCAGATATCGTTATATTTAATTTTTATCTTTTTTGTCGATCATAAATAACATATCCGTCTCCAAGCGTCATTCCAGTGCCATCTCCATTTAATTATATAGAAAGATTATTATTATAGACGAGGAAGACAGAAAGAGGCTATATTATATGAATATAATTTAATAATAATAACTAAACGACTGAAATTACTGTACCCTCTTTTTTCCAAATTGTCAAAACATAAAATTGGGCGGAAAATCCAAAACATATACATACCTACCCATATGGGCATAAGCCTCACAGATATTCAGTTCAGCAAAAAAAAAAAAAAAACTGATATCTTTTCAATCGAAAATTTTAAGACTAATAACGTAAATAAAAAAACTCTACTTGCCGTCTTACATCAACCAACTATCGACCAAGGCATTCTTTATTTTCGACGCTATCGACAACAAAAAACACAAACACTCTTTATCACCGTTTTCCGAATAAACTTCAAGGATGTAACAACACACTGATGTGCGATATGGCTACAGCTGACAAACATTAGAAGGTGAACAAAAAAGAGCTGGATGAGTGATCTCCTTTCGCAAATTACGGGACTATATCTTGATTTAATTCACGTAGTTCACGAGCTCATGCAGCTCTTTTGGTCTTGACCGGCAAGAGGTTCTGCAGAGTAGTGTCCCTGCTTATATTATTATTAGAAACACAATAGTAATTTGAGTACATGAAACCCATTCACTATATCCCAGCAATAAATAGAATAGGATTGACTTCAAATTTATCTGAAGCTCTCAATGACAACGAGCATAACTCCTCTTGTTTTTAATTAGTTGGGATAGATGAATGCGAACTGTAAATTAAATATATACTGTAAATTTAAATTAAATGGATACAAAGAAAATATTAGATAATAATAAAAATCCTTTTAAATGAAGGGGTATAAAAGAGTAGACAATAAAGAACTGCAATGCACAGACAGTAAAACCAATCATAAATAAATATATCGTTTAGCTTCAAGAAACACAGAAAATTTCCGGAAAATTATTGCTCTTTGGTGGAATTTTTAAATTTAGAGCTTGTTCGTTTGGTTTGCGGGTGAAAGTGATAAAAAATAAAGCATAGTGCTAGCGCTGATAGAATAGATAAAATTCGCGGTGGGAGGAACCAAAGTGGATCGGTTATATATGGATGTAATATTGATCATGCATAATGTGTTTAACAAGAACGCTATTTGTGGATTTATGAGCCTGTAGGTGGGGCAAGAAATAACATCTTCGATCTATTTTATTACCTATGATAAAGAATCATAGAATAGATTAAGTTTTTTTTTCAGAAGAATTTTAGTAAAACCGTCGAGAAAAAATATATTGCTTAACCATCAAATAAAATATAATAGTAGATAAAAAGTAATCCTCCTTAATAGATAAAAATTAAAAATATTCCGTTCAATTTTTGGTGATTGCCTCTTATTCCATAAATAAATAGATTCATCTTTCGTTTGGAAGAAGAGTACCACAATGCGAAAAGTTTTATTTTTCTATTTCTTTGGTTGAAAAGCTTCCATTGACGTACACTTCTTTGAGAATGTTGTTAAAACAATTACTTAAGAAAGGGATCATTTACCTTCCGAATTTCCTTCCTGTCTTCGTTAGAGATATCCTGACTTATGGAAACGAGCAATCCTCCTCCCTTTACTAAAACCAACGAAAAATGGAAAAAAATCAGCCGACCTGTATTTCTGCTTCCCTATGAGTGCAAAAGTTATTCTTGATTTTCTAAGCGACTTCTATTCCAATGAGGACATTATCCCTCCTGAGCAAACTGGTTTCCAATCTCAGTTAAGCACCGTCCAATCACTGATAAAGTTACAAGCCGAAATCACAAGAAACCTCAGATAGAATCTGGCTACTGCTGTGATATCCGTTGATTCCTCTAAAGAATTTGATTTTCTGTCGCATGGATATAGGATTACTATGCGCTATATAGTGTCGCATGGTTATTATGCCAAGAGCTCATGCTCTCCAACTTTATTTAAATATACAGTCCCGTCTCATTCAGAGGAACATTATGGTCAAGTCTCGGTCAAAGCCGATATACGTTATTCGTGGTGTTCCCAGGGGCAGTTCTCTCTCCTGTGTAATTCAATGTTTACCCAGCTCACGTTGTAGAAGAAAACTATGGTCATTTAAAAGTAATGGCGTTTGCTGACGATATTGTTATTTACAGTACAAGTGCGAATTCATCTGAAGCAAGCGGAGAACACTTATAACAATATAGTACAGAAACTTAGGAACTTAAATATAATGGTAATAAACCCTGGGAAAACCGATGGGATAATTTTCTCGTACCAGAAAAATATAAAGAAATTACCCATCCAGATTAAAGTCGACTATATGTGAGGTCGATCTCAAGAAGGATAGTGTATCTAGGTGTAAACATCGACAGACACTTAACTTTTGCAAGCCACTTTCGAAAAAAGCTGATTATTGTCAGAACAAAATCGTGGAAATTGGCTCACCTCCTTATCTATAATTCAGCCGGCTCTGTTGCATATTGCTACGATGTTTTCTAATGTCACCCCATATGCAATAGTGTAACAAATCCAGAATGGGGTGATTAGAAAAATATAATAATATAATACTCTCTGGAAAGAAAAAGCTCCTAATGTTCTCAACACTGCACAACTACCAACAGTGAAAAAATTCGTTAGGCGACGCCATTTAAGTTTTTTGATACTTTACAACACCTTCACAACCCACTACGATAGTACAACACCTCCGATAGCGCCAAAGCGATGGCAGGAGGCAGTTGCATTAAATGGATAGAATAGATTTAAGTAGACATAAGGTATCAGAGATAAGGAAATTCACAGTCTGAAGTGATCCCATCACTGTTATTATACCATTTTTACTTAATACCAATAACATTTAGGTATCTCACCAAAATAACTTAAAATTTATCCATGAGACATGTTTTACCATGAATATTATTATGAGGTAAATTGACTTCGATCAATACTAAATTACTGATAAGATTTACGACAATGTTGTTAAAATTTTATACCTAGTTAGATTTAAAAAAAAAATTGCCTATATTGTGAATTTAAACTTTATATAGAGAGGTAATTATATCTTTAATCATGATCAGTGAAATAAATTCTTCCTTTACATAACATATTTTCATTTAATATATATATTACCCTAAAATTTCTCCACCAACTTTTCGTCGTATTCTTACATTTCAAGGATGCTCTTCTATAAATAGCAAATACAAAATCAACAAATAAAAATATTCATATATTCATAAACTAAGTATAATAAGTCATTACATGTTTATAGAAGAGCATTTTGAAAATGGAGGATTCCCCGAAACGTTGGTAGAGAAATGTAAGATTGGTGAATTAATGAAGCTTTGTAATATAATGGAAGAATTCATATCACTTTAGAGAAGAACCTTTCTTCTTTCTATTGAACTTGTTTTACATACTTAAATTGTAGTTATTTTAAGGATCAAAATTAGCACTCATTTTTGTCATTGGTATCGCAGTTTGCGATACCACCATCGTTTTCGAACTTGAATAGTACAATAATAATTTTCTAATTTTTCTTCTTAAGGATTTATTTAGTATTGCTTCCTCGAGTTCGGTGAGGTGAATCGGTCATTTTTCTGTCGAAAATAAGTCTAAGATAGAGTACGGTGTCAGTCTGAGGAATTTGGTTGTTCTCGATATAAGCTGGAGGACAGGTATTTCTTTTAAGGGTAAATATTATGTGTTTAGATTTTTTATGATTGGGTCAAATTTTCCATATTTTGTATTAGCCATGTAATTTATGTAAGTGATGCAAAGTTTGTGAGGCCTGAAATTTTCAATTAATTGATAATTATTATGTGAAACCAATCTTTCTTTCTTTATTTATTGTTTTTCATAAAATTATTTTTAACGTGACAAAGGTTATGCTGTAGTGAATCAGAAAACATGTGATTCAGATAGACTTCATTATGATTTTTTTTATAAATGACTGTTAAAACTGACAATATATTTTTATAAATAATGTACGAATGATTTAGAAGGTTACTGCATTACCCTGAAAACATTATGGTTAAATAATATAGTAGGAAGATTCTGAAGATGGTTAAAAAAAAAACCTCCTCGAAACGTAGTTAACAATTGTATGAAAGTACTATCAATAAACAAGGGAGATTTATTCATACATTAATTATTTATAAATTCAAAAATGTTAATTAGTTAATATATAAATATTGGTTAATATATAATATATAGTATTTATAAGAATCGTTTCATCACTCTTACAACTAACAAAGTCAAACTGACTACGGTATTCGTAATATATCAAAACGCATTATCATAAGATGCATAGGTAGGAATTACATCCTTAGTTTTGAAGTCATAGTTTTCATTGGCAATGCTACTTCATCCCGCTCTTTTTCTGGGTAAAAAATCTTCTTTTTAAAATTGGGAACGTAAACTTCTTAGCTGCTATCCTTTTTAATGTCACTGACACTGCTCATTCATCAAGTTGTAAATATATTAATATAGAATACATTATTGATTGCTACTACTGATTTTAATGAATAATACATCTGCTTGGGTGTAGTATGTGGACATCTGGAGTAGCTTGAACCGAGAACTCATGTCCCATTGGTAAACTCTATCCCCTCCCAAACTCCTCAATCCCTTGATAAACTATCCCTGTAGTCTCTCGTGTGTCAGATTCGAGAAACTTAGCTTGGTATTTTGTTTTGTAAAAGCGTAATAACATAGCGGAATGAAATGATAACTTCGAAATAAATAAATTAATCTTACAAGCTACAACTGATCAAAGAAATCATTAACACCATATTATCAATTAATTGAATTGCTTTATTGCATATTTAGATGAGCAAAATTTAGTTCCCGAAAATCAGAAGAAATGTTTGATTATATCTCAAAAAAAAAAATCAATATAGTTATGTTAATCAATCAATATCAATTAGTAATGTTAATTCTAAAAATTATAATTTGTGTGTACATTATATATGATTTAGTATTCCTTCATAGTTTTACAATATTATTTCATGTTTTTTTGCCTGTGTTACGCGATATTTGTTCATATTTTACCGTGTTTAACGATGTTTTTTTGCGCTTTACAATGCTCCTATCTTATAAATATTAATGTATTTGTTACAAAGTTTAATAAATGGCCTAAGATCTATTTTGGATCTAAAAAGTCATTTTTATGATATATGATATATATATATATATATATATATATATATATATATATATATATATACATATATATATATATATATAAATTAGGAATCGGATATTTATTCAATTAAATATTTACTAAATTTTCGCCATGAATAAATACTAAGTTGTTACAACTGTCCTTGTGCATTAGTATAGCTTTATTTCAGAATACTATTTTAAACATTATCAAATACTAACCTTCAAAGTAAAATCCATTGTTTTCAACTACTTTCACACATCTTTCTGCTTGTAAGTGGATTTGATACCAGTTTATGTCCTCGCTATCTTCAAAGATCCGACTTTTTAAAAAATGAGCCATTGATCAGAACAATCCATAATCTGCTGGTGCAATATCTGGGCCATACACAGGATGAGGCAAAACGTTTATTGCTTGCAATTCCGATAATTTTTCCTTGGCCAAACTAGGACGATGTGAATTCGAAGTTCCACCATTCACAAAGTGTCATTTTTTTCTCAAACCGATCTTGGCTAAACTCCGGTTGTGCAGCTTTACCTTGCCGTACCCATTATTTATTTTTGCTAGAGTTTTTTAAAATATCCACTTTTCGTCACTTGTGGTAATTTAAAAAAAATGTAAATGACCCCATAAAGCCAACTCAATTCACAAGAAATTAAAGGATTAGTAAAAGTAAACATAAACATAAATAATAGGAGCAAAAACATTCTTATAGGATTAATTATGAGAGTTGGAGTTAGGAGCTGTGTTCATGCACAAGGACTTTTGTAACAAACTAATCATTTTCTGTTCATAGTGATTCATTTTATATTTTCTTTTTTTTTTAGCTAGCAAAGACAATTCTTCGAAAAAGTTTTCCTTTTAAACATTTCTCTCTTAAAATTCTCTTTTTATACAGATTTGAATTTTTTAAAGGCATATTATATTAATATTGTTATTTTTGTTCATAAATATAATGTTTCTTTATTAATTAGTTGATAGGACCTTACCTTTTCCTAAAAAAATAATTTAGATCCTAGCATGAAGTTGCAACCAACATTTTATTTTTAAACAGCTTTTACAATAATTTTATTCATAGGCTGACATTTTTAAATAAGTACGGGAAAAAATTTAAACAAGGAGATATAATTGTAATTCCAGTTTCAATGTGATATGATTAAATGCAATTACCTTAAATTATTCCTTTGGTAGTAAGAATCCAATGTACACGGGGCAAGGTATATTAAATCCGCAACATTTTATTGTATTGCCGGTAAGGACGACATCTGCGCCGGCTCATACCTACTATACTATCTCCATTACACTCACTTTTTATTAAGAAAAAAAAACTTGCTGTTCTTATTCGCGGAAATAGTGCCGATGGAATCATAAGACAAAAAAATAATTTTTTTTATATAGCATTTAATTTCCATAAATATATGGGTCATTTTCCTGAAAAGGGCCAAATCCAGTTCTGAAATTTTGCAGACATTGCCTTATAATTATTCTTCCAAAAAACATCCAGAGTGCTCCGTTGCATATTAAAACGTAAATAAATATTATACTCACATCTCAGCTTGATACGCATTTCTTGAACGGAAAATTCTCAAACAAATGTCTTCCATGAAGAAATGAACGTTGGTTTTAAAAAGTCCCATCAATGGAAGTTTTCATGGATCTGGCAGTGACAGGTGTCTCTCTTCGAAGCCTTTGAGAGTATTACGATTGAGGAGGTTGAAAGGCGAATACATCTTCTTTTAAGGTCTATCTATACTTATAGACCTTAAAAGAACTATTTTCAAATATTGTCGGTGCAGCTCGGCAATATCAGCAAGAAACATTGGGTTTTGTTTTTTTCTTAGCTAGTTTAATTATGCAGTATTTTTTCCCTGTGCCACCATTGAATTTTAACCCGCTTAAAAAAAAAATGGATTAAGCCTTTTTGAACCCTTATTATCTTTGTACTTCGAGGCGAATCACGTTTAAGAGGTGAGGGAATGAAAAGTGAGAGAATGAAAAAACTGCAGTTTTTTAAAAATAACTTCAGTAATTAAACACGAATGAAAAATTACTAGGTGCAGGTCGAAAGCTGTCCCTAAAATAAATCTGTTATGCCGCGAAAGAAAAAAAAATTACTTGCATGGTTTAATTAGAACGAGGAGACGAACTACAGTAAAAATACGGAGCCGCATCAAAACAAATGAAAATAGGTGGCATCTTTAGACCGCACTGACCAGCTTTGGACATGCATGCCTCTTCCTTAACTTGGAAGTAGCGAGACATATCACCGTCATTTAGATCTAATTTGATATTTAAGTCCTCACGAGAACTCAAATTACCACCTGGAGAAGGAATGAAACAAAACTCTGGGACATTTATTTAATATGCTGTCTACCGTTTTAGGATATCTTTAAAATATTAAAGTTACGAATTTTAGGTTCTTCTAACCATACCAAATCAGTTCTGATAATAATGGAACAAAATAATTATCCAGTTTACCTTAATAATTTATTTAATTTTCAAAACGTGGTTCAGAACAGAGTAAGGGAATAAAAAATTTGATGTTATAATTTTTTGGTTCTTAAATCTTTATAATGTCATCAATTTTTTTTGTTTTACATATATATATATATATATATATATATATATATATATATATATATATATATATATATATATATATATATGTGTGTGTATATATATATATATATATATATATATATATATATAAATATTTATAATTTGAAGTATCTAAAATTACTTACGGCCTCGTTTTTGAAATTTGCTCTAATTATGTTGTGAATTTTAACCTGCTAGTTGCAAAGGATATAAGTCAAAAACGATATTTTTGCGGAGAGCGCCCCTATGATTTTAATAGTTCACATTTTTTATATTTTTTTGTCTTTTCTTGATTACTAAAATAGGTTACCATTTTTCTTTAAACTTGATAAGCATAATGAAATAATTAATAAATTATTTATTAATCAATATTCGAAAGCAAATGTATCTTTTAAATATATTTTAATAAAACATTTTTTTTATTGATATTTTTAGTACATTTCATTGTTATTATTTTAAAAACTAAATCCAAACCCTTCCAATTGTTATATGTTTATAAGAGTTTTTATACAGCAATATAAATATTATCATAAGCTGAAAGAATGATTAATAATTATTTTAAATTAGGGTGTTCTTGAACGCCTAAACGAAGGAGTCTTTAAGGAAATTGTCAATTTGTCTAATTGAAAACAGTTCATAGAGCCAAGAGGTTAGTTTGGCCCGGGCAGTTTGCGGCCAGTGCAACCGGTGCATTATCACAATTAGTAACAGGCAACAACAGGTAATGAACTGTTACCTTAGTACCCTATCTCATGTCACGTTGATAATTTTAGTGTTCGCATTACTCTGCAGAAGAGGTATTGCGCGTTAATTGTTCTTGATTAATACTCTATTATATTATGCAATTTAGCACATGATTTATATTTCTGATAAAAAATCAATAGAAAATAAACATCCAAAACTCCTACAGGGAATTGACGAAATTAAAGGGATCCATTTAACGCCCTGATGTACTTCAACTAGGGCAAGAATGGACGGTTAATTCTACTTGCTACAAAAATTATTTTATCCCATTACCTACATTACCAACAATATTGCTACTGGTTTCATATATTTTTCGTTGTTTTTCTTTCCTACTTTTAACCATAATGATCTGCGAAGCAACAACATATATTAAATTTCACAAAACAAAGTTTTATCGTAAAACCGGATAGTGTGCTATATGTTAGTAAATATACTTGCTTCTATTAAAACTTCTAATCCATTTGCTTTTTAAATAATTTGAACTTTAAAACAACATTATTTCACAACATAAAAAAATGAACAGTTACATAACCAGCCAATCAACAGACGATGGAAGCTTGTGGAAGCATACCACGAAGTTGTTAAAACATCGAGAGCTGTCAGTACCCCTACGAAAAGAAAATGGCTCTTGGGCCGTGTCGGATAGGGAAAAATCTGAACTATTTGCCGATCATCTTTCATCTGTACACCGCTCAATGATTTTACATGTACAGAACATGAAACTCTAGCACTTAACACTTTAGATATCCCACTACAATTGACACTATCACCTCTTTCGTACAAACCTTAACAAGTTTCACAATAAATCAAACACTTACCTAAAAGAAAAGTGATTGAATAACTGTCAAGGCACTCCAGGAAAGCCTTAGTGTTTCTGACGACAATATACAACTGTAAACTAAGGACAACTAAATTTATCCAAACATCAAAATGATACACAAAAGGGACAAAGACATATTTAATCCCTCTTCGTACAGACCTATCAATCTCCTTCTAATATGCTCTAAACTCCCAATACTCTAAAAACCCATCTAAACTCTTCGAAAAATTAATGTATAAAATACTGATTGGCATACTGACTGACCAAAACATATTACCTGACATTCAATTCGGTTTCCGCACATTACATTCAACAACAACACCAATTACACACAGTTACTGACACAGAGTGATCGCTGGAGCTCTAGAGCAAAAAGAATTCTCAGCTGGCATATTTCTGGATGTTGCCCAGACATTTGATAAAGTCTGACACCAGAGGCTTCTCTTCAAGCTGAAGAACATACTACCTAACACCTACTACCTCATTCTGCAGTTTTTCCTCTTCGACAGATTTTTCTCTATTCGACAAGGCTCAGAAATATCCTCAATACAACCAGTCTTGGCAGAAGTACCGCAAGGATCGGATACTGTACATTATATATACACATGACATACCAACCAACTCCGAGACACTGACTGCTATCAATGCTGACGATACAACAATTTTTATAATATACCACGATTCCAGATTGGCCTCACTGACTTTACAAAATCACTTAGTGCATTTACAACATACACTCACTTTGGAAAATGTGGTTAAATCATGAAAGATAACTCGTGGAGACACGTGTCCACCAGTTTATATCGGTGACCACAAAATTCCTCAGACGGACACAGTATGTTACCTTGGAATAATATTCGACCTAAGGATGACCTGGGGTCCACACGTCAAAATGAAAAGAAAGACTCTAACCAAACGACTGAAATTACTGTACACTCTTTTTCCAAATCATCAAAACTAAAAATCAGGCAGAATCTCAAAACATATACCTACCTACATAAATCCATCGACTTACGCCTCACAGATTTACGGTTCAGCAAAAAAGACTCACTTACAAAAACTGCAATCTTTTCAATCCAAAATTTTAAGACTGGCAACAGAAGCCAAGTGGCTATTGTAAGTGGTACTATTGTAAGTACAATAGCCAATTATCGACCAACACATTGCCTTAGTTTCAAGATGATTGAAAAACTTAACAATAATATTTAAGATTTGTAGTTTATTGTTCAATCATACTATATACAATTTTATTTTACGTTTTTCCATATCACCATACCAAGTCATTTATGATCCAATAATCTACATGTGTTTGATATATGATACCATGTTTGTCATATTACTAGCGGATGGAATTCTCTTTCTGATGCGATTATAGCGCATTTTGAGATGAAAGTTTGACTAAGGGAAGAGATGTGTCACTGTCAGAAACAAGGCGGTCGTTTGTGAAAATGTTTTCGTCCAAGGCCTTTCGTAGCTCCAGAGTCGACAATAAAATAATGAAGATGTAAAAAAAAAAAAAAAACTCTGACTCCTAATACAACATTAGAGATAGCTGGATGAAAAGGTATTGTTTTTATATGCTCCTTAATTAATAAAAAAAAAATGAATAATTTGAAGCTAAAGTACAGACATTTAACAGACCCTTCTAATTTTTTTTTTGGAGGTTCCAAAAGAAAATAATAAGAAATTTCATTTTTCAGCTTTTATTCTATCTTAACTTTTCTAAAACTTTAAATATACAACTGAAATTATTTAATTCTAAATCTTTGAAAGTGAAACAGGCTGAAATTTAATACATAATTTTTTAAATGTACATTGACATATGCCAGATTTATTAGTAAAGACAGCAAATTTTTCTAACAAAACAATTAAGACATTTAATAGAAGTTCTTTAATTGGTAAGTAAAAGTAATGAAAATATATATACTAATTGACCATCAAATGACCAATCTTATCACACCAGTCATAAACCACAAGGACATACCATTGGACCAGTTCAAGATATTGCCACTATTAACTATAATAATGCCTATCAACGCGAGGAGAATTTTTTTTAACTTAATTCATTTTTCAACAGGCTCAATGTAAGTGCCCCAATATATTATTAAGGTGCGTTTACTCGAGAGAGTTTTTCACTATCGAGAATGGTAGATACTCTCGGGTAAAACTCGCAAATGTAAAGGCCTCTTAGAGTTGGAGGATGAGCTCTCCGATAGTGATGTCACGTCACAACAGGTGTAAAGGCTTCCTCCCTTCTCTCCGAGAGTACTCTCAGGATATTCAAACCTGGTTTGAATTATTGAAACTACTCTCCGAGAGGAGGAAGGGAACCTGTACACTGTTGTGACGTGGCATTACAACTCTCGAAGAGCTTATCCACGAACTCTCAGAAGCCTTTACACTTAAAAAACCCACTCGTGTAAAGGCACCTGTAGAATAGAATATTCACATTTTTTTTTTATAATTAATCTTACTTGTTTATAATTAATTATAAATATATACATTTTTTTTGGAATTTAAATAATGCTCATCGCTTTAACTACTTTTTTCATTTTTAATAATCGGTGCTCCTTTCCGCATACATGGAATTAGTTATTTTTAATGTATAACTATTCGTTGCGATGACTTATAAAACCATGTGTTGTTAGGTCGGGAATAGGCTCAGAGATGCAAGCCATCGAAAACACTTTACAGTGTATAATCGGCCCCGTATACCGAATGGTTCTGGTTTGTCCTTAAGATTGATTATACTGACCAAAAAAGAAAATGTTTTGTGCTGAAAAATGGCTGATATTAATGTATTTTTCTCTGCTGAACAAAAAAATTATCATGAAAAAATTAATTAGCTCTTCTTTCAGAGATACAGTTATAATATAGTGACTTTTTAAATCATTATTTTTGATTGGTGAGAAATTGGGCTAGACAAAGTACTGCTGCTTTCTATTTCGGTGATATAGCCAAGATAGAAAGTCTCATTTCATAAAGGATGAATGACCAGTAAGGACTCTTAAGGCTGGTGAAAAGAAAATGCCTAAAATGAGCCTTTGGTGGGTCCGAAAATCTCTCTCCCTTGCACACCAGGCTGGGATTGATGAAGTACTGAAGAGGGAAATTCCCTAGATTAAGTGATGCTAAGGTCAGGGAAGGAATCATTGTTGGCCTTAGGCCTTAAACTTTTATAGATGCGAACTTTGATTGAATACTGAAAGAAAAAGAGAAGGCAGAATGGGAAGCGTTCAAAGATGATTTTAATTAATAATGCACATATATTAATATATATATATATATATATATATATATATATATATATATATATATATATATATATATATATCTATGTGTAATAAACTTAAACCGTAATTGTATAACGTCTATGTAGAAAATTTGTAGCCATACATACGATAATTACACAAGTAGATTAGATTTAGTAGAAGTCGATTAGATTTACACATAACTTATAATGATTAAATAACCTTTAAGCAATAATTATGAAATGGCTTTTTATGAATAAATCGTTGGACGAAACAGCTATATATACTAGCCTGGAGGTAGATGTTAATCTTTATTTCCACCTCTCAACCTGGTAAAAAACCTTATGACAGGAGCTGAAAATACTTCCCCCGGCTTAATTGCCTCAAAGCCAAGTTTTTGTCATATACCCGAACTGAGACCAATAAAATTCTTATTTCGAATCATACTGGTTCTTTATTATATGAACTAGAGATAGGCTGTGACAGCCGCTAGTGGCATCAGTGACAAATTGTTCATGTTCCACAGTTGTACCTGATACTTTTAGTTGATACTTTTTGTCAAATGTACATATTAACTACTGTCCGTCATTAAGGAAAATATTAAAAGATATATCGTCGATTTTATGGTATAAGTCATCAATTGAATTTTTGTGAAAATTAAATTTTGTTGATAGATATTTACCTGTGCCTGAACCAAATTTACGCTTCACAATTTTTATCAATTATGAAGCGTAAATTTAATTCATATTTATTTTCACAAAAATGCATTTGGTCACTTTTACCACCAAACCGACAATAGTTTAGATACATGGTGATGCTTTTATGTACTTCAAATGTCAAATAATTAATTACCAATAAATACTAAAATAAATAATTACCAAATAAGAACCATGCTTCTGTGTTTTTTCTAAAACAAGGGCAATATTTTCAGATCTGATAAAATTGAATAATTAATATTTTAAAAGTATAATCATAAAAGTTATTATATATATATATATATATATATATATATATATATATATATATATATAATATATATATATATCATATGCCTTCAAGCGTTCTTCTATAAGCTTTTTATTGTTTTAATCTCTCTCGTTGTTCATAAATCATTTCACTACACTTTCAAAACAGTTCCGAGCTTCCAATTATTTATATATATATAAATATATATATATATATATATATATATATATATATATATATATATATATATTTATATATATGTACAAATTCTTATCTCGGTATATTTATAATTTTCTAGGCTACAAAGTATAGTTTTATGATTTTCTTACATAAACACTTTTTTAAAATGAATAATTAATAATTTCAAATATATATGTATATTTGTAATTTTAATTGTATCTTATAATTTTCTAGGCTAAAAATATATCTTTGGAATGTTACGGTCTTAAGTATGATTAAATAAATCTGTGATTTTCTAAACTGTTATTCAAAGATTTATTATATTATATTAATATTACAGACAAAATAAAACACGTGAATTATTGAGTGAGAGGGGACCCGCTGTAATATTTTTCTCGGAGCCTGGCTCAGGTGACGGTGGACCTGCCTGGAACAGGCGAAAGCTGGCACAAAAGTAACAGGTAGTTACTTAAGCAGGTTAATGCTTAACTGTAACAGAGTACCAACCAAGGTCGCTGGGCGGTTCAGCTACATATATCAGGTACAGAAGGATCAGGTAGCAGTGCCTTACTGCTACAGAGTAATATCGAAGGCTACTGGCGGGTACTGATGTCCCTGATACAGCATTGCTACCTGCTCCTTCTGAACCAGCTTGGGCTGTTCCGCCGTTAGCTGAGCCTGGGCCCGGGCAAAATATAACAGCGTGCCCTCTCCCTCTGAATAATTCCCATGTTTTATTTTTGTTAATAATATTAATGTATGCATTAAGGTTTAATTAAAACGAAACTTAAAACTACATTGTAATAACAAGAGTTTATTGTTTTACTTAAAAAAAAAATAATAATACAAAATTACTTAACAATAGTATCATTTAATAATAATTATTCAAGTAAAGTGTTCATAACAAAACTAGTAGATCTTGAATTATTTTTTATTTACAACGATTATTCACAACAATACTCTTATTGCGTTATTTTCTGCGAAATATTGAATAATTAAATAAAATTAAATTAAATTAAGAGTTAAATTTCAATGAACTTGCTAACATAGGCACAATAGCCTATACTTTCGGTTTTCTTTAAATAAGATACATATATATTTATAAATTAGGCGACATTGTAAGAGGATGATATAAGTATGTGATATTATTTATTATAGATTGAAATGATATATTTTTTTCATATATTAGTTCTATTTAGTTTTTGAATGTATACATTTTTTTAGTCAACTCTTATTTAATTCGATCCCTCTGGAAGCCCGGGCTATGGTGATTGTGTTGAGGTACTTCCAGTTTGCCATATTTTAGCGTACCTGTTACTAGTCCCCATTAGAAACAAAGTATTATATTGATACGTTCCAACCTAATAGGATTCCTAATTTAGATAGGATTCTATGATATTGGATCCGCTAACCGATTTAAAACGTGGAATTGTATTTAACGTTATTATTCAGTCGAAATGATGAGTTACTGTACAATATAGATGAACAGAGTTTAAAATTAAATTAAACAAGAAAATTACCTACGCTAACTCCCGAAATGATCATCGTGGTAACTCTAACAGCGATTGAACACATAAAATTATTTGAAAACCAAATAAAACCCATTAAAATTACAAGAGGTCTAGAGAAAAAAAAAATTGACTATTTACTCGATTGCCCAGGTATGCCTGTAATTAAACTCTATATAATGATTTGCGCGTTCAAGTTTCAAAGAAGCGATATATCGACTAACTACATAGTCATTTAAATAAACTTATACAACACATAGCAACTAACCAAATGCTAAGTAACACCCAAATAAGGCTAAAAAAAGTATCTACTTGAGTAAACTCTTTTAGATATTTGTACCTCGAAGATAATAAACTTTGGACACCTTTTCCCTAACTTTGCAGAAGAACAGTTCGAACAGATATTTCCCTCCGAATAAAATTGGGCTTAGTGTTCTTTTAAAATCATGTAACCTTTCTTATAATTGGTCTTGGAAATAGTTATCTTTGTATCCTTCTAAAGCAAAAAAGTGAGTGTGCTTAGGACCACACGCTGGAAGTGTAAACGTCTTTGTTTTTTTTTATTTGATTTTTTTATCCACAATAACAATGAAAAGTCTCATAAGTTTTTATTAAAAGAAATTTCTTTATATGTAGGCACATGGAGGATTTTATCATCACGTCCATTTAGATGTACACTTTGATCAAAAACATAAGTTAAAAATTGAGATTTTTTAAGCTAAATATTTAATTTCGTGGTAACGAGTTTCAAAATGATTAGATGACTCTGGAGGAAGTCATGACCCAAACACGATCCGGTGGTCCTAAGTTTTCCTTTAGGAAAACGTGTGGGCTGCCGTAATATATAGAAGCACAAAAATAGACCTCGAAAATAAACCTAATTCATGACAAATAAAAAATAAACTTAAAATAGCATAGTCTTAACAATAATCAATAAGCCTAATCGATAATACACAGCTTAGTTTCATAGTGAAAGATAATTTTCAATGAAAAGGCTTATTTGTCACGAATTAGGTTTATTTTTTGACGTTTTAGGTTTTATTTTTGGGCGCCGCGTGGCCCCCACTTCTGTTATTATTGCATTGTCATCCACTCCTAAGATATGTTTCAAAATTGAAGTCTCTAGCTCATCGGGAAGATAATAAACAGATGAGAAATTGTAGGCTGAATTTAGATTGGGTATGGTACGGTACGTGAAGCGAGCTTGCTTTTTTTACCCCATCCAAAAAGTGCCCAACGGGCCAAAAGAAGTTTACACTTCAAAAAGTTATATGAAAATGTGTAATAATGCAAAATCGATAAAAAATGGACATAGTGTCCTTAACTCCGAGGTACAGATATCAATTAAGGAGCAGTTTCCAATGGGTTTTTGATTTCCGATTAAAAAAATTGTTATCATTAACGTAACATGTCTGTGAAATAAGAGTAGGCTATAATATATCTACCGATATTTGTCTATCCAATTTGTTATAAAATTCAATAATTTTATTAAGTTGGAAAGTCATAAACTCCATTTTATCATTTTAGATATTTTCGTATTGTATGGTACGGCGATAATTACTTTTGCATTCAATGTTTGTTAGCGATTCGTCACCTGGAAACTTTATGAAAGACCGGGTGATAAGGTTTAAAGGAATCTAAGACCGTAAAGCAAAGGATCTTTAACCGTCGCAATTCCTCGGGAGGTAAAAGCCCCAGGAAGTTGAATAATTTGGTAATAGGATGAACTCGTAAGATATTTCTTTATGTTATTCAAACTGATGATATTTTAATAAAAAGTTTAATCATAAGCACAGATAAAAACTATAATCTGAAGTAAGAACATTAATATTATCAATTATGTTAAGCAGTTTAACCGTTTAATATAACAAGTAATTATCGCTTAAAATAAATACGAAAATTAATTCACAGCTAACACATGTTTTCAGCTGAATTACTTCAATAATGATTAATTATTAATGAAATACACATATCATTTTTTATTGTTGGAAAAAATATATCATTCATTAAAAAAATATCTAGAAGATTGGAATGAAATAATTTTATAACCAATGGAGCTGAGACCTAAATTCGAAGAGATCCTAGATTAGGATTGATCTCTTGATTCCTTTAGTCCAAAGAGACTTTGTACCCCCTTGGATTATATTACTCAACGCCTTGTTCCTTGTTCAAAGATGTAATTGAATTCAACTAATTTGAGAAGTTAAAATCTATTATATGTAATGAGAACAAATATATACATGTATAATGAGATGAACAATTATTATCTTCAGTGAAGCTACTCCAAACACATCTGGTTGTTACCTGTAATTTGGATATCAAAGGGCCAAGGATAACTTCAATGTTGTTAAATATGACCATGTGCTGAAATATATATATATATATATATATATATATATATAATTTTTTTTTAAACTGCGTTTTTAACAATATAATTTTTTTTAATTATAACAATTTCATTGGTCAGTGAAAATTTAATTTTTTATAAATTAATTATTTTGTGAAATATATCTTCCATATATATCAATATTCATCATTAACATTTAATATAGACGTTACGAGTTGCTTTCGTTCGTTCATAGGAATTTTGGTACTTCCCCCGTTTATTAATAGTGGTCTATGTTTGTCCACAGAACTTGAAACTTGAAGTAAATAAGTACGATTACTTCTAAAATTACTAATTGTTAATTTCATGACAAGTGTAATTTTTGTTAGTACCGTGAAATTATTTTCTTCTTTAAAATATTTTAGCATTATTAATTTTAATTTGATGATGATTATTTTATTATTATTTTCAGGGACAGTTTCATTTCGTATTCATACTAGAATTGCTTTGGTTAATTTATAGATTTTTTCTGGTAAATTTTTGTTATGTTTTCCAAATAAGATTTTCATTCTGTATATCCCTGTTATTTTATTGACTATTATAGCGTGAATTTAATAAATTCCGTTTCGAAACACTTATTTTGGCGGGGAAACCAGATTCCACTCCACAGTTTTTGGCAAATCAAGAGCCAATTCTTGACCAATCTCAAAAGAATCTTGGACTTAATTTATTACGAAATTAAATATTAATAAAATTAGTAGTTTTCTAGAAGTGGTTTATCTGCAACACAGCGGGGGGCTGAGAAAAACATTCACAAGTAAAGTGGGATTTAAAAAAAAATAAAGCATTTCGCTATTGGTTCACAAAATGTCGTCTTACAATGGATTTTGTTAAGGCAGTCTATATTTTTTAAAGGAAATTTTACCTACATTACGATGGTGAAGTTGGAAGTTAAGCATCTTGAATAGTTTTTGAGTGATCGCTTCCTAATCAACGAAAAACATGATTTACATAAAAATACACAAAACTTAAATTTAATACTTTTCGTGGAATCGGATATATATATATATATAAATATATATATATATATATATATATATATATATATATATATATATATATGCATATATACATATACATATATATTGGCTATTTTAGCTAAGAAAGTTGCGAAGTAATATTTTTAAATCATTATTTTGATATATAGTTATATTGAAGATTAATTATATATATGTCTGGCTAACATAAGCCTGCAAAACCAAAATGAAATCTTTCATGATTATTATATTGAACCATCCTAGCTCAATTTTAAATCTAAAGATTTTTTTTCTTTTTCCTTCCATAGTAACCATAGGAGAGGGTCATGTATTTGGAAAAAATTACAGGCTCCATGCTACTACAGCCATACTAGCTGCTTATATTTTAATAACATTCGGTAAGATAATTCATTATTGAAAAATAAACATTGCAATACACTAAAGAAAGAATAAAGTATGAAGAAAAAACAAGAGACATATAAACCAAAACAAAATGAATAAAATAAAAAGATAAAAATAGTAAAATAAAATAAATAAATTAAATATAAAGTAAGAATATATAACCAAAATATTGAATAAATCTAAATAAATATTGAAAAAATTCTAAAAAATCACTAAAAATGATAGTGATTCACGTGATAATTTGTTGACTTTAGACTTTCTAATGTGTTGGGGAATCGATGTATAGTTCGCTTGTGGGCAATAGAGGCAATCTATCCACATCAAGTGCATAAATCAAACTGGGTGAATACAGCGATACAATATGTGATAGTGTGGCTAGACCAAATACAATAATGGCGGCATTAACGTAGCTTACAGTTTCTTTTCGTATTTATTGTTTAATCTATTTTTGAGCATATTGGCACGGCAAGCAGATATAATGGTATACAAAATATGCGCTTAAAAATTGGTTTGAAGGCAGGAGATTACAGTCAATTAAAAAGAAACAACTTCGATTCTCAGATATTTACTGATAGTAATTAACTGATAACTGATAGACTTCGAATGTTGCTCTAGTGACATATAAATTTCGCAAAAATAATCAGTAATAACGGACTTTGTATGACATGAGATTAAGAACATTGCAGTAACTACTGCTGGAATAAGTTTTGTGTTCAATCTGCAAACAGTTCTGCAACGCGATAGCCAGCTTGAAAAAAAAAATATTATTAGTAATAAAAAAAACAGCCCATGTTATCATTTTTGATAAACCCATACTATCTCTCATTTTTCACATATACCAAACTACCTTCTACAATAAATCAACGCTTGTCGCTCAGATTTAATTATATAATCGTTCTGAGAGAGCTCTAATAATTGTAATGAAAATAGTAAATTTAAAATAAAAATAAGATCTAGAAGAATTACAAAAAGAAAAGATAACACTACCATAAGTATTGCTAGGTAGTGAAGACACAGGTCAGAATATTCAAGAATAGGAATCGAGGCACATTAGCAGGTTTTTCCTCCTTACCCTTCAAATAAACTTATGATTTTAAGATTACCAAAACAAAAAATAATATGGATCAATCATTCACCAAATTGAAATAAAATAGACAATACTATAAATGTAAATAAATTGTTGCATATAATCATTGGTTAAAATATAGCACATGCTAATTTATAAATATAATGGGGTACATATGAGAATAAACAATATTTAGTTGCCAAACAATAATTAGTAGATAAGATTGAATACATATACTGTATTTTCAAATTTTTTGAAAAATTTGTAGCATAATATAATATATGAAATATGGCAAAAAATCTTCAAGATAAAAATTTATTATAATACTTATTTTTTTTACCAAAGTATTATTCTTTTCTTTTTTTATAATGATTCATGGATAGTAAAAATATATAATTATAAATAATAATTATAATATTTCACAACCTTCTCATAAATTTCAGAACGTTATACTCATTTAATGCACGTTTTTTTTTTAGCTTTTTCGTCCATTTCCTTTCGATATATCGATATTTTTCTACCGATTAGCGGGGGATATTGATATTTGGTTTCGCGATATATCAAAATATCGAATATCGATATTTTTCTATCGATGTTCCAACTCTACTCTGTATCCAACGGTACCTTGTACGGAGTAAAGAACGTATTGTAATCGCGAAAATTTTAGATTTTTAGATTTCAAACGAAATATCCATTTTGACCATCTCTGAATCCATTTTGACTAGTTTCGTCGTGACGTCTGTACGTGCGTTCGTGTGTAAACCCGCATAACTCAAAAACAGTTAGCCGAATAAAGTTAACATTTTTATATAGAATTGCTATAAAATCTAGTTATGAACGTCATTTTTTGGTCACTACATGATCACCGGAAGAGGTACTTTACTTGAAGGTCATAATTGATTTCCATAAAATAATATTTAAGTATAATGAAAAACTTCTCAAATTTGGTATTCATAATTTATATGTTGATTTCAATAACATACTACATTTTGGTCTACTCATAAAACATCTCAAAATTGGTAAATAAGACTTTTATATCAATATCTTAAGTATCACAATGACTCATTGACAAACCAGTAGGTTTTTTAAAATTTAACTTACGGAGTAAATAATAATTCCATTGATCTAAAAAAAAAACACAACGGTTATGTAACGAATATAAAAAAATCGCATTTTTCGAATTCTTTAGTTTTCTTAATTTACCAGGAGAATATTAGCAAAATAAAATCTTAGAAACACAAATCTAGGCCTCAGAGATGTAGAAAGAGATAAAAAAAATCATTCGTAAATGGGAAGTAAAAAGTAAAATGTAAATTTATTTTTTGTTACTCTGAAAATTAGCTATATTCTCATTCTTTATTTAAACGTTATGATGACGATATATCTATTCAAAATTTTTATTTTCATTAAACTTTATTATATGAAATTATATCAGGCGTTGTTACAGATTGTTAAGATTACCGTAGTTGGATTTCCTACGATCTTATGTCTATTTTAACTATTTCATTAAACTTAAAAAAAGAAATTTTAAAAATGTACGACATCCAATTCAATTTAATATTTATTCATAATAATCACAATGTAGTTTGATAATGGCAGTAATAGGGTTACCTTTTAATAAGAAATGGTTTCTAATATATTTTGTTTACTTATTATAAAAATAGATAACATAGTAGTAGTAGATCCTGTAAGATTAGTAGATCCTGAAAGGAAATAAAACTTTTAGTCACAAAAAACTGATCGCTAAACTGTATCTGACGATTTGTAATCTCTAAAACTATCTCTGACAGATAGTTATTATGCGCAGTTGCGCATGTTGCTCCATACCTCCACATCATTGACAGTGCAGGGCTTCTCTTGCTAGTTAATCTCTTCACATCACAGCGTTCTGAAATAACCAGGTGCTTTTTAACTTACCCTTTTTATGAAGCCCACTGACTAATTTGTCATTTCTCTTCCAAGCTGGCATTTTAAATGAGGAAAATCCTTCAAGCGAAAACTCGCATTTTCCCTTGCTGGTTGTTGAAGGGTCTGATGTTGTAATTTGATACTTTTGGTTAGTAAAGTATATCATATTTTGAGTTTTTCGAATAATGTTTGTTTTTCTGATTATGAACCGCAAATGCCCAGTAGACAAGTTAAAGCCAAGAGCTTTAAGTAAAGAATCTCCGATAGCTCCGTGACAACTTGGAATCCTCTTTTAGCTATTTTTGCATTTCCTCTGTTGAGATATCTCCCAGATGACCTAAATAAACTTCGCAACAGTGACCAGCCTATCTTTCCACCCTATTGTCTGTAAACCATTGTTCTCCTCACAGAAAGTAGTATAAATAGTTTCCCTTCCTAGAGTCTTACTAATCATTGAAATGCTCTAGTTTTCGTTTTATTATTTCGTTACCCTTATTAAACTTATCATTTGGCTTTGATTACTATAAGTTCACATTTAATTTACTTATATTTTTCTACATATTAAAATTAAATACCTTTATGAGCGATGTAACTTCACATTCAGAATCAAATAAAAGCTACATGATGGCATTAAAATAGACTGTATATAATAAGACTTATGATATCAATGACAACGTCGCTGATGTAAAATAACCTCAGCACCATCCATCCATTTAAGTTATTTTGACATAAGTTTTTTGAAACTTTCGAATACTAGAAAAATGAAAAACTAATGCTAAAAAAATTATAAGACAAATAAAAATGCATTTCAATTAGATAGAACATATACTCTGAATACGGTGGGAATGAAAAAAAAAATTCTCGATATTTTTGTTTTTAATGTAAAGAGTTTTTTTGTCAAATATTATGCATTTTGAAGCAACAATTGAGGAGCAAAATGGAAGAACATGCTATGATGCAAATATTTGAATCTGAAAAAAATTGAATTTATTGATTTTTAATTTCTGTTTTAGACTGGATCATTCAATTTTCAACATCTGTAAACTACCACAATTTAAGGTTTAAAAGCACTGTATAAGGCGATATCTAGAATGGAGTATTTAAAATATTCTTTCTAGCAAAAATCCGCATTCTTTCTAAAATGTCACATAATTTTCTTCCACTTAGCTCTTTAATCGATGAATATATGTACACTAACTTCTATACTTTTTTTGAGAATATACAAAAAAATCAGATAAATGCTTTATCTTCGTGTATTGTTAGCTACATAGTATGGAACATTGACATAATGCTGGAAAATTTAGATTCCTTCCTCAGTTCAACGCCGTAGGTGCAGATGGGTATCAGAATAGTCTTGTATATATGTAATTAATTGAGAGGCCAGACATTCTGTTTAGAAATAAACTCAGTTGCCGTATTTTCGGTGGACCTGCTTTTAAATCTATCATGTGGGCTCCATGTCAGTCTTCTGTCTAAAAGAAAGCCAAATATCGGACTTTGTCAGAAAAGCGATGTGATGTTAGTTAAAAAGGACAAGTAAAAAAGAAGTCGGCAGACTCCTGAAAATTAAATAATTGTAATTAATAATTAAAATAAAAATAATTAATATTAAAATAAGTTTTTATCTTTCATGGCTAGTGAAACATTAATTATCATCATGAAGCTATGAAAAAAAAATGTCAGCCAAAACTCTGAATCCAATGTAGCTGTCATTCTAAAGCAACCACTAGTTGCTTTCTTACTATTATTTTTTTCTTATTAAATAAACAAGTTAATTGAAAGCTTAGAAAGCTGCTATAAATAAAAATTTAGAAATGGGTAATTGTTTTAAAAATTCAGTTTTGTAAAGTCGTAATATCGACATGACGTATTTATATTCATGTTCCGTGTTTTTTTATGAGTTGTAGTCGGTTGATATTGATTGCACAGTTAATTAGTATTTTGATAATTACGTTCCTGACCCTTTTTAAAGAACAAATATGGATAGGGAAGTGCCCCTTTCAAGTTCAACGCAGCGTACTACCACCTTGTGTCAAAAGCGTAGCCTCTCATTAAGTCTGCAGGCCAGCTCTTTTTTAAACTCAAAAGAAAGCTGCTTAATTTGTTACTTAATGGCTTAGTTTTGATGCTATGCTCTTGATTTGCCAGTTCCCTATAACGGTTCTTGCCATTAACAGTTTAGTGGAACAGGAGTCGAGTGGCGATTTTCTTTTGAATATATGTATATATATATATATATATATATATATATATATATATATATATATATATATATATATATACATATATTCAAAAGAAAATCGCCACTCGACTCCTGTCGATATATATATATATATATATATATATATATATATATAACACTCATATCTTTTTTTACACTCATATCTTTTATATATATATAGATAGATATATATAGATAGATATATATAGATATATAAATGAAACGTGAGCAAAACAAAACAAGAACGAAAAATTCGACTTTTATCAACGGTTTTTATCATAATTCATTTACATTTTCAAAAAATTGTTGCGATCTTCTACGACTTTATATGTTAGATATTATTTTTTTGAAAATCTTTAGTTTTTCAATAGTATATATAAAAACTTCTAGTTCTGGAAATTTGTATTCAACGTGGGGAAATATTTCTCCTTTAGTTTATTATTAACTTCTTTCATAATTTATATATATTCATTTATAGTACTACGAACAATGAAACACGGTTAATTATTTCAAATAAGCAAAGCTAAAGGTCTTTTAGAGGAATCCATTTTAAAATTTAGGTATTTTTGCCCTGTCAGATCATCTCTGACTATAGTATTAGAATTAGCTGATATTAAAGTCCATTCAACTGTACTCGTTTCAGCCATCTTCGAGAAAATTGTGAACAAGTGTAAAATTGATGATATAAAGTCGAACTTTCGGTAAGTCAATTCAAGCGAAAAATTTGATGTAAAATCCAGGCATTTATCTACCTGACGTAATTTCAGTTTTTACAGACACACAGAGACCTAGACATTGACAGACACAAGCTTTTGCGAGACTTGGTTATTTGGACTCAAGCTGACCGGATTCGGAATTTTTTACGATCACAATACTTTTTCTTATTATATATTTCATATACCTTCAAGTCAGAAGTAAACTGTCATAAGACTTATCGTATTTGTATTATTCTATTCATATTTTTCGAGTATAGGTATCGTTAATAACTAAAAGGATGATCAAATATGCAACACTTCAGATATAAAGTGGTTCGAACTTTTGAATTAAAGATAGATAATCAATTAACTATGTGTATAATACATACGGTATTTTGTTATTAATATTCTGTTTATGTATTGCTTTTAGGAGATGAATGCTAATGGTTATCGCTGGGTTCGCTGAGCATGTTTTGCATTTCAGAATGAATTAATATCCTTGATAATTAATTTAATTTCCTTAATGCCAGGTAGTTGAGGCGCAAGTCACAGCAGAACTTTCGAACCGTTGATTATTCATTTCTAAAATGCATAATATTTAAGTGAATCCTGACAATTAATATTCCACCACCAAATGAATTATTTTAAAAAAAATATTAAGCTAAGTTAGCATTGAGCAAAAAAAAAAAAAAAAAAAAAAAAAAGAAAAGGATAGAATACCAATATTCAATAAAAATAAAATTTTTATATTGAAATATAAGACAATGCTAGTTAAAATTAGTAAAATAAATATACAATCAAGCTTCAGATTTTCATAAAAAATAAAAATAATACTGGTTCGAAATTCATATTGAGTACAATATTAATATGGATCTCTTATGTATAGGACACGACTCCACATTTCGTTTATTTAAAAGAGGAGTTGTTTGAATAAGTGTTTCCCTCCGAATCAATCCGGACATAGTGTTCTCTTGAAGGATGCAACTTTTCTAGGGCATAGTTATCTATACATATGGGTAAAGCAAAAACATTTTAGTACAAAAGTGTAACAATGCTAAATTGGTAAAAAATGGACATAGTGTTCTGTACCTCCGAGGTACAGAAATATTCACAGTTACCGTGAAATACAGCCGATAACACAAAAGTGACTACAACCTTATACAGTGCCCTCTCGGAATCTGTCAGTGATTACACCAGAAATGACTCGAACGGTGGTACGTCTTAGGCAATGCGTATTCAATAACGGTCGACATTTGGATGATGTAAATTTTAAAATCCACTTAAATAAAACTATTTTCAATTTAGCTGTTGAAAATAGAACGTTGGTTTTTTTTACAGCCCTTCAAAGTGTGTCTATTATTTCTGTCCTAAACGGTATATAGAATCGACCAGCTCATATTGTAGCGCTGTATTATGTTTTACTCGGGCTCAGACTTATTGAAACAAAACTTTTTCTTAAATCGTTTTAATTAGATTTAATGTTAAATTAGAAATTATTTTAAAATTAATCTACGAATTAAAATTAAAAGAATTTTATTTTTTGTCTTTATTTATGAACGTAAAGGGAAAGAAATGTAAACAGAAATGGTATAAAGTAAGCCGTTTCTAGATCTTTTATTTCGAAAAATAGATGCAATTTAAATGAAGCAACAAAAAAGCATTCAGTGAGGTATTAATTAGAATCAGTAGCTTTACTGAGATGCTAGTGGCGTTCTTTAAGGTTCAATAGATCCCTCCTCTTCGAAGCTTTTAATTAAGATATAAAATTTGGTCAATATTTTATTCAATGTAATTCCAAATACAAACCACTGATCAGATTTATATTACGAAATGGTAAATTCTATTGCTTTCATAGTAATAATGTTTTATAACATACGGCATTCTATGCTGATAAAATAATAATTTTAACCTCGCACCACGTAGGGCTCACATACTTTACAAAAACACTTAATAAATTTAGTTAATAGGTATGATTTAATTATGAAAAACGTAGACACTCTTTGAATAGACACCTGCCAGTATGTCTGCCCGAATTACCGAACTCAGAACAGACCTTAGAAATTATGCATTTATTAAAAAAAAAAAAAGTTCCATGTACATTTTACAACATTTCTCACAAACTAAGCTGTAATATCTTTATAACGGTATTCCCTTGTTATCAGAAACCCAGTTAACACGAAACGTCGGGTAATACAAATTAATTTCTTAACCCTTTCAGAAACAATGCGTTTTCTTTTATATCTTCTTAAAGGAATACCCGGTTAACGCAAATAATTCGGTTGGCACGAATCTTGAATAATTTTAGGCAACAGAAGAGAGCATTTTTTGTTAACACGAATTTATTCTTTGAACATAATGAGAAAAGGTCACAAGATTAGGAAAGACGGCTTTGTAAAGTATTGCCCAATAATTTAATTATTTCTACCACTGTAATGTAAGATAAGTTTTTTATTTTTATTTATTAGATATAGTTATTAATCCTTTATATGGAAAAACTATTGAGCACTAAAAAAAAAACTTTTATATTTATTCTTCTTGGTATCTATTTGGTATAATTAGTTCTAGTCTTTTTTATGAAAAAAAAATACTAGAAAATAATAGGCTGATACACCAGTACCCGTTTGGAGAAAGGTGGAGAAACGGTCGCTGGAAAATTGGGTATTCCACAACTGTGTAGATGAGTTTTAAATTGCTTATTCCATGTTTTTGATAATGAATAAACATTTCAAATTTTAAAAATGTATTTCCTTATAACTCTAATATATTTGTGAACATTTTTGAAAATGTATATTTAAATTGATTGAAAATAAAGTCTCTATTAAAATTAATGTTATTTAAAAAATAAAATAATGACATAATGTAGTTTAACTGAAGTTCAAATTAAATTTAAATTAAGTTGAGGACGATTCTGTTGGCAGAAAATCATCTGCTTCTGAATCGCCTTTTTCATTGGACATCTCAGTCTCTGAATTTCCTCGATATCTTTCAGACTTGAGAAATTATAAATGTTCTTTTCCATAAAAAAATAAACAATGTTATTAATTAAATTTATAACTAATATTGTTACGTAGGAACATAAAATTATATTGCAAAATGCTTTTGTTTCAAATTTTCAATTTCTCAATTAAGAAGGTGGCATCTTCTGAGGAAATTAGAAATTAATGAAATTAGGATTAAAAAAATACATAAACGCTCACTTGAATATAATATATTAGAGTACTTTGAAATGACATTACTGAAATAAAATTTTTTTTTCAAAATTCACTGAGTTTTCACCAAATGGTATCAATTTCCCAGATGATATTGAAATATTATTATTATTAATCTGAAGAGAAGAAATGATTTAGAATAATACTGTTACAAGTGTTTTTAATAAAATAAAAGAATTAAAATGATTTAATACTTACGAATTTTAATTTTGTAAGTGCAACAATGCTGACAATCGTAGTTTGAGGACAAACGCTAAACGATCACTGGTACAGATGCTCAACTCTTTCTCTCCCGGCTGTATCGGTAGTAGCAGACTCAACGCATTTTTCTAGCCTTACTGTCATCTTAACTGCCATTCATTGATCCCATTGAAACTATTTGCAAAATTCTAATTGACGTATTTCGCTCTGGTACAACATGCGCTTAAATTTAATGTTCATTAAATTATAAATTGTATTGAATAATGTGTTTTTTCATTTTATTTCCCTCTCACATATATTACAAATTCAATGCAAAATGTATGTATTAATTATGAGATGAATTGTATATAGAAACTTTTAGTCAACCGGATAAGACGGACTTGTTCGTTTGTTCAACACGAATTTTTTTTAACACGAACTGGAGAATTCCGTGCCCTACTGAGTTCGTTTTAACGAGGGACTACTGTAGTTACACCATGACTGTGAAACGACATGGAATGAATATCCGTAAAATAAGTGAACATTTATGAGCTTACAGATTTGGGGAGAGGATGAACTTAACGGGATCTTTGGAGAAGGAGAGAGCTATTATAATAATAATTATCAACAGCTTTTAATTTTCGTCTTTCCTGCTCTAAAAAAACCGTTGATATCCCATGAACTCAACATTTCACATGATGTGGCATACCTGACAGCTCTAGGTATACTACATTTTACCATCTTTATGAATGAGAATTAATATAAAATATAATACTATAATAAAAATGAATAAGATTACAACAGCAACCTCAGTGACAACTTCAGTTTTCACAAGTGTTGGTTCTTATTGATAATGAATACTCTTCTTGATAAACCCTTCGCAGATATTTGCTTTAAGTTTAAATTACTGATACAACGCTGAGAAAGTAAAATTCTAGGGAATAACATATAGTGGGATAATGGTGATAGAATTGCTTTAGATATTCAGAGCGGCTGAGTTATGCAAGAGGAAGGCCGCCCGCCCAACTCGAGGACTGTGCCAGTCAACCACGACACTTTGCCCTGGTTCGTTCCCCGCAAGCGGTTTGCATAAATAAAAAGAGGAGTTAGGAAAGCTATTTCTTATTCATTCTCTCCTAATAAGGAACCTTGCACTTATAGAAGGGCAATGGAAAAACACTGTTCCTTGAAATATTCCAAATCAGATGGTCCATAGAATCGTATCTATTTTATTCAAAGTTCTGCTGATTTAATTAAACTTAAATGGCCCGAAGGTAATGTGGGGAAAGTGCGTTTTCGGGCTAAGTGCGTAATCGTCTCATTAAATCCAAACCCTGAACAGGTGAAACTTTTGGGAGTATCAATTCTAAACATTAATGACAAAAAAAGAAAAGAAAAATCTTGCTTCAAAAATCAACATTTAATAGTTACTCATAGTCAAACTTTGTAAAATTTAGTGCGGACTTAACCCTCATTACCTAAATTAGGAATCCTATATTCTTGACCTCTTCACCATCTGCCGTTCAATCCACCTCTTAAATACAAGATCTCAACTTACCAAATTGTATTTCCCTTCCTATAGAACCGCTTTCTTTGAAAAATCCATTATCATTCGTACTACTTATTTCTGTAATACCCTACCCATCTCCATTCGTAAAGCTTCCTCCTCAATCTCATTTAAACATATTTATTTTTCCTTCTCCACGATGATCAATCTTCTGCATAAATGTAAAAGAATAACGCCTATACAGGTTTGTACAAATTTCTTTTCTCATCCTCCTTTTATTTCAAGTTTAATTTTATCCAAATAATTAATATTTTTTTATTATTTAGTTCATATAAATAATTATATAAAATAATTTTTATTTTTTAATATTGAGAATTGAAATATTATCTTTTTTTTTCTTATCCTCCTTTTATTACAAGCTTCTTTCACATACAATATGAACAATAATGTATATTATACAATATAGATAATAATTCCTTACATTACCTGACGGTATTCCAAGGCCATTGATATTAAAATGTCCGCTGTATGCAGGGGTCTCAAATTCTGTCTTTGGGCCCCCACTCATTTGTATATAATGGGGAGGAACCATTCTGCTGGTTCAGGAATAAGGTGAAATGGTACTGACTGCAGCGTGCAGACCTGCAGACTGAATAGAGGGTTGCTAAGTCCTTCAGAAGAATTTGATGTTCCTCCGGCTTATTCCGGCTCTGAGGGGAGTTGGAGCTTCTCATAGGTGGTGGCGTTTCTCGCTCATTGGAATCCCCAACGGTTGGAGATCCCCCTGACGATCCGCCGAAGAACGGTGTTCTGGAAGTTCGATAGTTTTTTAAGGTGGTCTATACATGTGCCGGGACAGCGGTGCAGAGCATGGTTGGTCTGATGATGGCTTTGTAAATTTGCGGCTTCAGCCGAAGTGAGAGCTGCGGCGACGTGAGGAGGTGGGGTGCGACTTCAGCAGGGCCAGCTTGATTCTCTCCCTGATATGGTTCGAGAATGTGAGGTGCCTGTCTAAAGTGACGTAAAGGTAGAGAATTGAGTTAGAGAGAGTGGCTAAATAGCTTAGCAGTGGCTAAATATTAATATTAATAAATTAATAATTGTTTGTCATTTAGTTTATAATTTAACTAATTATGAATAAAGCTGCCAGACTAATGCAGCACAAGTCTTGCATTTTTATTATTCCAAGAGGACAGATTGTCCCAGAATAAAGACAAAGTTTTCATTACAATGTAAAAATAAAATAAAAGCCATTATCCAAATTATCTCTAAATAATATTTAGTTTCTAAAAATATCTCGGAGATTTTATATTATATATTTCATGAAATTATGAAATAAATAACGTGCCAATTATTTTTAATTGTACCGTCATCTCCTTACACGGATAATTAAAATGGATAATTAAAAACAAATCCAAACATCCAATTTGTGGATTTTTATGTTTAAATTATTTCTATTTCTAGCGGTTATGAGTTTTTCTGGCCAGATTACTTCCTTGAATAACAAGGAAGTTGGTCTAATTACAATATATAAAACCAATATTCAATATAGCAATAGTTTACAACTATGGAATTTCATTAGTAAAATAAATGATTTGAATGTTAAAAGGACCGTTCTGTTTAAGCTATCTTCATTATAGTGTCCTGTTTGAAACATCGCTTCGTTCGTGCAGAAAGATACGTTCTCCGAGACATTTTAGGATATTGATTGGTATTGGTCTAAGCTGTTTCAGAGCGCCGCTTGCAAAAGGGGCAAGAACAGCAACGGCACTATCATTATTTAGCAAGCCGGATCGATAGTTTAATATTCAAAAACATTTAATTATATTTTTTACCAAATGGCACATTTAAAAAAAAAAAATTATCTCTTAAAAAAACAATTTGTACCTGTCAACGGTATGTCGACAATCAGCAAATGAGCTGATAATATTATAACCAAGTAACATGCGAGGCATGAGGAAGGAGAGTACTCAGCAGTATTTCTTCCTTGGCTTGACTCTCTCACCTATGATATTTAAGAAAGAAGATCTCTCATCCAGCACCTTTTTAGTATCCTCCTCGTACTCACGAGCATGTCGGCCGTAGCCATATCTCTAATCTTAATGTTGATATGTCCGTGTAAGTTATAAAATCGTTGATAAAGTGTCCTTATATGTTCGTCGACTGTTTGTAGGTGTAAGTGAGTATGTAGGGTTTCGTTAGTCACGTACCAAGGTGTATTTGTAAAAAGTCGTAATATTTTGGACTGGAAAGTTTGGAATATTTGTAAGTGGGTCTTTTAGGCAATATCGAATATCTGTGAGCATTATGTATGTATGGGTTTAAGTAAGTATGTGTATGTTTTAGTTTGTGCCCCGGTTTCGTTTCTGCAGATCTGGAAAAAAGTGATTAAAGTAGTTCGAGTCGTTTCTTAAGGGCCTGTCGTTTCATTTTAAAATGCGAACCCCATGTCATTCTTCTGTCTAAAGTAAGTCCAAGATAGAGTACAGAGTCCGTCTAAGGAATTTGGTTGTTTTTGATATAAACTGGAGGCCAGGTATTTCGTATGAGGTTAAATATTATGTGTTTCGATTTGTCATAATTTAGTCAAATTTTACATAGTTTGTACCATTATTGTAATTTATATAAGTGATGTTGCTGAGTTAGTGAGGGCTTTATAGGATCTTCAAATTAAGCACCATTTCCGGTAAGCAAATAGTAACAAAAAAAGGAGGAACACAACTAAATGTTACATCAATTCAAAATATGGAATTTTATCTTTCTACGGCCAACTGGTTTTGAGTTATGCGAGATACGAACGAACATATGTACAGACGTCGGGACAAAACTAGTCAAAATGGATATTATTGTTAAAATCGGAAAACAGAAAGTTAGTCCAGGTTTTGCTGGTATACCTACCGTTGAAATATGGAAACAACTTTAAATTGGTTTAAAATATGTTTTCATAGATGCTAGAGGTAATTTGTTTTTGTTTGGTTGCATAAAGGAACCAAACAAAAACTGTCCGGAACTGATTTTGATAAAAATTCTTTGGATCTCTTACAATTCTTTGGAACGAATTGAAAGTGAATAAGTAATATTCGCTAGATTATAATCATAGAAGATTTATAGAACAGATAGTATGATAAATAAATTTTAAATCAAAATATTTTAATACATATCAATCAGCCTGCTTCCTTCTCGACATACTAACGAACAATGACATAATACCTTAACATCAATTTGGATTTCAAACAAACATTTCAAAACACAGAGTGACGGACTACATAGCGACAGAACTAGAGCAGAAATTGTAAGCAACAGGAGTATTTCTGGAAGCTGCTCAAACGTTCGATACAGTCTGGAATCGGGGACTTCTCATCAAACTTAAAACGATACTTCCTCCTACTACCTATTCTTCAAACCTTTCTTTCTGAAAGATTTTTCTCTGTCTGCCAAGGCTCAGAACTTTCTACCAATAGACCAATCTTAGCAGGAGTACGTTAGGGATCAGTACTTGCCCACCTGCTATATATCATATACATACACGATATTCAAAAAAGCTTCGAAACTCTGACAGCAACGTATGCAGACGATACAACAATTTTAAGAAAACATCAAAATCCAACACACATTTCACAGACTTTACAACATCGTCTAACAAAACTTTATAACTGGTGTAAACTTTGGAAAATTCGACTTAACCAAGACAAATCCCAGCATATCACTTTAACTCTTCCACAAAAAACCTGCCCTACAAATCCTCGACAATGGAGTAATTCCGCAGATAGACAAAGTTCGATACCTTGACGTTTGACAGAAGCATGACATGAAGTCCACACATCGATAACAATAAAATAACGCTCAACCAAAGACTAAAATTATTATACTCACTTCTTTCAAGACGTTCAAAATTGAAACTTAGACATAAATTGAATACTTACACTTACTTACTCAAGCCCATCTGGGCCTACGCTTCACAAAGATACGGGGCTACCAAAAAGACACACATACATAAACTTCAAATTTTTCAGTCGAAAAGTTTTAGGACTATAACCAAAGCATCTTGGTACATCAGCAACATTACCTTACATAAAGACCTTAATATGCCAACTACAAACGATTTCACGATAACTTATACGACCATCCTAACACACTCATACAAAACATGGCTACAACCAACATGCCTAACAACACTCGCAGAAGGCTGAAGAGGAGCTGGATGAGAGATCTGGTTGCCTAACTATAACCAGTACTCAAGATTGGGAAAGATGCCGCTGGGTATTACTCTCAATCATGCCTAACATGTCACAATATCTACTTTTTAGCCTGAAAATTCAATGGTTGTCAACACTGACAGACGTGAATTCAAAATAAAAGACCAAGATATATATTAAAACCTTCGAAGAATTCAACAACATTTGGATCAAAAATCAACAAAAATAATTGGAACAATGATAATGATCCAGAAAAGTAAATTGGTGTGTTTTAAAAAATTCAAATAAAGTGTATACGCACTAGAAAGTCAATAAAAAAATTAAATTTTAACAAAGTATTGATTATGGAGGTTAGAAGATGTAAATATTTATGCAATATTCTGGGGTTCGTAAGTCTGTAAATAAAATTAGATCTATATGATTGTTGAATGGGACAATAAAGCCACAAAAAACACCTTTTTGTGGACACTAGGCTCTCACAGTGCTACAGTAGCGTGTTTATCCTAAAGAGATAACCAGTTAGTAAAATGGATAGAATTAGCCAATACTAAATTACTATTACTCCAGAGATAATGCTATTAGCTTCGAACTTGGCTGCATGAAATACCTCTAGAGCTGCCCCAAGGCTTATAACTCTTTGAGCCAACATCAGCAGTAATTAGTACAGTCATCTATATTGGTTTTATAGCAAAGCATAAAGTGGTCAAGGGGTTTGATTCAGTTTCGTTTAAATCAATTTCATCAGTTCATGCTCTATACCACGTGCAATAGGAGATATTTCATTTCGGATTATTTCTAATTCTCACCAATGTCAGTTAATGAAATACAATGCTAATGCGGTTACTATTGTTTTAGAGTTTATAATGTAATTTTACATTTGTTTCCAGTGACTAAAAATAATCTAATCTACAAAGGGATGAAAAAATAAAACGACTTGTTATGAAATTTCAGATTCTTATTTAAAACCTTCTAGTGATCCTACATCTTAAACGTCTTGATAAATTAGAGGTTACTCCGGTTACTTACTTATCATCGGAAACCGGATTTTCGAGCTTCTACTTCTTTTTTTGATCTTCCCTCTTCTACTGCAACGCAGTGTGAGATGTCTTTCTATATAGCCTGATCCATGCATCGCGGTCCTGCACTGGCTGCCTGGATTTTCGAGCTGTAAAATAAAAAAAACGAAAAATGAGCACTAAAACTCTCAAAATCGTGCAGTAAGAACCTAAAAAACCTCAATCAAAAATCATGTATTTTGTTTAATTTATAAAAATAATAATGCAACGAAAGCTTATATATATATATATATATATATATATATATATATATATATATATATATATTTATATATGTATATATATATCTTTTTTCCATATTAAATTTATTATTAATAGGATTTGTTTTCTTTCAACTAGATATAGGTTGATCGTAATTTTTGAAATTCTAAAATAGCAGAATTAAGTATTTTCTCACGCTATTACACGTGACACATAAAGAAAGAAAACATCCTATTAATAATAAATTTAATATGGAAAAAAGATATATATATATATATATATATATATATATATATATATATATATATATATAATCCGCATACAGGGCCCGAGACAACCAGTTTGCGACAATATTTTATGAGCCTTTTTGACGTACGATATTAAAGTTGTAATTGCGCAATTTTTCTTTCCAGCTCCTGACGATTCCTATAGTCCGTCCCTCAATAATTATGATCCGTACGAATCGTAAATAGTCTCCCTGATATATATAAGGACCCTAAGCTGAAAAATTAATTAATTAAATCACCCTTGTCTTCAAATCCTATAGTTACAATAAGATAAAACATTATTCATGATCCAGATATAATAAATTTTAGAGTTATTCAAATTTTTAAAAAGGATATATTTGAATTTCAGAACGATAAGTTGACTTTTGTTTAATGATAGCGGTATTCTTAACGGAGTGAATATTAACAGCTTTGAAAAACCCCTATATTCAAATTTTCGAGCGAATCAAAGAATAAAAAATGTTGGCCTAAAAATTTTGCCAAAATTTTATTTTTTTAAACCCTTCAATTTTTTTTAAATATTTAAATAATCGCTCATAAATTAGTTACCGTTCGAACATTTCAAACCAAATTTGGAGCTTCGGTAAAGATTCTCAAACTACGCTATTATCTTTAACCCTGATGTTCTTAGATGTTTTAGAATCAAAGTTATCTTTTTTTTTATGGTATTCGCCTTTTTTTACCCAGACCATCTAAGATAATTTAATAGTTTTTTATATGCACAGAAAGAAGAAACTGCTTCCTTTTAACGAGTTCAATAACGTCGATATCAGGTAAACTGAAGATGAGGAACAGAACTTCATTCCCAAACGTAATTTCTGGCTTTAAAATTTTGAGCAAACACGGAGCAGAATTTTTTTTTTCGATGAATTTTTTCATCATTAATGTTTTTTGGTGTGCTGAATTTCTGGTGACAAAAAATCTATAAGACTAATTTACTTATTAATTTAAACACTTTTTAAATTTATTTAACCAAAAATCAATTATTTTTTTTATGTTTATATGTTGCCTTCGATATACTCTGATTGGTTAAGAAATTTTTACTTTGTAATAAAATCTCAACTTATTAAAAATAAAACCTATTAATAACTTATATTTCCTTATTTAGATGTTGGATGAAATGGTATATTCCAATTAACAGGTGCTGTAAACCAAAAATACCCATAGCTAGTACACGGCGCCGATTAAACCCGCAATATTGCAAAGTGTTGCTGGTGACTACGATCTACGCGCCGCACAGTGGTGCAAGAGTCCAGATCCGATTGGCATTTGGAGAAAAAACAAAACAAAATTTGGAAGTTTGATTGCAATAGAGACAAAATAATATCGTTTCTCCGTCAGGCCCAACAATTTTCATCATTATAGTTGTGTTAATAATATCATAGTATCAGACTAGAGTTGAAGGAAAGAAAACTATCTTTTTTTTTTTTTTATATTGTGCTAGTTTGCCTATATTTTTGTATAAACCTTATGGTATGTGCTTTGCAGAATCATGCTCTGCTAGTAAATTCTAAGACAGCTGAAACATCAATTTTTAAAAATATAAAGACTTTTTTCGACGCTTCAAACAATTGTAAACAATTTGATTCCGTTACTCAAATAACCCGAAGTCGCCCGAAAAACTACTCACTCCCGTTGTTAATATAGATTTGAACTATTAAAAACAATTTTAATATTTTGCCGAAAATAATATATATATATATATATATATATATGTATGGAATATCTCAACACTCAATACAAACACATACCTACTTAAATCCATATGGACTTACGCCTCAAAGCTTTACAGTTCAGCAAAACAGACTCACTTAAAAAAAAAAATTCCAATCTTTTCAATCTAAAATTTTAAGACTGATAACAGAGGCTCCTTGGTACGTTGACAACAATACTCAACAAACCGACTTACAACAATCAACTATCGGCCAAAACTCTTTATTTCCTTTTCTATAATAGCCTTCACGGACATCACAACAGACTGATAGATGATATGGCTACGGCTGACATGAACATTAGGAGAAGGCTAAAAAGGAGCTGGATGAGAGATCTCCATTCCTGAATTAAAGGATTGATTCAAGACCGGGAGTGCTACTGGCTATCATGCCATATCTATTCTATCAATACATTTGTTTATTGTCTTTTGTTAGACAGGTGCGAATATATTGTTAAAAGATTTTTTTTAAAATACCTTGCCCCAACCCGTTGAATTTAGAGTGACTATGATTATTTATTTAATTAATAAAATATAAAGTAATTTAATTTAATGAATTAATAAAAAGTAACGCTTACTGCACTATATTGAACACATTCCAAGCATATACTTAATAGATCACGAGTCGCAAGAGTCTGGTTTTAAAAAATATACAAAAACATTGAACAAATATTTTTAATTATTATATAGTTTTATTTTACTATATTTATATGTCGTTTTTAACGAGATAAAAAATAACGTAATTTAAGAACAATACAATGTTTACAATACTACATCTATTGGTAACCAGAATATTTTTATAATTTTTTTTTCCACATAAAATAATTATTTAAACAGAAATGATTATAGTCATATTGACAAAAGATAAATAGCAAAATAACATATTTGTAAAATACTTGTTTTAAGTATACCAATATGTGAACAGAACTGGTTACCGTGTTTTAAAATATTTGTTATACCCGAATGTGATATTGCACTTTTGATAAGCAACGAAAAAAGTGGATATATTTAGAATATTATGAGTAGGGAGGTGGAACTTCCGATTGACCACTTCTAGTATATGATCGATAATAGCGGAGACATATCTAATAACTTGTTTATCAATTCCGATCCGATTCCGATGATTATTTATTGACTTCAAACTTGATAATATATAATTACAATTCGATTCTTAAAAAACTGCCTTTTATTAGCTTAAGAGTTCGAGGAACTGAAATTCGATTTACGCGTTACTTTATGGTACATCTTCCAGCATTTTATTTATTTTCGGACATTATCTGCCCTTCTCCCATTTCCTTAAGTGTTCTTTTCAACTCCGTTCACGTGTTAAGTGAAGCTATCTTTTTTTCTTGTTTACTATTCATGAACATCTTTCCGAGGAACTAAGCCGGTGAAGTGGAGCTCTGAGAGAGCCACGGGGAATACATATCCCTCCAATGAATAGAGTCCTCGGGTATATTGTCTTCAATTAAATGATTAAATATTTTTTAAACAAAATCTTATTCACCTAGTGGCGCAATATATTTTTGTTTAATTTTATTAATTAACAATTTTAGTATTTAAGCATTTCACATAGTTACCACGGGTAGAAAAGCCATTTAAGAGACTGAGGAAAGCTGTTTTTTCAAAGAGGCTCAGGTCTAGAATGTTGAATGGAATCTGCCACCAAGCCCTATTGAGGCACTGAAGAACAATATAATTGAGGATATGAGAAATTGTCTACTACTAATTATAAAACATACATAAATCGACATGTACATATAAATCGATACATTCGAATATATCAATATATTCGATATGTATGTCGATACCAAAGATTCGATATTTTACTGGTGTAGAATCAAAATGTTCGGTATCGGATCCAAGTATGTTTTTTAATATTTTAATCATGAATCGCCCCTGTAAAGGGATAATAGTGACAATATCAATGAATTTTTATTTTACTATTTTAACTTTCATCTCTTTATTCGCAAAAAAGGAAAATATGGTAGTGACAAAAGATAACCATAACGTGTTTAGGCATGGGAATTGATAGGTCCGTCTTGAAAAAGGACATTTCTCAACCAGCCATATCGTTCATCAGTCTGTTGTTATATCTATGAGATGAATTATGAAAATGGAAATAAAATAATGAGCAAATTTGATGTTAGTATCGAATCAATAAACGCTAACATTTTTTTTCAATACATCCATTAATATCGATTATGCCCATTTATTACATGTTGATGAGGTATCTGAATCTAATGAACATGTCTGATTGGGAACATTTTCTAATGGTACTCGATAATAATAGTTATTAAAATTTTGAAAGCACGTATTCCGCGTGAGAAACGTAAATGGATTGCTATGAAACAATGCCGAATGTGTTTTATCCAATATTGACCAATTTTTTCTCCTTACTTTATATTATCCTTTTATTTACTAACCACGAATATTTTTGTGGCAAACATCAGGCATCTTAATGAATACATTTATATAATATTTCAACTTAATGTTAAGTATATACAAATTTAAAACAGAATAATTATAGGTTGTACTGTCATACCAAATATATTGTGGGAAGCATTTTTTTTTTTTTGTAATCTTCATTCACAGAGTCTTAAAAAGCTCGAGTCAAATAGTCATTCCATACATGTTTATTGTCATACAGTGCTTGAATCATATATTTACCCCTCCGTAATCTGCCAGGAATTAACAGAGATTAAATGTGGTGCATATGGTGCAGTTAACATTGTTCCGTCTACCAACGATGTATGTTTCATTCTCCACGTTCGTCCGCCAAAAGAACTTCATGTTCATATTATTTTTATCCAAGATGGTGTCATATGCAAAACAGACTGTTTTTTTATTTTTATTTGTTAGTATTTTTTTCATAACTTCTAGCGTTGGCTAATTATATATATAATAATTGTTAAATATAAATATAATAAAAATATAAATATGATTATTATAATTTTTAATTTTTTTTTAAATAATAAATGACGAGGATTTTCTGTTTCATTTTTAAACAAAGATTTCTCGGTTTATTGCTGATTTAAAGTTGGTATTGTAGTAAGGTGTCGAGAAGTTAATAATCATATTTATTTTTTTAGTTATTAATTTTGTGAAATTTTCTTTCCTTTTCTTTGTTTTTGCCCATTGAATTATTTTCACATTGAAAATATAATATTCCAAATTTTTTTTTTTTTTTTTTTTTTTCGTACCTGTCAATGTTGACAACCAGTGAATTTGCTGCCTATAAATTTGTTATCGTGGCATGAAAGGCATGATTGAGAGTAATAACCAGCGGCACCTCTTCCTGTCGTGATTGTGATATATAGTTAGGCTAGGAGATCCCTCCTCCAGCTCCTTTTCAGCTTTCTGCGAGTGTTGTCAGGCATGTTGGTTGTAGCTCCTCATCATCCTCATGTTTTTTATGAGGATGTTCGTATAAGTTATCCTGAAATCTTTTGTATTGGGTCCGTATGTGTTCGTTAACTGTTGGCATATTGAGGTCTGTATGCAAGGTAATATTGCTAATGCACCAAAGGGCTTTGGTTATAGTCCTTAAAGTTTTTGACTGAAATATTTGAGGTTTTTGTATTTTTGTTTTTGTATTGTCTGTTCCGCATATCTGTAAAGCTTGAGTAAGTGTAGGTGTTCCATTTATGTCTAAGTTTCAATTTTGAACGAATTGAAAGAAGTGAGTGAAGTCTTTGAGTGAGCGTTTTTTGTTTTATCTTGGTGTGTGGACCTCATATCATTCTTCTGTCAAATGTCAAGATATTGTATTTTGTCTGTCTGCGAAACTACTCCAGTGTCGAAGTATATTGAAGGGCAGGTTTCTTGTCAAAGAGTAAAAGTGATATGATGGGCTTTCTCAAGACAAATCCTAACTTAACCAAGGTTAAGTCGAATTTTCCAAAATTTGCACGTCATGAAGTTTTGTTAGATGATGGTGTAAAGTCTGTGAGGCGTGTGTTGGATTTTGATGTTTTGTTAAAATTGTCGAATCGTCTGCATACGTTGCTGTCAGAGTTTGGGAGCTGTTTGGAATATCGTGTATATATATATATATATATATATATATATATATATATATATATATACGAATTTTAAATGTTATTTATTGATATTCCTGATCCTTTAACTCACGACGGCAAGAGCAAGCAAAGTTTCATTTTGAAACTCCATACAGATGAAGACTAATTTGTGTTTTTCTTTACTGATCGCACCCTTCCTCTAACTTCTCCTAGAATTACTTCTACGGTCACCTTGCACTATTTTAAATGGTCGTATTTGTCAGAAGTTGAAAATTGAGCAATTCAATCTAAAATAGGTATAAAAAATCAAATTAAATAGTCTCAGGTTCTAGATTTTGTAACACAACATGATCTTCTACGTAGCTCTTCAATTATGCATTTTGTTTTTATAATCTAAATTAATGTTTAACCGTTAGTAGTAGATATTTTTATATATCGCTACGGATTAGGGAAGGATAAGGTGATCTTTCATTGCGATTAGTTGAAACTCACGGAACATCCTTCATTTAATTTCTTTTCGGAGTAAGTAGTTTATTCATTGGAATCGCATTGGATAAAAAATAGAGGAATCTCAGAGAGCGATCGGTAATGACTGATGGTTCTCCTGCCATAGGCTTGATTGATAGATACAATCGATATTTATATTTGGATATTTGGATTTAGATACAAAGTTATGTCTGGACTATTAATATTGAAATTTATGTGAAAAATAGAATTTGATATTTGAAGAATTCGTGATCCTTAAAATACGAAATCCTTCTCTGAGTCCTCAAAGATTCTAATTATGCAAATAATAAATAAAATTATCCATAATGATCATAGTGTCTCATATGCTGCAGAGTTGTCCTAAAAAAATCTATCCTTCTACTATAATGTGAATTAAATAAAGTTTATTTTACGGCATTCAGATTGCGAATAGTATTAGAGTTTGCAAACTGCAAATCGTCAATTTGAAATTGCAAGTCAACCTGATCATCAATTAAGCCACATGTCAGTTCGAAATTATTTAGTTTTAGCAGTGCGCATCCCACTTGGTTATTTTCTACTTAACATGTTTACGTTAATTCTACTAATAAGTAAGAACAATTAATACAATTTTTAAATAAATGTGTTTTTGACTTTAAGCTCTGTGCTTTGCTCATTAATTTCAGGTGAAAACTTTAATTTCTATCTTAAATTGATCTTTGTGAGGGTTGCATAACGCTACCCATTTGTTTGTATATCTTGAGAACGATTATTTAGTAATAATATTCAGTTTGATGTTTGCTCATGTGAAACCTAAACTTTAATGAGATTTTATGAATCATCGTAAAAAAAGTAAATTTGCTCTTTATATAATTAAATTATTAGGTTACATTATACTCTTTATCTTTACAACTCATTGACTTGATTATTAAAGACGGAACAGTTAAAACATTTTTGTTTAAATTTGATAATCTATTGATAGAATACGAACACTTATCGTTTTTGAAGATCAGCTGGTTAATCTTATTATTAGTCTAGAACAGGTAACCGTCATTGTTTAATTGTTTTCTTACATTGATTTATATTTATTTTGTTTTTTAGTCCTGTTTTATCTTAAGCCTAAGGCCTATTATTTTTCCTTTTTGTTATTCTTTATTACTCTGCAGATTACTAATGTTTTTTTTATCTTATTCATATATATTTATCAATTGTTTAAAAAATATCATCCATATCTGAGCCATATATACTTATATATTTCTTTTTCTTGGGAACCTTATTCAATATACCCTATCATCTTTGCGGAATCTAATACATACAAATCCAGTGATTCCTTCATGCAATTACGAACAGAACAGGGACATTTTGAAAATGCTATAAATAATAAACACCACAAATTTTTTCTTATAATCATTAAATTCTGTTTTTAAAGATTATAAGTTATCCCGTCCGCCAGAAGCGAAATAATGACTAGAAACCCAGTGAGTGCCCATTGCAGACTTGTTCGGGAGAGGAAGCCCTGCAGAGTCCTTCTGAAGAATGTTCTTCCTTCGACCACAAGAAACTAATCACGTTCCTCATAAAGGAGGTATTAGTTCCTCTGTAGGCCCATTCAGCTTTCCTTTTATACTTTCGTATTTGGCGCGATTCCTATTTAAAAATACTACATTTACAGTGCTGTGACCTTTTCACTTCCTCGTAGTATTCAAGTATTGTAATCGTTAAAAAATTGTACCGACTCGAGAATTCGATGAGTAAGATGGTAGGTATTAAAGACAACCTGAGATCTAAAACAGTCACTTTATGGATGATGAGTCTGGTTTTAAATCGCTTTAAAAATACATTTGACGAGTCGTTATAATTATATTTAACTCGACAACTGAATTTAATATAGGTATATACAGGTTTAGAAAGGCAATTTCACTATATACTCTCTAATAATTATGAAGAGAGTTTCCTTTAAAATTTATCAGAGTAACTTATTAATTCTTAATTTTTATTCGGCAATTAAAGACAAATAAAATTGGGTTTCGAGTGCAAATAAAAAGTATTTTAACAAGGCACCTACTTAACATTTTTCTTCTTAACATAAACATTACAAATACAATATACACATTTAACGATCCTTTCAATGTATACAAAATAACTCCAGTCATTTGGGAGTATAAAATATATTTAATGAGTATAAATATCTTGGAGTGACATCAACATCTCGTCTGTCATTAAATGTGTTTTTGGAACAGAATGTTTCCGTAAGTATTTCGCTTAATAAAATGTGGCCTGGCTTCATTGATCAAGATTTGGGCCCCTTATCTTATTATTGCACCTTAATTTAAATAGTTTAAAGCTGTTTGCCTGCTATTCTCACCTAGGCACGACAAGTTTGGGGTTTCCAACCTTAATGATCAGGTCGAAAAGTCCCTACTTTTTTTATAAAAAAATTGTTTACCTTACCTCCTTTTACCCCAAATTATATGATTTATTTGGAGACCAGAGTTGAGCCCTTATTTTTGCAGACCTTGTCACTCCATTTTCCTCCTGATTGTCGCTTCGTAAAAATTACATCGCGCGAGATAATCAATGAAAATACGTTCTGGTATAAAGATTGGAAGTATCTTATGAGAAGTTCATATGCAATTTAAGGCAACTGTGGTCCTGCGACATCATGTCTGAAAAATCGAAGGACGCCACAGAAACTTCCACAAATACAAACAATGTTTTGACCAAATTTTGAAAGTTTTGACCATTCACGTTCATTTCGGCCTTGCATACACAAATGCAGAGAACTGGAGAGAAACCAAATTTTGGACAAATTTTCTCGGGCATCCGTCAAATATTTAATTCGCCACTGAAACCCAACCTGGTCCTTTATACTGTAAGAGACAAAATTGTCATATAATGATAACATAGTTATTATGCAATATATGCCATCTTATTATAATAATTTAGAACCTGATTTTCGTTTATCTCTAGAAAATATTGCAAGTTGAGTTATAAGCACCAATTTATTTTGTCTGGCATAAGATCATGCAACAGAGAGGCGTATCTAGAGAGAGCTCGTTCTTTTGAAAGATTCCTGTTTTTACAAAAAGTTTGAGAGAAGTATAAATGTATTTAATTTTGCAGGAGAGAATCCAAGGAAATTCAGGCTTAAAGATCTTTGCTGGTTATTAAAAACTCGTGACGAACTCCTGTAGTTAAACTCTATTCCATTTACGACGAGGGATATGGAATTTTTGCTCTATGTTCAATTCTAGGGAAAAAGAAAATATTGAGCATTTTTGGGGAAAATTTACAATGCTATAGTGTTTCATATACGGGCCGCGCTGTACTTTCAGGGAGAATTTGCTCTCTCTTTTGAATGAACCAAGTCTCCAGCTAATTGAGTTCACACGTCATGCCTGGAATTACCATTGGCAAATGATTCAACAGTTCAACTTTTGAGTTAGTCCATTTTTCATATTATTTTATTTTTGTATTAGTACACGTTATTTTCAAATCACCTCTTTTATTTTTGTCGTAGTAATGCTTCATTTCCTTTGATTTTTATATATTTTATCACTATAAATTATATTTTTTATTTTTTCTATCCTTGCAAGACTTACTTTTTTTTTTTTTTTTGTAGCTAGTAACCTAGACCTCCAGCAGACGGAATATTCCCATTGCTGTAAAACACTTGTTCATTTTTTTCTACTTGTAACTGTAATTTTTTTTTAAATCTATAAAATATTATTATTATTATATATAAAATAAATATAGATTTAAACATTTAAGCCAATGATTTAGATCTTCTTGATTCTATAATTTTTCTTGTTGATTCTTTGATTCTATAGATCTTCTTATTGATTCTATTCTGGAATTTTAAAATTCTAAGCTAAAATCATTTAGCAATTACATTAATTATTTAATAAATACCAGTAATTATCGTCCTTAAAACAATTTTTGTTAATAAAACTTTTAAACAAAACTAATCACCTATACGTGATATATATATATATATATATATATATATATATATATATATATATATATATATATATATATATATATATATATATATATATATATATATATATATATATATATATATATATATATATATATATATATATATATATATATATATATATATATATATAATTCGAATTAATTTGAAAATAAGAATAATAATTTAGCTTGTTATCAATGTCATACTTAAATTACAATTGGTCTATTATTTGTTTTTTAAACGTTTTTATTTTTATTGCTATTTTTTTTTCATTAACAGTGGCATTAAATATTATTATTATCTTGTAGTACTATAACCAGTGTTTAGTCCTTTACTTACTACATTAATGGTCTAAACTTGTCCCTGTCTTCTTATGCCAACCAGTCTGATATTTTGAAGCCATTGGCTACATTTTAGCTCAATGTAGTCTAGGTCTCCCAACATTTTTTGGTATTTTAAATCGAGATGCTTATGTTTTAATTTATTATACACTGATTTTGGTAATGTTTTTTTAAAATTTGATTCATAAAAGTCATTGTTTGTCCTTTCATGCACATCAGCTGAAATACTTTAACCTTGAAGATACCATTCATCAGCATCTTGACAACTAATTAGATGCATATTAGTGAATGCAAATGAGTGTTTATTAACATTCTCTGCTAGAAGTTTTGATTGATTCTGAAATGGATCTACCAAGAAACAACTAGTTAGTATATGAGACAACAAGGAATAATATTCTGAAGATAAGGTGGATATTAGTTTCTGAAACTGTGAAACTTCTCCCAGTTCCTTTATTAGCTACCCTTAGCCTGGAAAGTAGTCAATCAGCGCAGTATTGTGGTAGTTCTGTAAATTCTATCTACCATATTTTTTTTATTTCATGGATAGATGTTCGATGCCTTAAATACAGTCACTCTGGCTGAGAATCTTTCCTAACGATCCACACTTGATAATATTTTTTCATTTAACCATTTTAACATAAAAATAAAATAATCTGCTCCACATTTCACTTCGAAGGTATTCCTGTTACATAATCGAAAGCGGTCTCGGATCTATAAGAGCTTATATTATATTATATATATTATTATATCTTTCCCATGTTTTCTCCGCAGTGCCTATGGATCAGGATTGTGGTCCTTCTGAAGTGGCCTCTTTCAACTGAATTCCAACTTCGTGTATTTACTATCTAGCAGATAGTTTTTGACAAGATGATTCATAATATTTAGTACAGATAAAAATCCTATCAGTCTTTGCCTAAGACTTTTTTTTTATGATGATTATTATACTAGTCATTGCCAAATTTCCATCCATCCTATACTTTTTGATGGAAGCCTTTTTAGACCAAGTAAAGAAAAAAGAATAAGAATTACTAATTATCTTATTTATTTGGTCATATTGTTCTGCTGCTTTGCTTGTTATGAAATTCTTCATTGGAGAATTCTTCATTGGAGAACCTATTTATTTATTCTTCACTATATTTTCATTTTGTTTACATTGAAGAATAATAGTACAGACGATACTGCTTTCTCTTACTGACAACTCTGATAAAACCAACCAATAAATTTTATATTTATTAATTCTTAATTTTTCATCTTTGGTATAATATTATAATATTGCTTGTGATCCTCAACCAACCGCTATTATGCCCTCAATTACATTTTTACGATTGTTTAGTATAACTTGAGCTTTATCTTTTATATATATATATATATATATATATATTATATATATATATATATATATATATATATATATATATATATAAACATTTATGAATTTTGAATATTATTATATGTTTTATAATACTGATTATATTACATCTAATTTAATATGTATAATAATACCAAACTATATTTTGAATTGCTTATTTTTGAATTTTTTGTGTGTTTTTAGAACTGAAGATGAATGTATAACATTCGAAACTAGTTTTCAATAAAACAAATTTATAGAAGTGGCAAATAATTTATCAATCCCTAATTAGATTGATCCTTATATACCATCATGCGGATGTCAACTGAATAGTAAAAATGTTCTATTTTCGTTTACTTTAATAGTTAATAAACTTGATATGAAATAATGAACTAATCAGCTACATTTCAGTATTCATCTTTTATTATCTGCCTCAAGCCTGTCTTTTTGTTTATAGGCTTTAATCTATAATACTATTATACGTCCGACCTTATAATATGGCACATTTTGGTTTTCACTCTACTTGTAAGGTCAGCAGAAAAGCGTTTACAATAATTTCAAAATGGAGTGTAAAAGGAAATTCATTGCAAAACGTTAAAGCGTCATGGCTCCATGAGGAATTAAAAGTGCCATGATCTAAGGATTGAGAGGAATAATGAATATTTCGAATCAGTGAAACATATAACAAAACGAAAAAATTTATTCGAAATTTAAATGATAGTTTTAGTTTGTGAATCCTATAATAAATAAAAGCTGATGCCTATAATATAATTATTACTTATTAATTATTACTTATAAATTAGGACAGATTAACAGAAATAATGATGAAGATGCAATATTGGCCTCTTTAAAATGAAAATCTCCAGAAAAAGGAGAATCTCCAGGCAATAAAGTTTTCAAAAGCAATGAAGTTTCAGTTTTCCAATATTAAATCCTTTTTCCGTTAAGACATCATATTCCGTTATGGCTACTAGATTACTTTTACTTATTAAATCATCATAAAATCCCTTTTCAAGTAATTGATCCAACAAGGGGTTATCTGTTTGTCCCTTTAATACTTATTAACTGATTAAATGTAGTGTACTTCCAGAGATATTCATAAATGTCTCCTTATGCCTTCAAAACGAACATGTCAATGAAGTCTATAAAGGTTGGTTGATTGGCGCGGAAGTAATGTGCTGATATGTCTCGAACTTACGGGTCAATACAGTTCATTAGGTGCCTGCTTTTTCTACGTTTGTCTTTGGTTAAAAAATCTCTTGTAGAAAAAAATTTAGTCTTATTTTGAAATATGTGAAATCATTAAATATGGATCATATTTTCATTTTTTTTTCATCTTTCTTCTATAGCTATTAGAAAATTACGTTTACTTTCAGAACAGTAAGGATATATTCTTAGCTGAAGTAAATTAGCCACATTACCGAGCTGCGTCAAGAAGCTGATGGATGGTTGCAAATGTTTGCTGATGACCTTTTTACGGGCGTGTTATTATTTAAATACTTAAAAGAGAATAGTATCTTACAGTGAAATTTAGAAAGTGTTCTATTAAGTTATATCTAAGATCTAAGAAAATTTAAAATAAGTGGGTAGATATTACAAATAAAAATATTTAAAAAAATCCTCATTCAAAAATAAATATATACCTTTTTATGACAATTTATTGAAATTATACAATTTCTTAAATTTATAATATATAAATGTTATTCGTTTAATTTATATTTAAGTCAAATCAATATATATATATATATATATATATATATATATATATATATATATATATATATATATATATATGTATATATTAATTTTCATCGACTTCTACTTCTGGGCATAGCCTGAAAAATTGCATTTCTGAAGACATTTCCCTCCAGCACAAACTACAAACACTTTTATCACATACTCATTACAATCAAGTTGCGAAAATCTCGCGTTGAACGGTAAAGCCTTATTCCAGTAATAGCTCCTCGAGGGAAGCTGGAAGGAACCCTTCTTGTAAATTGTCAACGAACATAAATCGCGGTTAGTTTTCTTCCGCTGTCGTGAAAACTCTGCAGTCTTTTATGACTTTTATCTCTTCCTTTTATTTGTCTCTTTCTGGAGACACCAGGTGCCATAAATAATATTACTGTGCTCACGGAAAGTGTATTATTAGAAACTGTGTGTCCCAGTGAATCTTAATAATAGACCAATCATTTGAAAATCGAATGTTCCAATTTTAAATAGTTAAAAAATATAATTAAATACTGTTACTGTTCCCAATCTAAATAGAAAACAATCCTGTTTAGATATAGCTGCTATAGTTGATTCAACAGAAAAAAATGGCTCCCTATATTAATTGTTAGTAACTAGAGAACCGCATGACATTTTGTGAAATATTTTTAGATACAATTAAACATAACCATTATAAAAATTATCGTAAAGTCACTAAACATTTTTTTTTAAATGTTTTCTAAACACAGGTTTTTTTTACGGAAAAACTTTTTTCTCTTAGTTTGATGAATTTCAAAATATTTTAGTTATTTATGCAGATAAAACTATTGACATTTTAATGACTTAGAAATTGTGGTGGTCAAATGAATAAAACTCAAATAGTCACTCGGGTTATTTGGTAAACTACTGGAAAAATCACACCTTCTCATTACATAAGTACTTTAAACCCAATCAACAACAACGACTTAATTGCCTAAACCAATTTTTAATTCACATCACAATCCTGGAAGTGGAATAGTTGTTATTCCAAAATTTTTATTTAAAACAAACTGAAATATTTTAATTTTTTTAACATCCTAAATTCAATGAATTATGAGAATCTCAAAGCTGATAACTGGAATTATTTAAACCATAATAAATTTGACTATATATAACATTTTTAGTAGAATTTATCGTATTACTCAAAACATTTAAATATATTTCATTAAATTTAAAGCATTGCACTCTTCAAATTATATCAAACTGAAAAATCATCGTCTGTTAGGAAATAGAAGCAGGTATAAAAAATAATTTTAAGACGTTATTTTATTGCTATTATGTTATTATTGAATTTATTTTTCGGACAATAACAATTTTAGTAAAGGAATACATATTATATCGTATTAATACTTAGTAGGATTGCATGATAGTATCATTCTCCCGTTCATGCTGTAGTTCCAACTCTTCGAGATGTATTCGAAGTTATTCCATTCATAATAATTTTCTGAGGTTTCCTATTCATTGATAAAAGTACATACGGGCTGTTATCTGATTACCAGAAATAAAGAGCAACCTAAATTGTTTATTGAAGAAACACAATTAAAAATATTATTGGATATTAATTTATTATTAATAATAATTACGTTTTACTAAGAGATATTACTGGAGTATCATTAAGGAAATATTATAATAATAAAGTTGTCAATTTAAATATAGTAATTTAGAACTTTAAGATCAATATTGAAAAACCTGAAAAATAAATGTATTCCATAGTCCTTATAAAACGTTCTCTCCAAGGACATAATTAGCCAGAGTTCGCCTTTCTGTTATACTTGGCAGGATCCTTCCTCTAGGACGAACGTCATATACTCAAGATTTTTTTTTTTAAATCGTTGTCAATATCTTTTATATATTTTTTTGGACGAGACTATTGATTAAAATTTTATTTTATATAGCTAATAAATAATTGTTTGGATAACCTATCAACATTCTTGAATATTTTAGGAACGTTTATGTTTTCTATGATTAAAAAAAAAAATCTCAAACACTAGATGAGTCTAATTTTTCAATTTTTTTAAAAAATTTATTTTAAAATGTGTTGTAGACGAAATTTTATTAGGGTCATCATAATAAGCAAGGAAATGCTGAAAGTAAAATCCTATTATGACATTATGAATATGGTAATTGTTATACTCATTAGTAGATTGTATATAATAATCTACTTATTATTTATGTAATGATGCATTGCAAAAGAGATCTGAAGATGCGGGCACTTGCCCCGAACGTGGTCAGCTACAACTGCAATTTGAATAAAAGAATTTACAATTGGAAGATTTCTTTTCACTAATCCCTTAAGGATACATTTCATATCGAACGAAGGAATTTGAAAATGGAATCTGTTGATGATATATCACTTAAACTGATAGGTTAAAGTTAAACATATCCTGTTTAATGAGTTTCTGAAAATGGATTCAATTTTGACTATTATTATTTTAGATATTTCTTAGAAACTTCCTCATTTATGGAGCTGAGCTAACAAATGTATATTCTTAAAGTTTCATCGAAAATTTATTCTAGAATAACAATAGTTTCAACAGAAGGGTTTATTTATTAAGGGTTTATATATATATATATATATATACACACATACATATTTATTTTTTATTGGGTTTTTTATTTATTTTTTTATTTTTTTATTGGGCCTGGGAGTCTCAATTGGTCGAAAACATATCCGAGGTACATTAGGAACTAAACAATATCTCTAAAATAATGATACGAATATTTGATATACCGGCTTATAACCGAATATCATGAAATTTATTATGATTCGGAGTTGAATTTGGGGGATCAAAAGTCAATAGCGACATTGAACAGAAGAATGAATACTATCAGCATTCTGAATAGAAACCACTGACTCTCCAAATGACGTTTCAAACCGAATATACTGCCTTTCGAATATCCGACTTGTAAGAAATCGTCTCACTGAGATAGAAAACCAACTTACCTTATCTCTTTTCATCTTTACGCATCAGTCAGAGCCAATCTATCGTCTCCGTAGAAAATTGATGTGAGATTGGATGCAACATAAACCGACTAAAATATAAACCCGGCATAGACAAGATTCTACAGTATCCATCAACAAGTCAAAGTTCCAAACTTTTTTACATGTGAATTATATAATTAAATTTAAATTTAAAAAACAAATATTTTCAATTGATACCAATGAATGCTGTGGTCGAAATATGATGAAGTCGAGATTTTTATAGAGAATAAATTTTATATTTTATAACTAATTGTAATAACCACATCGTCTGCCGAGGTTCCTTCAGAGTCTGAGCTCATGGATCTTGCTGCATTTCCGAACCCAGATTAAACAGTGTAGGAGACAAAAAATAATAATTAATAACTAATATTGCAACGAAAATGTTTTTAATTTATTGATTTATCTTTTTTTTATATTTCTCATATCCTGTGACAAAAGATATCTACATTTACTGTTAATTACCATGAAATAATTCAAAAATATTTTCCAACTATTATTCTATTCTTAGTATCAACCTAGATATACACTAGTTTGATTTTCTTATTGAGCTGATTATTTTCTATTGAAAAAAATAATATTACATATTCATCTATTCAATGATTCCGAAGATCAGAATATGGCATGAAACCTTATCTCGCAGACTAGTTCCAGTATAATCTGTATAGAGGGAGTCTTTATACTCTTTAATAACCTAGTGGCTCTAAGAACCCTTTGTAGAGGAATGGTTCCCACCCTGGCATAGACTACACATTATCTCTTCTGAACCGGGTTAAATACCTGTACTAGTCTGTAATAAACTAATCTGCGATAAGAAACTAATTTTATCAAATCATTTTTTTTAAAATTACGACACTTGCGATAAATACTCAGAATGTCCCTTTGGTTCCCGCGCAATCAAGACATTAATTTGTCCTTGACCGATGAGTGAACCAATCGTAATAGTTCAATCAGCATTAACCTGATTCAATTGGCATGAATACAAGACAACAACATGTCTACAAGCGAGAATTGCTCATGTCTTGATAGGTTGTTTTAGTTATAATTATCGAAAAAAAGAATATGTAAAATTAATTCAAGATAAAAGTGGGTCTTGGGAGGGAGGGGAAGAGAGGAAATAATAACATACAAGTATGTATACACTAATTTTACGTTTTGGCCTGAGTTGCAGGTCTTCGTCGGGGTTAAGCAAAAAGAGACACTTTATAGAGATTGTTGTCTCTTTTTGCTTAACCATGATGAAAAAAATATATAATGATGAAAAAAATATTTAAAAAAAAATAATAAGATAACGAATATTACGATAAAAGAGAAGTATGAAAATTGTCATGACAGGAAGTTTATGTCTTATGTAGAGAAAAATAAATCAAAATAGGAACACAAGGAAAAGGAAAGTGGTATGTGGGGAAAAGGAAAAGAGGAGAAAGAAAAAAAAATAAGAGATTCTCTGCTAACAATATTACAAAACCAATTAATAATAAACTACTGTTATAGATCATTTAATTTTTTTTTCTAAATTAATTATTTTTGTTTTATCGGTTGATTTTAACAGGCTAAGTTACTAAAGGTATAAGTTACAAAATGACCTTTTTTTAACTCATGCACAATCCAATTCTTTACATCATAACAGAATAAGCCAATAGAAAAATGGTAAGCTATTTTACTAGTGTAATATTAGCCAAGAAAAGATAAAAAAATATTAATAAAATGTGGACTATTATAATCTTGGGGACGCTATATCCTCCATAATGTTGTTTTTCAGTAATACCTTTAGTGACACACAAGAATTCGTAACTTAATTACAGCAAAATTTAAATTCTGGTGTACATATTTAATTTTTTTTGTTCTATGATTGGTTCAGAGCTATTTCTGCCAAAAAGCACAGCAATATTTTTTTTCCTTAATTACTAGTGACTTTATGCTACAGGAATGAATAATGAAGTTAGGTGAAGAGCCGGCGTAAATGTCTTTCTTACCCGCAACACATTACAATATTGCGGGTTTAATATACCTTGTCCCGTGTACATTGGATTCTTACAACCAAAGGATTAATTTATGATTAACTACAATTAATTTTATCACAATGAAACTGATATATTAGTTTTTCCGAAACTTTTTGTTCCACTTACCTTAACTAGAACCTATATATCTCCCAACGAATAAAGCGATGGCAAAAGCTGTTTAAAAATAAAAAAAAATTAATTAAATTTAAGGAAAAGCTGAGATCCCATTACCAAATTAATAATTACACATCACATTTATGAACAAAAACAATAATAATCATAAAATATAGAAAATGCTAAGATGCAGAAAAAGGAGAAATCGAAAAAACATAAAATTTTCAAAATAGAAACATTTTTGAAGAAAAAGCTAGAATGATAATATAGCTATATAAATGTCTCTCTCTCTCTCTCTCTCTCTCTCTCTCTCTCTCTCTCCCTATTTATATATATATATATATATATATATATATATATATATATATATATATATATATATATATATAAGTATATATATATATATATATATATATATATATATATATATATATATATATATATATATACTTATACATATATACATATATATCGAATTTAATAAATGCTCTGATGCTAAGAGAAAAACGTTACAGCATAAAATTCTATGTCCATGAAGCATCACATTTTTGAATTCGACCTTCTTCTTCTTGTGCATTGTGCGCCATCTTGAAAACCGCCAGGAAAAAGATCTTCATTTCAGTCATTCCTCAGTAATGCCGAAGGGAGGAGGGACTTATAGAGCATTTAAGGTAATTATGCGCCATTACCAATTTTAAAGAACGCTAAATTTCCTACCAATTCGGAATATCTGCTAGGCATTGGGCCTTGAAAATCTGCAAAAATGTCCCAAAACTCTAAAAATTAGATTTGGTTCCATTCTAAAACTTTGTTTTTTATTGCAGTTTAGTAAAAAGTGGATAATGACCAATCTTGTAGACGATGAAATTGTTTAAAAGATTCCTACAAAATATTACTCTCAACAGAGTCATTTATTTCAAACGCCATGATATATTCAAATGATTTTTGAAAAAGAGGACTGCAAACTGAAAATATCACTCGCTATTCAAATTTACTAATTATAAATTACTAGGAATACTAATCCTGAATGTTGTTATCATTATTAATTCATTAAACACACATACATATATATATATATATAAACCCACATATATATATATATATATATATATATATATATATATATATATATATATATATATATATATATATATATATATACTTTCTGCTACATTTCGGCATTTACCTGTTTTAGTCGCGGTTTTTAAGATTTTGCGCAACTATATTGTCCTTCTAACTTGAATTAGAGAGTTAACAGTTTTTTTTGTGAATTGACTTGGTGTTAAAGAAATTCCTTTTGTCGGTCCCTACCCTGGTCATTTAAATATTTTTAATTTTGTATTTTAGCGAAAATATGACCTCAGTGCCATCACTCCATGATGGCTCCATAGCTCTGCTAATTGAGCTTTTTTTTTTATATAAATAGGTTAAATATACCATAACATAACGGTCGTTGTTCGGTTATAAAAGGCATTGCTCTGATTAACTCGGACCATTCATACGTTCGGTTGGTCTAATTATATGCTCAGTCATTGCATTTTGAGTTTTAATTTTTACTTTGTACACTTTATCCGAGTCAGGGACAAATTTCAGTATTGTGGATAGTAATTATTCCCTTAGATGATTCTACCAATAGTAACACTAAACTCTCTAGCAGAATCTAAGTGTTAACCTGTCAAAGTAATTCTGTATGTCTGTAGATGGTTCGCTTAGGAAAAATTCCCTTTATAAAAATGATAATACAACAAGAACGTGTAAAGTTTATCTAACACCACTTTGCGAGGCCACTAGGAACAAGATAGACTTTCTGCTAATGAGTACTGAATATCTTTAGTTCAATTTTTATTAGTAAATATCATTATACGAAAAATGAAAAATATAAGAATCGTAGGATTTAAAATGAAAACACATTTTCTAAAGCGTCCAATAGTACAGACTGGTATAAATTGGAACCAAAAGAAGGAATGAAAAATAAAAAGCACGAACTGATAGCGGCCCTAGAAAATTATGAAGAATTGTCCAAGCACCCGAGGGGACAAATGAAACGGATAATAAATGAAATACCTGAGATGTCTTGACAATGCTTGGCAATCCGGTGTTTCAATTTTACCTAACCTTTATTTTCGTAATGGTGGTTATAAGGAAGCTTATTTTTATTTTTTATTTTTTTTAATTTAATTTTTTTATTTTACAATTAAGTAAATAAATATGGTTTCATGGTGTGTATTTACTGGATTTTTAATGTGTATGTATATGAATAAATAGTTACTTTAAATATTAATTGTGTGCCTAAATATACAAATAAACAAAAAGTTTATGTTTTCAGGTAAACATTTAAAAAAATAAAATAAAATTTTATTCATTAATCACAGCTGCAAAAACATTTCAAATCTTTCATAACTATATTGTTTTGCAGAATAGATAAATTATGATATTAAAAATATATAATACAAACCATCCCTATCTAATATCAACAGTTAAATTAATTCAATAATTCATATATAAATCGCGTACAAACGTACCGAATAAGATAAACATTGAGGATGCAAGATAATAATATTATCCCAAGACAACTTTAGAGAAATCAATTTCAGATATCCCTTCTTGTTTTCCTTTTTATATCTCAACTCCTCCTTCTTTTGCATATCCTTTAGTAAATCATTTATTCGTTATTGTTTGATTTTGGCTGTTTGTAAGTGATTCGATCCGGTTGCGTCAAATGCCTTTGCCGCTGTATTGATTTCCCATCTTTTTTTACTTTATTCAACGTCATCCTTCTGTTCCTTGCACATCTTCGTTGTCGGTTCGAGATCGTCACATATTCGTGCTCCTTTCATCACTAACAACTCTCCCATTTGCCGTCTACATGAGAAAATGTGAGTGATCCGCAAGTTGTATTCTGATATCCGATGGAGGAGGATTCTCACCAACTCAGACTGATTTTCTTAAGATATCGCCTTAGGAACCATCGAAGATAATGCAGGGCTTCAGGAGGTGCACCTTGCCGTTCTGTAAACGAGCGGTGTGGCCTATCTTCTTGAGGAAGACGACCACCGCCGCCTGCAAGTATCGTAGGTTTCGGGTAACAGCCGCCTTTGAAGCATTTCACAATACTTCGTACTTCATGAGAGTTATTAACGTTTAGAGAGTTAACGCACTTAACAACATTTTCTGTCCCAACTGAAATGTAGAAATGTAGTTGGAGTTCGAAGCCTAGTTCACTCTAAGAAGTTCCAGAATCTGCCGTTTAGCACCAATTAACTAATTGCCATCAGAATCCGTAGTTTCCACCCCTACCTGCGTCCTCATTTGTCGATATCTATTTAGTTTAAAACTCATAGCTAATGAATGAAGCTATAAATGAAATTATTGAGGACAAATTAAAATAAAAAAGAAATATGATAAAAAATATTTAACCATCACATGCTTGAGATATAAACAATTTATTTAATTTGTTTAATAATACTCCTTCTTGGTTCGGCACGTATGTAGAATATAATAACAAACCAAGTCGAGTTAACAAGTCAAAAATTCACATGTGATTGTATTTTACACATAGCTTGCATTAAAGTTTTTGTTGCCAAGGCCATGGCCTAAGCTACGCCAGATTTGCTGCTTGGGCAACCTTGCCTTCGTTATCAGTTGTATGATAGTAAGGGTTTATAAAATAAAATAAATAGTGAATAGATTAAATTATTCGATTTTTGCCAGATGCTTCTGATGAATTTAACTGATCAGGGTTAAATAGCAAGGGAAAAGACAAATTAGCTAGAACTGAATTTAATAATAATATTTTTATAAGTTATTAATCTCTAATTTCCTCCTGCCTAGGGAAATTCCCGCTCCTGGTTCGTTAAAATATTGAATTACTGCTAATCCATTCAACAAATATTTTCTTAGCTTTCTCGAGGAAGAAACAACTGTTGCATAGCTGCTTGTATTCGATTTATTTTAATCGTTCAGCGAGTTGATTTTAATAGGATTTGCTAAGAACATAAAGAACTTAACAGTATTTACGGTTCTTAATGCCATTTATGGCTTGGAAAATATATTCTAACAGAGGAAATCGCTGAGCCCGAGCATTTCGACCTCATTAATATCAGCTGTACTTAATTCATATTATTTTATAGACAATATTGTTCATAGAGACGCTCTAAGGGCCGGAAATCAAACCTGGAGGAAGAAAAGTCGTAATTGTAAGTTGAACGAAATATTTTAGGTTAATGTTTACTTTGCCAATCACGTGCCCAAGCTTATCAGAATCTGTTTTCATTCCAACCGCTCGCATATGAGATTTTAAAAAATCTGCGAAGTTAGGATAGAAGTCAATTATCTTCATGAAATTCTACCAATGGGCAAATGTCATCATATTTGGAATTACTAGCTCATGTATAATTCTCATTTTATTCAAATTCGGTTAGACTTTTTAAAAAATCATTTCTTCTACTGTCTTGTAGCCCTAAATGTATACATTTATTTGCATTTTAGACTCTGTGCTCAGTTTCCCCTTTTTCTAGAAATAAATATTCATTTATAGACATCATAGGTATGACAGGTGTAAGCATTAGAGACGAGAGTTCAATGAAGAAGTATTGCTCGTTCTTTATATATAAATATATATATCTTGTACTACGAGCTTTTATTAAAGCTAAAAATATTGTTGAGAGTAGTGAAACTGGACTTGTAACAGTATATTCTTTACAAAACTCCATTTACTGTGTTATTCAATCAGATGTTCCAAATAAACGGTATATTTACATTCCTTTTACTCCATATGTAATATTTTTAGAGTTCTTGTATGGAATAGGACGTGGAATATTAATGAGGCCAGGTAAAAAACGTCAGAGAAAATCTGATTGGCAGGAAGTCAAAGAGATCGTTATTACCGAAAACTGTATATATTTTTGGAATTTCAAATAAGCCGTTATTCATTTTTAGATGGAGATGCTTCAAGTCTTTGAATGCTCATTGCGTCAGCATTACTCAATTCAAGATGCAAAATAATAATAAGTCCTTTATATATAATAAGTTCTTTCAGATGGATATTTTCATTGTTAAAAATATTATATCATATCATGAAAAAGGCTTGTATTAAAGTATGTATGTATGTATATATATATATATATATATATATATATATATATATATATATATATATATATATATATATATATATGTTAACTTATATAAATTATTCAAGAAAAATATTCAAAAATTAAAAGACAATTTTAATCTTTTTTTTATATATAACCGAGGATGATCAACTCTAAAAAGTAATAAACACCATTTTATCGAAATTTAGATTCAAGATTCGATAATTTTTCTTTTGTTTTCCAGAGTATTTCAATAACCCTTTTAGAATATAAACAACTCGGGAAACTGACCCTGAAGTGAATGTAAAGGACTCTACCTTCTTTGACTATATGTTCTCAACTATTGTCAGTTGAAGAGGGCACATGGTTAAGGCTTATCCAATTTTTTATAATGGTGTTGTTCAGAGCCCTGCAGGAGTTACGGATGAAAGGCATTGTGACCTAGGGAGTGGAGCTGCTGTTTTGGTAAACTCGTCTACCTTTTTATATCTAAAGGTTCTAATATGACTTGGTCACGAATCATTGGTGGACGAAATCCACTGCCGATTTCGGTTCTATTCTTCTAGAATTTCGAGTACTTTTTCCCCATTGTCCTTCTAATTTGTGAGAGATTGCGGATTACCTTCTTGGTTATCAGCAGCGGATTCACGATTTAATTTTATGAGGTGGGGCTAACACCGGGGGGTGTGAGGACCTCATAGCAACAGGAAGTTCTTTTATAGAAAATTTTTGAAGGTCACTTATCAAAACTACATTTTTAAAGACATTTAAAGCTGTTAACTTCAATTAGAAATTCAGTTTTGAAATGTCTTTTTAATAATGGCAATTACTGGAACAATAATGTTTTTAGGGAGACAATTTTTGTATTTTTTCTTGGTAGATGCTTACATTTAGTAGCTGAAGTATTTAGTTTTTAACCCATCGTTCAGCTAGATGCCACATCCTCAATTGCATTTCTTTGTTTTTTGTACTACTAAAAATTGGTATTATTTTAAGCTAGAAAAAGTTGAAAAATACAGCCATTACTGAACACATTTTAATTACAATAATATTTCCACCGTGCAAAGCGTCAACGTGGGAAAAAGCGAATACGGGCAATTCATGCAAAATTATCGCAAATAGTTACCTAGAATATTACAACACATATTACAACATCATATTGTATTTTTTTCATTATTTGGTTCAAATCCTTCATAGACTTTAGACAACTAGCATTACCTTCCTCTTGCTTCACTCCGTCACAAGCTGCTGAACAAATTAGACAGTTACCTAAAAAGAAATCCTCTGGTCATGACCTGATAAATGCTCAAGTGTTCCATAAATGCTACCTCCCCGTCATTACTACTAAGCCTAATTATTATTTAATATTTGTTATATTTATATTTTGAATTTTTTTCATAAGAGGGGGAAATATAATTATTTAAGATTTTTTGGAGATTCGGGTTGTTCTTAATTATATCTCATCATACATACATTTTTTCTTTAATAGTAGGTAATAAGAAAGGGAAGGAGAGAGATAAAAGAAGATAAAAAAAACATCCTAGGGGAAGAAGTAATAAACAAATAACGACAGAACATGTATATATCCACTATTATTCCATTGAATATGAGCGTGTTATATATTTGTTTGCACGTGGGTTAACCGATTTTGCAAGGCATTAAAATCCGGACCGGGATTGAGTATGTCTCGGCTCTGGTAAAAAATTGATTTTATGCATGAACAGCCTAGGATTGACTTTAGGCTTAGGAGACCCTCCTGGGACCCACCAACACCCTGTAAAGTGAATACTTGCTCCTTCATTGGGTTGAGGAATAAACGTGGTGGTTGGGCATGGATACTTACCACATTACCTCTTGTATTTTCTCAAAAAACACTGCATCCTCACTAAACCAAAACCTTTCGAGGGTATTAATTTTATGCTTGTATATCTAAATAATTGATATAATGGTGTGTTCGAAAACAGCTCAATTTACTTAGAAAGCATCACTAAACAAAAAATGGATGCATTCTTTTCCTCAGTGAAATATGAAGACAAGTAAAATTCAATTTATTATTTCTAAATTCAGAAATATTTATAATGATGTATTGCTAACTTCAAAACCGATTTCTACAGCAATTATTTCGGAAATTCAACTTTTAATTTAAATGCAATCACTATTGCTTGATTGTATTTTATTGAATGTATTATGGCTTTATTCTGGAGATACATTTAATTCAGATATCTGTTAGATAATTATTATATATAGCTCCTTGATATCAAGTGATATTTAGTTCACATGCAAAATCTATTACAGGGGGGTGGAATGCCGAGGGACATTTGTGACAATTAAATAATTTTGTAAAAACACATTTAAAGTTAATACATTTTGATAAAACCGAAAACTTTTAAGTTTGCATCATACTTATATTATATTAAATTATTTCTCTAATGTAATTCCCTTGATTACTGAGCAATATCGCTTTTGGAAAACATTTTACAAGCACTAACTATCCATAATAGCATTAATCTCAAAAAAGAAATATATCACTTTTACCTCATATCTATTATTATTATAATTATATAATTATAATATATATATATATATATATATATATATATATATATATATATATATATATATATATAAAATCATTATATTATTTGAGTATTGCTTCAATTGATTTTTCATTAGAAAACTGTTGAGATAATAAAACAATTGTTTAAAAAGCCAAATCAATACTTTTTTTTAATTCTAATTTAAATTTAGTTTAAATGTAACTGTAAGCCGAATACATAAAGAAACTCTCCATTGATGCTAAGACATTCAAAATTTGAATTTATATATTTACAGCATCGGTTACGAAGTTCGACAAAGTTCAATATTTCAAGCCACATGTGTTCGACTGCTGCTAACGGAAAAATCCTGTTTAAATTAAATTTCGGAATTAAACTCCAAGTTAAACGAGCACTTACTGGTCTAACTATATTTCATCCCTTCTCGACCGAAGTTCAACATAAACAAACTTACTCCCTTTTGTGGTTAGAATCTTAATGAATGAAGAACAACATCCACTCACCACTCACATCTTGGGTTTTATACATACTTGATCGTAGGATGATGAGGCTCTTAAGTAATATTTAGTTGAAAATTCTGAAATGTCAGTTTTTTAAATAAAATAATTGATAACGGTCAGAAATATTTGATATAACGTCAAAATTAAATTAAATGAAAGAGGGCATTTATATAATTTACAAAGGTTTTTATGTTCTGCCTTTTTTCAAATATTAAATGTTTAGAATACATAACAATAGATACGTAGGTGAATTATTTCAATTTTTCATGTTTTAATTTTTTCGTACATTAATAAGCTACATAAAGTATGCTCAATTAAGTGTTTATATTACTTCTTGAAAATGAACATACTTCAATAACATATTTAGGATATTAGTTTACAGAATAAAAAAAGGGAAAAAATATCTCGGCCGATTAAAGCTGAAATAATTAATGCTATTTTTCGATTTAAGTATATGAAAGAACAAGACGAACGATCGGACGAATATTTTATCTTAATTTACGTCTTCTGAGTCGAACGCTATTTATTTATTTAATTTGTAATTTATAGCTAATTTGTTTTACTTTTTACAGCTATGTAATCTGTTTACAGATGTTATTATTACTTCATCAGAACATGGCATAGGAAACAATAATATATAATCAAAATTAAATTCTCAAATCAAATTCTCAAATCATATATAATCAAATTAAAGTTGATATTGAATAATACGCAACGTGAGATTGGTCAAGCCCTTCCAGCAATTAAATGTTTTTTTATCATTAAATTTCTTTATATCTCTACTGTATATATGTCTACAGTCCTAAAATATATATAGTTCATTTGAAAAAGGAGTGCTACAATACGACCAAGTGGAATTTTATAGGAGAAGCGTTTGACGTTTGGCTGTTTAAGTTTATCGCTGTCCTTCAACTCACTAATAAGACATCAGCAACTTACTTTTATTGTTTGAAAAAAAAAGTATGTCTTCCTTGTTTTTTTATAATTTAACCATGAGTCAAATTGTGGCAATTTTTCATTAAAAAACAGTACAAGCTCCTTTAGAATTTATGTATAAAGACGGATTTATAAATAAAAATAAGAAAAACTTTTTTTATTAAACAACTAATTAAATTTGAAAAATAAATCAACTCAAAAATTGTTGTCGAATATAGTGATGCAATGAATAATATTTTAATCATAAACGATGTTCTCAATCATTTGTGCAGGAGCAAAATATTGATGCATTTTGGCCTCTAAACTGCCATAAGAATCATATTTTTAAAACATTAAAAATTATTTGTCATTATCTTTAAAAAGACATTGCAAAGTTACTCTCTAATCAAAATTTGAAGGGACCAATTATGCTTATCTAGTAAACTTATTAGATCAAAACCAACAATAACTTAAAGGCGCTAAATATTTGAAATTTATTCTGCTGGAATGCTATATTAAGTAAATTAGTTATATTAATATAGATAACAGATTTAAGTTATATAATTAAGTTATATAGATAACACATTAGTTATCTCTGATGGTATTAGCTATATGCCAAATTTTGTACGTGAGAATGCTACCCTTTTTATATATATTAATAAATTAATTCTTTGTAGGCAATGTTTAGTCTGTTTAGTGTTGAGTAAAACGGTCTACACATATGGAACCATCGGTTCGCCAACAACGGTTCGGATAACCAAGTTCCCATGTGTGTAGAGCTGACGAACAACGGTTCGCAAGTTTTTTCTTTGTTCGTATGGTGTATAGAGAGCCACGAAACGAATGTGTGTAGACCGCTTTAAAAATTGTACTTACTAGTGGTATACGGAAAACGTGATGAATTTATAAACTGCTCTAGATTTTGCCATTATTTAATGAATGAATGAATGAAATATAATTCTATTCAGGGACAATAAGTTCCCGAACAAGTACCTTACTTATTATCCAATATCTCGTCTTAAATTTGGTTCAACGTAAGCTATGGGCGTTTTTTCGTTATTTTTTTATAAACAGACGTCAGTGTTGAGTGGTTGAGGAGCTTCTTTTATACAGCGTTGCTAAGTGTAAATATAAAATAATAGAAATGGATCGCAAATAAAGAAAAACGAAACACTACAATTAAGAGGACCATCCCCAGAGGAGGAACTCCGCTTTGTACAGCTGATCAACAGCAGAGAGCAGAAACCATAATTCAGTTTGCTTTGTTGCTGGGCCGCGTGGTATTGTTCTCCTAAACAACTTTACTGTTGCCTAAGTTGCCCATCTTATGCCTCAATCTTTCTTATACCGTATTGAACCGGATCTGCCGGCAGTTTTACTTTGAGCTATCACGCTTGAATTACATTAGTATCTGCCATGCTCCCTTGGGACAGAGTTGGACAAAATGTAATTCCAACTACGAATTACGAATTTCAATTACAGTAATCGGAGATTAGCATATATTGATTACTTTTACCCAATTACACTAATTATAGTTGTTATATCAATTACAATTACTGGAATTGGAAAACGTAATTGGTATTTACAATTTTCAATTAGAAATTGTAGTTGGAGAATTTTTGTCTTATAATTACTTTATTTTATTTTTTTAATTTACCTCCTTGAACAAAATAATGTATTTTGTATATACCAAAGTTATCTATTATACCATAAGTATAATTATTTTAACTCCTCGCCAATTGTTACATAAATATATCATTACACCATACCATACCACACCATACCTGAACTTTACGAGGTAGGTACGTTAAATCTAAGTACACAATTTCAGATGTTCAAATGGATTTGTGATAAAAAACAAAAAAATATCAACTGAAATAGATCAGGATGGAATACAATTTGTATAAGCCATTGTACCATTCGGGCTCGCATGTTTTGCATCTTGTAACTAAACTTCCTGAGTTGCATTTTTCTTGAATAATAAGTAGAAAAATTCACCATCCTGGATTTCAGTTTCCTTTTTTGGAACAGGAGTTTTATCTCGAGAAACTGATACCATTTCGTGATTTAGTGTTGAAAAAAATAATATAAATATCAAGTGTCACATGTTGTAATCCACAGGTAGCAGTAGGAAAGTAAAAATATTAATTTCAAACAGTATGATAACTTTTCATCTGCGTATAGTAAGAAAATAATCATGAAATCGGTACTTAAACAGTACAGTAATTATTTTAGAAATTATAATTACTATTACAATTAGCAGTAATTTGAAGTTAGAATGCCGGAATTACTTTTTCCAATTACAATACATTAAAAGTAATTGCAAAAAACAATTACAATTACTGTAATTGAAAAAAAGCATTTGCTCTAACCACTCCAATTATTGTAATTGTAACCGGTAGATTCAGTTATTTTGTACATAACAGTTTGTCAAAGCGTTCATAGCGTTTGTTAGTTTAGCTTACATTTTATCTGTATAAGCAGTCAAATTTTTCTCATGTTATTAACTATTGCCCAACTCTGCCTTCGGGACGCAGTACAATAAAAATGTTAAATTTGACAAAAAAACAAAACAACAAATTTACAACAACACATTAAGTGTCTTGGTATGTTAAACAAAATTGCTTCCTTCAAATTGCGATTAGAGGGTAATTTTATTTTATTAAGTCAAGACTGTTTCGCTAAAGATAATAATGGCCAAAAAATATCAATATTTAACTTATATATGGATAATTGAAAATATCTGTAGTTATGTTTAAAATATAATTGTTTGCTTAGCCACATTTAATTAAAAATTTTGAATGGATTATGAAAAATTGCCATAATTTAATTCATGATTAAATGGTCAAAAAAAGGAAAATTAAATTCAGCTTTTTCGTATTGTAAATGTAATTTATATTTTTAACAACTAGATTAAAAATCATAATGAGAGTTAAGAAGGAGTTGTAGAAAGTACTTTAAGAACACGGACCAGTCTTTTTTACTTGAATACTGAGGTGGAATGAATACAGAAACTGAATGAAAATCTCACTGAATTGTGCAGCACCAGAGGAATGCAAGAAAGTATCTCGGGTCTTTTATTTCCTCGGATAATAATAAAGAAGATCTTATAACATTAGTAATTTATTCTTAATTAATTCTTAGTTTTATGATATTAAATTCCTAAGAATCTTGCAGTTTAATTATAAAGTAAAACTAGTAATAAACCAGTCGGTAAATTATAGTTACTGTCGTAACTATCTCACAGAAATTTAATATGAAGTTTACGAAATAAAATATTTATATGAAATAGAATAAACCAAATTTATTTGGAAATAGAACAAGATATTTTCTTTGTAATAAGCATTTTTTTTTAAATAGTTTAGGACGCAAATCATATCAGCAGATTAAATTAATTCTGAATATCTCTTCGCTTGCGTAGTCGTGTTTTTGGGCCAGAGGATTTCTGTTTTAAGTCCATCTTTGTTGGATGTTATAGTAATTGGTATTCTTTGGCAATGTCTGGGATTTATAATTTCTATAACGTTATTCCTGGCGCAGAATGATGCTTCTACTATATTATTTTCGGCTGAAAGGACTATTAAGGGGGTCATGGACGATCACTCCAATCCAATCACTCCACACCAAATGGAAGATCGAACAACCGTGAGTGTGAAATCTTATGTGGAGTGGTTGGAGTAGAGGGAAGCAGCTGGAATTCTATCGGCCTTAAAGTCAACCGCGTAATAACAAAATCTAATCACTCCAACTGATTGTGAGGATGAAAAACAGATGGAGTGGAACAAGGACCTGTATGTTTTTTCACACAGTTTCTTCGTTGTCCTATCTGCAATTTTCGATATTGATAGTATAAAGTATTATTAAAAAATATTGATATGAATAAATTATAATTTTGTTTATTTTGTCACTAATAATTGCTTTAGAAAATACTTATAAATATTAATTAAAAGCAAATAAACATTTTAAGTGGACTAATAATTTATAATATGCACTAAATGTCCCCTATTTTTTATATTTTTTGGGGTCAAAATTAAATTATTTAATGTCTTTACTATTGTTGAGCCACTATTAATAGCCCCATTAATGCATGTTTATGTGAGCATAAACCGCTACCTGTCGGTGAAAAATGGTACAATGGAGTGGGGTGATCGCCAGTAGAACCCTAGAAATCTTTTCCACTCTAAGTACTCCAGCTGTCCCAATTTAGTGTTCCAAGTTACATTTGGAATGATCGTCAATGGCCGCCTTTATTTTGATGTTTGAGGCTTTAGCAGAACCCTAAAGTTCTCCTTCATTTATTTTTGCATTCCTTACCACCTTGGTTAAGATGTTATTGTAATCAGATTATATTTTCGGTATTTGGTTTTCAACAGATCTTTACGTTTCTGAGTCCAAAAAATGAATTTTCGACCTTTTGTCTGCCTGTGAGTTTTCCCGTCTGTCCCACGGTTATCTCTTCAAAAGGTGGAACAATTTCGTTGGTAATTGGTAATATTCGTTGGTAATGTCCCCTGAAGCGTGCGCACCGAATCGGGCACTGTGCGCAATAGCCGAAAAACGTGTTTTTCTATAAATGCGGCTCAAACTGTTTTGATAAAACTTGTATAGAGTAAAGTTCCTCGAGAAAAAGCTGGAAAAAAAGTTATGAAGAAAATGAAAATTTATTTGGACTTTAAAGGTATAACTTATAAGTATATAAGTTATACCTTTTATAGTGAATTATATTTATAGTCTTTGAAAGATAATGTAATTCTGTACAAAATAAAAAAAAATCATCTAAATAGGACCAGTATTAGCAAAGACACAGTATATTGAATTTTGTGGTCACGTTTTTAAAATATTCTGAGCAAGTTTCTATGGAAATCTGTTTACTTTTTTGTTCGACTTGAAAACTATACATCTCCTGGAACATTCCAGATACCCATTTGAAATCTAATTAAATAGATTGCAAAGCCAAACCTAAAAAACAAAACAATATTAGCTAGAAAAATATTACAAACAATTTTTGTATTGTACTTTGCATCTAAAGCGATAAAGAGAGTTGATCAGAAAATGTTATTGAGTAGTCATGTTATCCGTTGCAGTATCTGCAGTTATCCTTGTTTAAATAAAATATAAAATCTGAAAAAAAAGCATAGAGTGCAAGAAGTGGAGTATATTAAACTAGTTAAGATGAAAATAGAACAAGAAGCAGTAGCAGAAATCAAGAGAGCCGTGCCAAGTGCTATTTGTAGGGGTCGGCCAACTTAAATGAGAAAAAAAAAGTGGTTTTATAATGACAAGGGTTGAGGGCAGGTGTCAATTAAGAAGGGTCAGGGAACATGCAGCCCTTTCAACCTTTTCATATTAGCTCACATTTAATTCCCTCCTCCTTCCAACACTCTTTCCTTTTCTTTTTTATCCACCTTTTCTTCGAATATATTTTCCCATTCTCTCGACGTCTACCATTTTCACCAGACCTGCTCTATCAGCTGTTTAAAGTATTATCCTCTAGAATCACGAATGGTCCTGATAAAGTAGTTTGTCGACTTTATCAGGACCATTCATGATAAAATCTTAGACTGAGAGAGACCAATGGTAACTTTTCTAATAAGTTACTGTACTTTGCAAATACTTCTATATATTGAACCAACATTCGACAGCCACTCGGTATTTCAAATGGATTGGGCCCTTCACAACTGTGTTGGTCCAATGATAAACAAAAACTATTTGATAGGCCGGTAAAGAGCACTAACACAAGGTAGTGCGTTCAAGATTTCCCAATTTATTATTTTGCTATTTGTTGTACATTTACAGGTGTTTATATATATATATTTTTTTACGAATCTATTCTGGTATAACTCTATGAGTGGGTAGCCTGGGTGGGTAGAAGTGTATTTCGAGGTGAACCCACAGAATGAATCTTGAGCTTCCACTGCTCTACTGTCTTATCCTTGTCTGTCTTAATTGGAGGTGGTAATTACGTAATGCCCCCCCAAAAAAAAAGAAATTGGTTTTTCTATAATATTGACGTGATTATAGTATTGTGTATAGTTATGATATTTCATTTAAATGAATGTAGATTGGATTTGGTATAGGTAATAAAAATGAGTACGCTGTAAGTAATTAAGATGTAGTATACTATCTTAGCATTCTAAATGGATACAAATAATATATACGGTAGTAAATAGCATCAATATAGTATATTAGTATATATTAATGAATACAATGGGTGTGCCAAGTGCAGTATAATAATATAGTGAAGTATAATTTTTTTCGATCAATAAATCCTAAAATTCTCACTTTGGTGTCATTACGGTAGAGAGCTACAGCCGCCAACAAGTTAATCACAACCTTAATTAATGGAATTGAGATTAATATGATTGCTCGGAAAAACTTTAGAGAAGTGTGATAATAACAAGTTTTATAAGAATAAACTGTTGCTATCGTACGTTCAATACTACCCTTAAAAAAAACAAAAAAAAAACGAAAAACTCTTTCTACTTAAGCACATCAGTTGGGCCGACTAGGAAATAAAATCATTCAAAAAATGTATAAATATACTACTCATATATAAATATACTAATACTTCTCTTAGGCCTCAGATTATGGTTAGAAGAAATGAAGTAGTGAGAAAGAAGTGAAGCGAAGCGTGGGCAAAACCAGTCTGAGCTTATCAAAGAACACAACGAAGCCAGAATACCTCCTCCATTTCTACCGTGGTAGGAATATGGTATCACAAGCAGAGTTAGGATCTAGCTGACTGACCATCGACTGAAGTGTGAAACAACGTGGTATTCATCACTCGCCGTCTCCGGTTCGTTGACTTGCCAACAACGGTTTGAAAGTGGCAAGAATATCCTGAGCTTCCGAAATCGTCAGCTCTAAAAGCGTCTCAAGGGACTTACAAATTACTAGAATAAATAAATTAATTAAGCGAGCAAAAAGACTACTTTTTAATACTGAGCTAAGACATTTTCGAAAGCTTCATATTAAATCCTACAAGAATAGCCTTCATTGTTTATTTGGTAGAAAATACATTATTGCTTTTTACTATAAGCTACTCAATACATAGTTTGTTGCTTTAAGCCTATAACTCAATACTTAGTTTAGTGCTTTAAACCAACAAACCAATCCACAGTTTTAAGGGCAATGAAGGTAGCAAGCTTCAGCCTCTTAATTTTGTGTCTTAGACGTCGAAATCCAAGACTCATCTTAAAATTTACGGTAACTGCACTACAGAAAGAAAATAAATAAATAAAATGAAGAGAAAACAATTTGAAATTTCGTATCAGGTTAGGAAGGGAATAATGCAAGAATGATGACGGTAGATATGAATATACATAATTTAAGTAGGAGCCTTTACGAACTCTTCTCGTCTTCTTCAACGGAAACATTTCCTGAAACGAACGTCCACACCACACTCCTCTCCAAGTTATTGTAAGCGGGAGCAATTTATGTTCACACCTGGCACTTCCAACGCACGCCCGATCGCTATCCTTTAGTCTCGGGTATTTAGACTTATTGCCTTATATTCCCAGTGAATGGCACTGGGGTCGTCGTAGACGATTTGGGCATCAATGTTATAGTTCGAGAAATGTCTTTTCCTTGACACAATCAACGTTCAAACAACAAACAACGGGATTCGGCAAGAAATTTCTAATAATAATTGATGATAATACGAAGAATAAAAACAGGACAACAGAACAAGGAAATCCATACAAACAATTTTTTAAAATAATAACGAAAATCCTAGTTGGGATAATGATTAAATAATAGCATGATATCCAGGTCCTGATGTTGGACTAGAAAATGGACAAATATTTCGGCCAATTATCCTTTTTGAGAGAATAAACATATTAAGCTGCAACTTTAATATTAAACTTCTTTGAACTGAAATACTTTAATATATTAGTAAAGTTTTCACAGGGCTGCTATTTTTTTTTATTTTTTTTTTTTAATTCGATTTATTTAGTTCCTTTATGTAGTTGATGTTGGAATGGCCTAATCCTGGATAAAACATTAAAAACCTTACTTTACAAACTATTTGTTGTTTAAATTATTTTCTTTCCATTATTCATGAATGTAAATATTAAGAGAAATTTAAAACTATTGGTTTGATCGGGTATCAGGTCTTGTTTAGTATTCAGATAAAGTAAGGGTTAGACCATTTTATTGTCCAATATTCCGCCAGACTGTATTTTATACCCTTACCTTCCACTTCTTTGAACGGCACCGCATTTATTTGCCATATGAACATGTTTTAGTATTGAGCAATGTGCATTAACTATGCTTTATGTAATAATATTTTATCTATAAAATGGTAAGAGTATTCCGTTGCTGCACTATAAAACTTTTGTGTGAATTTTTTAAAACGAATTATTGATTAATTTCCTGTTTAAAAACAATGAATCTTTAGACTTCTTTTTTTCCAAATTACCCAGATGCTCGTAGCATTTCCGAAATAATGTTGTTGATTTCCAAAAAAAAAAAAAAAATTAAAAAACTATAAATCTGAATGGCAATCTTAAACATTCAAAAATAATTGTCTAATGAATCAATAAAGATGCAGTCGGTAAATTGTTCTTAATATTTTTGCCGAGAGAAAACAAATAATTGACAGCCCCCTAACCGTTTTATGTTAGCAACCCGACCCTAAATACTATCTTTAAATTACGATAATAATACAGAAAAACTGAAACATTTATTTTTGCTAAATTTTCTCTTCTCATTTTTTAATGGTAGGGGAGGAGCACATCAGCATTTTTGATAAAAGTTTAAATACATTCGTTCCTTATTGGCAGATTAAAACTTCTCATGGTGAATACAAATATATATGTATACTCAAACACACACACATACACATATATATATAAATAAAAGGGGATGCGGTCTAATTTAAACATATACATACTTTCTACTCATCGAGTAAGAATCATTTATATCAAATTTAATCAAACTCCGCTAATTTTGAAGTTCGATTTAAATGTATATAAATTTTGGGAGGAGGACAGATACTTTGCAGAGTTTTATGAAACTTTGTACAAATGATTCTAAATCTTATTAAACCGTGGTGTATATTTTTTTTAGCAAAAACGTAACGAATCCCTTTCCTATTATTTTTGCACAATTAGTTACATGGGTGGGGGTGGAGCAGTTAGTGTATATATATTTAATATTCTGGGCATGTTCCTTTTAATAATCCTTATTTTTTTTTGTAATATAACTTGCTCTTGAATTATTAAATATTATTTTCATTTGAAATTGACGGATCACTCACGTCTCCACTGGGAATATTCGTTATTCGGAATTTACGTGTTCACTTGTAGCAGGGACTAGCGAGATAATTCATGAAGGGGTCTACTAGCAAACGGCCCAGCCACGAACTTAGCAGTAGGCCATAAACGTGCGGTAGGAATTTCTACAAATAAAATATGGAAATGAAAAAAGGATTAAGAGTCTATACTACTAGTACACCGAATCGGTTGCTATCGTCAATATCGTTTCCGACTCCGCCCGAAACTGCTTTATACTAGTAGCTACTCATTCCCGATTTAAGCTCCTTTTAGAAAAAGACTACCGGGAATCGAACCAGTTCCTATGGCCTCAGTGACTCCGTCCACTACGCTATTGATCTTTAAATAGTTTTAAAAAAAACTTTTTATTCTAATCACAAAGTGGCTGATTTTCTATTATACTACAAGCACTATGCAATATACTTTTTCTATTCATGAATTAGGTTTTCCTATTAACTTCGAGAGGACGGAACGTAATAGAACCGTTGAGTAAAATAGCCACCCACTTTGCAGATTGATGTAATTGGCTACTTATTTACATACTTCCGATCTGTTCCACTCAATTTGTTCAGTAATAGGTTGTGCATTGTTGCTTCAAGTGCAGGCTTGCTGTAATCTATTGAACTTTTTCAACGAATACATATATCCCTGCTTGAAGGAACAAGCTTAGAAAAGATTGTATTAAACATTAATATCTAATCGTTATTATGGTAGATATTAATGTTATACATTTACAATTATTTAATATTCAAAACAGATATTTAATAAATAATTTTTGGGGTTTAATCATGCACTTAATAATATGTTCTAACATATTATTAAATTGTTAAACATAATAACAGTGAATGTTATTAATCCTATTTGTATATTTAAATAATATTTTCCCATTCATTTCCATTTTTAATTAAAACAAATTAGTTTATATGCTATTATGTTAACTTTGATGCTCAATATTTTTATTTTGTCAATTTTAATTAGTTTAAATTTTCCAACTATATTACATTTATATATTACATGTATTGAATATATTACATATTTGTTTTCTGTCTGTTCTGTCTGAGGTGGTAGTGTCAACTGTAAGTTCGTGTATGTAAAGTAGTAAAATTATTGTAAAGCACATGACTGTACAGTTATTAAATAACCATTGTATTTTTTCTCCCACGTAACTAAGTAAATTAAATTTATTTCCAAGCTTAGCTTGACCCTCATGAACTTTAATTGGTATTAATGTCTTATTATTAAATACGTGAAGTGATTTTCAGACATCTTTTAATACTAGACAATCAATATCTGGAAGTAAAAAATTATTTGTTTATGAAATTGGAAATTTGCTGCTGAATAAATATATAAAATTAAGTAGCTTTCGCAAAGTTACTCAGGCACTGCTATACTGACATAATCCTCACCAACACATAACCAATTAATTTATTTAGTTTATTCTCCTGTTCAGTTTATCATACCGGTGTATTTCTGAATGTCGTTCAGACGTTTGACAAAGTCTGGCACCAGGGTCTTCTCTTTAAAATCAAGACCATACTACCTCTCACCTACTGTCTCATTCTTCAATCTTTTCTCTTCGACTGGTTTCTTTTCTATCCGAGAAGGCTCAGAAATGCCCTCAATTTGACTAATCTTGGCAGAGCTACCGCAAGGATCAATACTCGCTCCTTTACTATACTTTATATATACACATGGCATACCATCCAACTCCTAGACATTAACTTCTACCTACGCTGATGATACAACAATTTTAATAATACACCACGACTCCAAACTGTCCTCACTGACTTTACAAAATCATGTACTACATTTACAAAATTTGGTACTCACTTAGGAAAATGCAGTTAAATCATGACAAATAACAACGTATAACGTTCACACTTCGACGTGGCATGTGTCCGCCAGTGTAAACTGTGATATAAATCGGCGGCCACCAAATTCCTCAGACCGACAATATACTTCATCTTGGACTAATATTCGACCAAAGAATGAACTGGAGCCCACATACCAAAATGAAAAGCAAGACTCTAAACAAACGACTGAAATTACTTTACTCTCTTGTTTCCAAACCATCGAAACAACAATCAGGCAGAAACTCAATACATACACATACCTACTTAAACCCATACGGACTGACGCCTCACAGATTTACGGCTCAGAAAAAATGACTCCCTTACAAAAATTGCTATATTTTTAATCCAAAACTTTAAGATTAATAACAGAAGCTCGTTAGTAAGTAAACAACTAAACTCTAAAAACCGACTCACAACAACCAACTATCGACCAATTCATACATACTCTTTAGTTTCATAATTCAGCACAAACAGATGGACGATATGGCTAAGTCTGTATGGTAATAAGGAGAATACTAAATAGAAGCTGGATGAGAGATCTCTTATCTTGAATTAGGGGACTAATGATTGGTCTATTTACGTTTTATATACGATTTCGTTTATATACGTATCAGGCATAGTTTGCGATGAAATTATTTATCTATTTGTGAATGAGGAAATGTTGATTTTGTTTTATTTTTAAGCATAAAAATCCCATTGCACTATTGCTCATTACAAAATTACTAAATGAAATTTCATAGGCCCTATTTATTATTATTAATATATTTTATGATGATAGAGCTCCATGAGAAGAAAGCCCCCACTCAAGAGGCCATCCATCAAACTAATTCTGATGCCATGCTACATAAATAAATAGAGCTTCATGAATTCAGCCAGCTGCCATCTCTTCCATTCTATTAGTTGGCTAATAATTAGTTGTCGGATTAAGCCTTTATTAAATTAATTGTTAAAATCATAAGCCCCTTGGATATAACAGAAGAGACGAGTACGATTTTCGTTCTATGGCGGATTATTACATTACAAGATATTTAAGTAAATATGTGGGATTTAGATTCAAAGTTTTCATGATTTTTTCCCACATAAAGTGGTTACTTTTATAGATTGACTCTTCTCTTCTTATCGATTATTAGTTATTTGACAAAGGAAGAGATAGGATACGAAATGAAAATCTAGAACTATTACATTATTAAGATTTTTTTGATCTGTTTTTAGAATAAATATTCAAATTATTATGGTCAATTAATTGTATAATACCAAATTTGCTGATTGCCATTATTATGAGACGTGTACAATATATATGTGTGTATATATATATATATATATATATATATATATATATATATATATATATATTAAATAGATGCACAATGCAAATAAATAATACAATGGTATTGAAATAAACTTATTCAAATATATTTGATTTATCAAAGGAATTATTTTTATTTATTTGCTTTTTTATTTTATTAATGATCCTAATCACATTTTTGTTCGGTTAATGTTTCAAGTTTTATTGAAGTGGTGCATTAAAATATGTAATAGATGGATAGAAATTACGTTTATTTAAAACAAATAATTTAAAATATGGAATAATACAGACAAATAAATAACATTACGTAAATACCGGGCGCAAATTCGTTTGTCAAGATTTTCCAGAAACTTATCACGAATATAACTAAAATTCACAAATTTTGTATTATCCTATTTGTATTTGTACAGAAATTATCTTTCTGTTAAAAAAAAGATATTTTTTCTCTGGAAGGTAGGAGAATCAATTTCTATGAATCAAATTTATTTACTATTTCCTGTATGTAATTGTTTTCTAGTTTTAGATAGATAAATATTTTTTCATTCAAATATGATATAACTTGTAATAGAGACTAATTTTTAGAAAAAAAAACAAACTAAATTTTCCATCGTTGCTAGTTTCATCACAAAACAGGAATAAATTACTGTTCCTACCAGATTAAGATTGAAGAAATTTATTCCATCAGCAAAGCCAAACAATGGTATCGAGATGACGAGACGCTTTCCGGCACCATTCAGTCTTGAAATGTGTGTGTGTCAACAGTTAGGTAATAATTCAATGTGCTGGAGCAAGTTTTTGAGAGAATTTTTATTCAGTTTAGCTGGGCCTTTACTTGTGGCATATCGATGACGATCCATGGATTATAACCGTCTATTCATCTTCCCAAGATACTTTCAGCGTAACCTTGTTAACTGCTGATAATAAAATGGAGAAGTATTTTGTCAATGCGAAGATATTATGGAGGACTTGAGTGGCGATAAAAGGTTTCTAATAAGCATTTAAAAAAAAGGCCGATAAAGCTTAAGCGCAAAGTCGCTAAATGGCTATTTTAAAATTGGCTTATTGTAGGTGTTGGTAATGGCGTTCATTGTCTTAATGGCTCAGATTGTGCTCATTGTTGTAGCTCATCAACCATCGTTATGTCGTAAGCTCTTCTTTACCTCCAATCCCCCTCCGCATTAGTCCGCTCCTTCCCTCCCTATTCTGGATGTACATAATTGTAACAATATTACCGGGGAGATCCGCCTCTTGTATTATGTTTTGAGTTTGTTTTATCCTTGTTTACGAAAGAATTTCATAATTAAAATTAATTATTCACCTTATTCTTAAATATCTTATTCTTACTTATTCTTAATTTTTCCGTCAGATTTCAGCGCAGAATACGGTTCAAACACTTTTGTAAATAATAAGGTTAGTAGATAATTTAATAAAAGGTTTGAACTTCTAAGTATTCCATAAACGTAATAATAAATCTGAATGAGTTAAGTTGCTCTTTTTTGGGATCAGAACAACTCATACACAACAATCAGATCTTAGTGATGATTCACTTCTCATAATAATTCATTAAAAAGACGCAAATCTCTCCATCAGGAATCATCAGTCGCAATAAAGATAGATGTTTTTAATAATGCTGAACAAGTGTTATTGAAAGAACAATACATGTACCTTTCAATATAATTAAACTTGTATGACAAATCAGAATGGTGCAATAAACTTTATGAGCGGTGCAAAGTTTGGAAAATTCGACGAAAATACAGATCCCAACATATTATTTTTACTCTTCGTCAAGAAATCTGCCCTCCAGTATACTTCGAAAATGTACTAATTCCGCAGAGAGACAGAATTCGATACATTCGCCTGACATTTGACAGAAGAATGACCTGGGGCCCGCACACCAAGAACAGACTTAAAACGCTAAACCAAAGACTAAAACTATTATACTCACTTCTTTCAAGAAATTCAGAATTGAAACCTAGACAGAAATGGAATACTTATACTTACTTAAGCCTGCGCTTACAGTTACTTGCTTAAGCTTCACAGATATACGGGACAGCCAAAAAGGCAAGTACAAAAATGTCAAATTTTCCAATCAAAAACTTTTAGGACTATAACCATAATTATAGTTTTATATTCAAAATTGTACAATATAACATGGTACATCAACAACATTACTTTACATACAGACCTTAATATGCCAACAGTTGACGAGCACATGCGTACTACTACAACCACTACTACAAATAGCTTATCACTACAAACGAACACACGTTTGAAAATGTAAACTGTAACGAATAAATAAGTGTATAACATTTATTTTCGGATATATACGTCACAATGAAAAACCCCTTAAAAAACGAAAAAAAAAACAGATTATGGTTTTTGCTCCCGAAAACATATTCCTACTGCTCCAAGAAAATCTCTAATTGTTTTTTTAATACCTCACATTATGGTGCAGGTTTATGCAAAGTTAAGTACTCCTGCACTGTACATGTGAACCAGAAGAAACATGTAAAACTATTTTGAAAAATCCCCGAAGAGGCTATTTTTAGCGAATAATAAAAATTTTGTTTTTTGATTTGTATAAAAAATAAATAAAAAATAAAACATAAACTGTTTCTTGGGTGTGAGAAATTCAAATCTGATCTCGGGTTTTTGATAAAACTAACGTTTTCTCTTTTCTTATTATTCCGCTTGGCATTAGAGACTTTTTGGCACTAAACTCATTTATCTACCTTCGTTAGAAATAGAGATATAAAATATGTTTTGCACATGCAAATTTCCCGATTATTTTTCGGGGCTCCTGTGGCGCGTTGGCCCCTAAATTTTTCCAGCCCAATATTTTAAGTAGAGATTGATAAATTATTTGCCATTATTTTGTTTTTATTGAAAACTAGTTTCAAATGTTATACATTCATCTTCAGTTCTATAAACACACAAAAATACAAAATTAAGCAATTAATTAAGACATGAGATCAAATACATGTTTATCTATGAAAATATAACTGTATATTACCTAATACTTTAAGACCTAGATTCACCTAAATGAGTTTCATCAAAATCTAGACAACTCATGCTCTTTCATTAATTTCTCTGTATTTTATTTTATTTCTAAAATCGATACAATATTTTTAAGAAATACGATTCAACATTGTTACCCCCATCGCTGAACATGTCACTTTTCCAATAATTGTCTGGCCATTTGCTGATTTTCAGCTGACTATTGACTGATTAATATTTGAAGCCAAAAAAAAAAAGTACAGACAACTACTATAATGAATTATTGACTGTTATTTCATTGAAGTCATTTATATCAGAAGCAACAAATTATTTTACTGTTATTTTTATTTTCATTCATAATAATTTGTATCTTTATATTTTCGATGAAAAATTAAACTTTTGACAAAATATATGTGGTCCGATTCGGGCTTAGTTTTTAGAAGTTATCAAATATATTTATAAATGTCTCTGACAATCCCTTTCGCTTACAGAATTTCAAGCATGATTTTTGTTTCCGCTGTAAAGTCTCCACCATATTGTATTTTGGCATTCAAAATAAAATGTTATTTTTACAATCTAGTTGTTTGCATTAAAATAAAAAAAAGAAGAAAGATGAAAACAAATGTTAAATGGAAACAACAAACTCGTATCTGTATATTCAAACGTTAATCGATTTATTCACGTTGTCTGTGTTATTTAAACTTTGAAAATTTTCTATCAACTGTCGGTAAACAAATACAATAATAATAATAAAATAAATATAATAATAACAGTTATAGTATAGTCGAAGATAATATATTAATGTAATTAAATTATATTCATCACTTAAATAATTGTTTACTGTAAGAGTCTCAAAGATCCTGTTGGTCACAGTATAATTGGGCTCTATATATTAATTTTTTTTTTAAATACGAAAAATATTATTATATTTATTTAATTGTTTCAACTTAATCTTTTCAAAGTATTTTATTATTTTAAAATATTTTAATGAAGTATAAATGTGGCGTTTCGTAAATACAGTTTCATTAGACAATCTCCCAATGATTGCTTCAATTTGCCATAAGTCAAGTTTTATTAATTATAAGATAATAGATTGTATAATAATTATTGATTAGGCTAATCTCGTGTTATAATGATTCGTTTTCTTGTAAAAAGTGAAACACCCTCTCTGCCGTTCTGCGAAATAAAATTTTAAGAAATTACTTTGAGCACGCCGCATTAGCTCTAGCCATGCCGTTCCAAGAATTATATCTTTCTTTTCATCTACCCTCCGCTTAAAAGAAACGTTTTCAAAACAAAAAGGACTAAGAAGTATGTCTTCGGGGGTTGCTGAATAGATATAATTAATTGTCTTTTTTTGTATTTGTTTGTTTTACATGTGATTGATAGTGGTTTTATTGTACCCGTTATTTTTTGATATGGAATATATTATTTCAATTTCTTTATAATAGTTCTTTTCATTTAATGGTACATTCAAACGACAGTAAATCATGCTATTAAAAGCTGCGAGTTTATGTGCTATCGGTGTTTCCGGTAAATTAAAAATTCATGATGTTTGTTTTTTACTGAAATTTCTGTCTAAAAACATTTTAGAAAAACCCCGACCCTTAAACCGTTTACCTATAAAAATCCCACCTTTCTTCCATTGTTAGTTCAGTGCGAGAACAAACCTATACAAATTTTTCTGTTGGATATAGTCTACTTAAACCTTGGTGATTACCAACGTCTATTTGATATCTTGTCTCAATTAAATTCTTAATTCATAAATGTTTTATAATACTAATTTATATAACATTTCATTTAATATTCATAATAATACCCAACTGTATTTTGAATTGCTTATTTTTTAATTGCTGTGTGTTATTAGAACTGAAGAAGAATGTATAACATTGGAAACTTGTTTTCAATAAAAACAAACTTATATAAGCGGCCAATAATTTATCAATTCCTAATTAGATTGATCCTTCTATACCAACTGATTTTCATTCTTGCCAACATAACTGCTCACATATATCCCGTATAGGTCCCAGTGACTCTCAGGGACCTCTAGGTGTAAAGTATAAAAATGAATACAAATAGTTTTTAAAATTTATGATAATATCTTTTACAATATTTTTGGATCCCTGTATGATCCTGCAATGTCTTCATAATTCATCACAATAAATCCCACTTTTTTTTTCTTTTTTTTTTTTTTCGAACATGCCATCTAAACATTCACAATAGGGAGTACATCCAAGATACAAGATACGGGCCAACAATAAACAGACTGCAATAGCTACAATTCGTTTTTAAACTACAAAAAAGAAGTCAAAGTACCTTCCGTGACAGCAAGTTTGTTGAGGAGTTTAATTAAAAATGGTTTTCTTTCTCCAACAAACGTTAAGTTTCCCTGTTTGTTTAACTTTGTGAATGTAACGAGATATTAAATGGAGTTTAGAGTACTAGTCAAAAAAAGACACTGTACCTGTCAAGAAATGTTAACCATGGGGAAAGCTTGTCTTTATTACATTCTCATGATTAAATGTCATCTAGCGTATACAGAACATTTTGGAAGAACTGCATGTTACAATATACTATTTTTATTGATTGTTTCGTTGTATGATAATTCAAGATCTACATAAATGCAGTAGAACTTCTCTAAACGTACACTTCTTAAACTTTAATCTCTCTTAAACGGACAGTTTTATATTCAGGCCCGTCCCGAAACATTATTTCTTGATTCCATACTACGGCCCTATACCCACCAAAGTCGAAAATGAATTTAAAAAACTAGGATTAAATCCTGCATTTAAAATAGAAAAACCCTATCCTAATATTTCCCTTCTCCTAAAGACAAAATAGATCCTTTCCCAAAAAGCGGTGTATACGAAATAAATTGTAATGATTGTTCAGCCAAATATACGGGAAAAACTGGAAGATCACTAAATCAGAGATTAAAAGAATATATAAGTGCATATAATAATAAGATAGAGAATTCCAACTTTGCAATTTATTTAAATTAAAAAAAAAAAAATTCGTCAAAGACCCAAGTTACATTAATACATCACGTTGAAAGCAGCCTCAAATTAAATATATATGAAGCACTTGAAATTATAAAATCCTTCAAATCCAATCCAAATGTTTTTTAAATGAACAAATAAATATCTCCAATAGTCCAATCTTAAATTTATTCTCATCTATAACAGAAAAAACAATTACTCATCGGCATTACTGGAAAAACCCCGACACTTATAGCGTTTACATATAAACATTTCTTTCATTGCTAGTTCAGTGTTAGTACAAACTTCTGTTTGATATAATCTACTTAAACCTTGGTGAGTACCAACATGTATTTGATTTCTTGTCTTAATTAAATTCATAATTCATAAATGTTTTATAATTCTAATTTATATTGCATTTAATTTAATATGTTAAATAATAACAAACTGTATTTTGAATTGCTTATTTTTTAATTTTTGTGGATTTTTAGAACTGAAGATGAAGTATAACATTCAAAACTAGTTTTCAATAAAAACAAGTGGCAAATAATTTATCCTAGCAAATAATTTATCAATCCCTAATAAGACTAAAAATAGCCGGTAAAAAATAATATTTAGTATTTCAGCTGCCAAGTGGTTAGCTACCAATAAACAGATCAGGGAGCTTTTTTCTACAGAATCCATGTAATGGTTTTTTCACTCTAAAACTTAGAATGTCCATGGGACTCCCAAGATATTGTGACAGGTGATTTTGTTTTTGACAGACTTTCAACAGTATTACATTTTCATATTTTAAACCATTATTTAATGATAAATTACGACATGTTTCATATTATTTACACGTTTTCGTAAATTTTTCCCATTTCGATGAGAAATCATAAATGAATAAATCGATCAATTATTCACACTTTTTATTATTTTCCATAGTAAATCATTGTGTTGGTCAATATGCGTTTATAAGGCAAGATGAATATAAGTCTTGCGAATGCTTTAGTAATCCTCAAGTGATATTTAGTAATTCAAGTGATAGTAATCCTTAAGTGATTTGAAACCACGATTTGATTTCATCTTAAAGTTTGCTACGCTAATTGATCAAGTCACATTTTACAGTTTAGGTTCAATCGACCATTTATTAAAAAAAAAAAAAAAAAAATATTATCCTTTGCCTGAACCAGAATCGAAGCTACTAAGCAAAGCCGAAAATATTATTAGCTTGTGTTTATACAAAAATATAAGATAAATTGAGTTTATCTGCATATAAAGTGAGGAATCTATTTGCCTTAAATGTTCTAGGAAAATTTTCCGGTTTTGCACTAACAAAAAAAGAGGCGTGTAATGATTCATTATGTATTTACATCAATATCTTATTTTTATTTTGTTTCCTGTTCTTATTAAGGACTGCAAACATTTTATTTATTTTACAGAAAAAAATGTGGTTTATTGTATTATTTTCAAGAATTTATATAACTATAGTTTGTAAGTGTGTTATATGGTATTTAGAGGCTTGTTATTCGACTGAATAGTTCGTTTTTCAATTCATGAATACACGCATTTTTAAATGCGAATTATATTATAAAATGTAAATTTCAGATTATATAAAAAATAATTATTTGATTCGTGTATCAGTTTTATTCTGTAATAATGTATTTTACAATGATCCTTTTTTTCAAATTTGTTTTTGTTAAATAATTTGAGTTTCGGTATTTTAATGGTTTTGCACTAATTTCTTTATTTTTCTAGTCATAAGAGGGGAAAATTACTTGAATTTCAAGCATTTACATTATACTGAGACCGAATAATACTGAGAGAGTGAACACTTAACTAAAGAAATAAATTTTGGGTGCCCCACGGACCCTTTTGCGTCCACTGCACTTTGACAAAGTGTAATATCAATCTCTATGGTTAACATAGGTTTTATAACTTCTTTTAATATTAAACTATTATTAATGATCAACACATAAAACGATTTATTATGATTAAACTATTGCTGTTTCATGTTACTTCTAGTGCTGATGAAGTGAAGCAAAGAAACATTAAATCGTCTATTAATATGCATTAAATTGTATTTATATATTTATATATATATATATATATATATATATATATATATATATATATATATATATATATATATATATATATAAATTAAATATATGCATTAAAAATATTTTATTTCTACCGCTCTATTTCTAACAATGCTCTAATATGTGAGTTCTGAACAAACTTCTTAAAGGGAGAGAATTATATTTTCATAAATCGAAACCCAACGGAATGAGCCAAAGTTATACCTTTTGTCTGTAGACCATTCTTGTGAGAGTGCGTGTCATTAATTTGTATTGTACCATATCTTCTTGTTCTTCCTCCGTTTCCGCCTCTACCCGTGCCGAACTTACACATCAAGTCACTGTGTTATTTAGGCTTTCCATCCCTTCCTTGCTTGATGTTTAGGTCCATTATTGTAATACCTGTTATAGCTTGTGTGGAACCATATGATGATGACGGGTTAAAATTGCAGAGAGTACTGGTTTAATTAAATCGAGAATAACAAAGTTTCGAATACAATGGAGTAAACGCAGATATAAAAATGAACCTTTGTGTTAAAAAGATAATTATCATACTTTTGAGTTAATCAGGTGACAAACAATTATTTGTTTAAGGAATTAGGAAGGAAACTACTTTATACGAATCGAGTCTTATTACTTCTTGGAAATCTCCAGATCATTTTCTACGTCACAAACGGTACAAAAAGATATTTATTTAAAGAATTAGTAAAGAAATTACGTTGTACGATTTCGGGCATGGTCTGGAGCATTGAATTGTTGCTAGAATAAAAAAAAAGAAGTAGCCTTTTTTAGTTGTTCACGATTATCACGAATATTTATTTATTTTCTAAGTCTTTTATACTAACCAAATTTAAGGGTTTTGTAATGCCAAAGCTAATGTTTGACATTTTTAAGATTGAACAGAGGTGGAATTGGTTTCATGTAGATCTAAGAAAAGGAGTGAAGTAAGAATCACGCCATAGCTAGTATTCAAGGAAGGAAATACGATTATACTTAAAAAAATTTGCCTCGCAAAGAAAAAATAATGGGCTGATGGACAATTAAAACAATTCCAACCTGCTACACCTATGATGTTTTTGGTATTATGGTATTAAATATGTGTGGTATTGTAGTTTTATATATATTTGTATTGTGGCATTTCTTTGGTTATTCTGTAATCTGTGTTATATCCTACCGAGTAACAGTTACATACTCCATTATACTTCTCCGGTCTGAGATCTAGATTTAGAAGGGATGACGAAGAAAGGTGTTTGTTTTAAAATTTAGAATAATATTAATGGTAGAAATAGATTACTCTGAAAAAGTACCTACATGAATTAGATGTTAATATTTCAAGCTTTGTAAAATCTTTGCTTTTTTGTTTTATTTTAAGCTATCGGTTTGCGAAGTACCATAGCAAGTATGAAGATCACAACGCAATCTCGAAATTGCTTTTGGATTACAAATTACCAACACAATATTATATAGATGGATACAAATCAATATCTGGAATATCCAAATTTTTACGTTTTTCGATTGCATGAATTTAATTCCTCACCTAGAATGCGAAGGAGTGTAACGGACTAACAGTTTTGTATAACACAGATTACAGAAATATACCACAATACCAAATATATTTAATACCACAATACCATACACATTAATACCATATCAACAAACACATCATCGGTGTAGCAGGTTGTTATTGTTCTTAATACCCATCAGTCCTTCTCTCGTCCCATTTTTTCTTTGCAACGCATATTTTTTTATACATAATCGTACCTAAGTTTTTCCTTCCTCCAATACTATCTACGACGTGTTTCCTATTTCAGTCCTTATCTTAACTTCCTTCTTCTTTCAGTCTTAAAAATGTCAAACATTATCTTTAGTATTACAAAACCCCTAAATTTGTTGGATATAAAGATTAAATCAATAAATAAATATCCGTGCTCAATCCTGAGCAACTAAAAAAACCTTCTCATTTTTTTTTTTTATTCTGACAACAATTTGATTCTTCAGACCATGCCCAAAATCGTATACTGTTTTTTAATATAACTAATTTAAATGTTATCGTGTTTCAAAATTTCACAGTGTAAGTCATAGGCAAAGTACAAGTGTGTCTATGACTTGCTACGCCTATGACACACTGGCAAATGTTAAAACACGATAACATATACAAATGTTGTATTGAAAAACATTAAATTAAAAAAAGAAGAATAAAATTGTTATAATCTAATGAGGATAAGTAAGCTGTAGCCTCTAAAAACGAACCATCCCACTTGGACTTACGTACTTTATTATGGAATCGAATTCTGTTTTTTTAATACCTCGTATCGTGTTCTAAAATAAATACGTTGCAATACCTTGCAAGATGGATATTTGATTTTGTTATACGAGATGATTTGAATCCAACGATATAATCATAGATTCTAAAAAATTAAGGAAAAAAAGGGTTAATGATAGAATTAAAATAAATAAAAAAATTAGCCCAACCATAAAAAAAAAAAAAATTAAACTTTGTCCCCAACGAACTGAAAGTGCAACAGTTTTTCAGTTCATTTGCCTCCGCGTTTCAAAGGAAAAAAGTACATTGACAGATGACATGTAATTAAAACAGATTTTTGTCATTTGCCAAACTTTCAACTGTTTGTAAGTTAAATAAAGTCTTTGATTAAATAATTTATAATTATAACTCGAAGTTATTATTAATTATCTTTTGACTCTTCGAATTGGCTCTACAGAGATAAATGTTATTATTTTTCTTTTTTTCTTAAACAAATACCATGTACAAAAAAATTTAGAATCAAAATCAAAATAACCGTATAAAAAACTTAAATTATTTTTTTTTTTTTACTCTTAAAATATTAATTTGCACCTGCCAAGAGTATGTCGACAATCAGCAAATGAGCTAATAATATAGGGAGCAATATGTGAGGCATGAGGAAGGGTAAGTTACCCTCTTCCTTGGCTTGAATCTCTTACCTTTGTTAGTCAAGAAAGGAGATCTCTCATCTAGCACCTTTTAATCTCCTCCTCGTAGTCATGAGGATATCGGCCATAGACATATCTCTAATCAGTATGTTGATATGTCCGTGTAAGTTATTATAAAGTCGTTGATAAAGCGTGGACTATTTGTAGGTGTCAGTATGAAGCGTTTTGTTAATCACGTACCATGATGCATTTGCCGAATTGGCTCTAGAGATAAATGTTATAATTTTTCTTTTTTTTCTTGTGTTGTCAAGTTTTGGACTGGAATGTTTGGAGTTTTTGTAAGAGAGTCATTTTGGCTATACCGAATATCTGTTAGCAGTATGTCCATCTGGGCTTAAGGAAGTATGTGTATGTATTTAGTTTCTGTCTGTTTCATTACAACGGTTTAATCTGTCGAAAGTTAGTTCACGATAGAGTGCGGTCTCCGTCTGAGGAATTTGGTTGTTATATATAATTTTATATATATTATATATAAACTAGAGGACAGCTATTTCTTTTGAGGGTAAATGTTATGGTTGTTTCGATTTGTCATGATTGAATCGAATTTTTCATAATTTGTAACAACTATGTAATTTATATGAGCAATGTTGTAAAGTTAGTGAGGCCTGTATAGGATCTTGATGTTTTGTGAGTATTCATCAGCGTAAGTAGAAGTCATGATTGAATCGAATTTTTCATAATTTGTAACAACTATGTAATTTATATGAGTAATGTTGTAAAGTTAGTGAGGCCTGTATAGGATCTTGATGTTTTGTGAGTATTCATCAGCGTAAGTAGAAGTCATGATTGAATCGAATTTTTCATAATTTGTAACAACTATGTAATTTATATGAGTAATGTTGTAAAGTTAGTGAGGCCTGTATAGGATCTTGATGTTTTGTGAGTATTCATCAGCGTAAGTAGAAGTCAAAGTTTCATTGCTAACTCTGTATATATCGTGAGTATAGACAATGCCATAGTAGAGGCGCTAGTATTGAACCTTGGGTTATTTCCTCCAATACTAGAAGAACCGAAGATATTTCCGATCCCTGCCGGATTGAAAAGAATCTGTCGAAGAGGAAAGATTGAAGAATGATATAGTCCTGACTTTGAAGACCCTGATGCCAGACTTTGTCAAACGCCTGAGCGACATCCAGAAATACACCGGTATATCTGAACTGAACAAGATACTAAACTGAAGCCAGAGTCATTGTGTGTTGTTTCATGTATAGTGTAATGCCAGTAGATTGGATGTCAGGTGCAGTGAGTAAGAGTTATTGGTTATGTGTTAGTGAGGATTTTACAAGCTTAGCAGTACCGCCGTGAGTTGTGTTGTCGGGTTGGTCTGTTCTGGGTTTCACATAGCTTGAAATACCAAATTTGGAACTTGGTGTGAGGTGTGTATCCGTAATCAGTAGTACGTCTATATGTTTTTTGTGAAGATATAAGTCTAGTTCCGTTCTACGTTGTATATGTCCGTTTGCGTTCACAGAAGAATGGATAAAGAGCCCGCAGTCAGCTGATTAAGGACCATTTGGAGGGCACAAAACTTGAGTTACTTGCGCGAGCTGTTGATGGTGCTCATAACGGTAGAGCTGATGTCACAGTTCAGTGAAACAATAAAATATCTTTATTCATGATTATTTAATAACTAATAAAAATAATAATGAAATACTTAAATAATTCATACAAAACAAACAAAAATTTAAAACATAGAAAATTCTTACAAAAATAAAAACTATTGTATGTAACAAATAATATATTGACATAAAAATATAAGATAAAAAACAAGCATGTTGGAATCCAATTTGAAATACTATTATTATCCGCATATAATAATCTTAAATATATATCAAAGATATTAATTTATGCTTATGTAATGTAATTTATATCTAGCAAGCCGTATAACTAATATATTACAAATAAATAGAAAAAATTAAGTATGCAAACAAACGTACAACTAAAATAATGCAAGAATTATTCTCGAAGTTGCCTAAGAGGGATCATGGCCTAAGGGAGGGGTCATGGAGGGACTAAAATTCATTTCCACTAAAAGCAATTTACCGATGGATCCAAAAGTGACAGTAATGTTGGATACGCAGCAATAATTGATGACTTCAGGGTCCAAACTAGTCTCCTTCTGAATGCAGTTCATTTATTGCAGAAGTGAGAGCGATAGACCTGGGCCAAAGACTGGTCTGTAAGCGAGAGAATAAATACAACACCATGCTTTTTACTGACTTTCTGGATCAGAAAAAAATGTGTACTCAATACATCCTATTGTTTCTGCTTTTTATGCTAAATTGGACAAATTGTATAGTTGTATTATTCTAGATTCTATGACACAACGATATACATGGTAATTATAATGCTGATGAAGCGGAAAAAAATGCATTATCAATTGCTTCATCACGCTGCTTACATATCTCTCACAATTATTCACTAATAATATCACAAGTAATGAACATCTGGCAGATCAGTACGGCAGAAAACAAACTTAGAGCGCTTAAACACAAAGTACCTCCTTGGGGTATCGTTTATATGATTAGAAGAATTCAGAACGACAACCGGACACATACGACTCACCTACCAATATTTGCATAGTGAAACACCTGGGCCAATCCATAAACAGCGCAACGTACTTACGACTGTTAAACACTTACTGACAGACTGCAGGCAATCGATAGGCGTCAATCTCCCATACCATTAAACAATCTTTTTAAATGACTTTAGCTATTACATTTCGGAAAAATTTAGTTGTTTAAAACAAATTAGCATATACGAATCTGTTTTAAGTTCCTGATGTATGACCTTTATCATTTTTTCTCTCTCTATTATTTAGATTATTTCTCCTTCGGAGAATTTAATTTTGTTAAATGTTATTTTATCTATCAAGTATATTAAAAATAAACCACGAACTGCTATTAGTAATATATTCTAAAAATCACGCTAAATGAGTAGGGGTAAGATTAGCTAAAAAAAAGGCATTTTTAATACCTTTTTTTTTTTAATTGGCTGTATTAGTGCAATGATTTGAGGCAGAATGTGGAAAAAACCAAGGCCATCCTCATCGGTTCCAAGCATTTTCTCAATTCCCTTCTTTATTATCTCTAATCCTACCTCAGTTGCCTATCTACTCACGTCAGAAACCTTGGGGTAATTTTTGATTAACACCTGTTCTGTAATAACCATATTTCCCATATCATCCGAATGTCTATTGCTATCCTCAAACTGTTCCTAAGATTTCGTGATTCTATACCTCCTAAAATCCGTCAGCTCCTTCATTTTCCCCCACTTTGAATATGGCTACCTTGTATCTGGTAGGCATATATATATGCACACACATAATATAATTAATAATAATCATATCTAATATAAAATAATCTTCGGTTCCGTGAATGTTTATTACACATATAAAAAAACATTGTTATATTATATCAAGTAGGTATAATATATTTTTTTACAGTATTTATTATATCCTGTGACTTGAGACAATAACCTATCTTCAGCCCCGTGAGTGTTTATTACTCATGCTAATAAAATAATTCGCGGATTTTGTAAAACAAATATTTTATTGTTAATAGAATGCTAAATATAGACTGATGAGATTTTCTTAGACTGCTGATTGAAGGGGCTGATCCTAACTACTAGCCAACTCAACTGGAATAACCCCTCCTCATCAGGGATTAGCTTCTCGACTATGGAGTAGTTCAATTACCCACTTTTCGTGCCTACGCGTATTAAGTTTACTATGATTTATTTCATCATTAATTTTAATGAAATAATTTTTTCATATCAAATTTTAGATATTTTTTTTATTAGCAACATTTCTTCCAAAAAATATATTACATGTGGAAATTTTGTGAAAACAATTACCAATACATGTATTATAATTTATCTTTTCATCAATGTTTTCTTATATGCAACGGTTGGCATTGAAAATGGACGATTTCAAATATATTTTGTAATAAAGAATTATTTTTTTATTAATGTTTTATGTATAATTATGTAGTACAAGAATTACCATTTGGCATACAATAGAAAATATATAATACACTACGCTCCCTAAATATCCTCCATTGAAATTTATGTCAACGACTGCGTTCCTCCCTGTTAGATTTACATGTCCTCTCACAGCATATTGGCTGGCATTGCTTCAATCTCGTTCCTGCATTGATTGAGGATTTGTTTAGTTTTGGGTGGATCGGCCTCAAACACTTTTTATTTTGTTATTTTATTTTGCAAGTCGAAAGCCGTTAAATTGAGAGAGCGATGGGGCCAATGAACATCCAGTTTTACTGTTGGCTCCACGTGCCACTTGACGAACGGATTTACAAAGTTTTTTTTTTTATTGAACACCAGACGGCTATTCTAGTAGTTATATATATCTACTTGTACTTGCATATTTATGCATAGAAAATTAATAAAACATAAATTTTTTGATAAACGATTTAATTTTGAAATCATTTCCTTATACTATCGCACACCGTATAAATTAGTCCTTTCATATTTTCTATTTTTGAAAAATAATAGTACTATAGATCAGTACGCCATATTAACTTTATATTCTTCACGATTGGGTACAAGAATACAAATCATATGCATATGTATAATAACAGTATAATTAAATTAATCATTATCATTAACCTGATGAAGTTTTTTTTTTAAATTTAACTGCTCAAATAACCAGTTATTAAATATCAAAACTAGTGATTGATTTGATTGATATAATGAGGCGTTATTAGATAATAAATACATATATTTTCTGCTACAGCCGGGCTAGGCAGGGACCGAATTGATATTCAAATCAAACTACCGGTTGAGCGTTTTATTTTTAAATATTATTTTTAAACTTGTGAAATAGAGGAGGTACTACTGAGAAAAATAGAAAAGAAAAATGTTCTATAAATATAAATATATATATTTGAAAAATTTTGATCAGTTTTTGCATCCAAAAATAAGTTTTGCTTTTATGTAAGCAAATACAAATATTTAATTAATGTTAAATTAGATAAACATTTTTACAAATTTTTCAAACATTTGTTTCCGATTGACCGCTTTTTTGGGAACATTGTCCACCAAAATATTAGGAGCCTAGTGCCTCAATTTATTACAATTATAAAGTTAAAAATATTGCATTATTATAGATTATTTAAATAATTGAAAAATTCAGTTCACGTAATTGAAATATTACATGTAATATATGTGTTAAATGTTAATAAAACAAAATTGATAAATAAAAATAGTGGATCCTCTGTCGCTCAAATTAATTAACTTTTATTTATAAGCAACTAATTTTGTTATTTTTTTTTTAAATTCAATGCTCACCTAGACATCACAAGCCTTTCAGGGTTGAGAAAGCGTGCGCCAATTGAGTGCCAGAGGGCTCATCCATATTCAGGTGCTCGGCGTGAGAACATCCCCTGCTCTCATATTCAACCAGTCCTTCTGCCCCTTATTAACTAGTTGACACTTCTAACAAGATCTATCAAAGATTATATCTACATGTGTGTGTGAATAATATAAGTAAATATATGTGTGTGTATGCATGGAGCCCCGATTTCAGAAAAGAATATTACGATCTCTTTTACTTTGCTATTGGAATTTCAGTGAGATACAAATAATCAATTGTGTTAACACAATAGAAATACATAAAGCAGCCGAATCAAGAATAAATAGTAAGATAATGAATACTTGAATAAAAAATATTATAGGATAAAAAAGTATTAATATGTAACGGAAGTTTAAGAAAAGCAATATAAAATTAAAAGAGTGTGAGCAAAACTTTACCTGTTTTGAAGGCTTTACTGCATACACACCCAGGGATCTATGAAGTATACATAAGTCAGTATATGGGCCATTCTCACAGTAGTTGCCAATCAATGCCCAATGGTGATTATCACTTGCCATTTATGGATTCGGAGTTGTAAAAAAATTACAATAAATCACAGAATTTGGTTTATCGAATTCAATTAAATTCTAGATGAAAAATTTATAATCTTGAAAGAAAAAAGTTTTAACAGTGAAGTCATTCCCTCACCTTGTCGAAACTCGAACTTTCCAACTTTGACTCTTTCCAACGGACAATTTATAATGTGATTAAAACTTTGGGTTGGCGATATTTTCCAAGGACAAATGTCTAAATAGATGAAACGAAATCTCATTTAATTTTAGAATCATTAATATTTTAAGCAGGAACCCATAGAAGTGTGCAAAGTTTTTTTCATCCCTTCCTCACCTTAATAGTTTTCCGTATTTTTCCCGGTATAACCTGAATCGGGCGAGAATCTTTTTCTGACCAGCCAATAGTTTGAAGGGAAGAGAGTTTTCAGTTACGTATCGGTTCCCGAAGAGGAGATAAGTCCATTCCCTCACCTGTTTTTTTTTTTGTATTCGTAATTTTCAATTAGCCTACATTAATAATATATTGATGTTGATACTAATATATTATACTACCCTTTTATGTTACTAATTTTGCCAAATTTTGTAACATGAGCTAATTTTCATTTTATGATGTACTGTATAGCACGAAAAAGTAGAACTCCTGCCCCTATTAGATACTTGTGTAATTACCTATTTTCGTTAGTAATTTAAATGAAGCTTTAAGTTTTTCTGATTATCAATCGGTCACAAAACCGAAAGAAAACATTTGAAAGTAAACTTACCTTTTTTTTTCTTTTTTTTTTTATAAAACTCTACTAGAACTTTTCTAACTGTTTTCATTAAAATTGACGGCAATTATAATAAAATTCTCCTCATTAAACCAATCATGGAAAGAGTGTAATACATTTATGATGTATTATGATAAATATTCCTAGAATTGGGAAGAACGATATAGAACTGCCACGAGGCTGACCATCGCAAATTTTCTTGGCAGTTTTGAACTATCACCAGAAGTAAACAATATACTAGCTAAAGTCATAATTTCATTTAATATTTGAAAATGAACAAAAATTTGGATGAAAATGGCACTGTCAGCAATCATTTCACCAGTTCTGTTTAATTATCATTAATGATTCATAATAGTGTAATTCCCTCACTTTTTCCTTTTTATTTTTTTTTATCTAGAAAAAAATTTTGGTTGTAAATGACTGGCGAATTAACTTCAATGAGGGCAGTCAAATGATCATTCCGTTTTATTTATTTTTTTCAGAATTTTATTCACACTTTTAATTTGCAAGGAATTCTATCTGTAAAATGGCTAGTTCTGTGAGAATGGCCCATATGTAAGTTTAAGTCCGCTCTGATCCCAGATAACACCACGAGATCGTAATATCTACGATGCCTAGATAGGATAAGTTCCAAAGAGAAAAGAGGGAAATATAAGAAAATTTCACGCTTTTTGTAAGGAAATATTTCACCTTGTGAGCCATAAATTGGAAATATACAAAGACAAGGAGATTCACACAGATGCAGAAATTAAGGATGGTCTAGTATTTAGCTGAGAAATGATATTAAATATTTGAGCATCTCGTATGTAGCCAAAGATCAGTTATGTGATTTTCATTTAATTAGGTACAAGATTTTACCTTTATCTTCTAATTTATAAGTCGTTTATAGTAATTATTTAAACGGTGTTGGGTTTGTTTCTTCTAGGAATGTGCCATGGAATTTCATTCTATTAATAAATATTAAGATACGTCAAACAAATAAATTAAATTAACTTATTAAGAGATTCAAGTTTCTTTAATTAAATTCTCGAAATAATTATGACCCTTCTTCTCTCAGATAAACTGAATCTTCTTCTTATTTAATAAATTAAAAAAATAATTATTATTAACTGGGCTGACATCCGCATGATGGTATAGAAGGATCAATCTAAATTATTTGCTAGGATAAATTATTTGCCACTTGTTTTTGTTGAAAACTAATTTCGAATGTTATACTTCATCTTCAGTTCTAAAAAAACACAATCATTTAAAAATAAACAATTCAAAATACAGTTTGGTATTATTATGCATATTAAATTAAATGTAATATAAATTAGTATTATAAAAGATTTATGAATTATGAATATAATTAAGACATGAAATCAAATACATGTTGGTACTCACCAAGGTTTAAGTAGATTATAATCGAATTCCTTATTTTTGAATTTTTGTGTGTTTTTAGAACTGAAAATGAATGTATAACATTGGAAACTAGTTTTCAATAAAAAAAAAAATATAGAAGTGGCAAATAATTTATCAATCCCTAATTCTTATTAATTTATTTATAATGGTTTATTATTTAAGGACATTCTACATAAAAAATATGCTTTTGCTTTCTCTAATTTAATGACCTTCCGAATATCAATCCCGTATGACCCTCTAAATAATTCAGGATACGGCCTAAAAAATCGGAACATTCTAGTTTGAGGCATTCTTCTTCTGTTGAGGCATTCTTAAGTTTAATAAGCTCCTCCTTTGACTACGCCAAAGTTAAAATAAACTTAATTTAAATAAAAAATAATGCAGTTGCACTTACAAGTTTGGACTTAAAACTAAAACCATCTCCACCAGAGCCAATCAGGGGGAGTGGAATCAAGGTTGAGGTTGATCTAGACCCTTGTTACAGATGCCCGTGGGTTGAAGGGGTCCGGTAAATTTAATATGGTTTGTATTGGAGTTGTTTTTTTGATTTTTTAATTTGTGTTTTTTATATAACTGAAAATTTTAAAAATAACCAGTAATATATTCACATGTGTGCGTGTAATATATATGTAATATATATTAATATATATAAACGGAAAAAGCCCGGTCTAGAGAAATGGAAAACCTGCAAACAATCTCACCTCCTTCAAAAGGTTATCAGCAAATTTTATCGAAATTTTTCGGAGCACATCTTTGAAAAAAGTTATTGAAATGTTAATAACACGTGTTATTAGCAAAACTATCTCCGGTGTAAACGCTTCATACAGAATCCAGTCTAAGCACGTCTCATTTACATATGCTCAATGGCTTCCTTAAGAGATCTTGTACTGATTCAGACAACGTGCTACCATATCACCTTTATGTAACTGATACCCGTGTCAATCTGAATTTAGTTTATGCTACAAATAGAAACAAAAGTTCATACGTTTAGTCAGAAGTTAATCAAATTGTTACAAAAATGTTAGCCTGAGCTCTATATATTCTTGCACCTTCAAATAGTTAAATTCGGCGATAGTTCTTAAAATTTACTTTCTATTTTAAAAAAAATGTATTTAGATATATCCACCATGAGAAATAATGGATTTATAGAAATATTGAATAAATATCATTCCAGTGTTTTAGAAAAAAAATTTGTTTATTATCGTGTATTTATTAAGACAAACCTTTATGATTTGAAATTCTTATGATATTAAAAATGGCCGTTGGAATATTTATCGAATTCAGTATATTAGGTTTAAAAAAAAAACAACGATTTATTACTTTTTTTTTTTTTAGAGAAACCTTAAAATTTTACAAATACATATACTTACGTTATGACAACTCGTAACTCAAATAAGTCAATTTTATAGGAGGAAAAGAAGACGTTTAAAAAGTTTATTTTGTATATATAAATTCTCTATTTTTTTATATAAATAAAAAATATTAAAAATATTAAATATTAAAAATATTTTTTTCTGACTTACGATATGCCTGCCTATAGATGCATTGATTTTTTTTTTTTTTTATAAACGGTATAAAGATCGTACATTTAAATTACTGTTTTTAGAGATGATTTCCTAAGATGAAGCTGCAGCATTTCTAGGCTCCAGCATATAGTTAATACTAAACCGAAATAATAGAGAAGGGGGGAAGAAGGTCATGTTTTTCGTTTTTTTATTTATAGGAAACGGTTTGTCCTAGCTTGAAACATTATATGTAAAGAAATGAAGAATATTAAATTTCCTTCAAGAATTTTCCTTTTCATGTTTTTAATATCTGTTATAGTTTAAGAAATTAGTCGTTTATTTTCAGCATGAACCCTAATCAACGTTGATAAATTTTCAGTTGATACTTTCTAATCCAATTGTATTATCAAAACGAATTTAAAAAAAAAAAAGTATCAGAAAAATCTTCATTCTAGCACATATTTACGAAAATCGTTGATTATATTAATATTAATTAAACAGCATTTAAATTTTAAATAGGTCTTGATTTACAAAAAAAAAAAAAAATCGTTTAGTGTTCATTTTCGAAATAAACGACTCAAATATAAACACTTCATGTAACAAATTTGAAAAAAAAAAATCATATTGACTCTATGGCAACTGGGCTATACTTTTCCTTTTATCGTCTTTACTGTTGGTACTTTGATGAGTGTATATTTCTTAAACTATAACAGATAAGACAAAAATTTACAGGACCATTCTTGTCGGAAATCGAATGCTCTTCAATTTTTTAACAGAATGTTTTAAACTACGACGAACCGTTTTCGAGATATAAACGAAAAACCGAAAATCATGATCTTCTTCCCCTCCTGTTTTTGTCTCTGCTCCTAAACCCGAGGACTTTTTGTAAGTTTACCTCCTAACTAATTCAAACGAATCCCTGAAGTCAAATCCACATATTTTCGCCCCCATCCCCCTTTTGAGCATTTGTTAACCGGAATAATAATAAAAATCGAATTTTGAATCTTCTAGTAGTGTTTTTAGAATATGGTGCCATAATAGATAACTAAGTTAAAAATTAAACAAGACAATTGGACACCAATAGATATTTTTATTGAAATATAGACAACGTTTTGTCCATCTTTAGCCATGGCTAAATAAACTATTGTTGTTTCTTGCAGACTTGAAAACATTGTTATGCATTACATTATTCATTTTTTTTTAATAATATATTTATATTGGTGTCCAATTGGCCTGTTTAATTCTTAACAATTCTTTAACTCGATTTTTTAATTTTTTCGGACTATTTAATTGATTTTTCAACGTTGAATAACACATGGAGAAATAGTTCAAACAAGGAGTTGAAGAAGAGATATTATAGCACGACGATTAGTAGGCAGATTTTAAAAATATTTCGAAAGCAATAAATCAAAAAATAATTTCACTTCATCAAATTTAGAACAAGTGCAGTTGAAAAATTTATTTAAAAGTAATATAAATTCTGGACTATTCTGGGATCGTCTTTTGTTTACTGGAGTTATGTATTATATCGAAAACTGTATTTTGAACAATTATAAACGGGCTGATAAAAAATGTACTTTTAAAAATATACCCATAAAAATTATATTATTCTTAAAAAATATAAACTTTTTCCTATATCAATAGGTCATGTAAAAAACATTCCTGTCGTTACTTTTCATGGATATTTATAAAATTTTGTTGATATTTTTCAGAAAAAATTAAGATTAGTGAGAAATTTTTTTCTACTAAAATTCATAAAATTCAGAAAGTGTGATTGATCGAGTTGGTAAACAAATATCTCATATTCAGGAGACAATTTCAACATCCGCGTTGACTCCCTCTTAAATCGTGAATAGCGGGATGTATAGGTTGATGCACGGATGTAATATATTTCTGCTTACACAAAAAATAGATAGAAATAACAAGTAAATGTACATCATATAATAAATATCTTTATGAATAAATTATGTCATATAATTACATATTATTGTATATACTGCATAACGTTCATATATAATGTGCATCCAAGAAAACGTATTTGGTAATTATTGTTACTATCTCTTGATTTAAGGGATTCTGGGAACCCTGAATGCAAATAATTTATATTTTTAAAATGCTCTGCTTTTATCGTCGTGTCTTTTTTTCCAAGCAGTTCACGAACAATAAACAACAGAAGCAGATGAAATTTAATAAACGTAAGTAGTAGTTTATTCAGAATCATGTTGAAACAAGAGTTTTGAGAAAAAGATCTGGCTTTGATATGAAGATAAATAAAGTAGAATCCATTTCCTAATGAAATATTATGTTGATCAAAATCTTTATCTTAACCGAGTCGCGGAGTTTCGTTTTACCGAATTATTAGAAAAACGGTGTTTAATTTTTTTTTTTTTGACATTCTCTAAACAGTAATCTCCAATTATTTCCTTTTTATTTAGTTATTTATTTAAATGGATTAAATATAAAAATTAAAATAATCATAAAAAAGAATTGTAGAAAAATAAAATCAGCAGACTTTAATACAGAAATATCATTAATTAGAAGTGAACTACGAAGTCCATTATATGATTTCATTTCATTAATCACATTTTATTTCCATTTTTTGGCCTTTCGGGGTCGTATCCCCATCATCAGACATACAATTTTTCTGCAATACATTGTTATTACTTTATTTGTATCGGTTTTCTCTATAGCAATATTAAACTTAATTTATAGTATTTATGTATATATTATTAATACTTCTATTTGGCATGACATCCACCTAATTAATATGATGTATAAACAAATAAATCAGGTAATGGAAGTCCTGGTTGATTACTAATGAGTGAAAATTAGAAGAAACGGAGAAATATCTCCAGTACCTTGACTACACAAACGAAAATCTGTAAGGTAAGTTTTAAATCACCGAAAGGCAATGATTTTCAACTGATCGAATCAAACCCCGTCCTCCCCCTCATCCTACACTCCAGTAAATCGGCCTGGCTAATAAGGATTATGACTTGGGCGATATAAGAAAGTCTTGGAGGCTTTAGGAGTATTATGAGCGCTTATATCTCCAGGTTATTAAGGATTATCGGAACCCTAGGTATATCAATTTATCCTTCCCTCTCTTCAACGATTAATATAATATGAAACAACACTCACCGCTATCTACGAGGTGCTAGGATCACACGTCGTATAGCAAGAGTTGTCGTATCTCTTCAAGAAATCTATTATCTAATTTTTATAAATCGGGTACTACGATTCTCTGATAGTATGGGAAGAGTTTATATAGATTTTTCGATACGGATTTTTCATTATAGAACACAGGCTTTGGCGTTGATATCACTATGAATATAGTCTTTCATCTATATATGGTCCAGCTGTCATATGTTTCAAATGCTTATTAAAGATGCCAGCGGCATAAATAACGCCAATACAACCGAAGCGATGCATTGGGGCGTAGTGCATAATGGAATAAACTGAAAAAAAATTCCATAAAAATAAAATATGTATAAATATTCTGTGAAATCTCTTGTAAATAAATATCAGAAATAAAATTTTTAAAAACTTCATAAAAAGGATTTCTCTGAATAATTATATTCTGATTAGTATGTTTAGGGAGTGTTTGAAAAATGTTGCGAGGCCAAGTAACATGCACTTTGGGGATAAGAATAAAATTGGTTATTTTTCCTGAAGGCATATGGCACACCCCTCAGTCATCCTCAGTTAACCCACTTATAGATGCTAGTGTTGGAATTAGCACTTTGCTCTTATAAGTGACAAAAATGCAAATGGTAGATAAAAATACAAAAAATTAAGCCAACCATTCACGGTCCTACATGTTGGACTACTTTGCTGGACTACACTAGATATCGGGCAACGGTTGGACTGTGAACGGGGATGAAGGACAATATAGAGCGTGCAGGATGCTTTTAAACTTCCCCGATCATCCTACAAGCATTCCTCCTTCTTTACATCCTAGTGCGTTGGTCGTGAGCAGAGCTATCTTCCTACAAACTCCACATTGTTTGCTACTACGCCATTATTACATCATTAATTGTATTCAATATTTGTTTACTATTAGTCAACAATTCCCAGGTTGGGGTTTTTTCCCCTAAATTATTTTTGTTTTTACTCTCTGGCTTTTTTTTATGGTTAGAATATTTTTGACCCCATGGATACGATAACAAACTGGAAGACATGTCCTTAAAATTACTGCATTTTATTATTTATAGCATCGATCATAATCACGTACATATTCGTAGAGATTTCTATGCCCATTATAATAATGCTCTAATGTAATTGTTTTATATAATTTTCATCAGTAGCTTTTTTGTGTGTAACTTTTAAAGTTAACATTGATAAATTTGAATATGAGACCGTCTACATAACAATTTTTAGATGGTTGAAAAAATCTTCCCTGAAAATTTTGGTTGGTGTTGACTAGACCATTGAGAGGGGCAGACTCAAATCCCTTGGATTTTTCGAACAGCCTTTCATCTCAGTCCCAAGGCTGTTTCTCTCCCTTAGACACCGGTCAAGTCCGGGATCTACGGAAAACTCCGTCCCTGTGTAGTTGGCTAATGTACAAAAAAAATATGTATAATAAAACAACTATATATCACGTAGGCCTTTTTTAACTATTTCATCTATTTATATTCACAAACAAATTTAACACTGTAGCTTTAGTTTCGGTGACTAATTCAAGATGAAAATAATAAATAATAACAAGATGAATATAATAAAATAATAATAAATAAATAAAGGATCGCTTTTTAAGTTTTATTCACGCAGGGAATATATATATATATATATTCACGCAGGGAATATATATATATATATATATATATATATATATATATATATATATATATATATATATATATATTATATATACACTTATTTTAACTTAGTCAGATTATTTTATTCCGATCCCCAGAATTCCCTCCTTCACATCTTTAATGTTGTCTCTTCCTTCGACGATCCCATTTCTTTCTATATTCTGGTTTACATAAGAAAACTTTTTTTTGGCCATCTGTCATCTTCCATCCTCATTAAGTGGCCAAACCAATGAAGTCTCCTGGTTATAATATTTATAATATAATATATTGTTTTCCAGCCCTATATTATTTCTAATAAAACTATTAGATATATAGTGGAGCCTTGAGATGTCTTCTTAGAAAATCCATCTTCAGAGACAGCGATTTAAATATATTTCTCTGAGATAATTATATATCATTTGAAGCAAAAAAAATTATTACTCTTTTCTGCTTGAAACAGTCTCGGAACTTCGGCAATAACATAGCGAGAGGCCCAAAAGTTTGTATATATAAACCTTATAAATTAATCATCCATTAAATTTGTACCGACTTTGGATTTTTTTTTATCTCTAAAAGAAATTTTATTATTACAAAGAATTTAATCCGCTGTGATAAATTCATAGGTGAATGCATATAACTCAATACGGAATCCATCACATTGACGAAAGTTCTGAAACAGCACTGAGCATGCAACAACTAAGATTGAGCTCATGTTCTACAGAACTGAATATAAATTAACCCAACAATTTGAATGGAACTGCCCATGCCTTCAACTTCAAAGATTGATAGCTTCGTTGAGTGGAATCTCTGCTAGTTGAACATTCCATAACAGACTCAACCCGTATTTAGATATTTAACTATAAAGTTAAATTATAGTTGATTACTGTTTTGTGTTAAGAATTAATTACTTAGAAAAATACAACAAAGACTACTGTATCATTCTTACATGGAAGCTATCCTAAGGGACAGGCCAGATCGAGACACATGTTTATTATTACCCTTTGTTTAAAAGTAATTTATAAATGTTAATTTATAGCTTTTTCAATTATTTATAAATATTTATATAAAGCTATAAATACCATCCTATAACTGTAGATAAGGCCTTAAGAATCCGGAAGTTCGATTCCGATATCAACAACAACCAATGTCCTCATGCCTCCCTCTACTGAACCCCGTCAAACTCAAAATTTACAAGATTATGTTAAATCCAATTCTCTCGTCTAGGTTTCGGCCTACCCCGTATCTATTCATTCAGCACTGATTACCTTTTTAGTGATTACTATATCATAGAGACAACTAACTTACATTTCAATCGCCGCAATGCAATAATTTTAATTATAGTATACATAATATTCTAAGCAAACTTTATTTTCGAAAACCTTATGGAGTTGATCTGAACTTGGTGAAAGCGACCACGAAGCGCATCGGTGACAGTGAGAAATATTTCAGTTTTGTAAATTATTACTTTCAGGTTTTTGGACAGTAGATGAATTGGCTTTATGAAGTAGTGTTAATGAGCAACTTTAAAGATAGTTCATTTAGTTTTTTTGGTAGATTTTATAAAATTTAGCAAGCATTTACCTGTATAAGCTTATTATTATATTAATTTCTAAATATATATTTAAGCTTAAGATAATTAAAATAATTAATGCACGCATCGGTAAAGGTTTTGGATTAGCAAGGAATCAGTGCCATTCGTAGCCTTTGAAACCTTAATAAACCTTTGTAATCTTAATGAGTTTTGAGAGCTTCAATCTGTTGTCTCTCGGCAGTTATTCTTCAAGAGTAACGCCGTGCGGCGTATAGCTGGTTACTTCATAAAAAATGGCATCTTCCAATTTTTAAAACAGGGCTAAGAGTGTGAATGAAAAAGTTGAATCAACGTCGGTTTTTGAAAAAGGCGTTAGCGCCATTTATCAAACTTTACAGGAAACACATGAAACGTTTCTTCCCCAAATAACAATATATATTTTATTCTTTATTGTGTACATTAGGAGTTTATTAAGGTGGCAAAAATTTTATAATTACTATATATTTTAAGGCTTCTAGTAATGGTCAATGCCAGAGTAACGACAGAGTGTGGTCAGTATTTGGTGTTAACGTCATTACTAGTCGATATTTAAACCATTTCCAATTTTTTTTTTGGACATATCTAGAGCTAGAATCGATAGGGGTGTTTACGTCTCTAAATAAATTGAAACCTAAATTTCGAAGTTTTGGCACTTTTTTCAAAAAAAAAAATAACGAAAAATATTTTTAAATAACCTTCCTCAGATAAATATATTAATTTTTTGTTTTTTCGAATTGTTAACTATCTTATTTTACACATACTGAAGCTACAATAAATCAGCTTCAAATAATCTAAATCCAATTTAAATAATCTTGCTTACAATATTGATATATATGCTAGTTACCGTTCAAGAAATTATATTTTTAAAATATCGAAATACAAACTTTGTTGTTACTGAATTTAAAACATTTGTTATTTATTATTTAATGAAATCAAATTTCATAAAAAAATCCAAATCTTAAATTAATTACTAAAATCTTAAACCCATAGTCCACCAAAAATTCTTCACCATACCGAACAAAGGTTGATATTGAAGGATTGAAATTCACATTAAAAAATATTAATGTTGTTCTGTATTTTCTTTTAAACCAATACAGATTAAAACAAAAACGAAAATAATTGAAATTTTATGATTTGCATACAGTAAGGTTGTTACAAGTTGGAAAAATACAAAAAACTAAAATATCTCCCGATATTTTCTTAAAACAATAGAAATATTTCGTTGCTTAAGAGCTATACGATTGTTTTCCCGTATTTGTCAATTAGGAAATGAAATACGTTAAATAGTGTGATTTCTCTTTGTTTTATGTAATATTTCATTAATACACATTAGTTTAATGTTTAATGTTTCGTTTATATACATTAGTTGTACGTTTAATATCACCTTAATATCCTCAAACATAGTATACAAGGAATATTAAAACTATTGATTAGTAATAATACCTAGTCGATAATATTAAAATCGATTCACACAAAATCGAGGTAGTTAATTATCATTTCTGTATCGAGAATTTATGTAAAAAGGAGAGCTTTTAAGTTCTAAGCTTTCTAAGTCCGTTGAAAGCTCTTATGTCGTATTCTAAGTTGACTGTTGCAAACAGCAGCATAATGACCCGTTGCATAAAATGTACGTTTGTAAATTCAATTGTAAGTTTCACCCCTCCTCCCATTCTTTTCAAATATATTCTATGTATGGGATACCAAATGACTCACCACACGTTTCTTGAATTTCAAGCAATTTGCTGTTACTACAATCCCTCACTGGGCTTACAAAGGACCAATATCCTCTCAAAAAGGAAAAGAAAGGAAGTGTTAGGAGAAATTTATTCCTCGCAGGAGTTCCTTTAACATTTGTTGCTGAGGCTTAGACCAAAAGGTGAGGCTGTATTGCTGACGGTAGACCAACTCTGACGAGCCCTTTTTGGCAAGTATTGTCTTTCCTTTTAACACAAGACATCGGCGGTGAATACTTATCAGGATGGAACTCGTCCCCAACCACACTAATATTTTAAAATGCCCTTAATACTTTTCAGCACTTCGATTTTAAGAACGAAAATGCCTATGAGAAACACTCATACATTTACTGTATCAAAATAATTTCAACTATTCACAAGGCATAGTAAAAAAAAAAAAAAAAAAAATCACTACACATATGATTATTGATTTAAGATGAAATATAATTTATATAAATAAATGCAGGAAAATATTTCACCACAAGTTCTTTCATTTGTGTGCAACGTTTCAGCTCCTTATGAGTTTCACCTATGATTACAGAGGTAGCTCTCTAATTTTTCAAAAAATTTAAAGTTTTGACTAGCTTGTATAATTGGTCTTGGTCCAGATTGGATTTAATATGTTAGTTGAAATCCGCAAGATGGTACAGAAGGATCAATCTAATTAGGGATTGATAAATTATTTGCCAATTCTATAATTTTTTTTTATTGAAAACTAGTTTCGAAAGTTATACATTCATCTTAAGTTCTAAAAACACACAAAAATTCAAAAATAAGTAATTCAAAGTACAGTTTGTTACTATTATACATATTAAATTAAATGCAATATAAATTAGTATTATAAAACATTTATGAATTATGAATTTAATTAAGACAAGAAATCAAATGCATGTTGGTACTCACCAAGGTTTAAATAGATTATATCAAACAGAAAAGTTTGTTTTCGGAGTGAACTAACAATGAAAGAAATGTAGGATGTTTATAGGTAATCGGTTTAAGGGTCGGGGGTTTCCAGTAATTCTGGTGAGTAATTGTCTATTGTGTTATAGATAGGAATAAATTTAAAATTGGACTATTGGAGATATTTATTTGATCATTTAAGCAAAAATCTGAATTGTTTTTGAAGGATTTTATTATTTCAAGTGCTTCATATATATTTAATTTGAGGCTGTTTTCAACGTGATTTTAATTTAAATCCTAAGTCTTTGATTTTCTTTTTTTATTTAAATGGATTACAAAGTTGGATTTCTCTGTCTTATTATTATATGCACGCAATGTGAAGATGAATATATAACATTCGAAACTGGTTTTCAATAAAAACAAAATTATAGAAGTGGCAAATAATTTATCAATCCCTAATTGAACTTGTATTGCATTGTATGCATTTTAAATGTTTTTTTAAAGATGCCTGAGGATGGCTTAAAGGCAGAAACGTTGCATCTAAATGAAAGAACTTGCGGTGAAATATTTTCAGCCTGGATTTATTTATTAATTCACTACTGTAATTATTTCTGTGTACTGCACAAATAAACCTTATAAAACTTCTGGTAAATCTAATTACATGTGAACTGAACCAAATCCGCGTCTTTTTTTCTAACAACTGGCATACATAAATTAACTAGCAAACTACAATACACTAGAAACTACTGTTCCCAACAAATTCCTACTAGTAATTTCTGCTTGAGAAGAGAGTGGAGACAGTTTAGTTTATCGGTCTCGATAATTTAACCCTTTTAGTGCCGAACGACGATACATCGTTGTGTACGTGATGCCTTAGTAATTATATTGTGAGGGAACTCTATCTCAAAATTAATTAATATAAGTAAACTAAAAATTAAAAGATATTTTCGGTAGGAACGAAGAGGATTTAAATATCCAGTAAATATAGCACACTCGGCCTAATATACATATTTGATAAATATTCATACAACTGTGAATTCTAATATTATAAAAAACAAAACAGTTAAAATATATTCTGTCAAAAAAAAAAAAAAAAACTCAAGATCCATATCTTTTTGTATTTTCATGAATAATTAAAGAAAAAATTATATATCACCTTAGAAATAAAGGTCTTATAAAACTTTAAATTAAGAATATAGTAAGCATTTAAATTACATTGCCATTAAATATATACTTTGTGACATTGACTCAAACATGTCCCTACCTTATCCAACTATCGAATATGAAAAAATGGGATTTTCTTATTTGCTACTTTGAAAAGTTATAGTTGAGGCAAGCTTAGTGGCAAAGTCTTGAAATTTGTGATAATCCTCAATGATTGTTGTGCCTTTTGGAGGTTAGGAATTCCAGACTTGACCACAATAGGTGACTCAACTAGCGCGTTTCAAAGTGACGAATATGAAAATCTCATTTTTGCATGTTCAATAGTTGGACATGGTAGGGGCGATACGGTTATTTCCGATATTAATTTCAAATGGTCATATATTTGGTAATATTTTACACATGTTTAGTTTAGGCATGAAGATGATTAGGCCTTAAGAGAAATATAATTATTTTTTTTCAATTATTAAAGTTTTTTTCTATTATTAATAATTTTCAAGAATATTACATTTAAAAATAAATTAATTTTAAACGCTTAAAATTAAAAGATATTGAAAATAATGTAAAAGAGAATATCTCCGAATCATATATGTTTGAGCGATGTCTCAGATAACCGGATAACAATGAATAAGAAAATGTTTGTTAAAGTAGATTAGTGTAGGAACGTAAAATCTGATTATTATTATTATGATTATTGTTAATCTACTGTTGGAGGACTTATTGTTGATTCCACTCCTGTTTGTTGTGTAATTTGAAATGTAGTTTTTCCAGAACTCCAAAATTCTATTTTGTACTTACAAGACATAATTACTCTTAAGACTTAATTAGTGTCAATAATGCATATTATTATTGCATTGCATATTAATTTTTATTAGGAAAAGTTGAGTGTGGAATGATCATCAAGTAAATGCGTTAGTACTTTCTAGCGCTGTTTATAAATATTGGTTTATGTTTAGCGTATGCAAACAAAGCTAGACTGCGGTCTAAGATTAGTCAAAGATATTTAAGGTTTTTTGTAAGGATTACGATTGGACTGTTAATTCTCTGGCTGGACTTTCGTGGATTCCTATTTTATTTGTCTTCCTATTTTTTCAAATAATTTCTACAAGAATAAAAAGGTTGTCTTGGATGGCGAAGAGAAATTTTGTGGGATCTTTGAGGATAGTAAGATTAGCTGTCCCATCGGCATAAGTATAGTTGGTAGTGAAGGGAGTTAAGGTATGGCAGCTGTGTACAGAGAATAGAGGAGAGGACTTAACACACTGTATTGGAAATGTTTCTCACACCTGACCTTATTACAAAACACTGTACATAGCTTCTTTTTCTGTTAAGAGTTCGTAAGGATCTGAAGTATTCAATGATCAGTTTTAATGACATTTGGTGGCACAAGTTCGTTCAATTTTACATATGAGTCCACAGAAGAAAGGAGGAAAGTAGCATTTTTTCCGAATAGAAATTATATACATCAATATGTTCATATCGTTAAGTAGAAGGATATCGGAAATGTGGATGGTCGGTTTGTTAGAAGTATTTGAAGAATACTTACTCCTTGAAGAATGTAGGAGCTCCAAACTTTAAAACTTGATTTTCTCGAAATGCATTACGGGTGGCTCTTTCCCATTCTCACCTTGAATCTTCACATATATTCATTTCTGTAGGAGATTGTGATGCAAAATAATAGTAATTAACTGCCTCCAGGGAGTATGGTTAAATAAAGTATCAAAAGAATTATGCAGTTGGGAATGCTGAAAAGCTAAAATGATGTCATTTAAAGTTTTTCTTAACACTTTCCTGATTAACATGAAAGATAGAACTAAAGGCACGTAATAATAGTACCGATCGTTGGATGAGTTTGTTACATTAGAATGGATATAGCAAATCGAAATGAAGTTCCGAGTTGTTAGTATTCAACCGGGACACTGGACCATAAACTGCTACTTATAAAAGCTAATCGGACCCCCAGAGGTATCCACTTTGCAAGTGATTGCCCTTTTTAAGAAACTAGATTCAACAGATCAATTAGGTTCAACTTCAGGGGAGTAGGAATTTATCTACATAACACAATAAAACTTTTATTCTTAAATGAAGACGTTAACTCAATCTCATTAATCCTCCGAGTACCATTGTACCCCTAACATTTATGATTTTTTGAATAACATTTGAAGAAATCCATTGACACCTTTCAAATCCAATGAATTTTAGCGCGGGAATATATGGAATATTTATCAATGAAACCGGAAATATTAGAGGATCCTATTCAATTACAAAATATATGATTTTTCTCTGAAAAAACGTGACTGGGGTCCTTTTTATGATCCCTTGGCTTTTTTTTTATTTGCTAATTTAAAAAAATACTTTATAAATAATTTCCTATATACATCATATTTCTCATAATATTTTTTTTTAAATAAATATTTATATGAATAAAGGAAGCGCACAAAGTTTCTGGACAATCAAAAAATAATTTTTCAAAGTGCCTACATTACTATTAATTATTTTATTGTATATCACCGAGACAATCCATAAACCTAATTCAACAATTTATCACTGCAATCTATAAATAATAATATCTCATTAATTTACCAAATACTTTTTATTTGAAGGATTTAATTTTCGCTAAAAACAAGACTCCTGATTCGGTAAATACTTCCAAGAACTTTTGGAGAATAATTAGGGATTGATAAATTATTTGCCACTTCTATGAATTTGTTTTATTGAAAACTAGTTTCGAATTAAATACATTCATACTCACTTCCCAAAACACACAAAAAATTCAAAAATAAGCAATTCAAAATATAGTTGGTATCATTATATATATCAAATATGATATCATTATATGGTATCATTATATCATATCAAATCAGATTAATATAATACACAGATTATAAAACACTTATGCAATTCATTTAAATGAAAATAATCATAAATTCATCAAAGACTCAGGAGTAATACATCACGTTGAAAAAAGCCTCAAATTAAATATATATGAAGCACTTGAAATAATAAAATCCTTCAAATCCAATCCAGATTTTTGCTTAAATGGCCAAATAAATATCTTCAATAGTCCAATCTTAAATTTATTCCAATCTATAACAAAAAAAAAACAATTACTCACCGGCATTACTGGAAAAACCCTGACCGTTAAACCGATTACCTATAAACATCCTACATTTCTTATAATACTTATTTATATTAATCTAATTTAATATGTATAATAATACCAAACTATATTTTGAATTGCTTATTTTTGAATTTTTTATGTTTTATGTTTTAGAACTGAGGATGAATGTATAACATTCGAAACTAGTTTTCAATAAAACAAATTTATAGAAGTGGCAAATAATTTATTAATCCCTAATTAGATTGATGCGGATGTCAACTGATTTCAGAGAATAGTGTACTTTTGTCTTTTCACACACATGGTTATTTACAAAGAACTCGATTCGAGATTTTATGTATATATGTGCATCTAGTTTTTATTTTGTATGTCCATGCCTTATTTATTTACTATTAGATATATATAAGAAGTATAGAATATTCGAATTATAAGTTAGAAATATGCAAAAAAATACAAGAAAAAAAAACGATATGCAATTTTTATTCATTTTAGGGCATTGGCAAAAAGAAAATGAAACTTAAAGGCGAAATTCATTATCGGATCACAGAAACATGTGGAAGTACCAATTTTTAACTCTCTATTCATTAATACCTGAATTATTAAAAGGCCTTTGAAATAAAAAATGCTTCCAATTATCCTGGCCCAGGGTTCGAGACTAGCTGTGACAAATAATTATTTATTCTGCTAACAGGCGTGGATCGACCTCATGGGATCAGGAAATCCTCCTGGGGCTCATCTAGCATCCATAAAGTGCGTACACTTAACTGGAGGAAAAACCTCGCGGTTGAGCGCGATCTGGGCTTCACCTCCTTGCACAATCGTTGTCCTAGAAAGAGTACGGTCCTCACCAAGTACAGATCCAATACCCTTTCATAGATTGTAGTTGTACAGGTTTTTTTTTGTATATATATATATTAATTTATTCATTAATACGAGGTTGAAGGAGGAAAAAATAGTGTGAGGTTCCGAAAGGAACCCCATGGTATCTACTCAGTGTTTCACTGGTGGCACTCGGAGGGTTAAAGGATGTAGGAATCAAGGCATGATCTAATGCAATCGTAAAGTTCTATCCCTGTACAGCATATTTTTAGAGAATAATAAAGGAAACAGAAAGAAATAAAAATCCAACAAAATAAACATTTCTTTCATTTTAGAATTATACCTCTTTGTTCACGAAGATTATTTTATTCACATCTACACATTAATTATTAATCCTTTTACTGCATAATTATGATGTACTAGAGCGAGGAATAGGCTTTTAGAGTTCAACATAGGTAGAACTTAGATGATTGCGGGAGCGTATCGTTCCCCAGAACGTAAAGAATGACTAAAGCGAACAACAGTCGCTAGTGACGGAGAACAACTGGCCGTACTACAAAAATTTTGTGTACTGTCGGAAGACGGCAATCTTGGTAGAGGACCCAACCCTGGAAGGCCGTCGGACATAGGAGGCGCGGAAGAATACAGGGGCTATCCTGATGACGAGGAACGGCATTGATAATTTGCATGAAGAACTGGAGTAAGAAACTTTCGCAATATTATACCTAAAAGAAGTTTATTGGCATCATTAATATACGCATAACCAGATCATTCGTTGGTGGTGACGATAACCGTGTTGCCGAAAGTCAGGGAAGGATGATGTGATAAATAAATAAAAACAAAGTGACTAAAAGGTGTAATTTGGAAATAAGAAATAAGAAAACTGATGCAAAGGCAAACAAAGGTAACTTTATATATAATCCTTATCCATCCTTTGCTTATATACGTTTTGGAGTTCTGTTCTACCTCAAAGGTGGAAATATTTTTTTTACAGATACTCAATATATCATATATCATCGACCAATCTTTGGCCCCATTAACAATAGAGGAGAATGGCGGCGAAGAACTAATAATGAAATAAATAATCTTCTCAACAATGCTAAAATCACAACACTGACAACTCTGACAGAAATGCTTGGCGATTGACACTAGAGGAAACTATATTTATTGTTGGTTGTAAAACTGGGCATAACTTTATTGTATACACATTGTTCGAGTAAGGAGTATATGAAATAAATAAAAAAATAATTACAATGAGTCATATTTCTTCAAAATTCAGCTTACTAAAGTTTACAAATTATAATCTTTTGTTTCTTCCCTCATTTATGATTTCATCTAAATATTGTAATTAATTAAGCCAATTTTTGTAAGTATATCATCCTTTTGTTATTAAACGAATACCTAATTTATTTATTTGAGCATACATTATGCAAATATGTATGCATAATGTACTTACTTATATAAATATAAGCCGGATCCATTCCATTACTGGGTCGTAGCTAATGTTGAAGTAGAGAACCTTTGTGCCCTAACACTTATTCAACCCGTAACTCCGGTTAATGACCCAGCAAGAGGTGAATATCACCTCGGGTATTAAACTGTAGTACCTGGCCGAGAAGTATAAGGGAACATACCCGAGTTTAATTTTCATTTAAGATGACTACCATCACAATACGTATAGGATATAAAATTAAATAATTTAATTCCGACAAAACTACCTTCTTAGAATATTGATCTCAATTCCAATATTAATATTTACTTTTTTAAAATTTGTTTTCGCCTCTACCCCAGAGGTTCATTGGCGCCAAGAAATCGTCATTATATTCTATTGTAATGATTTGTTTTCTTCAGGAATTGAAACAGTGTGGCTTCTTTCTCTTCATTGTCTTGCAGCATTTCTTATTAGGTGCTCGACAACTCTAAATTATATTTTATCGATTCGAATTGGGGAAAGTATTGATAGATTTTTTAATTTTGCAAAAATGAAGAAAAAAAATAAGAGGATCAGAGACTGTAATAGTATTGAGGCACAAGTTGGGTTTATTTCTCAGTTGAAGAATTAAAGGCAGTAATTAAATCATCTCCATTTTCTCTTAATGCCATTACGCCCTCTTCCCTTGGGTCTTTAGTTCTGAGAAATATTGAAATAATTCCGAAACTTATATTTCATCTCTTCAACTATTAAAATATCAGCTGGCGAGAAGGAATGATTTGTGAGAAAAGAAGCACCAGATCTTACCCTGATATCTGTCCGAAAAATCTACAAGCGCTGAATATTACGGTGATATAGTGGTATGGTTGAGTACAAGCTGACAAAGATAGAATTTTTAACTAATAATGAAATTTATAATCTTCTCAACAATGCTAAAATCATAACAGTGAAATCAATCAAAAGGACTTGGACAGGCAGGTCATGTTACCAGAATGCGTATGCCTGCGATTTCTAGGCTGACATAAGAAAAGATGGCGAAATGCTTGGCGATTGACACAAGAGGAAACCATATTGATTGTTGGTTATAAAACTGTACATAACTTTATTGAATGCACATTGTTCGAGTGAGGAGTAAATGAAATTAAAAAAAAAAAATATTGACAATAGATTGATTGCAAGAGTCATATTTCTTCAAAATTCTACTTACTGATGTTGCCGATCAGAATCTCTAACATTGCATTCTAATTGTATTCTAATAGACTGACGAATAAAAAAGGAATTTCAGAAGGAAACTGGAAGTAAAGCAGGACAGAGATATCTGACTTGATCCAGGACCGCTCTTGAAGATGATCTCTGACCCACCAACGATGAAGAACTTACAATAACATCAATTATATCGTCGGAACAATTCGATTTTTTGTTCTTGTTATTTTTCGATAGTATTTCGGTTGATACAGCCTTTATTAAAGTTACAAATCTGTTACGGAATATGAAAGTGCTGAAATCGCAGATGCACTTTCTCGTAAAACGTCTTAAAGTCTCAAGCTTACATGTTTAAGTAATAAATATGCGTATCATTATAAAGGCAAAACAATAATTACACATTAAACTATGGGAAAAAGAAATAAAACACCAACAAAAAAAAGTTAATTAATCGAAATCTGCTCCCTTATTAGCAGGTGAATGTAACAGTTATTTTGCTCTCCTTAATATAAGTGATTTTCACCTACGTAAGTTTACAGTGGGAACGAGGAAATGTTGAACTGTTTACGAGATTAGCTGTCTCTATTTGGTTACTTTTTATTGGGCTGTTGATGTGGAATGCATTACGTCATGGCGGAGTTGGCGGAACGTTGACAGATCAGTTCTTAACTATTATTTGTGAAACATTAACTGCTCCCATTTGTTTCACAGCTTCCTAAATGATTTACTCAAGATTTTCATTTCAAATATTCAAATCTCAGTTCTAGATATTTAGGTATATCTTTATTCCGTCTATAGATGAATACAAATACAAAAACCAATTTCCTAAACGATGTCTTGGCATATTATCGAAAAATAATAAACCATGACATTTACAAAGGAGCTCTTCATTATCCGCAATGGCTAAATCAGTTTGGATCAATGTTTGTTTCCAATGACTGACAGGCAATCATCGGCTGAGATAGCTGTGTACGCCATGGCTCAATGGTTAGGGACAATTACAGTGATACCAGGCCGATTTATAATGACAGATCGATTTATAATGCGGTAGCCGAATTGAAATGCTTCGTGTTAAAGTATGATGATGATTACGATCCAAACCATTATTGTCCAGCGCTGATGAGAAGGATGCAGAACCCTTTAAGTTCCCATATGTGCTATAAAAATATATCAATTTTCTATATGACGACTAAAAGAAATAGGAAGTTTTAATATAGTGTTCTGTAGATATGTTTGACCATAGAGCAAAAAAAGTGCATATCCTAATGAAAACTAGTTGTAGACGGCTATCTACTAGATTCTATATACACCATTAGTCACCATCATTAACCTTAACCACCCAAATCTATATTTTGATATTGATTCCAATGTTACTAATCTACGGAAATCGTGGAATACTTTTATGTTTGTAACTATATCACTATTCTCAGAGTTACACATAAGAACCATTAATATTTTCAATGCTAATGCTTGTTATCATCAACTGTACTACTTAAATAATCGTAAAGACTCAATAGACATTCAAAATCTCATTCATGCTCACTAATTGAATTGAATTTTAACCGATATTAAAAAAAAAATGTCTTTATTTTTTTTTAATTCACCCCTGTCGATGAGACAACCAGTGAATGTGCTGGCTAAAAACATGTTATCGTGTAATGAAAGTCATGATAAAGAGCGGCACCTCTTCCTGTCGTGATTATCGGATAAAGTTAGGCTAGGAGATCCCTCATCCAGCTCCTCTTCAGCCTTCTGCGAGTGTTGTCAAGCATGTTGATTGTCGCCATTTATTGCATGAGTGTGTTAGGATGTCCGTGTAAGTTATCGTGAAATCGTTTGTAATGGATCCGTATGTGTTCGTTAACTGTTGGCATACTGAGGTCTAGGTAATGTTGTTGATGTACCAAGAGGCTTTGGTGATAGTCCTAGGCTGTGGCGTATCTCTGTGAAGCGTAGGTCCAGATGGGCTTTAGTAGGTAAGTATAAGTGTTCAATTTATGTCTAAGTTTCAATTTTGAATGCCCTGAAAAAAGTGAGTATAACAGTTTTAGTATTCGGTTTAGAGTTTTTTGTTTGTTCTTGATGTATGGGCCCCATGTCATTCTTCTGTCAAATATCAGGCCAAGGTATCGAATTTTGTCTGTCTTTAATTACTACATTGTCGAGGTATATTGGAGGGCAGGTTTCTTGTCGAAGAGTAAAAGTGATATGTTGAGATTTGTCTTGATTAAGTCGAATTTTCCAAAGTTTGCACCAATCATGAAGTTTTGTTAGATGATGTTTCAAAGTCTGTAAGGAGTGTGAAAATAAAATTTGTAAAGGAAAAATGCTTAAACACACTAAAGCAAAATTATACAAAAAATTATATATCACCCTTTCGTGAATTCCACTTAAAATTTTACAAATATAATTATTTACGATGTTGAAAAAAAACAGGTAATAAAAACACTGATTGTAAGACTCAAAATAAATCATACATAATTATGTAATAAAATGTTAACTGGAGGTAAAAGCAATTTCTCCATACCTCAGTATTCCATTTGTTGAATGATTCACTAGTCCTTCAATTTTGGTTTTTAGTTTTTCAAGGTCAAGGGATCTGGAAAAAAATGAAATCTGATTTCTTTCGTTTTAATACTTCGGTGCTTTTAAAAATTTAAGGGTTGATTACAGCTAATCACCTGTCTATTAAAATATCGAAATCCGATCCGCGATGTTTATTATATTATTTTTACCCACCCAAAATACATTTTAATATCGCTGGGCCAATACCAAACTGGCGTATCTACAAATTTTTCTAATTTGGGATTATGTCGCATTTGAAAGTGTGGTTTTCTATTCCCTTCGTAATGCTATAACACCTAAATGATTATGTGACGAAACTAATTAGGTATCCATAATACGACCTATTTAATTAATAAATTACCTATCTTAGTTCTGCAACCATAATCCAAACCTGACGTTCTCAGTTCCACAATTTTTTAGATACAGCACTTCGACGATATATCATTTATTTACGACGATATACCATCGATATATCACGAGTATCATCATCGGTATATACGAGACGATATATCATACATTTATCCATAATGTTGCAATCCAAAAACAGTCTTTGAGGTATCTAGGCATTCGGATCATTCTGACAAAATAGTACAGTGTGTCTTAGTTCCAAGTTTGAAAAATATGGGAATCAGACGTATAACAAATAAACAATAAAAACATTCTAAAAAGTCTGCGTTCAGGATACATTTAACATTTTGTATTTTTTCAGTTTTCTACTACATTTCAGAATAAAAATTCAAATTATTTCAATAGGTCTTGTTTTATTTTTGTTTTACTTGATCAAAGAGTTTAAAATTAATTTTTTTAAATCAAGAAGAAAACATTTTTATTGTTTAATACCATTTTTTTAATATGATTTATGTTAACAGAATGTTGTCTAGTTTATTCACCAACAGATGTAATAGATTCCATTTCCAATCTAGAAAAAAAATATTAATTTGAACCAAGTTTCTTAACATTCAATCGCAATTTTCCATTCCTCCCGCGTTATTTTCAAATCTAGATATTGCAGCGTCAGTTCCATTAGATAATGGACTTTTTGTAAAATATGAGTAGTAGGTATTTTTTTTTTAATTTCTATAAATGTAAAGATTTTATAAATATTAATATTTATAGTTTTCACATGTTTGAACTTCAACTAGCTTATCTTTCGGGTGATTGAATATTGAAATGCAGTTAGCGGAATTTTAAAGCTTTATTGAATTGTATAAAAAAAAAAAAAATAATAATAAATTTAAAAAATAATTTTTCTTGTTTTTTTCAATCAGTTTTAAAGAAAACTGAAGACATAGAGAGAAAAGTATAACTGAAATTGTTAGCATTTTCTATGTTATTGTGCAGAAATATGGTAACTGAAATTTTGAAAATCTAAATTCTTGCCTTTAAAACAGACTATTTCAACTATGATGAGTACAATATAGTTCAAATTGTGTTGAGCTAAAATGTTGTAAAAAAAGTAACTATCATCGAATTATAAATTAAGTACGCAAAAACTTCAGAAAACACGGAAAATAATATACTAAACGTACAAAAATGTTATCTTTTATAAACAATATTTTTTTGCTTTTGAGTTTTAAGCAATAAAATTCATTTCCAGAATATGACTAATGAGACATGCCCATGTCCTACTCACGTAGAGTAAATTTTTAAGTCAAACAGTAACTACTCAGATGAGTAAAAACAATATTTCTTCAGAGCAAAGGTATAATTTACTATAACAGAAATTATAATGATGTGTCGTTAGTTTGGAATAAGAGTGCCACAAGATGAAAAAGTGGAATTTTACAACAAAAGTGTTTGAAATTTGCCTAATTATGTTTATCTCTCTCCCTCAACTCACTTATAAAATATCACATTTACAAAAAGTTGCACATTTACATAGACAGTACTAATTATTTTTTTTTTAACATTAGTTCTTCAACCACACCTGTCCATTTATAGACAACTAGTAAATTTGCTGGATAAAAAATTGGGTATATTTGCATGAAAGGCATGATATAGAGTAATACTCGCTATACCTCTTCCTGTCTTGATTCAAAGATTAAAGTTTGGCAAGAAGATCATTCATCCTTTTTTTAAATTTTTTGGTTTTAGAAAACAGTTAACCTTCATTTTTTGATCATTCAATCATGAATCAAATTGTGGTAGTTTTTCATCAAAGAAAAAAGTGTAAGTTCCTTTAAAAATTATGAATAAAAAAAAACATTTTTATTAAACTATAAATTGAATTTGGAAATAAAAATCAACACAATGTATTTTATTGCACGTTATAAAGTTCAAAATAATGTTTTATCATAAACAAATTTTGTCAATTATCTGTTCATACAGAAGCAATATTAAAAATAATTTATTATTATCTTTATCAAAAGAGTCATTATAACGTTTCTCTCTAAAAAAAGTTTGAAGGACATCACTATGCTTGATTAGTAAACTTAAAATAGCTAAACTAAAAATAATTTTTATTATGGTCAATATTGAATCTAAAAATCTGACGTATTTCTCAGAGATACGTCAGTGGATGTTTCCCAAGCAAAAAATATAGGAGAAACAATCATCATTGTGACACTCTTCTTCCAAATGAAGGATAAGCTGAAGCAACTAGATATTAACATCTTGACAGCTATGTAAGAATCCTTCAAGACAGCTAAGTGGAGCAACCAGAAGGTGGCGCCTTCGGTCTTGTGTTGGCTGGTCATTGTATAGCCGAAGACAAATGACCACGAGGACCTAGTTTTTGTTTTTGTCCTGCTCTTTTAAAGTGGACAGTCTTAGACTCCGTTCATCAATATCTGCCGGGCGTGCACATGTTGCGAATGCGAGAGGAAGTTGAAACATCTTGAGTCACAACTTGGCTTGGGTTGCGATTCTTCAATACAGGAACTGCCTTACTTACATAGCACCTATATGTTGTGAAGGAACGGATGTGCTACTTAATTTGGTACTGTTGATATGGGATGTGCTGTCTCCGGTCTGCGTTTACGTGATCTTATAATTTTCTTACTTGGCGATGCTAGAATTGGCGAAATTTTGCCTGGTTAGCAATTTACTTCTGTTTGAGAGACTTGAAAGGCTTTATTACTCTCACAATAATCTTTACCTCTATTTTTTTTCTTTAGTTTTTGCTCTCATTAATTAATGTTCTGACTAAATATTAAGTATTGGTTTTATTAAAATATTTAATCATTTTAGGCCTACAGGGATGAAATAGGGTCTCTATTCAAAAAAAGATCAATTTATGGTTCAAAATATCAATATCGAAATAACTTTTGTTTGAAATAATTTTGGCAATTGGTATATTCTTATAAACATTTTTAAAAAATAATAATAAGAAAAAAAAAACTTCTGTTTGTTGTGGCTACAGATCCTTAGGAGCTTATCTTTCGATGACAGTGTTTACTCAATGAACCTAAGCCGTTATAACTTTCAGCACGTTCCACATCTAGTTCACAGTCGTCATGGAATAACGTTCTAAATTTTGATGTAAAGTATACACAGTATTTTAAGAAATATTAAGAACATTATTCGTGAAACTTGGGAAAAGAGATTAATTAATATCGACGAATGATATATTATATTTTCATTATATTATATTATCATTATATTACATTGTTATTATATTATATAATGTATATGATATATATTTACATATTTCATATGAAGTCTTAATATCCGCATTGTAAGAGAACTTTATCTTAAAATAAAATGATACGTTCGGTTGGCACTAAAAGGGCTCATTAAAGTTGAAGTTGAAATTTCAAAACCGTTGGTTCATACTACATGAATTTGACCAGTGGATTTCAAATTAATTATTATTTATTATAATATAATTGGTTCAAATATATTGAAATTTTTATAAAAAATATATACGATTTTATAAAAATGTGATAATGAGTTAAAACACCGCAATAAGGGGCACAAGAATGGAAAATAATCAATTTTTTTTTTTATCATTAAAATTCTTTTCTCTAAATATTGATAAATATATGAATTTATCTTTAGTAAATAAACTAATATTTAATTTGTTAATAATATTTTATTTATGTAAATTACAAGTGAGAATGCCTATTACACCTATTGAAAAATTAGATGCAAATTTTTTAAAAATGCGAAAATAACACATACTATTTGAATTGTGATTAAAAATTAATGATTTAATTAAATTAAACAAAGACTAATTAACTGGTTTATAAAATCACTATAATTTTTAACAAGATTCACTAATAAAAACCCACCATATTCTAACATATTCAATAGTTTGGAAATAACTATAAAAATAACTGTAAATCTTCGTTTTAGAGTGTTAAACAGCTACCTTATACTGCCTAAACTTCAAGAAACAATTATTAATTCAACAATTGACCAAGTAATCATGGAGAAACATTTAAAAAGAAAAAAAGTAATTTTTAAACATCATGATTTTCTTGCTTAGGAGCTTTTATTTTTTTTTTTCAAAAACTGGAATGCCAAATAAACTGAAATGTTTTCTACATGCTTTGAACATCTATCTTATTATTTAAACCGTTTCGTGAAACTATCAGAACTCTAGGCCAGGAGAAAAATAGTTCTAAAATTGAAAAAAATAAAGAAATGGAAAGATGATGTTGCTTCTGTCAAAACCGTCAAAACTTACCCATAGACTATTTTAGTTTAGATAACTTTTTAAATACGTCCCAATAGATTAGGAATGAGACGTATGCAATATTATGTCTTCATCATTTAACGTACAGTTTCTGAGTAAAAAGATATCTAAAATACTGCTTTTTCTTCCTCCCTGCACGTACCTGGGGAAAGTGTTTTGTAAAATACTCTTAAAATGCCTTCATAATTACCATGTACTTGCATTAAAAATAGCACTATATAAATCTTCATCGAAACAGTTCAGTTTTAGGGGGAAAAATGTTGAAGTAGACTGTTGTGATAAAAACGTAAAACAATACAATTTTATATCTCTGGCTCCAACATTTATATCGAAACTGAACGACAGAGTGCTCTTAGGGAACAATAACCCTTAGGGGTACAAGCGGAAAAAAATAAACAAATTTCTAGTAGGACTAATGATTAATCTAGTCACTATGCGTTATACCGAAAAAGAAGCGGTGCCATTGTTGCAGTCGGAATGGATTCATTGAGAAAGGATGCCCTGTGAAAGAAATCACGAAAACAAAGTTTATTTTATTTCTAATAATTCCAATTTGAATGTTGTCTCAAACGTAATTCGGATAAATATGAAGATGAAATAATCAAATCATTTTCAGTTAAAAAAATAAAATAAATAAATAGTATTATTAATGAAGGCTTCTGAAAGAGAACTAATAAATACTCCCAGAAAAGAAGTTAGCTCCTGCATCTGGAACCCTTGCCTTCAGTAATTAGAGAATCAACAGGTTTCCTGGCAATGCCCTGCCTCTCTCCAGTTTTTTCCTGCTTTAGCTTCCAACAACTACAATACATCTCAATCCCAGCCGTGACGAATATCGTTGTCTTAGGCCTAATGTTCTATTAGTAATATATTTTTTAATTTATATATCCTATTTGAAAAGTATTATAATGGGTATGGTTTCATATTACAAAATGCCGATAAAATAATGACACGATTGTTGATAGTTCAAAGTATATATATATATATATGTTAAGCGATGTGACACAAAAAAATAATAAAAAAAAGAATAAAAAGGTTGAAAATAAAACTCACTATTCGACTTCTGAAAACATACTGATTTATTGTCTCTCATAATCCTTCTTATATATCCTCTACAATGTTTATGTTTGGTATTCATGGTATTAGAAGTAATACTATCCTACTACCACTCATAACTTATATATATATATATATATATATATATATATATATATATATATATATATATATATATATATATATATATGTGTGTGTGTGTGTTTGTGTGTGTGTGTGTGTGTGCGTGCGTGCGTGAGTGTGTGTGTGTGTGTGTGATAGGTTATAACGACGTCGTTTTTTAAAAAGGCTTAAGCGCCAAAAATTCGAAATTTAGGTTTAAATTTTTAAGGTAACGTAAACGCCACCTCTATCGATTTCCGCTCATGATATATCGATGAATAAAAATTGACAATTGATGAAGTAGGCACTGCATACTGACGACTCTCAGTCGTCATTCTAGCCTTGACAAGTGCTAGAAGCCTTAAAAATATATTGCAATCATAAAAGTTTTCTCAGCTTAACAAACTCCTAATGTACACAATGAAAAAACTTTTCATGTGGTTCCTCGAAATTTTGCTAAATGGTGCTTGCGTCTATTTAAAAAACATTTTTGAAAAAGGCTTAAGAGCCAAAAAGTCGAAATTCGAGTATAAATATATATTGGAACGTAAACATCATTTCTATTGATTCCAACTCACGATATGTCGAGAAAAAAATTGGATATGGTCTATAAATCTACAATTGATGACGTAAGCACCGTCAGTCTCATTCGCCACTCTGGTCTTGACCAGTCCGAGAAACATTAAAAATATATTGCAATTTTAAACTCTAAATGTACACAATAAATAATACAATTTTTTTTCTTATCTTTCAACAATATAATCGCACATGTCTAACAAACGAGTGACAATAAGCAAATGTATAAATTCAATAGATATAAGTGGCATGAGGAAGCAGAGTAACCAGCAGCACTTCTCGTGATTCATCTTGAATCAATCCAAGGAAGAAGGATTGAATATGTCCTTGTTCCTTTTGTTTATTATTTTGATGTGTGAGTATTCCCATTGTATAGAAAATTTAGTTGTCCTTAGTATACAGTTGTATATTGTGGTAAGGAACACTAAGCCTTTCCTGGGAATCTTTTGGAGCCCCTCGCCGGTTATTAAATCATAACCAGGGGCTTTTCTTTTAGGTAAGTGTTTGATTTGTTGTGAAACTTGTGAAGTTGTGAACGAAAGAGTTAGTAGTGTCAACTATAGACGAATGTCTAAAGTGTTACGTACTAGGGTTTCATGTTCTGTGCTCGTGAAGTCAGTGAGAATTGTAAATACAGATGAAATATGATCGGCAAATAGTTCAGATTTTTCTCTATCTGATACGGCCCATGAACCATCTTCTTTTCGCAGAGGTACTGATACCTCTCAATGCTTTAACAACTTCTTGGTATACTTCCACAAGCTTCCATCGTCAGTCGACAGGCTGTTTATGTAAGTGTCATAGTTTGTCCTATTGAATTTTTGGATTTGTCGCTTAAGTTCATAATTCAGTCTGTTAAAATTTCGTCTGTCTGAGAGAAACGTCAACCATACCTTACGGGCTCTTCTCTTTACTGTGATCAAATTCCTTATTTACTGCGAATATTTTGGTAAATACTCTGGTCTATATGGCATTGGTGAAGATGAAGACCATACTGCTTTTTGGAAACTTTGGTTAAATTTGTCCACTGCCTCCTCTAGTTCATCTTGAGTTTTAATAGAACCTGGGATTGAATGTTCTATGCCAATAATTTCACGACAAGAATCCCAATACATTCTTAAAACGTTAAAAAAATATATTGTCATTTGGGGAAAAACGTTTTTGTGCTTCCTGCAAAGTTTGTTAAATGGTGTTTACCCCTTTTTCAAAAATCTACGTCAATATAGATATATAGTATCGTAAGTTGTAAGCCTAACCTAATCTTTTGTAATGATCTAGGCAGCCGTTCATTCGAATGCACGGCTAAACCCGCATAACTGATCGGTATTGTAAAATAGTTGGACCGGCCTATCGGGGGCGGCCCAAGCTGCTAGAATTTGTGATAAGCATTTTTTTTTTAATCTTTCAACTATTTATTCGAACCTGTCTATTGTCTGCCGTGAAGTCCGTGGATTTAAATCCTAGAAACGAAGGCTGGAAATTCTAGTTTCGTACTATTATAAATATTCGTTTATCATAATTTACGAAACTTCTTCTTCAGATATTCCAATACAAGAAATCTGAATTCAGAATTTTTAGGGTGCGGCTAGATTACTTTCTGCACTCAAGTAATATTATTTATGATCGCTCATTCAATTTTTTTTTTCATTGCTTATACATTTTAAGCATTGTTTTACATTTCAAAAATATGAATGGTTTCTTCTGAAATCAGTAGTACTCCAATCTTCTAAGAAAAATAAAATCCTTTGCCATTTTTTTGATTTGTTTTAGTGATTTTGATTTTCTTGTTATTTTTAAAATAAACCTGCTGATTTTCATTAGAATTAATATAGTGAATAGAATCTAGGTTATTTCATATCATTTTCGAAACTCCTTATAAATTACAAATTGTAAATATATATATATGTATATATATATATATATATATATATATATTATATATATTATATATATATATTTCCAGCTTGTATAGTTACAACTATACTGATAATAACCACTATAATCACTTTCCGAAAATTCCATTAATATACTTGTAAAATCAAAGGGTATAATATACCCTAATGTATAATATATAATAGTATATATTATATACTATTAGGCCAGTTAAAGAGAAGCACTTACTCAAGACCAGGACCTGAGACCGACCGCTTTGAGATATTGAGGTCTAATCATAGCTAGCAGTGACTTGAAGTGACAACCAACACCCACCTTTGGTCTTTAATGCTATATAGTGAACACCTCTTTCTAGTTAAATTTTATATATATATATATATATATATATATATATATATATATATATATGTTATGTGATGCTTGTTTTTATTGTTTTGTAGACCCTTTTCACAGCATATTGTTTTTTTATTTCTTATTAAAGCTATTTTCTCGACTACTCCTGTCCCCTTTAAAGCATTCTTAAAATATTTAAATAATCGCAAGTCGTAATACTATATATATATATATATATATATATATATATATATATATATATATATATATATACATAACACATAAAAACTTTTTATGTAAAAAAAAAATTTTTTTTAGAGTAATTTGTAAGAATTGTTTCATAACGATAGCAAATATTTTTGTAATTCACACTGTTAGTTATTAGTGGCTAATTTTTAATTCGAAAGTAAATAAATTAATTAGCAAATTTTTGAGCCATTTCCCGACTTCAAACAATTTCGCACTGATTTATCTCTGAATTTTCAATTAGGTTTTCCCTTCCGTTCGAGATGTTTTTATCTAGTGAATTTATCTTTATAAAGGAATCATTTTATGGGAATGAAATCAGTTCACCTACATCTGTGGTATTATCTATAGTATATTGTCTAAGAAACTATTTGATATTTTTGTATCATAGAAAAGTAAATTCGTATCAATCAAATAAATATAACTACACAATCATACGATTCATTCATTAATATTCGTATACCCTGCACGAAATATCAATACTCAAATTAATTTGATAAGATTTAAAAAAAAAAAAAAATATCAACCGAGCTATTAGCCAAAGCCAACATCCGTGAAATAGAACCAGTTGCACAATTTGCATAAAAGGACTACTCCAGCTGAAAAGTTTTAACAATCTCTTTCAAGCACTATACTATGCAAAGCAAGGGTTGATTTCATAGTATTTTCAATCAGTTCTTTAAAATTCAGATGCTTGGAAACTCCTCTAAAGCAAAATAAAACAAGAATTAGCATACGGTAACGAATCGATAATCAAATTCGCAGAGGGCATTGCGAAAATGCTGAGAAAAAGCACAAATCGAATAGCGAATTGACATAAAAATAGTCTGGTCAAAAATTGTAGGGTGAACAAATGTTAACGTAATAGAAAAAAAAAATCTTTATTCATTTTGATGAAAACATAAATTATTTTACATCATATTACGGATGATACAATTAGACGTCAAGTGACAAACTTCAAAAACTATGTTACTAAGTTTAAATGACGAAGGAATATTAAATTAGTTTGTTGAAAAATTAATTCGATTAATGCAGATATTTAATGAATGACAGCAGAATGCTGCAGGACAAGACGTATTGTTTTTCTTTTAAAATCATATTAATTTTTCTAAATCTCTCTGTAACTGCGGTTGTTCTAATAAGTAATGACTGGATTCAGGTAATGATAAAAAAAAAGAAAAATGATAAATATTAATAATATACTAAGATGCTGGAGGGTCACGTCCCAAAAACAGTCTTAACCATTGAGAAAATACAAAACTGAACATTTATTTATTTAGCCTTATTTATTTATGGCCCAGCATAAAAAAGTTATATATTCCCTATATTCACTATCAGGTTTATTAATTTTCGATTGGTATAACTTAGAAATAGACATGGTACAGCCTATACAGTACCCGCAATACTAAACGGTGTAAGGGTTTAGCGGTACTGAAAGACGAACACGGTCGTACGCCCTTACGTGTTTTATTATATAGATAATGAAGCTTTAATCCCTAGAATTCGAAACTTAACATAAATTTTATCATTGTTTTTCTCAGAGTCATTGGTCTTTACCTTACACCATTTTCCATCTAGTTCCTGTAGATCATTATGTAACTATAGAACATCGCTTGAGCTGTGACAACTCAGCTGTGACTCAAAAACGTCAATTCTACAGGAGGAAAAAAAAACCGTTTTAAAAATTTATTTATTTATTTTTTAGTTTCAACTATCGTTTTGTAATATATATAATTAATTTCTTCTGAATTAAAGGATGTATCTAGAATAGTGCTATATTTTTTGTTTAAAAATGAGATTAAGATCATATTTAGGATTTTTTCAGGGTTAAGAGGTATTACAGCTTGAGCGACAAGTTATTAAGCTATTCGTAAAATGACCACTGGTCTAGCACATTTTACTCTGAAATTAGTGGGAACTTTTCCGTTATTCAATAACTAGAGAAATATTTAATAATGGTGAAGAATTCTAAACAAAGGAATTTATTTTATTACGGGTATAAAAAAACCCGTCCGATAAGAACTGAGCAGTAAGCCCACATATGCTGCCTCAATTTTACTCCAACTTTAAATAATGCAAAATTAGATGGGATGGAACAAAAGGAAAAATATTCTCCAGCCATCCCAAATAATTTTATCTCAAGAGACTAAGTGTTGAGTTACTTCAATTAGCGATTTTCTCGATTCTTTACAAACCATGAAGTGTTAGTGACTCACAGCTAATGATAAAATGGCTGTAAACTAAATGTGATGGACCTTGTATCAATTAGTGTTTAGTTAAGCAAAAAAAAAGTGTCGTTTTTCATGTGAATGTTAAACTTCAGTAGTTGTTTCATTACAAATCGATGAAAAAACGAATTAATTTTGTTTTGCTCGTATGGTGACGCGTTGCACCGTGAAAGGTGGCTTGGCTACACATGAAGCACCTAGCGTGAAGGGGTTTAATTCAGAAGATACTCAATATAGCTAAATGATAGGACTTGACTTCAGTTCAACGGGGAAAACAGATATCCCGACGATTGATAATAAAATTGATTTATTATTATATAAAATACCATACCGCTTTTATACTTCAGTCGATTCATCTTCCTTCAGGCGAGATATAGCGAGTAAGTTAATGAAGCTCTTAATTCAATCTACAGGAATCCAGCAGCGGCCTAGATTGCGTATTTTCGAGGTTGAAGTCCTCGTCGAACTACCCAAGAACAGACTTAACAGCGATTACCAGAACTGAGAAGACTTGGAGTGGGTAGGAGGCAAGTTGATACAAACAGGCCATTCTCCTGGACAGCACAAAGCTGCTCCTGTCAACCATAACACTCTGGAACTGGAGAAGTTCTGTCACCAATCACCTGTCACCGCCCCTTCTCCAGTTACATAAACATCCATGGCATGACCCTCATAACTACAATAGATAACATTAGGTGCGTAATTTACAATATAAGAGCGAAAACACCTGATGAAATGTTTACGGATATATTATTGATAAGAAATGATTAAGACGGTCTTTATTATTTTGATCTCGATAAATAGATGAGTGTTATTATCAATTTTCAAACATACATAGTGCTGAAAATCCGCCTAAGGATAGGCACATAAAACTCATACACGTGTTATGGTGAGGGGGACAAAGCCTCAAAATCTTTACTAATCAGCTCTAAAATTTATACTAATATTTCAACAAATATTATAAAGAAAAAACATTTAAGAAGACTTAAGTAAGAAGACTTCACTAGTGTGCAGAATTACTCCAATAGGTTACACCAGAAGAATTATCATTGTCGCTTCATGAAAACGGTTGCTCATGCTGTACTTATAAATTCGAATGTTTATATTTTATCAGAAAATATAATTATTAGTTGTAATTAATCTGTTTTTATATTAATTTAGTTAATTGTATTGCTTTTTTTATTATTATACAATAGAACTGATAGTTTCTAAATTGTTTGTAGATAATTCGAATTTTTATATTTCACTAGAAATTTTAAAAAAATCCTAAATTTTTTTGTTTCTTTGATTTGTTTTGTTGTGGTTCCGCTTAATCTATTATAAACTTAGTACAGGACTAAAATGGCCCATACCATAAAAAATGAATAAATAAAAAAACAAACATCAATTACAGATGATGCATTAATTAGTATAATAGACATATTGCTCATTAGAGACTGAGACAGTTGGTAATAATTACAATAATTAATCACTTAGGATTATTAGTTATAGTTATTAAGTATTAATTACAATTATTGATACAATTGAGCGTAATTGCGTTTAATATGCCATAGTAAATGGAAGATATTAAGGTTCATATGTGCTCTGCTTTCACGGTTAATAACAAACGGAAGAGACGTTACTATGTATAATTGACAAAGTTATTGATCTATTGATAAACATGCAATAATCAACTTGTCAAACCACAGGTTTGTTAAAATAATTACAAACATTTACTTTTACTTTTCTACTGCTGCTAGGTAAGGAAAGTATTGTAATTGGGTGAAATTTTCGATTTGCAGTTTTAAACGTTTCAGAGCCCCCTAAGTCCAATTTTTTTTTTAATTTAATGATTATATAACTACTTGAATAGTAATTAAATTCCCAGCAAAACCAAAAATAAAAAATAATCGAAATCGGACTATTATTAGCAAAGATACAGCTTAATGAACTTTATAGCCACTATTATAAAATATCTTGTGTTTTTTTTTGTAAGTATCCTTTGAAAACCTTATAATTTTTTATAGTTTTTCGAATAATATGAAAACTACACATTTCCCAGGATATTCCAGATGTTCGTTTGAATGATAATTAAATTTTTTACAAAGCTAAACAAAAACAAAAAAAAAAAATAAATCATCATCGGACCAATATTATAACATGCAACAATTTCTATCACACAGCAAATAGTTTTTATATTAAATTCAGCACCCAAAGCGGTAAAGAGAGACGTGTGATTGGGCACTTTGGGAATTTTTCAACAGATGTTTTAATATCTGTAACTAATGGGATAATTCCACATTTTTGTAACTTATTTCATTCCTCGGAAGAAATCTTTGATGTCAGAAGGAGCACTCAACCGCCTAAGACCGGCACATTTTCGGAAAGTCTTTACAGATAATTCACGGATGAAGGGCCTCAGCCGTATAGTTCAGTAATTGATAACATTTTTGCCAGCGGATGAATTAAATTGAATTTCTGAAAGAATCATGTTAAACAAAAGAAAAAAAACATTATTTCTTAATATAATTTTACAATATTAAAACACTTTGATTTGTGATTATAGTCATTAAGTCAAGTCACATCATCAAGTCATTAATTTTTTTATTTTATTTTTTTTTTACTGTTCTTTAGTTTTATTTATAAAAGAAGAGAAATATATTTAACCCACAATCGTTATGAATAGACTCATTCTTTAAAAACAAATATATACATTATAAATGATAATAAAAAAATTAACGAAAAAACCCAGAGGTTTCTCCATATAAATAAATAGATTTTCGGTTACTTGCTTGTTTACTTTCATGTTAGGTTATGGGATTTATTTGGAAATTTATATTATTAATAATAACATTATCATTTTCGTAACAATCTTTATAGCCATGAATTTCTTTCTTACTATAGTTTTTTTTTTTTTTTTTTTTAAATTATAGATTACTCTCTGTTTGTATATCACTTCAAATAATTAAAAAAAAAAAAATAATAATAATAAAACTAATTCAGTTTCAGATCTCAAATGACTGACAATTGAGAGCTTACTTATGCTAAAAATAAAGATCTGTATGAATTGTCTTATATTATGGCGGAGTGGAATAATTAATACCACCAGATAAGATAACAGGCTTGAGAATGGGCAAAATGACCTGAAACGTAGACCATTTTATAATAAAGAAGTTTAAAAAAAAAAGTTTAAAAAGGGTTATGATACTGGACAATTAATATATATAATAAATTATCACACCCTTTATGGATAAAAAGTTTTTTTTTTAAATTTTTGGAAATAGATGAATTATAAAAAAATAATTCTAAAAAATACAAGAACGAATAATCAGTGTAAGTTAAAAAGAAATAAATATGGAATTAATTTTACGTTTTACTAAACAAAATAAATACTAATTTGCACGCTAAAATAATTAAATATTATTCAACATAATTTCTCTCAAGATACAAATTTATGAATGAATAAAATACTTCTTTTTATTGTCTCAAATGGCATATTATTTATAAACAATAAAATGAATGAGCAGTGCAACATGTTGTTTTGGGAGGGATATCAATCAAAATTCACTTTAGATTTCTCTATTTCAGATAACTGAAATACATATTAGAGTAGAGGAGATTACTAAAAAAATAGGTATTAGGTGGAATTGATTCCAACAAAGGCGGTATTTGATTTTTTTAGTTCTTTGCTGGAACCTTTTAGACATACTGAAAGTCTAGAAACATTTAAGTTGAATGCATTTTTTGGGCACCATATTGAAAAATCGTAAAAAATCTTGTGAGGTATAAAATTACAGAAAATTTCATGCTAAAGAAGGATGTGCTATTGGTTTTTTAAAAAATTAGAGCAGTGTTCGCTGAAAAACTGAAAGCTTTTGCAAAGTTGGAAATGTAACATTTTCGCTCATTTTTCATTTAGTGCTCAATATCTTGAAAAATACCAACCGCGAGAGAAACATTATACATACCTTCTTAACGTAGATTAAGTTTGCTAAAATTTGAGCCCTGATAGATTTCTTCATGCTTACTAGTTCCCGAGATAAAGTTTCTCAAAAAAATAATATTTTTTTCTAAGAAACGATACATCAACATTTTGTGAATGCCTTTTTGCAGATATCATGGAAGCCGTTCTTCCTACAAAGATAATCATTATAAACTACTTTATAGCACATTTAACTAGCTCCAATCTGAGTGGTTACAAATATTTGTACGTGTAATATTTCCCGAAAAAAGTTTTTCAAAGAAACAATTTTTTTTATTCTGAAACGATAAATAACCATTTTAAGAACTTATTTTGAAAAACATCATGAAAAACGCTCTTCCTATGAAGATAATTATTATAAATTATAATTATTATAAATTACATTATGGTACATTTAATTAGCTCCAATTTGAGAGACAATAGAAATCTGCTCGTCAATTATTTTCCGAGATACAGTTTTTCAAAAAAACAATTGTTTTTTTTTCAAAAAAGTTAAATCACTATTTGTTCAAATATCATACAAATTGCTCTTCCTACGAAGATAATCATGGTGCAATCAACTAGCTTGAAAAAAAAAGTTTTATAAATCTTTATCCCGGGAACTATTAGACGTACAGATGTTAATTACCAATCAAAATGGAGCTAGTTAAATGCACCATTTAACTATGCAGTTTATAATGATTATTTTCGTTGGAAGAGCCGTTTCTATGATATTTGCCAAAATATATTCACAAATTAGTGATTTATTGAAATTTTTTTTTTTTTTTTTGAGAAACTTTATCTCTGGAACTAGTAAACATAAAGAGCTCTATTAGAACTCAAATTTTAGTAAACTTAATTTAATTCAAAAAAGGTATGCTTAATATTTTACCTGCGGTAGCTTAGTTTTCAAGATATTGAGCACTGAATGAAAAATTAGTGCGAATTTTACTTTTCTTTCTGTTTCTCACCCAACATTTTCTTATTTATTTTAATTGCTTTAAACTAATACCGTATTCTTTTTTAGCATGTCATTTTCTGTAATTTGATATCACACAAGATTTTTTTTAATCAAAATGGCAGCCCAAAAAATGCATTTTGCACACTCATTTTTCTTGACTTTTAGTATGTCAAAAGGATACTCAGAAAGAACTAAAAAATTTCTATCTCGTCTTTTTGGGAATTAGTCCCTGTTTGGTTTCATCTCTTATAATAATAAATAATTATTATATACTCATAAGTAAAAATAAATGAATAAACTGTGCATTGCCTTTATTAAAATTACGGAAATTTTCATAAATACTTCAGTAATTTATTACGCAAAAATCATGTGTAAATATGGTATATACAAGAATTTAAAATGTATTATAATGCCCTATAAGAAAAATATTATCTATTTATACAAACCTATATACTAATAATAGATTAATCAAAGACAAGATTAATAAAATGTGTTTGCTGAAGTAGGTACATATATTTCAACGGCACCGGAAGCCACAATGTTTATCAGATCCTTAATAACAGCCTACACGACACACACAGGTGGAATTCCCCGAAATGGTGGCCAATAATCGGAAGCACCAACTTGAATATTAGGACTAAAAGTCATTATAGTATAATTATCAAGGCACCTGGGTATTATAAAGTGTTCACCTTTTTTTCCTTCTCTTGTTTCTCTGTAAGATATTTTAGTTGAAAGTTGACCTTCACTGAGAACTTTCTATTTTCGATTGAAGCGGCTAAAAGCATATGTGTTTTTTAAGTTCCGTTTTTTATTAAGTTTTTGTGAAAAATTAAAGAGAGTGCCAGGGAGCCTATAGTTGGGGGTAAGTATAGTCTTATAATTTTTATTTTATACATATATTGTAGAACCTCTGAGATAGCATTTTTTTTTAAATTGAATAGTAAAGGTACTGATGAAAATAACAACTTTTCGTTTTTGCCTGGACAAAAAGTAAATTTCTACACGTTTCTCCGCGACGGGCTTAACTTCTCACTTTTATCTGACAAATGCTTGGTAAGATTCAGTTTTTACTTGCTGCGATAATTTGCGATTTTCGTAGAAATAATTCTTTTTTTTAAAGCGGTTACACTATTTTTGCTTATAAAATAATTTCATTTATTTCATGATTCCAATTGGACAGCTCGGTGAGGAAGCTCAGGAATCGCGAAATAAAGATATCAAAAGATACAGGGTATTTCACTGGAGAAAATTTTCAAGAAAGCAAACCATGGAGGATATGTTTCATAATCTTTTGGTGTCTTCTAACCCATTGGTATCTGGCATGAAAACATTATCTGCCAATAAAATGAAACAATATCCTTCAGAGGTTTTGCCATTTTTCGAAGAACCGTTGCTCTCTGTTGAAAAGGATATGGAAAGTATTGTGAAAAATGATGATGATGATGATGATGATTATTATTACTAGTTATGTAGTTATGTATATTAATTAAATAAATCTACAGGTATGGCAGATAATGTATAATGTATAATTGGTATTATTGTGTCTTAAATATAAATTCACTTTAACTTGTTTAATTTGTTTATTTTCAAGAACCTTTTTGACTACCTGGTTAAAATATTACCACTTCAATAAAAGGAAGAAAATTTACAATTTTTTTACAGATTTTTTATATTTGACTGGAACAAATTTTTAAAATAACATAATTTTAATTTTTGTTAAAGGTACTCGGTTGCAGCTCGGGTAAGAAAATAAATAAAACTTGTATTTTAAAGATTATTCTTCCATCTAATGAAATTCAGTTACGCCCGATTTATGAACGACATCGCATATGTTATGAAGAAGGGTTGGAAGGAGCATGGAGAGGGAGGGGGGGGGGGGGTGAGCAAAAGTGTTTTACTTCCTTTTTTTGGTTAAATATATTCAAATTAGTTTATATTTAGGTGTTTTGTCTTATGATTATTCGATTCAATAATATTGACCAGCATTTGTGGGGATTCCACCTGCGTGCGACATCACGAAAGAGCATGACGTTAAACCAAAGTTCTCCCTTGTTATTTTGTGCAATAATTAATCAGTGAATAATTGAATTTAAAAAAAAAAATTAACGATATCTCAATTTTTTAGCATCCTTTAGAAAATCATTGCCGTATCATTTTCTAATTATTTTTTTATCGTTAATTATTAAATATAAGTTAATTTACATAATGCGCTACAATGGTAAAGATTGAAATAAGAGATATGTATAAAAACAAAATTATGGTCCTTGTTTTTCTGTTCTAAGATTAAAATATCCGCATGCCTACAACTTAGTAAATCACCGAAACGTTACTAGCAAAAATGTTAATAACAAAACGCCATGTTATTAACATTTGAATGCCTTAAGTATATACCGTTCAACGAAATAATATTAACATTGCTACTAATAATGTTAATAACATTTTTTTTATTAACATTTTGATGCCTATTGTTTACACCGGTCAATAGCAAAATGTAATTAACATTTTCAACGAATCGACGTAAATGGTCCAGAAAGAATTCGAGTTTAATATGTTGCTTATAACATACCAATTTGCGGTTGATTTCAATGCGATATATAAAATAACAATTTATTACTAACGAGTTAAACATTGGTTGAAAAAATAACTATAATTGAAATTATGTTGTCAGATAAATTTGAATTTGTGTATTATTTTAGTTTAATGTTTGAGAATATTTGAAATTAAAGCGTTCATTAAAAAAAAAAAATGTTGGTTAATTGTTCCATATCATATTAGTTGAATTATAGCAATATAATTTATCTGTTGCATTTAAAATTAATATGAAGACAATATGAATTTAAATACAATATTTTTAAAATTAAATGTAATGTATATCTAATTTGTAATTTTTCTGAAGGAATTGGTTACGCGGTGTTGGGTTTTGATACTTCTAGGAATGTGTCTTAGGGTATCATTCTATTAATAAATATTCAGATACGTCAAATAAATAAATTAATTAATATTACTAAGAGATTCACAGTTCTTTAATTAGTTCCTAATTATGTGTAGTGGAATGGGTGGTATTTGAAATAACCAACTTTTTTCCTCAGATTCGGTGATTTTTCTTTTCTTTATATTAAAAAACTTCTTTTTTTTCGTTTCAGCCTAATGTGTACTACGTTAATTCAACTGTCATCGTGCTAACATGCTCATTATTATTAGTTTTATTTCTTTCTTGTTTTTTACCTCTCTAACCTTATGGATAGATTTTAATGTTAACACAAATTTGATATTATCGTATTTATTCTCAAAGTGCTATTATCGATATTGATATTATCGTATTTATTCTTTCCTTTTCGTTATTCAAATAAATCATTATATATAATTTAAATTCATCGAAGCAATTTACTCTACAATGTTATTTTACAAATCTCTAAGAATCGAGAATATATGTATATATATATATATATATATATATATATATATATATATATATATATATATATATATACATATACATATATATATATATATATATATATATATATATATATATATATATATATATATATATATATATATATATAAGTGGAACAGGCCTAGATATGTGGGGAGTCTGTAGACAATCTCCCCTCCTTCAATGAAATGTAATTAGCATTGTTAAATCTGGACTTCTCTCAGAGCGATCGCAAAACTTATGTTATTAACAATGTTATTGACAATGTTAATAACATTTCGTTGATCGGTGTAAACGGTAGGCATTCAAATATAATCTGATGTTATGGTGTTATTAACGTGACAATAATGTTGAAAACTGCTGGGAATGACAGATAAACGATATTAGTTTGTCACTATTGCAATTGAACTTCCAAATTCGTACTTTTTTTTTTCTCTCTATGTCTAACGTAACTATACGCCCGCCCCACAATGGTTGAAAGCGGAAAAATATTTTTTCAAGGTATTGCAAAAATCACTTTGTTTTCACTATTGATTAATAGAATAGTTACCTAAAATATTTTACCTATTTAATCGGAAATATTTTATTTTTTACACTTGCAACGAGAATCCAAATCCAACCATAAAATAATGCTTTAGTTTTAAGAAAAAAATCGTCGACATTGGTATTAATATAGCCATTCATACATTTTTTCCTGGTGCGATTTTCCTTTGTAATCAACAACGCAGAAAATATAATGAATGGAAAAAAACATAATTTTTTGTTTATTTTAAGCCAATAATAATTTCTCGATTAAGTAACAAAAAAAAAAAAAGATTTTGGTAGTATATATCTTCCGAATGCAGCCTACCACAGGTCTAAAATCAATTTTTTTCTTATAACAAGACTCCTAATAAAATATTTTTAAAAATTCAGCCACGTCTGAGTGCGTCTCTGTGTACAATTTGATTTCGAAAATGGAATTACTCTTATTATTTGTTTATTGCTTCCTCAAACCTGAAGCTGTCAAACCCATATGACGGGCATAATACCCACTACCATTCATCCGATTTTGATGAAATTGTTAGAAATTGTGCAAGTTGGTGCCTACATGGCTACATATCAATTTTATCAAATTCCATCCCCTACTTTCGCATACGCATGCGAAAATGTATTTTCCTAGACACACCTATATTTCAATAACGGCTCGCCCGATTTGGCCCAAAGTTGGAGGAAAGTTGGTGATTACTATAGATTTGATCTTGCTTTAATTTTGCCCAATACCATTCACTTGCATGCGCATACGTATTTTATACAACACGCCTTTATTTTAAAAACGGCTATTCTTATCTGGCCCAAAGTTTGAGAAAAGTAGAACATTAGTGTACAAATGGTCCAGTATCAATTTCATGAAATTACATGTATATTTATATATATATATATATATATATATATATATATATATATATATATATATATATATATATATATATATATATACACACAAGTGTAGATGTTAATGGAAATTTTATTGTGATTAAGATGGTAAAAAAAAATTTCTTTGGCTCACAGATGGTGCTTAACAGGATTTTTGCCGAAAAAAGTAGATTTTCAACCAGTGTCCACACGGGTCAGTGGACGGACTGATTTTTTTAAATTTGATTTTTTGATTCTAAGTATTTTAACACGTAAAACCGTAAGTTTTGAGATGGGTAAATTTTTTTTTTTGTTCTTGACGGTTTACAAAGGTTCATTATTGAAATAATATACATTTCAAAAATATTATTGTAAATGTTCAATAAATATTATTACAAAAAAAATTAAGTATCAAAAATTATAGCATTTTATTATGATAAGCATAACACTATAGTTAGAATAATATATACGATTCATTGAGCTTGGAATATCAAATAAGTTAGATAGATAATCTTGTAAGGTATGGATGGAACGTTTAATTAAGTTCGAATCAGTAATTAGTATTCCGCGAAGTTGGAAGTTCTTTCGGGTGTAAAACAAGACCATGCTCTTGCTCCCGGTTTATTTTATTTAGCACTAGAATATGTCATCAGAAATGTAATTTGTACCGAAAATGATTTAACTCAGGCTGTTAAAAACTCGTGTATGGTTATGCTGATGATTTGGAACTGTTAACTGACGGTTCGGAAACTATTTAATTCAATGCAAGAACGATTGTTCAAGCTGATCTGGAAATAAAAACGGATAAAACGAACGATAAAATTTGTATTAGAAACCGCCATTATGTCTGTGATATATAATGAATGACTACCCAAGAAGTTAACTAGCACTAAACACACGGATGAACGTCCGAGGGGTGGCCCGAGACGTAGTTTGGAGGATGGAGTTAAGGCTGTTCTTGCGAATTTCAGTTACGGCAGGGGTCGTTATACAGAGGTACTCTTGGTATCGGTGTTGAACCTCCGGGTTCGCTAAGACCTATTTAATTACCACCCACCAATACATAGTTAAAAAAATGATGATCATGTTCACGATCTGCAGACCCGAATTATTGAACACTGGTAATATAATGTTTATCGAAATCGACTGTTTGGTAAACTCAACCATTTTCTTGATTAGCGGCTAAACTTATGAGTGCATAATTCATAAAACTGACAGGGACCGAGCGCATTAACACTAACTATCCCGTGCAGAGCCCAGACCCCAGGAGAGGCCCAGGATCAGACCTGATGATAGCCTGAAATATTAATAACTAAACACCTATTAGCTCCCTTCATTGTGAGGCATAACCGCCATCCTATCTCATAGGGATTCTGAATATGTAACTCTGGAGGGAACTATATAAGGAACCAACTTGTAAACATAATCTGAAACATAAACTAATTTTAGTTCAACAATTATGGCTACTAAATTATTGTAACAAATAATGAGAGTAAAACACAAAAAAAAAAAAAGGAAAAAAAAATATAGTAAGGATATTGCAAGATCTCCTCCTCCTAAAAAAATCCTTTAGTCTCTCAAATCGCAGTTAATGACTAACCGAACAGCATGGAAATAAACACTCAAATACCGACGTTTCGATTCAATCATCAGGACTGAAATTAAATCAGAGATACAAGAGATATAGATATGTGTACAATAAAAAGACGAAAGTAAATAACAAAATTATAAAAGGAAATAATAAAATTTAATTAAGTGGTAAGGGAATGAATAATAATTGAGATACAAGTAATAATAAAGTAACTGAGAGAAAAGTTATAAAAAAATGGAATATATTTACAAAATAGCATTAAAATAAGGATTAATAACGGAAAAGGAACAATAATTAAATCAATGAACAGATGAAATAAAAACTATGAAAACAAAGCTAGAATATACTAATATAAATAATATATGAAAATTGACCTCGTCAATTCTGTGAGGTTGACAAAAGAACGGTGGGAGAATTTGGAGAGGTGAATCCATATCTTCTATATCTCTTGTATCTCCGACTTAATTTCAGTCCTGATAATGATCCACATGCTTGGTTCGAAATGTCAGCTCTAATAGTAGACTTTGACCAACAGTGCACAACGTAGCGGCCGGCAACAGTTGCAAACCGTTACCGCTAACCTTTACTGCTTGTATATTTCATTGAAACTGATAATCGTAGCGGCTAACTCCTCTCGCACATTCTAGTTTGAAATATTATTAAATAAAAGTTTTAGATTTAAATTTAACGGTTTACATTTGTATCGCAAGGACAGAAATACACACGATTGGGGAATTGTGATCTTAGTTGATCAACACGCCGTTTTACCAGGTTCAACAATAAGACTAGGTTAGATCTTTATAAATTTTTACCAACATGTACCAATAAAATTATTTTAACACCCAGCTTTAACAGAGTGATGGCTTCTTGTAGTATTTTAAATAGAAAAATGAAGAATTGAAGGCGTATCTTTCTGTATATATACGAATATATGTATGTGTAAATATAATAGGTACTTTTTAAATAAAATGGAATTAAAATTTTAAATTGGGTTCTGTGAATTTGTTTTCTTATCTTAACCTATATGGTATTGTATTTCATAAAAAAAATCTGTTAAATGACATTTTCATTTCATTTCAAAAATTGCCACTTCCTGTTTTTGGATCCATTTATGAGAATCCTTTAAGGAGTGAACGTATTACAGTAAAATTCCATATTTTCCCAAATCCATGCCAATAGTACACTTGCCAATTTCAAGTAAATCTACAATGGTAAGGTAGGCCTGGAATGAAATTATATAAAATTCATAATTATACAGTGCTCCTACATACTACAAAAGTCGTTTCAGTTCCGTTTTCATTTACTGTAGTTAAATCATAATCGATTAATTCAATTTTTACTGCCAACATGAAGATTTCTGTTTCAAACTCCTTTGTCTTTCTTATAATTCTGTGTTAACCTCTACGGAATGGTTAAGGAAAACTTAGGTTGCTAAAAAATATAGGACGTTGGCGACAGAAAACCGTTGTCAGAAGGCTCTAAAACATTTAAATTAATCGAGATGACAAATCAAAAATTTCTATTGGTTATCATTCTTTCTCTGTCTAAGATAGTTGAGGAAGTAAAAATAACTATAGTGATTTATTCAGGAGTCATATGATGTATGAAAAATGGAGAGTGAGTTACTGTTTTTTATTCATTAAATTATTACAGAAGATATAACTTACGTCTAGGATTAAATAGTAACAAAGCACAGAATGTAACACATTTTCAGATATCAGGAGTAACGAGCCAAAAACAGAGGGCTGGTTGTATTTTAGGTACACTATTTTTTTTAATAAAAAAAAAAAGGAGCAAAGAATTTTTTTGCCGGCCAGTCAGAACAGAGATTTATCTCCATTCGAACTCTGTCCGTTGACCTCTGCCAGATTTTTGAAGAAAGAATAAAAACCGGAGGCTTGATACAAAAATGCGGAAACGGAACCGGATTACCGAAAACCAATTTTCTGAAACGATTGTCCTCGCCTGTAAAATGAAGACTTACCAGTTCTTTGTTCCGAAGAGGAACTTGTTTAGCGAATGCTTGTAGAGACGACGATTAACGCTCATAAAGCTGGATCTTATTCCATCACCCAAAGTCGATTTGTTTCCAATTAACATCTCAATGGTCCAGAAAATATATGTATGCTTAAATTCATCTGTATTCAGATAACTATTTGTTGTCTATTAAGACTGATATATTTAAATGCTTTAACCACTTATTTTATTATATCGTCTGTAAATATATTCCTATAATTGCTAATATAATATGTTAAATTACTCTTTGACCAAAAATTAAGTAACTAAGTAACAGCGACATGAATATACTGATTTGCATTGAACGTTGTACAATTTTCCGTCATATGATCTTGTTTGATTTCAGCTTACTTCTGATTATTATAACATAGCAAATCATTTCTTTGATTTATTTATTTTTATATACTTGTAATCGTAATAATAATGCAAAATTATTTAATAAATATATATTTATTAAATAGATGGCCAGTTACGTCAAGAGATGAACAACCGTCTTTGAGGTTTACGAAAATAAGGTGTTGATTATTCGGTCCGAAAAAAAGGATAAGAAATTGGACAGAAATGTGAAATCGCGTGCCCTACAGTCGATAATAGAAATAAGATTGCAACGATTGAAATGGATGTTTAAGCTTATCGGGCTAGATAAAGGACAAATCACTAAAAATGTAATGAACTCTAAAAGAACGGGGAAACGGATATCCATGAGACCCAGGAGGATTATGTCAGATCTAATCTAGTAGTTTCGTTCATTTCGTTTGGAGTTCATAGGAGGGAGGTGTGGGAAACTATTGTTGTAGTATAGATATCGAACCTCCGAGTTCGCTAATGCATTATTTTTTAATAAAATACAATTTATTAAATTTTAATATCTACATGTATAAAAAATACCTTAGGTGCGTCCGTCGTTTACGATACGACGCATTCAAGAGCAATTTCTTTATAATATTAAAAATAACAATATAATGAAACATTTTAAAGAAACAAAAAAAATTGAAAAGCACCCAGGCTTTGAAAATTAAAAATACTTTAAATAAGTTTAGATTAGTTTGTTTACGTAGAAGTATTTTGATGAGCCCCCAAGTTCTACTCCGTGTGCTGAGGTAGGTTTCGGCTTAGAATTATTGATAAGTAGCTTGTTTCGTCAGTTAAGTTGCCAGTATCAAAACTTAGTCGTTTTTTCTCCGAAAAGTATTTAACTTGCTTTTTTTTATTTTTTCAATTATTAAAATCTGTAACGTTAAAGGACAATAGTAATAAAGATAAATTTACAAATTCAGACGATTTAAAAAAAAAAACAACTACCAATTCTCTGCATTTTTAAGAAATCCTTACATGGATAGAGGCTTTAATTATCGTTATTTAATTGTACTTTAAATTTCGCATCGATGAAGAATATTGGTTTAATTAAAAAACTATTCACCTTCAATATTTCCAATATGCCCAGAGGAAAACGTATTAGAATAAGTCAGAAAAAATACATGAATCCATTATCGTCTAGTACATATCGCGCCTATCGTATAATAAAGGTACAACTTAAAAGTTGGAAAATCGTATCAAAAGTTCTTTATTCTACCAAAAAAATCCCTACAGGCGTATGGATGAGTAGATATTCAAAAGTGTAGAAAACAAAAAACACTTCCAAAACGATTTTTCAAATTTTGAGATACACCTTTGTATTATACGATTGGCGCGAAATATATACGTATGGAGTGTGAGTGTAACATTTTTATATTACATTATAATAATAAAAATAATTATTATTGCAGAATGTTTTGCTCTGAAAGACGTGGAGTCAGCTCCGTATGCCTGTGCCTATTCCTTCTGTCGCTCCTTGTTGCTCTGGCCACATCCCAACGGGGCAGATCCGTCAATTGCAAGTGAGTATCACATTGAATTTGAATGCAGTTTTATTTGTATTTATTTATTTGTAGACAGTGCAGTTATCACGATTTGTATATTCAGTAAACCAATAAGGCATGTATCAGTGAAGATTTGTAACGATTATTTTTGAAAAATCAAATAGCGTTGTTTGTAGTAAAATTGAGGTAAAGCATCACAGGAATTACTTAAGACAAGATGAAGTTAGAAAATATTGGAAGAACTATCTGGAAACAAACGACGAGTCTGTCGATTGCAGGTGAGTTTCGCATTGAATTTGAAATCATTATTATTTCTATTCATTTATTTATTAATTGACAGCGTAATGATCATGATTTGTATGTTGAATAAACCAATAATACATTTTTCAGTGAAGATTATTAACAATAATTTTTGGAAAATCAAATAGTATTGGTTAAAGTAAAATTGAGATAAAATAGCACTGGAATTACTTTAGGGTTATTAGGCGCACATTGAGAAGCAGAGCAGAACAACAGAGTGAAGCGCAATCACAGAAAGTGCGCTGCACTGCTCTGCGCCCGGTCTAATACAAATGGCGAGAAAAGCCTGGACTTCCTCGCCAACCAGTGATATCCAATTAATAACATTAGTTGAATATTTTTCTTCTTTTTTTTCTTTTCTTTTTTTCTACGCTCTGCCCTGTATTAGGGTCATTGACGTCAAGGAATAATTTATATTTTGTTGTGACACAATTCAAACAATTGATGACTTTTTCTTCTCCATCTATCAGCACTTCTCTTAATGCTTTTGATTGTCCAACTATCTTCCTGATTCTTTCATGTTGAGAACATTCTATCAGTTAGTGTTTTACAGGTTGCGGGGCATTGTTACACTTTTGGCATGCGGGTCCTTCATATGGGAGACATAAAGGTATTCATGGTAAACTGAATCCTCATTCGGCACAGAATTATTTCTTCCTTTCTTGAAGTTTTGAAGCTTGTCGACCATTTGTTGCAATCAGGTTTAACGTCTAGTAGTTTGGACTCTTTCCTTTCCAATCCTTCTCCAAATCTACCAGCAACCTTTTCTTTAATTGGTGCACCTAGTCTTCCAAGGTTTATCTCCTGTTCAAATCAAACAAAATATTCGAAACCACGATTGTTTCCTGAAAAAAAAAGGAATTGAAAATTACAGTTGTCAAACGATATGCCGGCGAGGAGTCAATGAAAAACTACATCAAATCAGAATAACAAAACTACAAGAATCACTTAGACAGCATCTAATTTTAATTATTATTAAAATAAGAAAAAAATATGTAATTAAAAAAAACATTTTAAGCAATATACCCTACTAATGTAACTGATAATTAGAGTGATATCCATATCATAGCGTTCCCTCCCCATCCTTCCCATCTCCATATCCCCATCCATTTCAACACAATACGAAGTATATATGACTATTAGTAGATCTATTCGTCAAATAATAATCATAATTTATAAATTATTTTATTTTGCATTTACGAAGTCAACAGCTCGGTTTCAAATGACTTTATGTTTCAAATTTATTTAAACGCCACAGTCTCAGTCTCTATCAGCATATTATAAAATATGTATGATGTAATTTTCTCTCCCGCAGTCCGTGTATTGTCGCGACTGGTTCCAATAAATGGATCCACATCTCTTTTTGATTATAATTTCTAGTTTTCAGAGCTTACCTTGACAGAATAATCATTATTTAATGTTAATAGTTATCCTTCTAATTCTGAGGCTTATTGGAGAGATTACTTTATTACAATTCCAAATCCTGAGACTTGATGTTGAGCGTAACTAATCGCTATTGGAAATAACCATTACACCAGAATTGGAAGCAAGAAAAATAATTTTTATAAATTCAACAAGCTAATTAAATATCTAGTTTAATATTTTTTTTCTTCCTTAGGCATAACTGTTATTCCCGCACTGTTTGACTTTCGATTCTACTTTCAAGGCGACATCGCCTGCCGTTCGACTTTTGATTTGACTTTCGATTCGACTCCGTTTGTCATGTCGAACCGAAACAGTTTGTGAGTGTTGAATTAAAAAGTAATATTGATTTATTATTTTCAATAATGAATCTTTGTAACCGTCCAGAAAAAAAAAATTACCTCCTTTTCAAAATCTGAGGTTTTTCGTTTCAAGATACGCAGAATCCAAAAATCGAATCCGTCCATCCTGCGGATTTTCTCGGAGAGTACGGGGCTGATTTTTTTTTATATTAGGCACCAAAGTTACAGGCCACTCCAAAATGATCCTCGGAACTTGACATCCGCCGTTTCGCTTGAAATCTCGACCATTTATAAAAATAGAGATAAATATTAAGTTTTTTGATCTTTATAACAAAGCCGATTAAAAAAAAAAATCTTTTTGGAATTGTGATATCCAGATTAATCAATCATAGGTGTTTCGATTTTCGATCCTTTTGTAATTGTTTTTATTTTTTTGTGGATAATGTTTCTCATCAATTTTTGTTTTGGCTTTTTTTAAAAGTGATCAAAATTAGCATCGTATTCGATCCCAATTAATATCGTACCCCCTAGCACATTACAGAGCTAATTTGTATTCAAATATAATCATGTATATCAGTTTTAAATGCTGCTTTAAATGAGTATAGTAAGCAGATGTGTTACATTCTTCAATCCAGTTAATCGATTTTCTTCCAAATCTAATAGTTCCAAAGTTGATTATTGTGCAAAAGATAGCAGTTATTAATGCCTTCACATAGACGGACAGCTATATCAATATAGCTCGAAAAGAAGTTTTTGGACTTCAAAAGCAGGGGAGAAATTTATGAGAGGTTCTCATATAAAAGATATACAAAGAGATAAAGTCATAAATAAAATTTTCAATGTAATTAATAACTGAAATTACGTCTTTGGAGAAAAATCGTCGATTGATAAATTGATTGGCTATTTTAGAAGGATTAAATAATGGTTATTTATAAAAGCACGTTAGTAATGGCAGTTTTGCCTAATGCCCTAGTGCAGAGGTCATAAAGACGGCCACTGACGATCACTCCAAACGGAATATGGAACACTGAATTGGAACAGCTGGAGTGCTTGGAGTGATGACGATTTCAGAGGCCCCACTGAAGATCAATCCACTCCATTGCTCCATTTATTTACCGACAGTAGTGATTATGCTCATGTAAAAATGCATTAATGGAGCTATAAATGGCTCTACAATAGTAAAGACATTAAATAATTTAATCTTGACCCTCCCTCCAAAAAATCGTGGCCATTTTATGAATGGAATTAGAAATCCACTAAAAAAGTGTAATTACTTATAATTAACATTTATAAGTATTTTCTGACATAATTATAAATAAAAAATAAACAAAATTATAAAACATACATATAAATATTTTTTAAAAATATTTATATGTACCAACATGCCTGACAATACCCGCAGAAGGTTGAAGAGGAGCTGGATGAGGGATACTTGTCTAACCATGCACGACAATCACGACAGAAAGAAGTGCCGCTGGGTACTACTCTTTCTCATACCTTTCATGCTACGATAACATGCTATTTGTCAGCACATTCACTGGTTGTCTCATCGACAGGTGTGAATATAAAAAATAAAGCAAAAAAAAAAATATATATGTATATATATATATATATTTTAAACAATCATTATCGTGAATTTACAAACAATTTTTATAATTATTAGCATAGCTCAGCCTAAAAATTATGCGGAAAACTGTGCAATTCATTGTTCTACTCCATCCGTTTTCCACACACGAGTGATTGGATTTTGTTATAACGCGGTGGATTTTAAGGCCGATGGAGCTGCTCCCGTCTACTCCAATCTCTCCATATAGGATTTCACTCTCACTGCTGTTCCATGTTCCATTTGGTGTGGAGTGATTGGATTGTAGTGATCGTCAGCGACCCCCTTAAGACTTTATGCCACTGCATACCACTACCACTTTTCAGATAACTGGACAAACAACTTCCTGATCTTATGATATTATCCGTCTTCCGTAGATCCGTAGATCCGTCTTCAAAAAAAATCTGTTATTGTGGAAAGATGCGGACGTAATTCGATTTTAACCTATTATTAATAGTTTAATAGCACATATACTTCTCTTTTTAATTTGCCCAATTGCTATTAATTGGCTGCATTAATAATTTAGAAAGACCAAAGATATGTAAACAATTACCTTCATTCAATCCACGCATGAATGATAACGGTTTATTGGTATTAATTTGTAAAAATAATGATTACAAGGCTTTTGATTTCACTATAATGTTAAAGTCCCAAGATTTAATTTATTCAGAATAAGATTTTATTTTTTCTTAGGCCCACTATCTGAATTTTTAAATACTAATTAAAGTTAAACACTAACGGCAGTCCCACTTGCTCAACGAGATATAATGTAAAATATTTAGTCTAAACAAAAATGTTTAAAGCGGAAAAACATAGTTATTAACAAAAATATACTATTTAAACACATTTAAATAGTTTCTCGTTTACTAACCCAACCAACTATCACTAGATTTTATGAATTGTTTTACTTAAGGAAAAGTTAAGGTTTTTTTTTTCTTAAAGAATACTAATTATGCAATGCTTTCAGAAGAAAGAAAGAAGGAGAAATCATAAATGAAAAAATACTGGTCTGATGGACAAACCAAAACATCTGCATATGAATAATATATTTAACGTGTCTCATTGTGATATTTTTTTATTTTAAATATCCAGGATTCTATATTAGATACACTTTTCCTGATTTGTATATGAACTACAGTTTTTTTGTTTTTTTTTTTAGTAATCATTTAATAAGTCTTATAAAAATGTTATTTTCACAAGTTTCCATTTAAGGACAAAAGCTGACACTGGTGGATAACGAAACACACTATTTTCTCTTCAGGTGCCAGTATTACTTAGGAGAATATTTACGACTAAGGGGTCATGGGTAAAGACGCAAGACTGTTTAATATGGAATGTTGAGCGTTAATTATGAAACAAGACTCTATAACAGGAGGAATTATAGGTCTTTACGACTAACTAGATTTATGGCTAAATTTGGAATATTATACTAAATTTGAAAGCAAGAGCAGCTCAGATTTGATTATTTAAATCTCATTAAAGGCGAAAGCATTAAGTGAACTGATAGCCATTAACTGATTACAAAATTATAAGATAACGTAAAAACCTATATTATTTATAATGATTCAAATATTATTAACATGCTGTTCCGGCAACGCTTCGCTATTGCTAGATTTGATTATAAATGAGGAGTTTTCTATAAAAAGTTAATAGGTCCACTTTTGAAAAACAAAGATTTTTTGCAAGAATTAATATTCTACACCAAAAAATTATTCAACCTATTTCAAATCATCCCTTGTCAAATAGATGTTAAACATCAACCTTTTTAATAAAAATTTGCTTCATCTCAATTTGCCCCCTAATATTTTTTTAAAACTAATTTTCCAAAAATATTTATTAACTTTAGATAAAAAAAACTTCTGATATATGGATTAAACGAACACAATGGAAATTTTGATATCAATTATTATATTTACTTAAAATTAGATGTTTTATATACACATTATTTTTTCTATATTTGGATCACTACTGACATTTCCTCCCCCTCATCATCTTTCCATGGTTGTGTGAAACATTGGATCGATATTTTATTTTCCTTTCCGCAGTCTTTCGTACCTTTTCAGTTGCAGAATCTTCTTTACCTTGAGCCTTTATTTATAACGTTTGAATGTTTATAAGTTTAGTGACACTTTCGCTGAACAATGTTTTAATTATTTAATATTACGGTTACGGTATCATTACGGTTTTAATCACCGGAGAAAAAATAAAACATAACATTTACCACCTCTTTTCAGTAAAAAAACATGAGAAAGTGATTACAGCTGACAGTAGATGCACAGATAATCAAATACAATGGCAATACAGACTATGAATTAATAACCTATAAAACCTTGTTCAATCTTATTTATCGTAAACATTTTCAAGAACAGGGTTTAAGAGGTTATGTTTTAGTGATAGCTTTATTAGTATAGATCCGTCATGAGCTGTGTTGTCCGGCTGATCTGCACTGTGCGTTATTTAACCAGAAATTCGAAATTTAGATCCTGGTGTAAGGGGAACCTCTGTTATCAGTGCAATGTCTATACGTTTTTCGTGAAGATGTCAGTCCAGTTCCGTTCTATGTTGTGTCAGTCCATTTGTATTCCACAGAATGATGAGCAAAGAGCCCGCAGTAAACTTTGGGGAACACATGCCTTGGGTCACCTGCGCAAGCTGTTGGAGGAGGCTAAAAAGTGGCTGATTAAGAGAGTGCAGACCGTTTTGTCGCTGGAATAATTTTGGTGAGGATAATTATGAGCTGAAGGTGGCTGCTGTGTAATTTCCCGACTCATACCTGCTGAAGAATATTTGTTTTGTGGTTCTACTATTGGAGCTGAAGCCATGTAGATAGGTTTCCATCTGATGTTATTGTATTGCTGCTGAGTCGGCTTCTACTGCTGCACTAAATGAAATCTCCTTGATGGTTGTGGTAGATTTGGAAAGTCCTGGGTATTCATAGAAGAAGGATTGCTTCTCGCATTTCGCTGTGTTCTTAGAACCCTAGGAGTTTGTTACCCACGATAATTAACTGGATGCTCATCTTACGGATTCGCGCATATCGCCTGCGTCTCTCAAGTTTTTTTTTTTTTACAGTTTACGCTTTCGTGGCCTTGTCCACATCGCAAAAACCGTGGTGCGTAGTTACAATACGATCTGGTGTAACCGTATTTTTGGCATCTTATGCATTGCGGTATAATTTTTTTCTTTATCGGTTTTTTATAGCAACCTTTGTTTAAAAAATTGTTTAATATCAACAAAAAACGTGGACAAAAAACTTTTGAAACGGGAGATGGCATTTGCAATGGCTACAACCTGGTATCCGTGCTTCTGGAGATCTCGTTTAATTTCATCTAGCGGGGCATTGTGACGAAAATCGTTTATTACTATTCGAGGATTCCTGTCCTCGAGGAGCTGATATATATGAAATTCCGCTCGCTATTTCGCAGGTCGCTAACGAGCTTTCGATAATCGTTTGGGGTCTAATGGTAAACAGTTACTCCCTTCGACGTGGTTTTTAGTAAAAATGAGTTGGGGTCTGATTTTGTTCAAAAAAATGCGACTACAGCTGCTCAAATACGCTGGAAAATTTTTTTAACAATCTCCAAGTTCATACCCAAGTTGATGAGAGTTCAAATATTTTTCTTGTTATATAATAATAATTGATTTCCAATTTCAGAATAAAGCCTTATGCCCCAAAATGCAGAGGAGTGACAAAGAGGGTCGGAAATATATTTTATCCAAATCAACAACGCCAGATTTACACACAGTAAGACCATCCAAAATTGAAAATTATAAAGTGAGCACTATTAACAACTTCCACATTAGTATTGTAATTATTTATTTCTTTTTTTTAAGGAGAAACACCGACCAGTTCATTTCCCCTGAGAAGCAACAATTGCCCTATTGGTTCTACACAGCAAAGAAATACCAATAGATGACTCTTTCTCGATTACTTCAATCATGAGCTGATTAATAAACGAAGAAGAAAAAAGAAGCTTTTTAACATTTATATAGTTTATTTTTTCTAATAAGCTCTAAATTACGTGACATTTTCAGAACAACACTTAAGATGATATTTATTGTGAAATAATCAATTTGTTATTGGACATGTAAATGGACATGTAAAAACTATTTCAGGCATTTCTGTAAAATAGTCCTTTCGGAAACAACCAAGATATATATATGATTTATTAATATCTTTGTCTGTTATTTCTTACTGTCTGAATCCTTACCTATAAGCTGATAAAAATTCATTTAATCTAAGATTAGGATAGATTAAATTATTATTTGTTCTTTAATCACTTATCAGGTTATGGTTTAAAATAGAACAATATACTTAATTTTAAAAATACAAATGATACAACAACAACAAAGAAATGAGAAAACTGCAAAATCCCTTGAGTTTCTTATCAGTCACAGTGTGTAGAAATAAAACATCCAGCACTAAGGTGATCTACTGACAGAGAAAAAATTTGAAGAATATTCACCATAATACTACAGCAAATAAAATATGCTTATTTAAATTATTGACTATTTTCAAACAAATTGAAGATATATGTCCATCAACATTAAAAATATTTTTCCTAATTTTTGTACTTTCATTATTTTTGTTTGCTTCTTTTTTATAATGCAATCCATAGTGTCAACCTGGTTGTGTAATGTAGTAATATCTCTTCTAAATAAAAATCAATCTTGTATGTGTAAATTAACCATAATATATAAAATAAAAAGTATACCTGTGATTTATGTTAATAAAAGCTGTGCATCTTGAATACCACTTTAATTTTTTGTAGTTGAAGTGGTCACCTATTTGTGACATTTATAAACAAATCGAAACTACTTATGATCCTCCAATTCAATAAAATTATACTTTATTTGCTTGAATTGTTTTTTTGTTGTTGGAAAAACCAACAAAAATCATTACGATTTTATTTTAAACATTTACATATATGAATAAACAGTTAGAGTCCTATATATTCATAGATACACTTTTAATGATTAGTAAAAGATTATTTTTCTCTACATTTGTTTTTTTAGTGATCATTTAATAAGCCTTATAAAAATATTATTTTCACAAGTTTCCATTTAAGGACAAAAGCTAACACTGGTGGAAAACGAAACACGCTATTTTCTCTTCAGATACCAGTATTACTTACGAGAATATTTACGACTAAGGGGTCATGGGTAAAGACGCAAGACTGTTTAATATGGAAAGATGAGCGTTAATTATGAAACAAGCCTCTATAACAGGAGGAATTATAGGTCTTTACGACTAACTAGATTTATGGCTAAATTTGGAATATTATACTAAATTTGGAAGCAAGAGCAGCTCAGGTTTGATTATTTAGTTTAATCTCATTAAAGGCGGTGGCATTAAGTGAACTGATTACACTGCTATTAACTGATTACAAAATTATAATATAACGTAAAAATCTATATTATTTATAATGATAATGAATATTATTAACATGCTGATCCGGCAACGCTATTGATAGATTTGAGTATAAATGAGGAGTTTTCTATAAAAAGTTAATAGATCCACTTCTGAAAAACAAAGATTTTTTGCAAGAATGAATATTCTACTCCAAAAAATTATTCAACCTATTTCAAATCATCAATTTTTCCTAGTCAAATAGATGTTACATATCAACATTTTTAATAAAAATTTGCCTCATCTCAATTTGCCCCCTAATATTTTTTTAAAACTAATTTTCCAAAAATATTGATTAACTTTTGATAAAAAAAACTTCTGATATATGGATTAAACGAACACAATGGAAATTTTGATATCAATTATTATATTTACTTAAAATTAGACGCTTTATATATACATTATTTTTTTAGTATTTGGATCACTTCTGACATTTTCCCCCTGATGATGATCTTTCCATGGTTGTGTAATTTACTAAAAAGTCTTTTTTTCGTAATTGTTTGGCAGCTCGGTAATTCCTAATATTCATCCTATTTGTTTTGCTTCGTCTGACACGTTTTAATTTTCTCTTCTGTGGTCTATCGTAGCTCTTCAGTTGCAGCATCTTCTTTGCCTTGTGCCATTTTTTATAACGCTTGAATGATTATAAATTTAGTGGCACTTTCGCTCAAGAATGTTTCAATTATTTAATTATAACAATGGAGGCCTGTTACCACGGTTTTAATTACTGGGAAAAAACACATGATACTTATTCCACCTCACTTCAGTAAAAAAATATGAGAAAGTAGTTGCAAACAGTAGATCCACAGACAAAATCAAACAGACAATACAGATTATAAAATAACAACCTATAAAACGTTGTTCAATCTCACTTCCTGTAGACATTTTCAAGGACAGGATCACAGGGATAATAAATTTGTCTAAACAGCAATCAACTTTCAATTGAATAAGTTATATATTTTCACACTTTTCGTACCCAGCGATTTTATTCACGAAATAACGTTTTAACCCATGTCGTCAACATGCTTTCACAGGAATGAAGTTGTCATGGTTACACGTACGCAAATTGAACACTTTTTCTCTTGGCTATTTATTGATCACTTTTTTACTTCCTTGTACGAAGAAAAGGAAGTATTGTAATCACGAAAATTTTCGGTTTTCAGGTTTAAACGGAAATATCCATTTTGACTAGGTTCGTCGTGACCTCTGTACGTACCTTCATACGTGCGTATCTCGCATAACTCAAAAACGGTTAGCCGTAAAAAGTTAAAATTTTGAATTTAAGATTGCTGTAAAATCTAGTTGTGAACCTCCCTTTTTGGTCCCTACATGATTACCGGAAGTGGTACTTTAATTGAAGGTCATAATTGATTTCCATAAAAAATTATATTAAAATATAATATAAAACACCTCAAATTTGGTAAATAGGACTTTTATATCGATATGAATGTATTTACTAGATTTTGGTTAAAATTGGTGAGCCGAAAAGGGTACTTTACTTGAAGGTCATAATAAACTTACCTCAACAATTATATTAAAATTAATTAGAGAGATTATATGGTTCGGTAATAAAGGTTACAAACGCGATTTTTTTCCACTCCAATTAAATATTCTTATTACTTGTTTAAAGTGTTAAAATTGAGTGTAAAATACTGGTTTTCCTCCCCATTTGTGAAAAGAACAAGAACTTGTGAGAAGAGGAGTCGATTTTATTTTTAATAGCATTTTAATGAATAATCGGTAGATTTTATTTTTAATAACATTTTAATGAATAATCGGTAGATTTTATTTTTAATAACATTTTAATGAATAATCGGTAGATTTTATTTTTAATAACATTTTAATGAATAATCGGTAGATTTTATTATTGTTAAACCTTGCTTGAATCATGAAGATGCTGTAATTAAAATTTGATAAAGATTGGTTCAGTGGTTTTCGCGGCTAGCGGTAACAAACGAAAAATGTTCTGTCCTTTTAAATAATAGTATGATTGTTCTGTTGTATAGCCTCTGCAGATGGGAAACGGGGTAAAAGGATGAGCGATGGTGTATAGTACCATAAATGTTTTGGTAGTTGTTGGCCAATAGATAAAAGATTATCGATAATCAGGGACTCGTGCCGGAAGATGTCTCATGAGACGGTGTAGATCTTAGCAGGTAAGATTTCTCCTGCCAAAAGACTCATGGAAGAATATTTTTAAAAGAGAAGGCTCAGCAAGGGTCTGTCGGAAAATATTCGGATATGGTTTACTGAAGTCCAAAGTAAATTGAAGATGTCATCCGAAAAGATATAACTGAAGGGTGAAACCGGCGAAGGGTGAAAACACGAAAGTATTGAGGGAATACTTCCCCACCGGCCGGACATGCTTTGGAGCGAAAGCCTTCTCCTCTCCCTAAATTCTGAGTCTCGTAATTTCTAACAGGGCATGAGGATTTTCATAATAAACTGCATGGCTTTGGATAGGGCATAGGTCCCCTGTGCCCAAGATGCAAAATACCGGAGAAGGCTGAATTTTGAACTACACCGCCATAGAACCAAACAACTGAAAGATACCGGACTCTACCCTCGGAGAAGGAGTTTCCTCAGCTAGTGAATGAGCAAAACTACAAATACTACAAAGATTTTGGGTTATTATACAAAGATGGAAAGCTGCATTGTCCAGTCAATTAAGGATTCAACATTGAAATGGAAGATACTGAGCTGAAAATTTCCATGAACCTTTATGACTTTCTAAATGTTGGCTAAAAAGTCTCATAAAATCTCGTCTCGGGGTCTCAAGTTATTAAAGGTCAAAAGCCCAAAAAACTGACAAAAATCGGCTTTTTTTATGCGTCCTTCGTCGTCAGGTGTAATTATACAACTTGTATAAAATTAAATTCTCTACAGGTTTGGTCTTATTCATTTTTGTTTGCATGATCAAACGCTCTCTAGGATAATGCGAAGATAGGGGAGGGGCAGGGCCAAAATAACTTACTCATTTTAGGAGAAGGTTCGAATGTCAATTACCTAGGGTATTCTATGTAAAATGAGCCTTGTATGCCGTTTCAAAGCTACTACCTTCAAAAATGGTGACATTTTATTAAAGAAAAAACCTAAAATTTTCGCTCATTTTTTCATTCCGTGCTCAACATCATAAATACAACCAACCACGCGAAAAACATGACATTTTTTTTAAAACACATTAAATTAGCTAACAATTGAGCCGTAATAGAGCTCTTTACGTTTACTACTTCCCGAGATACAGAATTTCTAAAATAAAATTTTGTTTACATGAAACGAGAAGTCACCATTTTGTGAATTTATTTTGGTAAATATCATACAAATTGTTCTTCCTACAAAGATAATCATCATAAACTACTTTATGGTGCATTCAACTAGCTCTAATTGGAGTGGTAATAGACACCTTTATGTCTAACAGATTCCAAGAAATCTAACATTTCTCAAAATATTACTGCATTGCATAATGGCAAAATCATGTACAATGTGTTTTTTTAAATACCTTTTCTCGGAAACTAGTTAACATAAAGAGTTCTATCAGAGCTCAAATTTTAGAAAATTTAATTTTCTTTAAAAAAAAAATCGTAATGTTTATCGCGTGGTAGGTTGCCGTCATGGTATTGGGTACGGAATGAAAAATTAGCGAAATTTTACGTTTTTCTTTAATTAAATGTCACAATTTTTTAAGTTAGCGACTTTGGAACGGCATACAGGCTTGTTTAACATAGAATGCCCAATATTTTCGTAATTGACATTCAAACCTTCTCCTAAAATGAGTATTCTATTCCGCATTATATCTATAGAACGGTTGATCATGCAAAAAAATGAATTAAACCAAACTTGTAGGGAATTTAATTTTCTACTATCTATTTTACTATTTATTTATTCTATCTAACGATGTGGGATGCATAAAAAACGAGATATCTACAAAAAGCCGATTTTTATCAGTTTTTTTTTTTTGACATTTGATCTTTAATAACTTGAGACGCCGTGACGAGATTTTATGTGATTTTTTTAACTAGCATTTAGAGAGCCATAATAAAGGCTCATGAAAATTTTCAGCTCAGTTACTTCCGTTCAGAGGTTCAGCCTTTTTTTCCAGCTTATTTGACTGGACAGTGGCCGGGCGGACTTCAACCTCGGAAAAAGAGGAACAGCTCCAGGAAGGCATCTAAAAAGAGCTAAGACAAGCAAGGACCTGAAGGACCTTAGTTCAAGTTGGATGTAGGTCCCAGCCAAACGCTATATTCAAAGCTTAGTTAGATGTTTCTAGGTTATACTGTTCATATTATGCTTATGGTTGCCGACAGCCGTGTTACCAGAAGGTAAGGTAGGGAGGAAATAAAATAAATCAGGAAATTGCGTCACCCGGCAAAAATTACCTCCACCGGAGGCAATATTATTTCAGTTAAAATTTAGATTAATTTAATTTTTATTATATTAAAATTTCAGTCAACATTAAAACTTAAAAAAATCATTTCAATAATCTTATTATTATTAGAAGTGGTTCACAAATGACTTCCTGCTATTCCAATGCATATTATACACTAACATACAAGAATATATATATATATATATATATATATATATATATATATATATATATATATATATATATATATATATATATATATATATATATAACTAAGGAAACACTTTTCAATCATAAATCCTGATTAAAATCTCGTTCAGTGATTAGAATAAAAATTATCTGTAAAGACTTGATTTAAATTTTAGAAGAAATTATTGTTATAATGATGAAAGAAAAACTAAATTAAATCAACTTTAAGTTACTTAATCTGACTATCCAGCAATGGATTTTCATTTTATTCAAGGTTTTATATGCTTTAATCTAGAGTAGTAGTATTAAAGGTTTCTATGAGACCCAGGCCTATTTATGATGAGACTGCTAAATTCTAGGATGCTATTAACAGTATTTTTACCACATTGATTCAGATATAAAAACCTGAATGCGCTTTTGATAATGAAATAAAATATAATTCATATCAACTGTGGGACGGAATAAAAATTATCAATGAAAAACCATTGTTCTGTAAATGGTACTTAAAGAAAAATTAAAGTTTTCCAAACATTTTTAATTATTTTAATATTTTATTTAAATTAAATAATTGTCATTTAACCAATTAAATCTATGTTTCACTATAATAATAATTGATTTCCAATTTCAGAAAAATGGTGTTTGCCCCAATTTGCAGAGGGGTGGCAGCAAAGAGAGCCGGAAAGATATTTTACCCAAACCAACAGCAACAGACTTATACACAGTAAGTTAAGACCATTCAACATTGAAAATTATAAAGTGATCACTATTAACAACTTTTGCATTATTATTATATTTAATTTTTGACACTTTCGAAAAAGTTTTTTTCCTGTAGAGGGGGAGCATCAACTCCAACCACTCAGGTCACTGTTTGTTTAGTCGTTTTTATTGTATGTTTAGAAAACTCCTTACAATCCTTGAGGTATTCAATAGCACAGCTTTCTGGGCTTCATTTATAACAGCCGTCGAGAGGCCCAGCCGTTCAGTCGCTTCCACAGTGGACACTGGTATCAGACCATTGCTGGAGATCACAATAGCCCTCACAATCACTTTATCCAGTCTGTACAGATCTTTTAGTTCAGCTGCTAGAGCTTGATTTTTTCGAATTTTTTCTGCACATACTGAATTGGTGTTTCCATCATTCGGCACAGCAATATCTATTATCTCTGCTGTCTTCATATTACCATCAATCAGCACGATATCAGGTCTGTTGTGGGTCACAGAATGGTCTATTAGAAACGACTGATTCCAATACGATCTTATCCCTACCCTCTGGACGATTTCTTTAGGACTGTACTTATAATATGGCATCAAGTCATTTAATAATTTTCTTTTTAGTCCTATCGCCTGGTGATAGATTTTGGCAACATCATCATGCCTCTTGAGGTATTCTGTGCCAGCCAACACACCGCATCCTCCAGTTATGTGCTGAATAGACTCGTATGTGCTGGCACAGAGCCTACACTTGTCTGATGCGTTCTGTTGTTTCAAGACGTGTCGCCAGTAAGACCTAGTTGCTATGACCTGATCCTGGATTGCTATAAGAAATCCTTCTGTTTCGGGGAACAGACTTCCTCTAACTAGCCAGCTAGTAGACAAAGTTTTATCTATTTCAGTTTGCTGGAACTGGTGATAAAATCTCCCATGTAATGCTTTCGATTTCCATTCTTCCAGTCGTTCGCTGTCGGTAATAATGTTGGACGCAACTTCTTGAGAGACTAATTGCAAGGCAGTGTGCCCCCGGTCAAGACTGCATATTATTTTATGCAATGGCACCTCGCTTTGTTTGAAGTACTGTCCTAGGGCCATTTCTTGCTTTCGGCACGACTCTTCAATGTTTGTGAGACCCCCCCACCTTCCTTTCTAGGCAGATAAAGCCTTGCGATGGACGCAGTCGGATGATGCATTCTGGACCCAGTCATACTCATTCGTATTAGTCTATCTAATTCTTGGAGAGATGTTGTAGACCATTTTAGGACTCCGAAGCTGTATGATATGGCTGGTATAACCCACGTATTTATAGCTTTTATTTTCGATCCTGAGGATAGATATGTTGCAAGGATAATCTTCAATCTCTTCTTTAATGATTCCATGAGACTATTCTTTACATCCTTCCTCGCAATTTTAACATGTTGTTCTATCCCAAGATACTTGTACATTTCTTCTTTTTGAAGATGCTTAATCCGCAGTTCATCATCAAACATACTTTCAGAAATAACTGGTTTTCCTTTTATCACATGAAGAACAGCTCATTTCTCAATACCAAGCGACATCTGTATTGAATCACTAAACTGGATTACTGTTTTTATCATAGACTGTAACTGAGATTTATTCTTTGCATAAAGCTTCAAATCGTCCATGTAAAAGCTATGGCTGATTACTGCAGTTGATTCATTAAATTTTATTTTGTACCCGTTTCCCTCTCGATTTAATAAAATTGATAAAGGAGCCATCGTAAGACAAAACCAAAGGGGGCTGAGGCAATCTCCCTGGTATATACCTCTCGTAATTGTAATGTACTCCAAAGGGTCGGACAGCTGATCATGTCCCATCCTCAATCTTGTTTTCCAGCTGCTCATGAGTTTCCTCAGAAGATCTTTAACATGTGGATGTATTTTATAGATATCCAGGACGTTTAACAGCCAGCTGTGAGGGACTGAGTCAAATGCCTTTCTGTAATCAATCCATGCTAATGACAGATTTCTTTTATTTATGGTCGTTTGGCCTGCAATGAACGAGTCGATGATGAGTAATTCTTTACATCCCTGGACTCCTTTCCTACAACCAAGTTGCTCGAGTGGGATCAAATTATTGGATCGCAGATGAAATTCAATTTTGCTTGTGAGAATGGAGGTTAAAATCTTATAAACTCCGTTAATGCAAGTTATTGGTCGAAAGTCTTGCGGTTCCAATCGGTTTTCCTGTTTTTTAGGAATAAGTACTATTAACAACTTTTGCATTATTATTATAATTATTATTATTTATTTTTTTTAAGGAGAAACACTAACCAGTTCATTTCCCCTGAGAAACAGCTATTGCCTTATTGGTTCTACACAGCAAAGAATTACCAATAGATGACTATTTCTCGATTACTTCAATCATGAGCTCATTAATAAATAAAGAAGAAAAAAAGAAGCTTTTTAACATTTGTATAATTTATTTTTTCTAATAAGTTCTAAATTATGTGACATTTTCAGAACAACATTTAAGATGATATTCATTGTGAAATTATCAATGTATTATTAATTAATTATCATGTTAAACATATGTATTACAGTAAATGGACATGTAAAAACTATTTGAGGCATTTTTGTAAAATAGTTCTTTAGGAAAGACTTAAAATCTATGTGATTTATTAATATATTTGTCTATTATTTCATCCTGTTTGAATCCTTACTTGAATTCTATAAGCTGATAAAAATTCATTTAAATCCAAGATTAGGATAGATTAAATTATTATTTGTTCTTTAATCACTTATCCGGTGATGGTTTAAAATAGAACATTATACTCAATTTTAATCATATGATACAAATGATACAAAAAAAAAAAAAAAAAATGAGAAAACTGTAAAATCCCTTGAGTTTCTTATCACTAGTAAAAGTTTGAAATAAAAAAATTCACACTAAGGTCTACTTACAGAGGAAAAATTTGAAAAATATTTACCAAAATATACTTATTCAAATATTTAAATATTTTGACTATTTTAATGAACCGATTTGTAAACAAATTGAAGATATATGTCCATCAACAATAAAAATATTTTTCCTAATTTTTGTACTTTTATTTTTTTTCTTCTTTTTTATAATGCAATCCAAAATGTCAATCTGGTTGTGTAATGTAGTAATATGTCTTCTAGAAAATAATTCTATTGAAAATCAATGTTGTATGTGTAAATTAACCATAATGTATAAAAAAAAAAAAAAAAAAGTATACATGTGATTTATGTTATTAAAAGTTGTGCATCTTGAATACCACTTTTATTTTTTTGTAGCTGATGTGGTCATCTATTTGTAACATTTATAGACAAATCAAAACTATTTATGGTCCTCCAATTCAATAAAATTATATTTTCTTTGCTTGAGTTTTTTAGAAAACCAAACGCATCATCATTTTATTAGAAATAAATTATTTAAGATAATATGAACCATAACAACGATAATTAAGCATTTTTTGTTTAACGTAATCGGTGTATTTTCATCGCCTTAGCATTGGAAAAAAAAAAATTATTAAAATTTGATTAGTTAAATTAGTTTTTTCAAGGAGTTAAAATGAGGGTTGTAAAATGATAATGCTGATTTGACAATATTGGGGTTAGTCCGGGCCAGAGGGTTTGCCAGAGGTATGTGAAAAAATTGCTTATAAATCACAATTATAGGAATAAATAGATAAATAAATAAATCGGAATTCAGAGCCTAATTCAATTACTAATTTCAAATTAAATATTACTAATCTTCCTAGTAATCATCAAGCCAATCTATCTCATTGATTGATAGACAGAAAACATATTAAAATGATTATTATAAAATTTTAATTAGATTTTTTATAATAAATGTAAGTATTAATTCATTTAAATTTTTCAATGCTAAAATAAATGCTTAAAATTAGTAAAAGATTTTTACTTTTATTACTTACTTTTCTGAGGCATTAGCTAATATCTCAAAATGAATTTTATGGGGCTTTATGAAAGGATTATAAAATTTTTAGAACTTTAAGAACCAAAAGGAATAGCAAACTCTGGATAAACCACTATTAAATTGAAAATTTTAATGGGTTGGTTTTATCAATATACCTAAATCTAGATTTAATAATATAATTAAAAATGTATTAATTAATACAAAAATGAAATATGTTTCAATCTAGAAATGCCTGCATTTTTAAAAACTACAAAAAGGCTGTTTACTGAGTCGGTTCTGTTTCAGTTAAAACAGGAATCATAATCAGATCTATTTACCTAACTTTGGTTGTTAGAATTCATATTTCCAAAGAATTGTTATGTGCTTCAGTCATTCTCCTCAAACCCTGGCCAATAGCAACCAGTATTTATGATATATTTATTTTAATTAAAGAAATAAACTTTTACATCAATAAGAAAAAAATACGTAATTGAGCTCAAATAAACTATCAAAAATGACAAATGCATTGTTATAATGTAAACATGAAATTAGCATATTGAGAACTGTTTATCTAGAAAGTAATCCGATTCTGGGAAATAAAGTAGTACTTAAATAAAATCAGTCTAGAAATTTAAACAGAACTAATCATATCGATATTCACAATTATAAATGTTCCATGACCATTGTTTTGATTTGGATTCAATGATTCAAAAAACATAAACTGGCCAAATATTGAAACTTTTCCTCATTTGACCATTCCAAGTAACATTTTTACTGGACTACTAATATTCATAAATGATTGTGTAAAAATACGTACTTATTGTAAAAGAAAAACTTTCTTCATTTCTTCAAGGCCAAAGATATTTTCATCATAATAAAATTCTATATAAATATATGATATCAGCTTCAAAATCTGGAAGAGACAGATAATAGAATGAGTATTTCTTCAAATAAGTATATTAATTATATATTAACTTGTTGAGATACATATTTATGATGAGCCATAAGAATTTGAAAAAAGTAAGTTAACAATAATTTAAGGAAACCAAGTAGAAAATCACTATGTCGGAGCAAACAGGAGCCCTTGATGAAAATAATTTAAATATTAAAGCATGGTGACGATACCAAGATGGATGATGATTGAAACATATGTCAATGAAATGGATTTGCCACAGTGGTTCTGCAGTTCCACTAATAAAAAAACCTTAGAGAATAACACAAAAACAGTTCAAGAAATAAAAATAATATAAATTAGAAATAACTCCAATGATTAATCAGTAAATAAATCAACCATTAAAATGTTGGTTACTCTTTAAAGTTTGATCACTCTTTCCCGATACATGAAAAACACTTCAATCTGATGTTTAGAGGAATATTATGGTAAAAGACTTTTTTATTCCCCTCTAGATCTAAATATATATCTAATTTATATCAAATGATCTCTGTTATGTACTTTGAAAGAATGTGGTGATAACAAGTACTAGTTGTTAGGAATTGAGATCAAATAATTCCTTGAATAAACACTTTTTTTGTCTGTTGAAGTATTTTCAACATAAATAGGGGAATGGTTCATAATGAACAGACCAGTATTAATGATAACATAATTTAGGAAAGCTAATAATAAAAAAAAAGGAAAACAAAAATTTCCAATAAATAGTATATTTATTAACTCTAAAAGATTTATCTTATTTTTCTGAAATAGAGACGTACACAGACCCTGTTAAATTAATGGAAAAAATTCAATAATATCCAAGTTTATAATTTAACACTTATTACTTAGACACAAAATTTATTTAAATATATAACATCAAAATACCTTTATTTTTGGAAACATTTGAAGATAACAATAATAGATGACTAGAGTTTTCTTAATACAATAATGGAAGATTAGACAAATATATACAAAAAATTTTCACTTGATATGAACGGTTTTCATGAACAATAATTTTTTTTTTATTTGTCACTCACTTTAATATTATTTACGTATATAAATGCTAAGTATCTTGGACAAAAGTAATTTGAGCATATCAAGAGGAAACATTTCTCAATAAGCAATAAATCATATAATTATTCGTAATTTTTAAAAATAAATTATTTCTCTAGGCCGGAAATGATTACACATACGTTGATGTATCCTTGAACGTGATGACAGGTTCTGATCTGTGGCCATTGTGATGAGGATGAAATGGTATACCACTCGGCAGGGCCTCCTAAAGAAAGTAAGTATAGGAAAGTGCCATAAATGCCATATGAGAAAGTTTATCATATACTAAATTATTATAGCTAATTGATTATTTAAATTATAATTTAAAATTTACTAATTTTTTATGGTTTTCTGATCTAATAATTAATATCTATACAGTCCTTCAAAATAAGAAACAAGTCATACATAACAAGTTATACCATAATTTAATAAAAAATAAATAAAATAAAATAATAATTTTAATTTTTCTTTACAAAAAACAAAACAAAAAACAACTAATTTCAATATGTTTTATTTCCTCCTCATGCATTTATTACCTCACATTTCATGCTGCATTGACCTAGTAAGATATTGAATAAGTTCCCGAGTGATATATATTTATATCTTTTTATCAGAACAACCCTGAATTATCGAAGAGACTCTGGTAAAGTTGGTGTCTCTCTATTCTTCTTAACAATTTGTCCCATGCGGTTTAGAGATTGGAGTCACTATAAGCATTTTCCATGGATTGAGAAAAGGAGGCAACATTTTTTTTGCCACTTCGTGAATAAATATTTTTAAATTAAAATATCTACAGTGGCAGCCATGCAAAGAAGATTCCACCCTTGCCCAATGGCCCACCTTTCACTTTAGCTACAGCAGACAGAAAAATTGACGTATTTCCAGGGAGAATTTTTATTTTTACCATTACCACTCTATAATATTTTTTCTAGAGGATTAATTTGAAGTTTTTAAAAAAATCCTAACAGAACAGAAATTTGATGTTTGACATAGCTCTATTACTTTTACTTTCTCTCAAGGCTCTCAAAGTTCAAATTATCATTACCACTTCTTCTTCCCTATTCTCATTACTGTCACAATATCATTTTGAGGCGGTAATGAGGTAAAGGTGTGGTAATGAAAACCCGATTAAAAATCAATTCCTTTATCAGTTTTATCAAAGATGCAATCAATTGAAATTACATCTCCAGTGCCTTATTTGTGATCCTTAATTTTGTTAATTTGTTAAAATTAATTTCAAAAACTTCCCAAAAATTCAAATTTAAAAAAGTTACTAGCACCAAAAAAAAAAGTTAACCATTCCACAAACAAAAAATTCAATATCATTACCGCTAACTTCTAAAACTTGAGAATTTGTATTTCTGATCCAAAATTTGGAGTTCAGCTCAAAACTGTCCTCAAACTTAATGATTAGTATCTTTAGATCACTCAATTTAAGGCCTATTTTTGAGTTTTTTTGAGAATCACCTTTATGTTAATTTGGTTTAATGGTCTATCAACCAAGCACACAAAGAACCCATTGTAAACTGTCGTCATTTTGATTTCAACTTTACTATATTTATTCGATCATGTTTAAATATTTCATGAAGAATTTTTTCAAATAGTTTCCAAAACATTTTTTTTTAATAATCAGATTTTATAAATAAGGGATGTAGATTTGGGATTAGCCAGAAATAAATCGATTAGTACCTGGGAATGATGTTTTGAATAGGCCCTAACAGCTCGCAGATGAAGCTGATGTAAGAGCCTTGCTGCTGTCGCGTCACCTGCATCTGGTAGAAGCTCATTGCCTGTTGGCCTCCTCAAAAGGTCCGGAGCTTCACTCATACCTATCTTTCAAAGAAGTGCAATTATTTACAGAACAATTTTTAACATTCTATTTTACAACTTATAACATTTAAACTTTAATTTTTTTCTAAAGGTTAGTTCTCTCATCTTTTCAAAGACATACCAGGACTAAGGGGCCTATGATGTACACAACTGCTTTTGGAAGTTTAGCCATCTTTAAAAACATCAGCTACACATTGAATAACTATAATTTTTATAGTAAATATATAAAACTCTTTACTAGCTCATTAGACAATATTATTGTTTTGAATGAAAATAATAAACTCTAAAGTAATAAATAATATTGTATAATGAGCAAGTAAAGAGAAATATGTAACCAAATTTTTAAAGGTGTCCATACTTCCATGAGTGGTAGTGTGCCTGCAAAGTAAATTTTTGAATATGCTTGAAAGGTCTATCATGTTCTTTAAGAATGTTCTAGATCTTTTCTTCTTCTTTCCCTATCTCCGTTGTGCCGTTAGACGTGGAGAAGCCTTATCCCATCTTCAGTACCTGCCCCGGTCCTGAGCCATTCTTCTTGTCCCCATCAAGGAGGAGCCCCGCTCGCTCCTGAGTCTCTCCATATAAGCATTACATTTAAGTCTCGGCCTGCCAACTTCTCCCTTGGTCTTGCTTCTAGTAGCCAACTGGCTTTAGGATCGTCGTCCATCCTGCAAACATGCCTGTACCATTTCAGCTGGCGTTCCTCCAGGATATCCCTCATGGATCTAACTCTGAGGGTTTCCCTGATAGTCTTATCCCTCACTCAGTCTCGTCTGGTCTTCCCAGCTACTTTCCTTAGATATCTCATTTCTGCTGCTGTAACCTGACTCCCGTGTTATTCTAACTCTCTGATCCATAAAGCAAGACTGGGAGGAACACCAATTTAAAGATCCGGGGCTTGGTATCATTGCTGATTTCTTGTTTTCCTACCAGGGTGGTCGATATTTGTTCTAGATCTCAAAAGCCTAAAATATTTATGTATTTATTTTTATATTACAACCAATTTTCTAAGTTTATTTGGTTACTTGATATGAGAGCAGAAACATGCCAAAATAATTATGTAAATATTGGAAATAAAAATATTTAAAAAAAGGTCTTTAATATTTTTTTTTATACAATGAATTGATTGAAGCATGGATGCACAAACGGCTCCAAATCCCTCTGTCAAAAACATTACGAAGCAGCATTCATTACTGAAAATGGAGAATGTCAGGACAATCCGGTGGCAAAAAAAGAGATAAAAAAGAACTACTGCGCATTTTGCAATAAAAAAACCCAATGATAAATCTAAGATGGGGAGACAGTTGTGGAAACCTGTTTGTGGAGAACATCACAAAAAGTTTTCAAATTGAGCTTAAAATTCTGTTCCTGACTGAAAATCTTTTATTCATTCACTTCATTTCATTCACTTTCATTTTTATTCATTCACTTTTATTAATTTTTAATGAAAATATTTTTTAAACCTACATTTTGTGTATAAACTACATTTGGTACTAACATATTATGTTAGTACCAAAAGATTAAAAAAATTTACATTAAATAAATGATTGTTTCTGATGTTTTTATACTTATTTCCTTTGCCCAATAATAATATTTAAAAACAAAAGTGAAATATTATATTAGAATTTGAGGGAAAAAAGAACATTGTTGGAAGAATAGAAACTTCTTACTTTTTGAATCTTACGCTCAATAGGCCTGAAACACCTAGAATGTCTAATAGCAATTCAAATTGAGGGTATTACTGTCAGGGTTAAAATATCACGAACAGGATACAATAAAAAATTTACAGTAGTATTTGTATCAGTTATAAAATCCAACATATCCAATATTAAAACAAGTGAAAATAAAAAAGTAAAAAATGATATTCACAATTCCGAAATGTATACATACGTTCTGAGCTTATACTGGACTGAACAACATCCTGAAGTCGAGCCATTCTTCGTTCAGAATCTTCTCCAACCAGCCAGTAGGTCAACATTTCACCTTTACCCTAAAATAAATGCAGATCAAAATCATTTTTGGATAGCGATGATTAAATTTAAATCAATATTTTTGGAAATTATTAAAAGTTGAAATGATCTTTTTATTCCTATATTTCCCTCTGCTTACTCAAAAATATCATTTAGAATAAGTTCACAATTAGGATAGTATCTATGTAGATAGTACCTATGTACCAAAAATTTTTTTTTTGGATTTGTGTTTCTATATTAGGTATTTATACTACATCTCACAATTGATGGTTTATTGAACAAATAAACTGTTTATAGCTCATGATTAAATTTTATTTTATGTTATGATACAACATACTCAGATATCTGTTCACCCTTTTAAATGGATATATTTAACTAAGATGTATTGGTTATCTTTGCAGACTACAAATATGTTTGATTCCCATGATATAAGATTAGTTATAAAACGGGATACACTCACTAACCGAGTAGCTACTTGGATGAGGTAATAGCAGCTTGGTATAAAAAACTAAAGCTATGGTTTTAAGGAGTAAACATAAGCCTCTAAATGTTCATAACGGCTGTGACTGAATGGATTGTGTTTCAAGAGATAATGTGCCAAATTTTGTAATTAATTTATTTCATTAAGAATATAATAAGCACCTCTGACACTTGTCAATAATATAATAATAATAATAATATATTATGACATCAATATTATGTCAGATATAATCTTGCTTTCTCCACAGACATACCTTGTTTCTTTTTCCAGAATATGAATGATTATAATGTGATATTATTATAATTGCATTGACAATGGCATTAATGAAGAAGAGAAAAAGAAGAAAAAGAAAAGTGTGGGTCAAGAGGTGGCTGGAGAAGCGTCCAAGTCATGGACAAGAGGAACTACTCCAAAAAGTTTTAATCGATATTTGATATCACCAGATCATCCAAGACATATACTCCATGCCACAGCTCGCCAATGACTAATGCAATATTTCTCAATATAATCCTTACACCTACAATAATATTGCCACTCCTTCAATAACATTGAAAGAGCTTCAATAAAATTAAAATAATTCTGATTTCAGTCAGTATTATTGTTGACAAAATTCGATATTGACTCAATAATATTGACCATGTAGGGAGGCGTTAAACAATAATGCATATGAAACATAAAGTATAAGTTATAAGATGATTTCATCAATCAGCATGTAGAATAGCAGAGAAAAACTTGAGATTCATGTAAAAAAAACTTTTAAAATTTAAAGAACCCTAAACTCAAAAGTTTAAATCAAACCTATAATTTTCAAATACTGATGCATAAGGAATAAAAAGCCTATTGACTGTTAAGAGAGTCAGCCAAAATTTAACATAATCAATATTTGATTATGCCCAGGGCTCCAAGACCGAGATAGTACATTAGGTCAGTAGCAGCTTAATTTTGTCCATAGCACATAGAATTAAAAGGATACATAATATGTTTGATAAAAAAAAAAAATCACCATAAAATATATAAAGCTTGAAAGAAAAACATTTAATAACCTCACTAACCACATCAAAAATAGGTAAAAACTGCTTATAAAATGGAAACTATATCAGCTATGAATTAACAATCAGTAGTATTAGTTAAATAAATTTGCATTTACCTTGATATAAACATTACCCCTTTCTTCATAATTGTAACCTCCAAGTCGCTCAAGCAACTGCTGCGTAGTCCTTGAAATGTGAATTCTAAAAGCTTCACCAGTTGATTCCATTCTCGAAGCTGTGTTCACAGTATCTCCAAACAGACAATAGCGAGGCATTTTCAATCCAACAACTCCAGCGACACAATGACCTTTGAACAAATAATAAGAAGAATGCTATCACCTAAAAGTAAAAACATATTTTGAAAAATTCTATTGAATCCATTCTATAAGGATTTATTCATTATGACTATGAAGAATTAGTTAATTTATTATTAAAATTATGAAAGTGCAGAATGCCTTATTCAAATAAAAGTCCGGTTAAGTGAACCAAAAAGAAAAAAAAAGGGTAGTACCTGAATGAATTCCAATTCGTAATTTCAGTGGTTCTCCTGGTCTGTGCCTTATTTCAAGCCTCCTAATACTGGCCAACATGTGAAGAGCCATACTTGCAATTTCTCCAGCATGGCGATCTCCATTTCGTACAGGAAGACCAGACACAACCATGTAAGCATCTCCTATTGTTTCTACTTTGTATACATCATAATGGGAAATGATGGAGTCACAGCAGGTATAGAGATCATTCAGAAGTTCTACAACCTGAAAAAATTAGTAAGTTGATGATTCAGGCATGTAACAGAGATATCCATGAGAAAAATTTGTAATTCATTTTCTTCGGAATTTTATTTATCTAAAGTTGAAAATATAACCTAATATAATTTGAAATTCCACTCATATCATTTTAATTCTTTTCAGCAAAAAAATAATTTCAATGAACCATTATTAATAATTTGTTTATAGCTTACAACCTTAACTACCTACATAAGTAGAAAAAATAATTAAACAATGACCAAAAAATAGATATAAAATTCACCTGAAGTGGTGTGCTAACAGCAGACAACTCGGTAAAGCCAACAATGTCACTAAAATATATTGTAACACACTCAAAACTTTCTGCTTCAACTGGATCACCCCTCTTGAGTGCTTCAGCCACAGTTCTACCATAAAATTTCCATAAACATTAATAAATCAGTTGAGAACAAACTTATAAGTTTAAACTTTAAACTTAACTAATTACAAGATAGTAACTATTAATATTGAAATTATTACTTTGGTAACATTCTATTCAGTAAAGCATCAGTCTTTTTCTTCTCTTCAGTCAGTTGGTTCGTTCTTTCTTGAACAAGACCTTCCAAATTGGAAGCATATTTTTCCATTATAGCCAACATATTGTCAAAAATATTAGGTTTTCTGAAAAAAAAAAAAAAAAAATACAAATTAATTCTCTCTTAGATTTATAAAGTAAATAACATAATTAAATTCAGTTTAAGATTATAATTGAGACTGTAGCTGTGATAAGGACTTATAGCTCAATGTGTCCTTTTTATGGAGAAAATTTTTATGACTTCAATGTGATATTAAGAATACTCCTACAAAATCTCTTTCAAATCAAGAAATTAATAAAGTTAGTTTGACTATTTTTGTGTCCTTATGCCTGTTGAGATATTTTAACAGTGATCACCAATTTTTAAGGTAATGGTGATAGAAGGTATCTAAAGGTCTTGAACAATGCATACCAAATAAATAACAAATAAATCTGGCCACTTGCAATATTCCCTCAACTAGTCTTAAGTTATTTATTAAAAAAAAATATTGTGACATTAGAAGCCATTACTTTTACGGAATAACAATTGTCAAAATTACTTTATTCCTAAATAAAAAATTTCTTTATTTATGCTTCAAGAGCCTGTTGCTTCAATGGTTTAATCAGTTGTGCTGATTAAATTTAGGAGACTGTAGATTAATTTTTTTTCATTTCCCTGGGATAAACATATTAAAAACATCTTTTTACAAGATTCTGAATATTGATTGAATGATTCTAATTTATTACACACATATTTTCTCATCACATATAGTTAGTCATCTCAGTTTGATTATTAAAATTTGTATTAAAGTTACATATTAGACTTGACATTCTACTATAAACTAGCCCATTTTCCTTATCTAGATAAAAATTAATAAATAGAAATATTTACTCACAGGCCGGCCTGCATTTCTTTGAGCTTTACACGAACAAATCTGAAATCTGGTCTTTGTTCCGGATCCTCGTGCCAACAATCTTCCATACAAGCGATTACTGAAGGAGATATTTCAAAAGCCTTTACATCTGGTCTAAGGCCAGAGCCACTCTTTACTTGATCTATAATTTCTGGAAATATTTGAAAAATTATAATTTCTAATATTTTGTTATGAGAAATATTAGGAATGAAAATCTGAATAATTAGTGAACCTCGAGGGGTCAGCTGACTGGTTCCCCATGGGCCATGCCTCCCAATAACTTCATAAAGAATTATTGCAAATGAATATACATCTCCTTTCTGTGTCCCTCTAGGATGTGCATGTGTTGCCCTCAGTAATTCCGGCGCACGCCAGAGCCGCCTTTTTATTTCTATACTCTCATCAGGTTCCTCCTGTCCGGCTATTTACAAATCATCACATTAAACTTCATGAATAATAACAAAAAGCTTCATTTAAAAAAATATATATATATATATTATTATAAATAGTTGTGTAACAGTATTTTCGGGCCCAGTTTAATATAAAAAAATTAATTTAATAAAATAAACATGAAATACAAGTGATCCTTAGTAAATTATGATAAAGTAATAGGATATTAATAATAAAAATATCACCAAAGAATCGGGTTAAATATCACATATAATACCAATATTCATTTTAATCATAACTATTTATCAACATTATTTTTTCCCTTATCTCTACGAACAAATAACCTCTTATTAACAAATCCACGCCAGCATTTTTAATATAAACATTGTTTTTTTTTTCCATGTTCCTCTTTGCTAATATAAATTGCCAATGTTCACATAACTTTATATTTGAAAGAACATATGTTAAAAAATATATATAAAAAATGTAAATAAAAAATTGCTTGATGTTTTATTTAAAATTAAAAATATACAATACCTTTAAATTCATGTAATCCAAAGTCTGATATTTGAAGAACCCACCTGCTATCCACAAGGCAGTTGCTTGATCTGAGGTTGCCATGAGATATAATATCACTGTCATGGAGGTATATCATTCCCTGAAGTTATAGCAATAAGTTAATTAATAGTACAATAACTTTTGTGAAAGCCTAAACATTAAAGTTTTTTAAATAATTAAGACATATTTAAATAAGGTTTAAGGAAATATAAAATTCTATACTCTATACCTTGATGATATCTGCAATAAGAGAAGAAATAAACATATTATCGAGGTGCAAATCATCGTTCGCTAACACATCTTCTAAACTACCCCTTGTACAATATGGCATTAATATTTTTATATTTCCAGCTTCAACTGAGGCTCCTATAAAAGTGATTAAGTTCTCATGGCGCACTTCTCTAACCTAGTGATAAGTGAAAGTAAGGTTAATTAAATTGGTTAAAATATTTATTCTTCTAAAAAAATGAACAAAAACCAGTATTTTTTAATAATTAATTTTTCCAGTAATAATTTTAAACACACTACTGAAAAATATGATCATTATAATATAAATCCATTTATTACTAGCAATTAAAAATTTAAATGAGCATTGAACACTGTTGTTTACCTGTTTCAGTTCTTTCCTTATGTTCCTTGTTAGGTCTACAGATCTTTTATATATTGTTTTTATCGCTACTGTATTCCCTTTATAAAAACCAATATTAGTATAAGCCCTTTTTGGACTGACATCCGGTACAATACTGCGTAAACAGCTTTGTCTACACACTTGAATCTAAAACAAAAAAAAGATTAGTTCAGTTCTAACAAACTCAAATGGCTTAAATATACCTGTATTTTCTTTTAATAAATGAGAAAATATAGAATGTTAATTGGTTAATTGCGGGCAATAGATAATAATGCTAACTTGTCAATTTTCATATCAAATATACAATAACAATTAATAAACAAAAATAAATCAAAACAAGAAGAAGTCAAAAAAATAAATAAAATAGAAACTTTTAATCACGATCATAAATATTTACTATATTTTCATTCAGCCTAGAGACCTCGACCACATAAGGTGAGGCAAAGCAGGACTCGAGGAGATACCAGCGCCGAACCTCGGCCACTTCAACAGGATTGAAAGCCAATGGAGACTGAGCAAGGATAAGTCGCAAGAACACAGGCCATGAGTGGAGAATCTGGCCATTGCCAGGGCTCCAAAGATCATATAAAAAATTAAGTAATTCAAGTTTCTGGAAAAAAGTTCTACACACTTTTTAAGGTTTAGATATTTCTGTTCTATTAAAAAATGGCCCTGTAACAATTTTCATGGAATTCAGTTGAAGAATTTTGGGAAAACACCTTTTTTTCCACAAAAAAAGAAGATTAAAAATTGAATGAAAAATTAGGTTGTTCACAATCTTGAGTGGTATTCTAATTCATATAGAGTTAAATATTTAACTGCAGAACATCCGATTTAATAAGCTGAGAGTTGGAAGAAAGAGGTTATAAACCAGATTGTGAACAAAATGTTACACATTACTGTTTTTTTACATATTTTCAAGTAGTCAACCAATAAACACCAAGAATTGATAGTCAGGACACCAAACCAAACGAAACCAGGAAAAATTAGTTTGGTTTACTTAAGTCATTGAAATATAATGGTTTGAAATTAGGGCTTATATCCTTACACCAGAATATTTTTTTTTTTCAAAACTTTCAACATTCTTTTTTGCTCTTAAATAATTGCTACATAATCCTAGTTTTATTAAAAATGGTACAATATTTGAAAGAACGTGGGAATTAGGATTAATGAGAATAATAGAATATTGTTTAAAATTGTTTTTTGGACACAGTGGATCCTAAAGGATGTAAATTAAATGAGAACTAAATAAGTATTATTCTTAAGTAAATAATACCATATTGCTTTTCTGAGTGGCTGTAGCTGTTGGAATGATGGTCACTTCCCTCATGTCTATTTTCCACAAAAGACAGGCAAGTTTTTGTTCATAACGGTAATGTCTAAAACATATAAATATCGACATTTTAAATAATCCAATTATATTAATCTTATGATTAAAGAAGTTCCAGCAAAGCAATTATGTTTAAAAAAACAAGTTTTAATAAAAATATAATGAGAATAAAAAAAAAACTTGTTTACTACATGATTGGGAGAATCAGAGAAAAAGATTATTAAAAAAAAAATAATTATTTTCAATTCAACCCATTGGAAAAAAATAACTTCATTTCCAAGCTAATTGTAACTTTTTTCAATTCAAATGTAACGTTTTCCATTTCAATTGTAACTTTTTCTATTTCAATTGTAACCCAACTAGATATGAATAAATTCTATTTTATTTATTTAATGATTGAAAAATAACTATTTTAATTAAAATAATGACTTTTGAAATAATTTCGAAATATTCTTCAGACTTTTTTTGGTTTATTAAATAATTGATACCAAGTGATAATTTCGCCTGTTAAAAATATCCGATGTGCACACCATGTGACTTCCTTGTACGCCTATTAAACTATAAATTGTCGGCTCAAAAAGTGATCCTGAATTTGGTTATTAGATTCCGAAGATAGCAGTATCTCAAAAACGATTGGGGCTGGTTACTTGTGAGGGTGCCCTGAATTGTAATTCTGGATGTGGTTGACTCAGAATTTTATTTTCTAAAACATTTATTTGTAGCTTTTATTTATAAAATTTTCCCAGAACCATTTAAAAAATCTGATGTGAACAACACATGATATTACGTCAATTTAATATTAAAAAGCAGTTTCGAATTTCAAGTAAATCACCACTTCCGGTTATTGAATATTATTCCTAATAATATAAAAGCCTCTAATACTAAATTTGAAAAGAACTTGATTAAATTTAGACATATTTTTCATCAAATTCTATTGGTAGCGAAAAATAAAATACAATATCCGAATATTACTTGGTAACTAAAATTTAATGCTTTATTTGCAACGGTATAAAAGTCTCTAATACTAAATTTGAAAAGGAAATGATTCTCTTTAAAAATATTTTTTTACTAAAATCTGTGTAGAGCTACAAAAAAAGTACCTTTTCCGATTGAACAATTATAAAAAAAATCTAATCAGCTCTTCCCATAAAAGAAAGAAACTTAAATATAACATTTCATCGTCCTTGAAAACCAAATAAATGATCCCTATATAGAAGGGAAGAACTTTAGCATTAGCATTAATTCGAAATGCGCATGCGCGTTCAAAATTATAATTCAAAGAGTGGAATAAGAACTCTCGAAAACATAATAAACGATTTCTATATCATAGAAAGTTCAACAGTAACGGAAAATCGAATGGCCGATCAAAAATCCGATAGTAAATTAGGAAATGCCGTCCTTGAAAACCTAATAAAAGATATAAAACGATAGAGAATTTTGCAAACTAATAATTAATTTAGAAATGCTCAAGTCCGAAATTTTTGTTTATAGTAAATTCGACATTAGCAACTTCTAAAGCCTAATGAAAAATCACCAAATCGATGAAATCCACACCCTTCTTCTTCTTCTTATTTGACGATACGTCCCGCGTGGGGACTTGGCCTCTTCCAGCATTGACCACCAATCATCCCTGTTGTGCACTTCCGCTTTCCAATTCCTGATTCCAAGCACGGATTGGGCATCCTCAGCTACACCATCCATTCACCGCAACATTTGTCTGCCTCTCCTTCGTATGCCATAGATTTCTTCCTGTAGTAATTTCTTAAGGACTTGATACCCAAGCATTCTCATGACATGTCCAGCCCATCTGAGACGGCTTACTTTAATGAAGGTTATAACATCAACATCCCCATACAGCTCCATTAATTTAGCATCAGTTCGCTGTCGTCAGACTCCATCTATATACAAGTTTCTCCCAAGACTCTCCTCAGTATGCACCTCTCAGATGTCACCAGAGCCATCTCCTGATTCCTGGTTGTAGTCCAGAATTCTGCCGCACATGTGAGTACCGGCTTCACTAGAGTCTTATATATCTTATATCTTTGTAGCTCGAGACTTTACTCAGCTTGTCATTCTGGGAATTGATCTGAGATCCTAAATAGGATAAATTTCTCCATCCGCTGGGAGGAATACGGCCCAATTTGTACATAGGGTTCTCCTCCATAGGGAGTTGAACATATATATTCGTTTTAGTCTCGTTAATAACGAGTCCCATTCTTTCCGCAGCGCTTTGGAGCCTCAGAAATGCATCTTTCATGGCTTCAATGATTCTTCCGATTACATCAATGTCATCAGCAAAGTCAAGGATCATTGCAGTCCTATTTCCTATTTTACTTAAATTCCAGATCTCCTTATTGTACACTCAAGGACCATGTTAAAAAACAGGCATGCGAGGCAATATCCTTGTCTAAGCCCTTTATGGGTGCAAAAGCAGTCTGAGGTCATAACCTAGATATGGACCATACACTTTACCCTCGTCACGGTCATGTGTATAAGGCGAATGAGCTTTGCACGAATTCACATTTCACACGAATTCACAACATTCCGCTGTATAGTTATTCTCTTATATCTTCATTGGAGGCCTGAAAATTAATGAAGAGATGATGAGTATGACACTGATCTATATATTTATATATTTATATATATTTTATATTTATATATATATTTATATTATATTATATTTATATATATTTCATTTCATTTAGTTGCCTGTATTCATCTATGTTTTCCAGCTGTTTTCTATGCTCTCATCTTTCTTTTTTTTTGTATGTAATTTCTTTTCAGGCCTTCTCTTACTCCTATATTGCTCCACTGAGTGGCGGGTAGGTCACTGAGGCATGAGGCGGTGTGCTGAATTCTTGGAAATTGTTGCCTCTTGACATTCGCGATCCAACCAAGGTTCATCTCTTCTGCTTTCCTTGAGTCCAAATATTTCATTTGCGACCACAGAAATTGTTTCTTTACATGTCACCCAAGGCTGTTTTATTTCTTCAGACTAATCAGAGTATCTCATTTTTTCATCCAAGTGATTAACAAACTACTCTCTGATTTCAGGATCCATTAATTTTTGTACCGCATACTTTACTGTGGTGGCGTCCTTTGCTGCACAGGGCAACAGAGATTCTCGCCCTTATTCTTGAAATCAGGAGGGGTCCCCTCTTTGGACCCCTGACATTCATCAAGCTAGAAATTAATCTTGCTTTCATCAGAATGTGGTCTATTTGATTTGTAGTAACACCATCATTTGGTCTCCAAGTAGCCTTGTGTGTCCTCTTATTAGGGAACAGGGTGCTTCTGATTACCAAGCCTCTAGAACCAGCAAAATTAATCATTCTTGAGCCATTGTCATTTGTCACATCATGGATGCTGTGGTTACCAATAGTTGGCTGGAATGTGGACTCTTTTCCTACTTGAGCATTAAAGTCACCAATTACAATTTTCACATCAGCTTCTGGAAGCTGATCAAAAGAATGCCCTAGTGTGCTATAAAATTGCTCTTTGTCCTCTTCTCCAGAAATTTTGACAGGGGCGTGAATGCTAATTAAGTTGTAGTTTCGGAATATCCCTTTAATGCGTATGGAGCATATTCTAGAGTTGACTGGCTTGAAATCTAATACGAACTTCTTATTTATTATAAATCCAATCCCAAAGATGTGGTTGCGATCATCGCAGCTGCAATAGAAGGTGTAGTTATTTTTATTAAATATGCTTTGCCCTGATACTGATCTCCTGGACTTTTATAATAAAGAATGTCCACTTTATAGGTGTCCAGTTGATAAAGAAGCTGTTAAAAAGCTCCTGGTCTATAAAGTGATAAAACGGTGGCTAGTTTTAGGTCCATCAGATGAGCATTATGTCGGTTACCAATGTTCTATCCGGCTGATCTTTGTGCAAGTTTCGAAATATTGGAAGTTTAAGAGGAGCAGGTTGCCAGTCAGGCGAAGGGGCTGCCTCCTCAGAGCGTCCTAACTCGCTCCCCCGTCCAGGACAGCTACCTAGGGGAGAAACCCTTAGTGTGTGTACTGTGGTGCCTTAGTTTTTAGGTGTGGGAGTGAATGTAGTGTGTTGTAAGTGGCATAAATGTGTGAGTGTCAGTGTATTGTTCCCCCAATCTGGAGCACCAGTGGCTGGCTATCTGCGGTACAATGACTGGGCGATGGGGCCAACATCTCTCTATGCCATACCTTCCTTCCTCAAAAAAAAAATTTTTTAGAAATAAATAAACTCTTTTTCCCTAAACTTTTAAGAGGTGAAATTAGCATTTAATGTCAATTATCTAATCAAATAAAAATATCGGAAAATTATGCAGAAATTATTTCAAAAGCTATAATTTTAATTAAAATAATTTTTTTCAACAGTAAAATAAAATACAATTAATTCATATCTGGTTAGATTACAATTAAAATGGAAAAAGTTACATTCGAAATGGAAAGGGTTATAATTGAAATGGTAAAGATGACACTTGATTTGGAAAAGGTTACAATTGACTTTGAAATTCTATAATAAAGTTTAAATCTAAATAAAAATAAAACACATAGTCATAGGAACAGAGTAGTTTGAAAAACCCAATAAATTTAAAGTATATCTGCATTACCTTGTTTGTGCTACTGAAATAATTGGGACTTATGAAGTTTTTTTGATATATTCCAGAGATAATTATTTTTGGGGTCGTTTTTATAAATTAATATTTATAAGTAAGCATTAATTATTGGGACGCCAACAAACTTACAATTTAATATTTTTAAACTTAAGTACCTATCTCATAATAATTTCCATTTTGAACTGGGTCATACATAAGTTGTTAAAAAACTTGATTAAAGCCAACTTAATATCTATCAAATATCTAAATAATCTTAATACTTTAAAGTTAACATCCAAGAGTATATTTCATGAAGTAAATTGAAAAAAATAATATTTAATAGCTTATAAAGTTTAATCAGAAACATAAATGATTTCTCACTTGAAGGCAAAAACTCCCGCGACCAACAAAAGGCATAGAATTCCTCCAATAATTAGTATTATTATCCATCTATCCTTCTTGCACTTTTCTCCGAGGAAGCCACACTGTGGTTCAGCCAATGGTTGTGAACCACCTACCCACTGGATTTTTCTTGATTCATTATAATATCTGAATTCCTGAAACAGCATTTCTTTAGTACAAAAAAAATAAATAAATAATTTTCTTCACTTATAGCTAAAATAAGATGACTCAAAATCTAATATTTTATGTCATTATTTATAAACGGGTAATATTTTAATATATAATACTATATCAAATATTAAATTTGATTAACTAGACCAATTTAGATGAAACTTTGCACACAAACCTTTTTAAGGTCGACTGAAAGTTCTTTAGAGGTAAATAATTTTTGATCAACAAACATTTAGTAAACCCCGTACTGATTAATTTTGTAATTGCCTTCTTTTGTTCGAGATATTACCACTTTAGAATCTATAGGCCTATAGGATATAGTTGGGTACACATTTCTTGTAAGTGATCTAAAAATTGGGGGGAGGGGCACTATTTTTTGAAATACTACCGAGTTTGATCGAACTTGGTACACATCTTATGAACTGATTACAATTTTTGCGGAGGTAAATCAACTCCCTTCTGAGCAACATATCTAATATTTTAAAAAAATGTGTTATATTAATAAGGTTTTCTAGGACCTATCCACTTTTTTTCATTTTTAGAAGTGTTACAATCCGTTGTATAAATCTCCATTTTATACAAATCTTTGTCTAGCACTTATATGAAATAAATAATCAAATCACGCACTGGAAGAGCGGTCATATTGGCTGGGTAGCTGAAGTAGCCAACACGTTGCATGCTCATTCTAGCAGAACCGTTGGATTCAGGATCATCTAAGACAGCTACTACACTCAAGTTGAACTCAGCATCTCCATTGCTATCAATATATACCTGGATAGGGAATAAACAAAATTAATTTCATTAATTACAGTAATAATACAGGGTACAGAGCTTCTTTTTTACTTCCTTGTACGAAGTAAAGGAAGTATTGTAATCGCGAAAATTTTCGGTTTTCAGATTTCAACGGAAATATCCATTTTGACCATCCCTGAATCCATTTTGACTAGTTTCGTCTTGGCGTCTGTACGTACGTGCGTTCGTACGTACGTTCGTATTTCGCATAACTCAAAAACGGTTAGCCGTGGAAAAATTTTGTATTTAGGATTGCTGTAAAATCTAGTTGTGAACCTCCCTTTTTGTTCACTGCTTGATCACCGGAAGTGGTACTTTACTTGGAGGTCATAATTGATTTCCATTAAAAATTATATTATATTACTATGCAAAACTTCTCAAATTTGGTATTTACAACTTATATATTGATTTAAATAATATACTAGATTTTGGTATAAATTGGAAAACCGGAAGTGGTACTTTACTTGAAGGTCATATTAGACTTTCAATAGAAAATTTTTGAAACCCCCCTCAAGTTTTACGTTTCAAGATACGTAGAATCCAAATATCGAAGCTAATGAAATTCCCTGCAAAACGAAATAAAAATCATTTAAATCGGACCATTATTAGCTGAGATATTGCGTAAGGAACTTCTGAGACTGATTCTTCTGGCGGCTAGTCATCCTGCTTCCTGACTTATTTATTGGGCTTCTCATTTCCTCTTATCTCTCTGTTTTATTCTTCCTTGGATTATTTCTTTACTTCCTTTAGCTTACTTAGTCGGAAACTAGTAACCAAATTCAGTATCACTTTTTGAGCCACGGATTTATAATTTAATAGGCGTACAAGGAAGTCATGTGTTGCCCACATCAGATATTTTTTTTTTTCAAATTATTAATAATGGTCTAAAACTTTGTAAGTGGCTTCATTTTAACATAACCTACAACTTTTTTATCAAAGGAAATTTTCAAAATGGGCCGTTTCCAATCTGGAAATCGCTTCAATTTAATGATGACTAAAAAGGTATGAACATGTTGGGCAGTATGACGTGACCTCCACCTCCAGCACGCCAAAATAACGAGGATATGAAAATTTATCAACAAAGAGCTGATTTTCAAGCAATGTTTAATAAATACCAATAGTATCAAATGTTCATGCTGGCCCACAATTTTCATGGGCAGTTTATTTTAGACCTACGTCCTAAACATGCCACTTTTACGATACCCATTTTACCAATTAACACTTGTCGGTCTCGAAGTATACATGATTTTGGATCTATTTTGTGATTAATTAATGTAGAGACCTTCAAAAATATTGGGCCGGATGGCTTGATCAAAAATGAGACGGTAGAAGGTCTCTCTTTTGGTTATTCGCTCGTATTTCGGAAACTATGCGTCCTAGCAATAAGATTATTCTATAAAACATTAAAGCGGACAACATTTTTGTCAGCTCCCCTTAATTATAATTTAATATTATCTATATATTAACCATTTACAGTTATTTGATGAGCAGTTACAAAAAAGGGAAAATAATGAAGTGATTATTTAATAAAATATTTTTGTAGCACCTTTTTCGTGCACTAATAAAATTAGTCTGACACTAACTCTCCTCTTCACGGACTTCATATTCTTAGACCAAGCAAATTTAAATTATTATTTAATTATTATTTACATTAGTTAATAAGAATGTTAATGAGACAGACGGGCAGATTTGTAGCGATATGCTTATGCATAATAATATTTAATTTAAATTCTGTGTTTGGTTAATATTTTTTAAGCCATTGAAATGAAATGTGCTATCTGTAGTCTTCATTTGTCTTAATTGGTTGAAACATTGACTGATTTGTAATTGACTGCTATTTGAGAATCTTCAGGCAATGCTTTGGAATTTTCAAATAATAATTGCTAATGAGCGAACATAGGACTACATAATGCCAAAATATTTTCCAATTATTTGTACCCTTGAGGAAAATTAAACTATGACTTTTTTTTTATATCAACAGCATATTTGTAAATGAACTATGGTAGTACTAGATACTATGGAAGTAAAGGAATAGCGAAAAGGAAAAGAGGAAGGATGGAAACATTTAACGGCAATATTTCACTATTAATAATTCACTAACTACATGATTCAAAAACGTTTTTCTGTTTTTTTTTGTTAAAGTTGATTTCAAAGATATAATAATTTTAGTAAAATTTTTTAGAGGGAACCTATAAGATATTTGTTTTCTTGTATTGGTTTAATGATACTCCCTTTGTGCTTTTCGTGAATATTGTATGGCAAATATCTTGTTCCGCGATTCCACTTTGATCTTGGCTTTTTCAGCATAACGATATAAAACGAAATATCTTCTAGTACAGGTACTATTGCAAACGGTGCGGGCTTGGGAACTAATCGAATAAATAGCTATTGAACAAAAAAAAAAAAAAAAAAAAAAAAGTTATTACTCATTCATTATTCTTTAAATAATTAGGAGGCTTCAGAATATTCATTATTCAATGAACAATTTATGTATTTCGTCATTATTTTTTCAATAATGATATGAATAAATGTCAGTACATAGTATATTTTCGTATTTACTTTATTTATATATAATTATTTTTTTTAAATCTTTAGACAATTTTATTAGATGTTGGTGAACACAAATCTTCCTTTGATTGTTTTTTAATTTGTAAAATCACATTATATAACAATATTAACGTTTCAGGCTCTCCATCTTCAGGACGATGCGTTACTGGAATACACCACAATTTAATTAATAGCTCTAATCTAAAATAAATTTATTATAACTTTTTATATTATTAATATGAAAATTCTCAGCCCGACCAGGATCCAACTTCCTTTCTGTGGGTGTTACTTCTTTCTTGATGCCTTCAAGTTTGCTCTTGTCCCACGTTTCTTCCATTTCCTTGAGTATGATTTCCTTTAAGGGACTCACCAGCTCTGATGGTGTTAGGAGAGTCCTACCACGACCAGAAAATGTATGAACTTTTTTTCTACAATTTCTTTACCTTTAACTTCGTGTCCATACGCAGTATATGCGCCAAACAATTCTCAATTTTATTCTTATTTTTCACAAAGACAGACAGACCGACATGCACGAAAAGAAATAGGCTCCTTGACGTCTAAAACGTAAAATATTAGTTGAAATTGTCAATTATGTGGACAATTTTTTTTTTCAATTCTTGTATGAATTTAGATACATCTTCTGTAATTTCGGTAGTAACAAAATTTTCTTGACATTCCGCTTTCTTGATTTCACATAAATTATTAAAATTTAATTTATTTAAGGTTGAGTGAAATACATGTACGACAATAAACAAAATAAAAATATATGTACCATGGTACATATATATGTACAATGGTATATATATGTATGTATGAGTTAAGAGCCAGACCTGGTTAAGAATAGAACTTAATCCTACTAGTAAGATAAACAACTCCCTAAGAGTATATAAATAGGATTACTTGCTGAATAAAGTTAGTTATCAACCATCTTTCGTTGCGTACTTATTTAAAACCTTTATTTTTTTTAAAGTTATTTAACCCGGACTCGTTAAGTGGTGCCGAAACCCGAGAGAAGAGCGGAGTATCGTAGCGGAAGAATTTTTCTTTTTTTGGTTTCCGGACAAGTATGATTGACGAGATGCCAGAAGGGGTACCTGCGACCGGACAACAACAAGGAATTCTTCGGGCAGCTACATTGGCGGTACCTAATGACGTCCCGCTTCAACCGACACACCAGCTGGCACAGGCTGCCGCGGAACTCGCCGCGAGACCCACGCTAGTGCAGGCGCACGCGAATCTTGCCGCAGCGGAAGCTAATGCCATAGAGCGGTTGAAATTGAAGAGAGCCAACGCCCAGGACATTAGGTATGCGATAGGAGAGTTGGATAAGTTCAATGGGGAAGTGGGAGAATTGAACCACTTTCTGAAAGGAGGGGACCGAATCATATATCAGATTGATTCAATGGCCGCGGAAGACTTAATTGAAGCCAGAGCAGTTGCGGCATTAAGAGCGGCTTTAGTTTGTCGAGTGCGAAAGAGCGTTTTGAACCTGATCCAGGCGGATGAGGACACACCTTGGAACACTGTGAAGGCTCGGCTGAAGAAGGCGTTTGGAGGGGGCCGATGGGCCCCGGAAGAGGACATTCTTCAAATGTTCAGAGAAACGCGGAAGCCTCACCAGAGTAGCGGCCAGTATGCAGGCATACTACTGGCACGCTATAATAAAATCATGGAGAAGCTGAGGGAGGCCATGAGTGCGGAGCAGGTGGAAGCAAGGATGGAATTCTTATCCACGATATTAAAAGTGCAATTGGCTCGAGACACGGGAAGGAAAGACGGCTTGCCTCGAGAAAAGAACTTCCTGGAATGCGCACAAGACATGGTTGATGCCAGCGCCAGGGACGAGGAGGCGAAGTATAGCGGAGAAGTAGAATTGGGTTGGACCAGAGTCCCTTTTCGTAGGCCGGAGATGAGTAGGAGTCGGCCGAGGTTTGAAGCTGGTAGGAAGAGAGAGGCAGAGGGCTATCGGCGGGAAAGGCTTAAGGCTTAAAGAAGAAAATTACTTCTTGTGTGAAGGTAAGGCTGCTTTTATCAGGAATGTTTCCGATAGCTATTTTGGGAAGCACTGAACATTCTATTTGGTAGAAATATTTAAAATATATTATTTTTCTGAAAAAAATAATAATAAAAAGTAAATAAAATATGTAAATAGCTGAAGAATGTTCTTTACAGACCATATTTCATCACGTAACTGGGATATTCAGTTTATAGGGTTACTGAAACGCAAATAAATGGCAAATGAAAGATAGGTGAAAAGTGCCTACTATCGAGAAACTTGGAAGAAAGAATTTACTATATAATCGTATTATTATACTTCATACTATTCATACTTTGCGGATTTAAAACATTGCCGCTCAAATTGAGCGACGAATAAAGCCTTGAGGTTTTAAAAAAAAAAGATAAGCATTGGGGTAAAAGAGATGGAAACTTGGGTAACAAAAGTCAAGGGGTAATCGTGGTCACTACGATTTCTCGTAAAGTTGGTAACGCAGGTTACCACGCGTCTACCACTCACGCGTTTCTCTTAAACTACTAAACCAGAGCAGACCATCTCGGCAGTTATTATTTGGATGCCGCGCGACGAGATAGATTGAATTTTCTGCCTGTTTCACTGCTTCTGCTGATATACAAATAATTACACTGTAACTAAGTAAGTCTTAATTTTGTAATACATAGTTGCTAATAATGGATTTTAACCGTAGTATGTTTTTTTTTTGTATTTGTATTTTTGTATTTGAATGAAACTACGTGATCGGGATTATAGTAATAATCATATCAACTAACCCCCATTACCCCTATAGAAACCAATTTTATGTTTAAGACTAATAGAAAAAATATAAGACAGAATGTTACTAAAGGTTTATGGATGAGAAAGACTGATGAAAAATTTAAAATACCTTTTAGTATACTGAAAATGAGATTAAAGAGTGGAACTGATTCTAACCCGAGCTTAGGAAGGAATTGTGACTTCCCTCTTGCACACGAAGAAGTTCTAGCTGATCATGTTAAAGCATTATCAAAGATTTTCTTTGGCATCACAGCAACAGAGTTAAGAAAAATTGCGTTTCAATAAAAAAACGGTTCGAACCACAGATCCAATAAAGATACTAAAATGGTAGGCTTAGACTAGACGTATGAGTTCATGGGAAGGACAAAGATGTGTTATGAATTCTGAAACAACAATCATAGGAAGAGCTACAGGATTTAACAAAGAAGAATTATTTTTTCTGAAAATTGCACAATGTAATATAAATACAAATATCAATTTTTCATTAATAGTTATACTATTAAAAAAACCCATATTCCTCGGTTTATATTCAGTAAATAATCACAGACACCACCAACTATCACAACTCCAGGATAGGGGTAGTGCCGATCAAAGTAATTATTCTACTTTTGTATTGATAATTTTTTTTTTAGTTTTAATGGAGTATTAAAAAGTAATTAGTGCTTTGGAAAGGGCTAAGGTGATAAGTGCATCACCGAGGAAATGTAGAGAAATAAGTTATGTTGAAAAGAATACTTTATTTGCTCATAACTCGAAAAGTATGCATTTCATATAAATTATCTGTAAGATCGTAGAAAAGATAACTAATTTCTCTAAAAAAACAAAAAAGAAATTGTACTAGAATTAGCAAAAATACAGTGTATCTCACAAGGACTACAAGTCTTACAAAGGAGACGGGTGCAACCGAACCTTCTCCCACCAAGCCGCCAACCTGTTGTCAACAACGCTCTGTAATAATATAATAATTTATCAATTTAAATTTTTATTTGATAACTTAATAATTTCTACTATTTAATGAAAAAAAAATGTTTACATGGAAACTAAATGGAATATCCGTGGAAACTAAACCGAACTTTTAAAATATGTTTTCAGCTTGACAAATCAATAATATATAGATATATAGTGTATAGAATTGTGGTACAAAATTGTATAAAAAACTATTATATAATACTTTTTGAGGGAAGACGTGAAGAAATGCATGCTGCAGAGTTTATCTCAAGTAGTGTAAATGTGAACTCTTTACTATTATATTAAAAAGATAAATATTATAGAGTGGTAAGAGAAAGTTGTGGGATGCGCGCATTGCACCAGATTTTTAAAAAATCAAATAAGATAAAATAATCAAACGAAAAATCGAGAATATCTAAATAATAACCATCATCTGAATATTTACAATTTCGGTGGCTCAATTTATAATTTTTCAATTTAGGTATTTTTAACTTGGATTCGACATATATCTCCAAGTTAAAAATATCCTTTAATTATATCATTTTCTCGCATATATTTAATATTGATAATCATGAATATTTAAAAAAATCTCAACTCTAATAGAAACCTGTTCATCATCATAAGTGTAAAGTTATAGCCACACGTGGAGCGGTTTTCTTAGAGCGGGTATCCCCGTCGTATATCATAACAGAACATCTTCTTTATGCATACTAGATTCGAAAAATGAAGTTATTTCTGTTTTAGACTATTCCTTAAGTTCGATTTAATATTTACCTGTATCCTTGTATGCTTCGATACAGGCCTACTTTATAATTTGGAATATGTTATCTATTCAATTGGACAATAGTCCTTGGCATTTATTATAATTTTTTTTTAATTTTAGACCAACTAATCTAAACCTTTTGAGAACTACGGTTGAAAATAAGATATTATAACCACTTCGGCACCCTTTGTCACATTTAAATTTCACACTGTTTAATAATGGCTCTTTGTCGCTAGCTATAGGTAGTAGATCTTATTGATTTTTTTCCCACTTCCAGTCAAGGACATCTTTCTCGTGCCCTATCCACATCTGGACTTGGTAATGTGCCCTGAGGGAATGGAGAGCCGCAGTCTGAGTGCGGGGAAGGCTTGTCAGGTTCAAGTTGGTCTTATTGTTTTGACAAAGTAGGCGTCTCGGGCAGTGTTCAGTGTTTCTCCTCCTATACCGCTGTAGAGAGAGGGCTAGGAATTCTAATATTCTATCCAGCTGACCTTACCGCATCTATTGCGACATAAAAATATTTAGAAAAAATAAATAAAATATTTAAAATATTATAGCCATTTATTACGATTACTTCCGTAAAGGGTGTTTTTAAATACTTACAGGAAATAAAAAAAATATCAATTTATTTCGATTTTGTCATTATTTTTTATTATTTATCGGCTCGACAGGCGCCTGAAGCTGCCATTGGTCCTTTCAACCACCTTATCGCCACGTCATTGCGGTCAATAGCAAGTCTGCTTGACACTCCGACCATCCTCAAGTCCTCAGCCACCGAGTCTTTCCATCTTCCCTTCGGTCTTCCGCGTGGTCTGATTCCATCCGGAGATCCATAATATAACTGTCTGGCTGTTCTATTACCATCCATCCTGATCACTTGTCCCAGCCATTTGAAGCGCTGAATTCGCAAGAAATGAGAAGCTCGGCGATCGTCGTATAAGTCGTAGATCTCTTTGTTCCTTCTCAAGCGGTATGAATCATTTTCCCCATAATGCGCCTTAACACTTTTCTCTGAAACCTGTCAATCGTTTTTTGTCATAATTGTGCCTTATTTTGAATATTTAGGGAAAATAATAAACGCTTCCGTGAGAATTTTTGCATTTTTAAATTAGTCAACCATTTTCCAAATCAAATAGCAGCTTTAGTGTTCAAAATCATTGACAACTTTTCTGCGTCTTGTCAGCGTACGCGGATATATACGTATACTATACTTCCATAGGAATCAAAAAAATATATGATCACTAAATGCAGAATTCAATGCTCTACAACTTTCATTAAATCTTTTTTTTTTTCATTTAAGATAGCAATTTGAAGTTAAAAACGATTGAAAATGGGTGTTTAGGATTTTTTTTTTTTTTAAAAAGCAAATTCACAAATCAATCGTTTTTCGGCTGTCAATATTGAATCTTCTCCAAACCGAATTCAACGTTTGAGGTACACTTTAATTTATAATAGAGTAAAGCTTGTATGCGCCGTTCAAAAGTTATACATCAGAAACTGAAAGATGGTCCGAAAATTTAGCGCTTTCTCCACCTCCTCCGCCTTGACTCATCAATCGGAACGGGGAAAACTTAGGATACTATCATCTGACGTCAAGTGAATAGATTAAAATAATTTACAGCTTCCCTAAATTTATATCCTAAAATTGATATCGTGGGTTTTAAGACTAAACGAAGTATGTCTCAATGTAAACAGATTGTATTTGTGCACCATCGAACCCCGAACGGTCATATCTATCGGTGTATGGGTAAAATGTTGTAACCATCAGAAAATATTGCCAGTATGTTAACAGAATTTTACCCGTATTAAGGGTGTCCATTTTAAGACAGCTCAAACTCTCAAACGGAAAAATTGCGTAATGTTTTCTATCGAATATTCCTATTTTTGTGACACTTTGAGGCCGCGTAAACACTTGACGCGGTTCCAAACTGTGAGATTTGCTGATGACCCCCCTTACTTATGTAATAAAAGTTAAAATTGATGGTACAAACCGCATATTGATATCACTAATTATTTTTAATTACTCAATTTGCATTTATTAGGCAAAATACCGTTCCTACCGACTTGATCCTATTTTTATTAAAAAGGGAATAATGAAAAAAGTACGTTTGTCAGGTGCGTACGCGGCGTCATAGTGTCAACAAATAAATAGGCATTTTATGGAAGAAAACTTTACGCTCTGAAATTGTTTCCTTTATTTTTTTGCCAACCGTTTTTCCTGAAAATGCGTTTGGTCCGTCATAAAATGAACACCCTGTATAAATATGAGGCTTCCGAGTTCGATGATGCAAAAATCTGATTTTTTAAAGTTGGGGGTTACGTCGTTTAACCTTAACATCATCGATGCGTTATAATTATAGCAATAATAATGTCTATCGGTAAATAGTTTAATGCCAAATTGAAAAGGAAAAATGAATCAATATTATAATTATGATTAATTCATAAATATACCAATGTATTTGAGATAAATTTCTCTAAAAAAAAAAAAAATTATGAAAAACAAATTGGGATATCTACTAAAACATTTGACCTCCATACTTAATCATTCCTCCCATAAAACCCTGATCACACGAAATTGAATGAAAGATATTCCTGTTACCAGCGTTTTCGGTGAATTTCTTTCATTTTACCTCTTAACAGAAAAATGGTATTCATTCAAAAGAATATTTTTCAAATCTCTTTTTTTCGCTTAAACCAATTCAAGTTTCTTAGAACTCTCATTCATCTATATTCCCTTCTCCTCTTTTCTTCGAACCTCTTAAACAGAATCCTACATGGACTTTCATAAAACAAGAGCAGGTATTAAAATCTGAAATTAATTATTATTTTTTATTAAAAACTTTGAAATGATGCTTATCTTATTCACTTTTTTCAAAAATAAAGTATTTAATAGCGTTTCAGAATATAATTGCATCAGGCTTTGTAACGAACATATCGCAAGTTTATTTTCTTTTGTCAACCCCAGTTCGCAAGAAAAAAAAACAAGAATAATATCGCTTGTTAATGACTAACGATAAAAAAAGAAGATAAAAAACAAAATAAAAACTAATCTGTCAGCTTAGTTAATAAGTTGAAATAAATCTTTATAATTATTTTAATGAAGTAAGTTATAAAGTTGTTTTTTTTAGTACCTTTTCTGTTTTACAAGTAATGAACGGTGTTTAATTATTAGTTTTATACAGTTAACTGCACCTAATCGATAATCGTTAAAAACTTATAATAAGACCAATTTTAACAACTAACAGTTCCTTACTTTGTAAGGTTTATTAATACGTAGTTCAAGTCAATTATTGTTTCGTTTGAAGTAAGTGTAACGCTTTAGAAAGTTTTCTCTTTGGAGGGGAGTTGTGAGTTCTTATTTAATCGAATAGATTATAAGCGGGGTCGGGATTATATCTAAGTTGGCAGACAACCTTCATCCCTTCTGAGGCTTTCGGAGAGTTGCTTTCAGTGTTTCATTGATATTTCGAGACCCCATGAATCTTTCGGAAACATTACCTACTTTATAATAATTATTACTCCTGTGTTATATGTGTTAACTTCAATGTTAATTCACTTTGAGTTAATCTCATGGAGTCGAGAATTAATATCTTATTATCTACGTTCAATAAATTCAGTTCCATAGTAATTAATAGAAAAAAAAAATGGATATTTATATTTCAAAAGTAGTTAGAGAGGGAGGAGTGGTGGATAGCAGGATAAAGTACAGAAGTAATTTCAAAGTGAAGTTGCTCGGATTCTGAGAGTTCTGTTTAATGAAGCTGTTTAACGTAAGGCAAAGTTAGAGAGAGGGGAATATGCATTACGAGCGTAGATGATTGTTTTAAATTGGAGAAGTTCAGAGATGTATTTGAGACGGTGTGAAGCAATTGTTTGAGGAACAAGCAAGTAATAGCGACGGAACGGGCCACGTTAACTCGGAGCCACAATGGACCATGTGGGAATGCCGAGGATAAAACGGAGGAAGTAATTCGTTCTTTAATATTGAGCTAAACAGATTACAGATGGACACCACATGACTTCCTCGTACGCTTATTAAACTATAAATGGGTGGCTCAAAAAGTGATCCTGAATTTGGTCGCTAGTTTCCGAAAACAGCTGGACCTCAAAAACGATACTCGGCGTCGCGACCTGTGCTGGCGTGGGTTACTTGTGACGGTGCCCTTAATGAGGTCACTGACGATCACTCCAATCCAATGACTCCACACCAAATGGAACATGGAACAACCGTAATTGTGAAATCCTAAAGAAGTGGTTGGAATAGACGGGAGTAACTGGAATTCCATAGGCCTTAAAGTCAACCGCGTTATAACAAAATCCAATCATTCCAACTGATTATGTGTGAGAAACAGATGGAGTGGAACAATGTAATGCACAATTTTTTACAGAGTTTTTATGCTGTGCTATACTAAATTGTTTTTCAGTAAATATTGTGTTGCTTAAATTGACGATATCGGTTTATAAAATATTCTTAAAAAATATTAATATGAATAACTTATAATTTTATTTATTTTTTACTAATAATGATGTTAGAAAATACTTATAAATGCTAAGCATAAGTAAATAAACATTTTAGTGGATAATTATAATTTCTAATATGCTTAAAATGTTCACTATTTTTTATATTTCTTGAAGAGGGTGTCAAGATTAAATTATTTAATGTTTTTGCTATTATAGAGCTACTATTTATAGCTCCATCAATGCATGTTTACGTGAGCATAAATCACTTCCTTGATCTTCAGTGGGATCCCTGAAATCGCCTTAACTCCAAGTACTCCAGCTATTCCAAATCAGTTTTCTACGTTCCATTTGGAATGGTCGTCAGTAGTCGCCTTCAGTCGTAATTCGGAATATGGTAGACACAGAATTTTATTTTGTAAAACATTTATTTGACGCTTTTATTTATAAAATTGATAGAGAACTATTTAAAAAATCTGATGTGACTAGCACATGGGCTTCCGCCGATGCAATATTGAAAAGCAGTTTGGAATTTCAAGTAAAGTACCACTTCCGGTTACAGAATATTGTCCCCATTGATATAAAAGTCTCTAAAACTAAATTTGAAAAGAATTTGATTAAATTTAGACACACTATTTCACCAAGTCTATTTGGAGCGAAAAGTAAAATGGCAACCGAAATTTAATACTTTATTTGTAATGGCATAATAAAGTATTAATATATGAGTTTAACACCAAATTTGAAAAGAGTTCGATTATATTTAAATATTTTTTTTAAACTAAAATCTGTTTAGAGCTACAAATAAAGTACACAGGTCCCATTTCCGGTGGGAAAATTATAAACAAAATCTAATAAGCTCTTACCATAGAGGAAAGAAACCGAAGTACAAAATTTCACAACATTTGGTTAATTATTATTTGAGCTAGAGTGTATACGACATCCAAACACCCGTCCTAACACACACAGATGACATCATTATAGTAATGTTAAAAACGTTTAGTGCGGACCTTGAACAGTGTTTATCTCTGAAAATTTCGATTTGTGATTTTTTGACCGATTCCTATTCCTACCTTCGGGAGAAGGCGGGAGGTAAAAAAAAAAAAAAAAAAAAAAAAAAAAAAACGGTTCCTGGTAAAGTACCACTTCCAGCAAACGAATTTTAACCAAAATCTAGTATGTTATTTATATTAATAATTATCTCATAGATACCAAATTTGAAAAGTTTTGCATTATATTTTATATGAATTTTTTATGAAAATCTATTATGACCATCAAGTAAAGTATCACTTCCGGTGATCATGTAGTGATCAACAAGAGAGGTGCACAATTAGATATTACAACAATCCCAAGTAAGAAATTTCAACTTTCTATGGTTAATTCTGAATTATGCGAGATACCAACGAACGTACATACTGGCGTCACGAGGAAACTATTCAATATATATATTCTTTATTGTGTTAAAACTGGAGAATTAAATTAAACTCCAAGAAATCACATTTACCCTTTATCCTAATTTTTTTACTTCCAGTACTACAATATTCTTTAATAATATTCCACTTATCCCAGTTAAACAGACCCGCTAACCAGGGACTCCATCTTGAAATAACATCTAGCTTGAAATCCTCATACAATATTGAAACAACGAAAAACTGCTCCAGGTTTCACGCTAATGATTTTTGAAGAAAAAATCAATAGTAAAATTAATTATTTCGATGTAGTGTCACCTATTCTGAATACGTAATATAACCGTTATTAATTTCTCAGTATCTTATAAACATTTCGAATGAATCAATTTTCATGTTTTATTCATTTTATGTAATATAACAATAAAATGCTTACCTTAACGTATTTAAAAAAAAAAAAAAACTTCTTTATGTTACCAAAACCTTAAATATCGCAAATGTTAATTAAAAATATTTAATAAAGACTTAATACTTACATCGTACCCAAGGACGGACCTGTAACTTCTATTCAGTATCCTCTCCAGTATAACCGTTCCATTCTTAGGGTCTTCTCCAGCTTCCAGAACCTCAGTGAGAGCCCTGGCATAGATCATCACCGCGTCGTAAAGATGTGCTGCGTGGATAGGAACCTAATGGGCAGGAAAATAATTGACATTCACTCAAACGAAATAATGTATAAATTATAATATGGCACATTTAATTATTTTTTTATTGTGAAACAATAGTTTCTATTATTTTGTTTTCTTTCTTTATTTTATTCCATTGTACTTCATAGGGTATTTTATTACCATTTTCAGACATTTCTTTCTTTCTTCTTTCTATAGGCGCTTTGGTCCGTGAAGAATCCTGGCCTCGTCTATAATCTTTCTCCCCTCCATCTGTCCGCGGTTATCCTCCTCCATCTCCAAACTCCAAGCATCCTCAGGTCTGCTTTTATATCTTCTAGCCGACGCAATCACATTCTTCCTCTCTTTCTGTTTCCACCTGGATGTCCTCCCATAATCATCTTGGGGATTCTATTGTACTTCATTCTCTACACATGATCCAACCATCTTATCCTTCCTTTCTTAATGGTAGACACAATATTAGATGAATTATTTAAGGCCGTCAACTCTCTATTATTTCTCATCCTCTATTGATCTCCCTCTCCAGTCGGGCGATATATCTTGTGCAAAATCTTTCTTTCCCACGTGTTTAATGATTTTTAAAGTTAGGGTGCAAGTTTCATTTCCGTACAAGACCACAGGCCTATCTTGTACAGTTAAACCTTTAGACCTCTTGTTAGGTTCTTGTTCTGCAGGATATTTTTCAATGACCAGTAACACTTTTTACCATTATTCTCGCTCTGATTTCCTCTTCTATTTCATTAGTTTCTGAGAATGTGGTTCCCAGGCATATAACCATAACCACTCGTTGAAACGGTACCATATCCACTCAGGTTGCGGTTTTGAGGTTCCAAGTTTGGAACATTAATCTTGGTTAATTAGTTTGCCTACTTTTATTGCTGCTTTTTCACTTTCCTCAAATGCTCCAAGAAGAGCGTTTACTATTCTGCCTGTTTTAACTACGTCGCCAACAAAGGCCGAGTGTTTCGTGAGCCTATTATAAATAGATCCACCTGGATTTGTGCGTTATATCCTCATCACGATTTCTAGTACTATATTAAAGAGTACTGGGGAAAGTGGATTTCCTTCCTTTACTTCTTTCCTTATGGCAAAGGTCTCCGAAATACTTATGTATATTAATAATAATCCTATATATTTTAAAATATTTTTGTGTCATTTTTATCAGTCTGATTAATTTCAAGGGGGGACCTGGAGTTCATAAACTTTCTTAACTTAAAATGCTATCTTAAGTTTGTTAGTCTACGAAGTAATGATGCAGTTCGACATTCCATTCGTAACATTTTTCCATTATGTTTGGTACGGAAAAGAAATCAGTGGAACGTTGATCTTCCTGGTCGGAAGCCACACTGGATATTATTCTTTTTGCTAAGATAAAGGACAGTATTTTATACACTGCGCTTAAGAGACCAGTACTCCTATAGCTTGCAAATTCAGCAAATTTTTGTGAATTGGGACTATTACAGCTAAGCATTTCCTCGTTTGTCCAAATATCGAGTATTAGCAAATTTATTTCTCGGCGCAGAGCTTCTCCACCATATCTAACCGCCTCTGCAGTTATCCCATCTATTCCAGGTGCCTAATTGTTTTTTAATTTTAAAATTGCTTTTGCAACCTCTTCTGGATTTGGGGGCTCTTGTTGTCCATCATCTTCCACGGATGCTCCAGGGTTCCATTCTATTGTGATTTGTTCTCCTTGCGGATTAAAGAGGCACATAAAATAATTTTTCCACCTTTAAATTATTTCTTCCTTGCCTCCCAATAGTTGCCCTTGTCCATCCTCAACAAACGATTCTGCTTGGTAGGAATCTTTTCTTAATTTCTGATAGAATTCCATAATGTTTTTATTTTCGTATTCCTCTAGAATATCATGGTACCGTTATTATTTCTTTTCTTGATTCTATATATTTTTTTCACTATAACAGTTTTCCGCTTATATTCTGCTACGTTAGACCTGATAAACTTCATTATTATTTTCCTTGTTCAATCACATAAATTTTAATCCAACCTGAATGTTAAATATTGGTAATTGATTATTATTAGTTGATATACAAGTCTTGGGATTACCTGAAGGCCTTATATGGAATTGATCCCTCCAGAATTCATTAACGTATCCATTCAATTAAGCAATATAGCTATCGGCAACTGAATCACTAAATTCAAATCAATGCGTGCTCGAGGTTTGATGTCTTGTCAGTTTGTTTTGGGTTGATAATATTGAATGCGGGATTTTGTTGGCCTGTATTTCAGTATTTCAGTTTCAGTCAGTTTTAAAATTCCTTGAGGTGATAAATGAATAAAATTCCTTCAGGTTTACACTGGAAAAGTTCTCGCGTTAGACTGAGATAACGTGCACAATAAGTCGTTTAAAAGAAAATTTTGCTTAAACGATATGCGGTTTGATAATGATTTTGGAACATGAAACAAAAAATCCAACTTAGGAACCAAGAATATCTGACATTTTATTATACCTGTAAAGAAGTAATTTCAACTAATGATGTATATTTATTTAGATATTGTAAATTTAAAATCATTCATCGTTGTGCCTAATGTATCCAAACGTTCAACACACGCCAATTTGTTATTGAATATTGAACAATAATCTGATGTTTAAATTAAACAAATAATCAAATATAAATGGAACTGCGGGGAATTTATTAACATTAGTAGTTCGTTCGTAAAACGGAGGCAGCTCTCAGGGTGCAATTACAATTCCATTGAAGTTGGGCATCTTTATGTGGCCACGCGCCGTGCGACGAGTAGTGAATAGCAATTGCCTCCGGAACTATTACCGTTAACGTTCACCGCATTCAGGAGTAATCACCGTCATCGCTTTATATTTGTTCAGTGCAGTAAATGATTTTTTTTTTTTAAAATGGTACCTATATGGTACATCTTACTTTGAATTGATTACGGGTAAATGCGAGTCTGTGCCAATTAAGTTGAAAAATAAGTAATAGTAAATATTTCATGGTTTCAATTAGACATATTTAATACTTATTTGAAGCCGTAGGTTTGGTTCTTTCTCCATCTATATATATATGTATACAAATTCAGTGAAACTCGAAAAGTAGTCATTCGATTTCGATTTAGTTTTCACTATCATTTATAGAATTTCTTCTTGAAGGTTTTTATCCATTAAATGTTTAAAAATGTTCCCCTTAAGGGGAGAGATTGACAAATTTATTACCATTTTGATTATGTTCCCAGAAAATATCTAAATGGAATGAGACGAACTCGAAACAATGCAGTCGAATATCGAGACAAATTTTCACCACTTTGGCCTTGGAATATTCAACAAAAATTTTTGTTGGTAACCGGTTGTTTCGTTGAAAGGTCTGGTAGCACCCCTCTCCCTCCCCTAAGAGTTCTAATAATTGAAGCATAGAAATGCAAAAGAGTCTAAGTTCCTTTAGAAAATATTTTCAGGAATCAAGTTTCAATTTCAAAAATATTAAAGAAATATGACTTTGTGAAGAGAAGTATGACTTCAGGAATTACGATCACAGCGGCCAACAAAAAAAAAGCTGATTTATGAAAAAACACTAAACAAAAATAACAATTCCTAGTCCAATTAAACAATATATATATATATATATATATATATATATATATATATATATATATATATATATACATTATATAAGCTACTATTTATAATACGTATAGATATGCTATTGTTAAGTTAGCCATTACAATTACGCAGGCCAATCATTGTACGCCAACAAAACAATTATCCAAATAGAGCATGCAATGAGAGAAGGCGTTTCAATTAGCTTACTAAGTAGCATTATGCACAATTATAGGGTACTAATACTAATTAGTAACACATCGGTAGATGCATACAAATTTTGTTATGAAGCTTAATTTATTTATCATGCACAGTGAAACTTCAGGAAGTTTCAACAAATGGTCCCAATACTGTTTGTTATTGATGGGGCTAGTCCTGAAAGTGGGCCGATTGTTCCTCATTGTTAACACCCGACAGCTATTTAGAGGTTAGAATATAGCCGTTAGTAGAGTAGTGTGCTTCAGACGAAATAAATATTAAATGACCTAATGAGGAATGAAACCCCCAACGCTCCAAACCAGGCGGGGCGTTCCGTGAACCGCGGACATCACGGTCTCCAAGTTTTATTGTACTATACCAAGTATATAGAAAAAGTATTACCAAATCCTTTTATGAAGGTCACCTAACCGACAAACCAAAATTCTTTTAAAGATAAAAATAAAGTCAGTGTAGACATAGTATATATTTCTATTGTGCCCAAATGCATATGTTATATGTTTATTTATTATTTAATATTTTTATTTATTTATATGCTTATTAATTTAAATGTTTATTTGTGTAATATGTTTCATTTTTGACTGATTGCATGATTGTACGGATTTATTGTATTTTAGTTAAATGTTTATGTGTATGTAATGATTTATTTTTAATTGATTGTGAGATTGTATTTACTCATTGTATTATAGTTATATGTTTATTTGTATATAATACCTTATTCATTTCATATTTACTCCTGTTTTTAATAAATAGTATTTCCACGTCAATTATCACCGTTTCCAAATCAAAAGATTTCCATTTCAATTGTAACTTTTTCCGTTTCAATTTATTTATTTTATTATTGAAAAATAATTATTTTAATTACAATAATGATTTATGAAATATTCTTCCGATATTTTTTTTCGTGTATAAGATAATTGATATTAAGTGCTAATTTAGAGTAGTTTAAATTTTTGAAATAATATTGTTTATTTATTTTTAAATATTTATTATTTTTATTTATTAGGAAAGGAGGAGATGGATTTCATTGAGTTGGTGATCGTTCATTAGGTTTTCGAAGATGCTAATGACAAATTTACTACCGAAATTTTGTTCGACCAGGAGCAAAAAGATAAAGACCACGAGAAAATTCTTAGATATAAGCATCGTTTAATAGATTTTGAAAAGTGCTTGTTCCTAATTTACTTTCGGATTTTCGGTCGCGCAAGTGCTTTTCGATTTACTGTACTGTTGAAGTTTTCTTTGACATAGAAATCAAATACTAGGTCTTCGAAGGTTCTTATTCCATTGTTTTGAATTTGACTTTTGATTGCGCAGGCGTTATTTGATTTTCTGATACTGTTGAACTTTTCTTTGACATAGAAATCGTTTATTAGGTTTTCGCGGGTTCTGATTGCATATTTCAAATTTTATTATTTATCGAACATACGTATTTCAAATTACAATTATATTTGACATTTGGATCTAGTAAATTGTCATATGAAATCTCATAAACTATAATATCACCGAAAAAATGTCAACTGCAATGGTTATTTGAAATGAGCATGTTCGATAAAATATCCACTTAGAAAAACAAAGTAAGGATCTTTGAAAATATAATAAATGTTTCTTATTAACGTAGAAACGTTCAATAAGAACGGTAAACGAAATAGGCATGCGCGATCAAAATCATGATAGTAAATTTGGAAATATAGTCATTAAAAATATAATAAACGATACCTCTACCAAAAAAATGTCATCTGTAATTGTAATTCAAAATACGCATGCTCGATAAAACATTAAATTCAGAAAACATATTCTGAATCTTCGAAAACTTAATAAACGATACCTGTATCATAGATAACTTCAACAGTAACGGAAAAGCGAAATGTTCATGTGCGATCCCAAATTAACTTAAAGAAATGGACTGAAAAAAAATTTCAGTAGTCAATTTGAGATTAGCAACTTCGACAACCTAATGAACCATCACCAAATCGATGAAATACATCTCCCCCCTCCAAAAAAAAAAAAATTAAAAATAAATAAACAACAATTTTATTTCAAAAATTTAAACTACTTGAAATTAGCACTTAATATCAATTATCTAATAATCGAAAAAAGTGTCGGAAGAATAAGCCAAAATTATTTCAAAAGTCATTATTGTAATTAAAATAATTATTTTTTAATAATAAATTAAATAAAATAGAATTCATTCATGTCCGGTTGGGCTACAATTGAAATAGAAAAAGTTACAATAGTAATGGAAAACGTTACAATTGAATTGAAAAAATTGAAAATTGATCTGGAAAGGGTTACAATTGAAATGGAAAAGGTTGCAATTGAAATGGAAAGGGTTACAATTGAAATTGACTTGGAAATGCTATAATTGTTTTATTTTTTTGAACTAATTGTAGGTAAATAATATTCGGTAAATATTGATCTATTTACTTAGGTTCAGTATTACCTCTCTTTCTGTAATATTAGTTCTATATTATGTACGTATCTATAAATAATTCTAATTGTATGTTCAACATTTTTTCTATTATTTTATGTTATGTTCAGTATTTTTTTTTGTATTGATAATCTGAATTTTACACTAGAAATAATGGTTTACAATGTCTAAAAAATTTAAATTGAACTTCCGATACTCCTCTTGCACAAGGTTACTATGCAAGAAAAAATAAATAAATATTTTTTTTTCTTGCATAATAATCCTGTGCAAGAGAAATTTATTTACAAAATGTACATACTCCATGTGAAACCGCATGATGTATGTATCGGAAGTTCAATTTACGTCATATAGTCATTGTAAAGCATTATATCAGTATAAAATTTAAATAAAAATAAAAAAACAATACAAAAAAAAATTAATATAGAGAATAACAGAATATTTTTTTAACATACAACTAGAATTATTTATTGATACGTACATAAATATAACTAATATTACAGAATGGTGGGTAATAATAAACATAAGTTAATAGATCGGTAGGTTCCTACAATTAGTTAAAAAAACAAAACAAATATATTACAAGTAACTATAAAAGTAAATATAAAATGAATAAGGTATCATATACTGTAACAATACATATATTAACAACGTTCTAGATAGTTTTCTCTTACAGGTGAATCTTCTAATTGTAAGGTTAATCTTCCTTTGATGTCTATATCATTTTCGAATTATGCTTATATTTATTATTGTTATTTTATTTATTATTATTGTTTTTTATTTATCATCTGAATTTTATTATCAAGGATTGCCTTATAGAAACTCAGAAGGGATTGCACCATCGTTACATCAAACTGCAGTCGAACTATAAAGAGGAACATCCAACTTCAACGAACAAAATAACTTATTTTAAGTTTATTGAATTATTCTAAAAGACTTCCTCAACAGTTTAGCTTGTTTAAAAGCATCCCAACAAGTTTTGCACATCTTAGACATTGCGACGGAAGGCTACTCACTAAAAACAATAAGCTGAATTTATGTGTTTGTTTATTAGCCCTGACGTAATAAAGTAAATATATTCAATTTTTTTTTAAATGGACTTACTCAGCGTGATAATTAGGAGAAAAATAGTAGTTATACTTATGCATATGTTTTAGATAAAATCGGTATGTTGCGACATGCTGAAAAAAATTCCTAAAGGTGCCGAAAAGTGTTTTTTTCACGTTTAAGAGGTAAATTTTTTATTTTTTTTTAAAGAAAATTAAAAAACAGTTTTAACTATTTAATTCAACTATATCCACGCAATGGAGTTTAAAAATGTAGACAAAAATTAGTTTTAAACAATTGCAGTCCGTCAACAAATTTTCGAATAAAAAACTGCGATATTTTATTACAGGGCTTGTAATTATCGCAGGAACTTGTGGGCTTAAATTGTGGGTTTTGTTAGGTCCTATACTCGTATATAAAAATATGTATGAAAAAAAAATTATGGAAATGTAAGGCTCTCGGGGAAAGGCTCTCTCCATCACTATCTTATAGTATAGCACCAGTACTCGAAGCCCGGCCATCAGAGAGCTTTTCCCCTCCTTTATACCTCACCACCATCGGCCGGAGCTCGAAAGAGCCTTATTTTCAAACGTGTTTTTTAGGTATTTAATTCTAGCTCAAGTATATTTCATGAAAATAGGGTTGTGGAGAAACTCCTCGGGACAAATATCGTTTTGAAAAATAACTCTAGGACCATTTTGGCCCTTGTTCAAAAGTTTTTTCGAGAACACCTGTTTTTACATTTTCTCAATTTCGGGGAAAAGTTTTTACAGACTATAATCACAATATGCCAACTAAGACAAAAAGGACGGTTAATTCTACAGGTAACAAACTTATTCTATCCAGAGAGTGAAGGGAAATATTTATCAAGTGGGTCTGGTACGAAATATTGACTTTTATTTCATACCCCACAGCTGGATCCGAACTGAATCCGCCTCAAACACGAGGCGATTATTATTTAATATTACATTGTTAAGCACACTCTATTGCCTATCGAAAGTTTGTACCCTCCTTCTTAGAGACAAATTAATCTCAAATGGCTTCCTTAAAAATATTTTTATTTCTGGGGTCGATTAGAACGAAAATTCTTTTTGCATTAGACATATCGTTTATTGAGGAAGGCTTTAAGAACATCCCACTATGACCCATAGGAACGGAGCAGTAACCATAAATAAGTTGCTAAGAGAAAAGGTGTCCAACTTGCGTACGTTTCGTTGCCATGCCTTCATGCCTATGGAACCAAGTTGACTGCACATGAATTTCAAATAGTGTGAAAGTACAGTTTGAAAACGTTATTTTGTAAATAAATAAAGTGACACTTTATTTCCCTTTATAAAAATTTATCGTTTTGCCCCTGTTCCATGAAAATGTCTCCAATGAATGGGAACGAATAGGTTATTATTTTAAAGATTATTTTTGTATTTTGGGATCAATCCAAATTTAAAGCAGGTAAAACGGCGGGATACAGTTAGTTTGTTGATAAAACTAATTAAAAAAATATAAGGTATAACTATATGTTTTGATGCTTATTTATTTTCCTGTCAATAAAGATTTTTAATTGTATATTTGTTTACTTCTTACCTATACCACGAATTTTCCAGAATATATCCAACACTTTTATTCATCGAACAAAAATTAGTTATTGTGACAAAGCATAAATAAAATTTAAAGTAACTAAATAATTAAATAAATAACGTAATAAAATAAAATTGCCGATAAAATTGTATACCGATAAAAATGTTCGTCTATCGCTAGAATCAATAGCGAGAACTTACTGAATTATCGATATTATTGATAGCGGCCAACTATCGACAATCGCTATTCATACTGAGAAGTGGTAGGAGCGGAGGAGAGAGAGCTGGGTCTTTCTGTTGGATCTCCCTCTCTCAATGAGAGTCGGTTGACGGCATTCCCTCTCACTCACATCTGGCAACTTCGCGCCATATAACATCTTTTCCCCAAGTATCTAATTCTGTGAACCAAACTATAGATAGATGCTACTACCTTTTGGAGATATTGTCACTTATGTCTATGTGCTCATGACAAGAGACCTAAGAGTAATTTACGGTTTAGTCCAAGTAACCTAAGTAACTTGGATTGATGTTTTGTCTTAAATTGATAGATCTTTTTTGGACGATCTTTCTTCTACATTTGTGCGAAATGTCTTTTTCTGTCCTGACGATGCCTAAATTGGCGAAACGTTGACTGGTTATTTATTTACTTGTATTTGAGAAACTTATTGCTTTGAGCCTTTGTAGTAATTTGTTCGTATTCATTTGCGTGGACTGTTTATTGAAAAGTGGAAATTTCAACGGTGAATAGTGCATAAGACTGTTACACTGATCGATCAGAGGGCTCTTTCCTTTAATGAGGAGCAATTAATTTGTAGTCATCTGATTTGCATATAGAAGGGCAACGAGTAGACTAGCTCAGAATAACTACTGGAAGAGTTAATTCAAGTTCCAGCTTTCATACTTGATCTTATATAGGATAGTCACTGCTCACAGCATGAATTTCTCAGCTGGAATACAGAAGGAAAATAATCTGAACAAGAACCAGGCATATTGTTTTCATTACTGATTGGATTATTATAAGCAGTTCTAGCGATCTTTAAATAGGGATCCAATAAAAGGGATGAAACAAATTTTTTGTTAAGATTTAAGAGAGGATAAATTGGTATTTAGAGTGAAATTATGACTACATTTAACTTAATAAATTTAAAAAAAATTATAATAAGAAATACGGCTTCTGGCTTCCCACAATACATATTTCGCCTACGTTTATTAGTTAGTCTAAAAGATTCAATGTGGAGTACAAAATAAAAATAATTTTTGAATTCACTATTATATCAGCTGTGGAACCATTGAAACCTGAGGAATTAATGCTGATACAATCGTTAAGAAAACATTTGGACTTTTCCCTCATGAATGCCATCATGATAGCCATCACCTAAGCAATGAACTTAAATGCAGAGTTTCGACTTTTAATCCCGTCTTGCATTCTCTCTTTTAAATTTATTAAAACTCAATACTTAATATCTATGTAATAAAAAACTTACGTACGGTAGGTTTCTGTAATCGTTCTCATGACAACTTAATACCTGTCAAAGTAATTTCACAACACAACCTCCATTAGGTTAACTTTAAAAAAAAAACCTAATAAAAGGGTCAATACCTTAAAAAGTACAGGTTATCGCAATCTATATTGTGAATTATGTTTGTGCAGCTATTGTTTTCTTCAATCTGCATCCAATGTGGAATAAATAAATAAATACGATATTTTGTATTTTTTTTTAAGTGAGTAAAACTGCTCTATCCATATATCCCAAAACTTCATCTATCATAAGAATCTATTTACAATATTTATTATATTATATATTTCTGTCGATTTCGTACGGGGACCGATCTATATTATTTCTTTTATATTATTAATAGTCCTGATACCACAGACCCCTCCTCTTATGGTATACTGGATTGAAGTAAAGAAATTACCAATGGCCAACTTTTACAAAGATGATATGTTACAAATTTATTTAAACTAGATGGTGTCACAGTTGAATCTATACAATCCAACTTCAGATTTTAAAATGAATCAATTTGGTTTAAAAAATTTAAATAAGTTTCTTGAATAAAATCTCTATTTTCTCTAAGTAATTTATAAATATAACTGAATGTATTGAATGGAAAATACTAAAACGAAGAATAAACTTATATAAATAAATAAATTTATAAACTTTCTACTGACATAACTTGGAAATAGATACGGTGCAGGACTATACAGCATTTGATGCTTATTTCATCAGTAGTCAATTTTTATACCATTTCCAATTTTTTTCTTGACATAGCTTGAGCGGGAATCCATATTTTAAGTCCCATAATAAATTTAAATCTAAACATCGAATTTTTGGCGCTTAAGCCTGTTTCAAAAAACTACGTCGATATAATGAAACTCTTAGTTCAATGAAATTCCTGAAGACTTCACTATAAATTATAATTAAAAGAATTTCGTAAGAATATTTAGACTACAGACTCCTCATACATCATCAATTCCAACTACTTCAACACTCTTTGACTAACCCTCAATATTTCAATTTACTACTTATATGAGGCAAAGCTGTGGGATAAAAAAAAGCCCACCATGCTTCTTTTGTAACCGTACCTTATGAGGTATCACTTGGATTCAGTGATTATAATCCAAAATCATTTGTGAATTCCTATTGCGTCACAGATAAAATTACCAAGGCACTACCGGGTGAACCCTCATGAAAATTTATTACTGTTTTATTACATGCAAGGGAGGGAAATTCCATTCCATGGACGGTTTAATCACTGGAAAAAAATAAAAAAACATAATATTTATTTACCCCTAATTCATTTAAGCTTATTTATTGATGATACCCCGTATTAAATCTGTCTACAGGTATTGAACGTATATATTCAAAGTTGACATCCGCATTATGGTATAGAAGGATCAATCTAATTAGGGATTGATAAATTATCAATCCATTTAAATCTTGAACTGAAGATGAATGTATAACATTCGAAACTAGTTTTCAATAAAACAAATTTATAGAAGTGGCAAATAATTTATCAATCCCTAATTGTATATATTCACTATCAGACGTTCATGAACTTTCTATTGGCATAACTTGGAAATAGACACAATGCAGGGCTATACAGTACCCGCAGTAACGAACGGTTGCGAGGGTTTAGCGGATCTAAACGACGGAGACGATCGGGAGCTCCTAAGGGTTTCATTATGTAGAAGATAAGATACATAGAATAGTTTGGAATAAGCAAAGCCATAAAAAGATCTATTTTTATGAGATTGTATAGAAGGAAAAAAAATGTATCTATACTGACTTGATGTGACCAAGTTCTGATATAGGAACATTCATCTATTTTCCTTCGTGTTTTTTTTTCAATGTTTGGGACAACATATTTTTATAAATATGTTCTTGTCGAGCGGAGGAAAAGCTAAGTATTAAAAGTTTTCCATCACGGCAATTTCCTCGACATGATTTCTCCGATAAGGTCTCTATACTAAACGAGAATAGATAACACAGAAAATATAAAAGAAAGAATGGGCATTCATATTGGGCTTAAAACTTTAGATAAAGTCACAAGAAAAATTATCTAGTATGCAGTTTCTTGAAGAAGTGTAATATATATATATATATATATATATATATATATATATATATATATATATATATATATATATATAGTAATGTAATATTATTAGTAATATTATTATTGATCAAAGCTAGATTAGAAATTAGTGAAATTAGTTTTTCCTTCATATTTTCATCTTATAAATTTCAAGTTTGAAAGCGTTAACATTAAAAGGAAAATTATACGGATGTTTGTAAAGTTGGTCGTAAACCTTTAGCCGACGATAAAGTAAAAAGGATTTTTCTTATAGACTGTTTCAAAACTTTTATTTGGATTTCTTGTGCAAGGCAATAGTCATTCAATTATGCTAAAAATAGAACAGAGGTTAATTCTTATTTATCAAGTAGGCTAGAAGGTTGTTTGAAATAATTTTTCAAGAAATAATTAGTTAGTAGGAATTGAATGCAAACAATACTGATCTTGGCATCTCTCCTTTTCAAGAAAGGTTTTACGTATGGAACGGATTTATATCAGGTAAATGAAAGCCATGTATATATATATTTTTTTTTCCTTTTTTTTCCGGTTGGCTCTACAGACCTTGTAGATCTTTGGCCGCCTGAACCAGCCTTCTCCACCTCTGCCTATCTTGGGCCACTGCTTTCCAGTTTGCTGCATGCAGCTCTTTCGCATCTTTGTTGATCCTATCTATCCATCTGGTTTTTGGCCTTCCACGTGGTCTCTTACCAACTATTGTGGCATTCATCGTTGTGAAAAGGCGTCCTGATGGATTGTTTCAAGCTACATGCCCCGCCCATCTTAACCTCCTTGCTTTCATATCATGAGATATTGACTGACCAGTTTCTGTTAGTAGTTCTTTATATATATATATATATATATATATATATATATATATATATATATATATATATATATATATATATGTATTTATAAGCCATTCATAATTATACGTTATGATGATTAGTAAGACATCATCCAGCCAGGAACGAATATTTAATTCAATCGAATATAATGGTTTGGAAATAAAACTTACCGGCATACTGCCGAAAATAGTGCTGTGGTGAGGAACACAGAAAGGTGGTCGTGTAGAAATTTTCTTCACCTCTTCGCAGATAGATCTGGAACAATAAAGAAATAGTTTAATAGCTATATCATTATTCCATTTCTATTTTCAATTATACATTTCCAAATGCAACAATACGTATCTTTCAACTTAATTTGAATTTTACCGATCATTTATATTGCATATCCATAGGCAGTTAAAAACGACAGATGGTAATGATGAGTATTTGGAGATAAAACGAGGAGGTTATGTTCAACCTGTGATGTTAACATGCTGTGTTATAATTACAAACTCAGTTATAGTGAAATAGCTTTTAACGTCATCTTATAATGTGGAGTTTTAATTTTTTTAAAATTATGTGGCAAGTAGAAATAACTACTAAATTGGATTTCCCTCTTTAAAAAGAATATTTTTATTAGAAACATAATCTTTAGCTTGATTCACATTACTGCTTTCACTGTAAAAAGAAGAACGAAATTAAAAGTAAGTATTTCACTACTTCAATGATTTACCAGAAGAAAACAGAAATTATTTCCCCTTTATTGTCTTATTTTGTCTAAGAGTTTTTGTCTTAAAAACCAATTAAAAAATCGTTATCAAAATTGACTCCTCTATCACACTAACTCAAATATTTTTTTTAATATAAAAAATCATAATATCTACAGTTACGATTCCTCAAGTATTAAAGTACTTTCCATCGGGACTCTTGCCTTCCTCGCACTTCTTTAAACTTAAGCTGAATTTTACCTGGCATTTATGGTGCATACCCTTATCCAAGGTCGTGGTGGCCGAAAGTGTTTAGAAGTCATCATAACAACCTCAAGTTCACTTGTGGCAGAAACAAAACGGTCAAAACCCCATTTTTTTAATCTTTAGACAAATGAAAATTTACACCTCAATACATTATGTTGAAGGCATATTGTCCCAAATTTTCAAAACAATGTATCCATCGCCAATGCTTGTATTCCTAACAAATTGTGAAAATTCATGTGAAATCACAATAAAATAAAGTGTTTTGCTTTGTGGATTGTATGGAAAGTGAATAGTGGAAATATGCGTGTAAAGTTACCTAATTACCATGACAAGATATTTTATTACTCTGGGTCTAATATTTAAAATATTAATTTTCAAGGCTAAAAATTGCCATTGATCTTTGTAAGACATTTTCTCATATATCAATAGTTCCTATACATTACCACAATTTTTTTTATAAATTTTAGAATGAAATTGGCCCGTAGTTTGAGAATCACCCATATACATTTGTATGTGTATGTGTGTATATATATATATATATATATATATATATATATATATATATATATATATATATATATATATAGAATAGAATAGAAAAATAAACTTTATTCTGGGACTAGGTACCTTAAGAATAACAAGGAAAAAAGAAAACGGAAAAAAATGTCTGCACAAAAACTAAATTAATAACAATCAATTGATATAATCTGATAAAAAAATAATAAAAATAAATATAATTGTACTGATAAAAAAATGAAAAGATAAGAAAAAAAAAAGAAAGAAAATTAAAAATATAAAAATAATGAAACAATCCAGAGTTAAAACAACATCAAAAGCAATTTCTTTAGTTGTAATTACAACTAAACAGGATTTCATGATTGAAGGATATTAAAATGATATAAATAATGAAATGATTCGCAGAGTTGAAACATTATTTGATAATTTAAACAAATATTTCCTACTAATCGAGATGTTAATCTTGAATTGAAATTTAATGATTGGACAGCGTCTTTTTGGGATATGAGGAGATGTTGAAAAAGGTGATATTTGAAAGAGGGGAGAGAAGAAGAATGGCGGATATCAGAAGGGAGGGAATTCCAGAGGATAGTGGAGCGTGCAAGAAAGGAATGTTTGAATGTATTGGTTCTGTGGGATGGAGTCTCTGTACTCCCAGAAAGACGTGAACTTGTTTCCTGTGAGTGGACAGAGGATTTGAATTGAAAGAGGCTGTAGATGTAGGAAGGATGCTGGGAGTTAATAGTTTGGTACAGGAAAAATCCAAGGTAATATTGTCTACGAGCGAAGGGGAAGAGCCACTTTGACTCGCTGTAAAGGTGTGATACGTGAGACCGCCTCGAGGTACCGAAGACGAATCTTACAAAACAGTTCATGATGCGCTTCAATCTGCCCTCGAGTACAACCGTGAGGACACCGTATACCACACAGCCATAATCAAAGTGGGGGAAAATGAGTGAGGATAGGAGGAGCTTACTGCTGTGGAATAAGATTACGGGAACGATGGAATAATTTTAGGGTACTTATTGACCGTCGGGAAATTTGGCAATGTGGGGTTTCCATGAAAGGTTTTGGTCAACAGTAATCCCTAAGTTTTTGACAGAGGTGGTGAAAGTGATAGGATATTCATTTAGGAATAAATTAGCAAAGGTGGCGTTGGATCTGAGGAGGGAATTGGAACCAATAAGAATGGCCTGAGTTTTCGTGTATATCTATATATATATATATATATATATATATATATATATATATATATATATATATATATATATGTATATAACTAACAGCTATTTGTTTAAATCACTGCAATTTGTAAATTATACAGCATTCGTTGGAAAAAAACACGGCTAAAACCGAAAACGACTAGTTTTCATAACTAAAAATCTTTGCACTTGCCATCAGTACTTCAGTACTCAAAAAAAGCCTTACAATTCTATTTGCAACACTAAGTTTAAATTTGAAGGAACAGTTGTTTTAAACTTACCCTGTCAGTATTAAAATTACCCCAGTTTATGTACGGTATTTAATACCATTTTAGACTTACCAATTGATTACAGCGTCGGTTGCAGACAAGCTTGTTTGTGAGAGAATATGTCATAATCTGGTATATCCTACCTCAAACAGTAATATATTATATTGTTGCACCGAGATATAATTTCAGCCCTGTGATTTAACTAACAAGCAGCCCAATTATAATCTATTCTGCTTACGCCCTTCGAAATTTGATGACATCAACTCCGATCATTAATGCTCTAACAGAGACCATACTATATTACGCTCATGTAAAAGAAGAATACAAATTATTATAACGAACTAGAGAACAGATATTTGTTTAAATCATTGCAATTTGGAAATTATACAGCATTCCTTGGGAAAAAACGCGGCTAAAAACGAAAACGACTAGTTTTCATAACTAAAAATCTTTGCACTTACCATCAGTACTTCAGTAGTCAAAAAAAGCCTTACAATTCTATTTGCAACACTAATTATCAAAATAGTAGTATGGAGAATTTTTTTTTCCGAGGAGGATTACAATTTTTTTTTTGGAGGGGAGAGGCGGGATTTAATGTGAAGAAGGCAAATAATCATCTAAATGTCTATAATCATAAATTTTTATGTAAGATTTAATATTTAAACTATTGTTAAAATAACCAAAAATATTACTCAAAATATAAATCTTATGTTTATGAGGAATAATAAGGAAAATTAATTGTTTTCATACAATTCAGGAGAGAAGGGAATATATACCCCTGATCCTTCCCTCCTGTGTATGCCACTGCTAATTATGATACTATAACCGACTTTAACCCATAAAATAAACCAAAGACCAAACATTCTCTATGAAGAACGCTGTAGAGGAAGTGTTATACGAAATGCTCTGTAATGAGGGGAGGTTAATACACTAGTATAAAGCTTGACCCATTCTACGAACTTGTTTTTCAAATATATATATATATATATATATATATATATACATATCTTTCTTCTTATTTTTTTTTATCTATTGTAAAACAAGTAACAAACTGGCTGACACAGATGCCAAAGAAGCCAGTACCATACTTTCTATACCCAATATCAACACGGTGCTGCATGATTTCAATACAGCAGTTTTGAACCTAGGAAAAGATGCCTGGAGCTACTCAGAAGTAGCTGAGGAGGCCAGGGCCTAAGGTTCCGAAAAAATACAAGATGAAGAAGATCTATGAAGATTCTCGATAATTGCCACAGGTGCTCGGAAACCGCCTAAAACGAACTATTATAACTCGTCATAGGATCTGATCTGGCTAACCATTGGACACCTAGAAGGGAATCCCGCCATCGAGATGTCTCAGTGGCGGCAGTTTGCTAACAACAAAGCACATTTCGGTACAATGTTCATGTTCATGCACAATGTTATTATTCCTCTAGAACATCGCTGTCTCCTGGACTACCGTCAAGCTTTACAATCAGTTCCTAAAGAAAACTCATCTTTATGGACTTGAATAACGTAATGCAAAAATAAGGTGCCTGTAATAACCTTTGACGTCATACACGGCACCTAAAATCTGAACCAAATAAATAAATCAATTTAAGCTTTCGAAAGCATCAATGAACGATAAGTATGTTTAGTATCATTCAAAGGTTAAAATTCTAATATTTTAAATATTTTTTATCAAACATTGTTTTGTTTTTTTGCCGTGCTCAAACTTTATATAACTTTAATATTACTTTTTGATAAATTAGTTTTAAATCCTGTTGGAAATATCACTGAGGAACCCATCGGAAACAAGTGGCATTGTCAGGAAATGTAGAACCGATTCACAAACCCAAGGATTCGGGAAATTGTCAAAAATATTCTAGGTTATAAATAATCCACCCGACTTCAAGGAAAAAATATGACTGCTCAGAGAATAATTGATTATTCTGAAGCATTCGATGCTAATTGAGCTGCAATGCAGTGAACAGCCGAGTATCTTTTTTAAATCATTTTTTAAGGTTCTTAAGGTTTTTAAGAATAAGGCTGGCGAAAATGTTTCATATCCTGTTCATCTCCATTATGTCATTACGCAAGGGACACAATTATCTTCTGTAATTTTTCCTATTTTTATTACAGAGACCGTAGGTAGTTATGGTAGTAAAGTCACTATCACTACCTCAACTGATAACGTATCAGATTTAAATATCCGCTTAAAAACCTAAGCAACTAGCTAAAACGTCTTGCAAAAATCTTATTTTTACTAACTTTTCGCAAATATAAGTCAACCGAGAAATAATGGGAATGAGAAAAAAAAAAAACTTCCTTCATACCGTGTAACCTCCAAGTATCAAAGAGTTCTTAGGTCAGAAACTCAACAAATTTTTTATCTCAACATATTTCGAAAACCCAATTATCAACCATCTCCCATCTTTGTCCGCCTAACAAAGCAAGCAGTAAATATTTAGAAATTGGCATTAAATATTAGTAGAAAGGTTAAGGTCGTTCGAAAGTTCATTACAAACGAAATTTGAACATTAGCAATAAGCACGTAAATTAATCAGAAGCGTAGCTGAGCATTGTAAATGAAGAAGGAAAATATTTTCATGAGGAAGCAAAATTAACAAGATGAAAGGTTATGAAAGAGGCTGTAAGGAAATAAAAACAAAATGAAACAGATAATGAGTTACGTTTTAATTTAAATTTATTAATTGGCCCAAAATAATTAGCTCATGAAAAAATCCAACCTTTACAGCATCTACATTTAAAATACTTTATTCAGTATTAGGCTCAGATTTAATTTAGTTTTAGGTGACTACAAATATGAGACCAACAAGGAGAGTTAATAGAGTTAGTCATCAATAGATCATGATATGTCCGTCGCTGATTTTGATCAAAAAATTTTTTGGGCGATTCTACATTGAAAAAGTTGACCCATATCCTTCCGTTTTGTCCAATGGGTCTTAGGAGCTGGGAAAAAAAAAATAAAACATGCTGAAAATGCTTTATTTTATATCTCGTGTTTGAATAATGAAATCGACATTATTTTTTCAGCTTAATATTTGCCTTTTTAGAATATCTTAATGAAACAAATATAAACATTAAAAAATAGTTGATTTTTGGTCAAATAAATTTAAAAAAGTGTTTAAATAATTAAGTAGACTAGCATCATCGATTTTTTTACACCAAAAATGATTGCAGATATGAATTCAGCACATCAGTAAAACTTCAATGTTGAAAACATCACTGAAAAAAAAAATATTTTTCAGTCCCGAGTGTGCTCATAATTTTTAAAGCAACAAAATTACGTTTGGGTTTGAAGCTCTGTATCTCCTCTTCAGTTTACCCGATATACACTTTCTTGGACTTATTAAAAAGAGGGGAGTTTTTTACCAGACATATAAAAAACTATTGCATTATCTTAGAGGGTCTGTGTAAAAAAAAGTGATTATCATATAATAATAAAATTGAAGTTTTTTTCCGTTGGAACACGTTGGAACATCACGTTAAAGAAAATGCTTAGTTTGAGAACCTAATCCGAAAAAATTTGAAGGGTAGACAAAATTTTTAGGACATCAATTTTAATTTTAGATTCGCTCGAAAATTTGAATATAGGTTTTTTAAAAAGTGTTATAGCCAAATCTGACTCCAGTTTTGAAAAAAAAATTCTGTTAACATACATCACTCTATAAGGAATACCGTTTTCATTACATATGAGTCAATACACCCTTCAGGACGCTCTAAAATTTAATTATTTCTTTTAAAAAAAATGGATCACTAAAATTTACTCTTTGTGGATCACGAATAATGTTTTTATATTACTCATAACACTTTGAATACGGCCTTAAATATTCAAATTACATTTGATATATTATAAAGCCCAAGAAAAAGTGAGTTCTTAACCACGTACATATCATAATATAAAAACATTATTTGTGATCAAGAAATAGTAAAGATTTCACTTTTACAACAATGCTAAAAACATTATCGTTGGAAACAAATATATGTTTATCCTATTATAATACTGATCTACATTACATACAACTCAATAGACCTGCCAGAACGCAGTAAAATGTAATTATTTTATTTTTAAAAATTTGGTCTCTCTGATATTTAATATTACTTTTTTATATTTTTTTTTGCCTACAATAATGTTTATAGCAGTGTTATAAAAGTGTAATATTTACAATTTCTTAATCACAAATATTGTTTTTATATTATGATATGTACGTGGATAAGAAACTTTTAGACCGTATTTATGTGTAATATCAAAACATTATTCCTGATCTAGAAACAATAAGTTTTAGTGATCCAATTTTTTAAAACGACATAATTTGGTTTTAGTACTTTGAAAAATTCCTATATTCAAATTTTCGAGAGAATCGAAAAATAAACATTGTTGGTCTAATAAAAAATAAAAGATTATTTAGGGTTCAGCCTGAATTCTTGATCAAATTAAAATAAATCATGATAGAGCCATATACATTAATTATTATAATAAACCGACTTATTCAATTATTTTCCATTCCACTTGTACATAAGGGGAGTTTCTGATATTATTTTTTTCCTCTACCAATGCTTAAAATATTTCTTTCCTTATCCACTCAAAATAGCTAGAAACGTTACAAAATGTTGTAGCTCCCCTCTCCCTTCCCCCTTGATATTAGGGCTAATAATATACCCAAAAACCTTATATCAATTTCAAGAATCTGTATAACAATACGAACTATCACACACGTCGTTTGTTTCACGCACCATTGCAATTTCCCCTAAATTAGTAAAAACAACAATCAACTTGATTAGCACATCCCAACCGAAATTCACTTACTTCAGAAAAATCGGAGTTCTTACTGTCTGATAATATTAAATTTCTAAACTCTTCCTCTGATTTTCACAATCTTATCATTATAGTCCATAGTCTTCAACCCTGAGAAAAGACTTCTTCCGAATATATCCATGCCCTCTAAAAGAACCTTTATCCATCAACTGTAAAGTCTATAAGAAAATATTATCCTGCATATGTATTTCTCTATCGAACTTAAAATATTAGTATTTTAGTTTCATCTTCTCACAAGACGTTGAGTGGTGAAAGCAACGGTTTCGCTACATGGTGCATTTAAAAGGTTTTATTTTCATGAAAGACATATTTTAAATTTTTGGAGAATTAGGGTATTACGGATTTAGTCAATTACTAGCGGTGTGGCTCACTAGAGTTTTGAGCAGTCAAATTAGTCTTTATTGTTCTTAGTCCAATTTAAGTCTGCCATCTTCCTTTGCGAACAATATGTTTGTTTTTGTTTTTGCTTTTTTTTTTTTTGCCAAAGTTTGTTGGGATGATAAAAATGATTTGAAAAATCTTATGAAATTTTATCAAGATTTTTTTACACAGTTAACAAAGTCGATGAATGCAAGTCTTAAAAATAATTTTATTACAAAGAAGTACAAGTTACATGATATAAATAATGAGCTACTGAGTGCTAACTACAGATAGACTCTACTAAAGATATTATCACTAGACTTAAAGATAAACATAGTGAGAGTGTCTCACATAAGCTTATTCCATCTTGCATTCTAATACTACATTCTAATACTTATTCTATACTGATTCTTACATTGTGATACTGATTGATCTGTCCATTTCAGATAGGCTTTTATACATACAATAGGAGAAGGGATGATTAAGGAAATAGAACTTGTTTTAACGCTGATAACCAGGAAGCATAACAATAACTTCCTGGGTTATAAACCCTATTTAATAACAAATACTTCCTGGGTCAATGGCATTTGTTAACTACACGAAATGTTCCCGCGAAACTTTGCTATTCTTATAATCCATAAATAGAATTTTATAAAGACTTGGCTCGTACTTATGAAATTTGGTTTATCACATATTAACAGTTGTTTATACACTCTTTTTGTTTTTCCTAACGCTTTTCAGGAACTATCTTATAATCGCAATAGAACTACTTACACTAAACTCTTTGTTTTTTAGAAAAAAAATTTTCCATCCATCATATGTTATCTATTTATTCAGTTTTTTTTTTCTTTTTCATTTGTCTTACCCTCTTTCTGTCTTTCCCTTTTTGTCATTTAGCTGAAAGGAAATATTATCCATTTAAGATCAGGTTAATCACTATCATTTTCATAAGGCCAAATATATTAGTACGTAAGCCTGATGACAACCAAGAATAAGCAACAAAATGATATGTAATGAAGGTATGTTGTATGCAATCAGAACGATCGATATCTAACATTCATATCCAGGTTAAGCATCAAATGCACGATATAAATGCGTATTATTATTTTTTTTTTGTAATGTGATTAATTATGTATTCACTAATCTCCAGCCAATGGGAAGAGGCTGTCAGAGCAAAAAGGATCCAGTCGACGTCCTGGCGCCCCATCAGTCGATAAGAGATAAGAAGCCTCTGCAGGACACGGCTTACATAGCTACGTGGGGCTGTTGGCACGTGTGGCCTGGAATCTGAGAAGTCACCCATCTACTATAATTAGTTGCAGAAACCCTATCAGAAAGTTAATTTATAGGTATAGACAATAGTTGGCGTGGTATGAATATAAAATACAAATTGCTCATTCCTAAACATATTTGAAGGACGGAAGAGGTTTGAAGAAATAAAACATTTGTTAACGTTATGGTGACGATTAACGCGGTTAGCGGTTCGATTAACGATCCCCATCTTCAGAACTAAAAACAATATTTTTATATTACATTAAGCATTTTCTTTAAATACGATTAATGTTTATAACATGAAAATTAATAATAAAACAATACAATAATTTAATCAAATTTACCTTAAATAGGTCCATTTTGAAGGAATATAATTATTCCTCAATTCCTATAATGGCAATTATAATTATTTTACTATACAATTTTAGTTTTAGAAACTCTAGAACAATTTAACAAATATGATGAAAGGGTACAATTCACAATAGAAATGACAGAAAATAATAAATTAAAATTTCTAAATATGGAAATAAATTTAATTAATAACAAATTAACCACAAAATGAACAAAAAAAAAAAAGAAAACTGAAGCAATAGAATAATCAATTACCATTCGAATCATCCCTTATACCAAAAATTAAGCATATTAAAGAATTTAATCAGCAGAGCAAAAAAAATCACTGATGCACAATATCTGAGAATGGTTAAAAAGGAAATATACAACCCTAATAGAAAACTTCTACCCAAACAAAATATGAATAAAATATGGTATAATCATATTAATATGAATTTAGATTTAAGAAATAATAAAGTAAATGATAACTTATCTAAAAAACAAACTTTTATTGATAAATGTTGGAAAATGGAAAAAGGGTAACCAAACCTACTCAAAAATTCATCACTGATTTTTTTAAAAAAAGATATGACAATGGACAAATACAATGAAATTAGTAAAAATAATATTAGAAAAAACAATGAACAACAAGAAAAAGTTTTTTTCAAAAAGAATTATGTCCCAAAATTGGCTGAGGATATTAAAAAATATTTAAATTATACGACCATAATGACGTAAAATTTGGTCTATATAATCAGAACAAACTTCTCAATCAAACAACAAATATGAAAGATAAAATTAATATTCTAGACAGACAAAATACAATATATAGGTTTGACTGTTATAATTTTGAGAAGGTTAATATTGGGGAAACTTCGATAAAACTCAAAACTAGAGTTGACCAAAATATATCCAATCATGAAAACATATTAACACCAGCCTTAGAGCATTAGCACATCATAGCATAACCCAACAGCATAAATTTGATTTTATCAGAAAATATCAGACAATCAAAAAATAACTAAAAATAGGAAAATCTTAGAAGCAATATAAATAACCAAGAACATCGAAAAAAACTGTAAATTACAAAACTGACACAAATAACCTTAGTGGCCATTATACAGATATTATAAATAGAATAAAGCAGACTAACTTAATTTAATAAAACTAACAAGATAGATAATCCGTAATAATATATTAAGACAATAAAAAAGTGCATAGGAAGGTAATAAATAGGATGGTTGTGGCGTAAATAGTCAATTGATAAATAGGATCAACGAGCAATCAGATGAATATAAATGAATCTTAAATCATGCAGTATGACTTCAAATCTCATGAAATATAAAATATTACTGGTATGAGGTAGACGATCCATCACAGTGCCATTTTGTTTGCTTCTATAATTTTATTTTTGTGGTATATTTTTATGTTACATATTTCTTAATGTGTACCATCCAGTTTATAAATATGAACGAGTATCACTAGTAATTTCAAGTAAAAATAGATTGAAAAATTCTATTTTGACGTCATCTGCTGTAAAAACCTGAAATATCCAAAGTATACAGTTTTTTTCAGTCGAAAGCATAGCGTAAAATCCAAATACTCATCAATCTAAACTGGTGTAGGTACTAGACATAGACTCAAACATCCCAAAAATTGTAGATACCGCCAAAAAATATTACAATAAAATCTACCAAAGACTGACAACATAAACCCTCTGAAAGAATCACTGAGATCTTCCTGGAGCCCGTATAGTCCTTAGGAGCAGTTGGCCAGAGGATATGATGAATTGATTCTGTCTCTGCCAAATCTATCAGGTTTACAAATAAGTTTCCGCCGTTGTTGAGAGATGGCTCCACCGACGAGATTTTGTTGAAATTGTGAGCGGAACAACGGCACATGGCTTGCTTGGACATTTGGCAACAACATAACCTTAAATACTAGTGACTTTGTGTTAGCAGTACGTATTTTTTTTCGTGCGAAACTGTCAAATTCTGTTCCGAATAAATGTCATTTGCGGGAAGTTTTGATTTATTTATTTAACTTTAAAAAATCTGCATCTGAGGCCCATCGGTTGCTTGTAGAAGCATACGGTAAATGCTGCCTTAAGTGAGAGAAGTTGTCGTGATTGGTTTCAAAAGTTTAAAAACCGGGGAGTTTGACGTGGAGGACAAAGAAGATAGTGGCCGGCCGAAAATGTATGAGGACATAGAATTGGAAGCATTATTGGTCGAAGATTCATGCCAAACGCAAGAAGAACTTGCACTTACATTAGGAGTGAGTCAACAAGCAATTTCACATCTTTTAAAATCGTTAGGAATGATATAAAATGAAGGAAATGAAGCCAAGATATATTGAATGCCGATTGTGCACATATGAAATGCTGCTTGCCAGGCATAAAGAAAAAGTTTTTTTCGCACCGTATTGTGCGGTGATTGAAATGGAAAGTCCTACCCCACCTGCCGTATTCCCCAGACCTTGAGTCTAGTGATTACCGCTTGTTCCGGTCGTTGGAACATGTCTGAGCAGCGCTTCACATGTTATGAAGATACGAAAAATTGGACCGATTCATGGATAGTTTCAAAAAATGAAGAGTTTATTCGACGTGGTATCCGAATGCTTTCAGAAAGATGGGGAAAAGTAGTAGCTAGCGGTGGACGACACTTTAAATAAAATGTAATGTACCGTTTTTTTATAATAACTTCGTAATTTTTTTATTAAAAACGGCGGAAATTTATTTGTACCCCTAATCATTTTTTTAAAACATGCTCATTGCGATGTAATTTGTAGTTGGAAATTTAAGTTATGTTAAATTTTTTTTAAGCTAAATAATAATAAAGAAATAACATTGGAAACTAAAAAAATTCCCACCATTTAAATGAAAATGGCTACTATCGAATAATATATATTTTTATTTCTCTTAAAAAAAAGATCATTTGAGTAATGAGTTTCTCTAATTTTAATTTATTTTTTTATATATTGACAGAAAATTTCACAAAAACTCATAATAGGAAAATCATCAAGTATCAATAAAACTCTCACAGTTCATCGACGTGAAGTAGTAATCAGTGAACATGACTTAAAATCTTGGAAACATAGGTTCGATTCCAAGGACAATTAGGATATTTCCTGAATGGCTAATATCTGGAAAGATCTCGTGAAGATATTCGAGTAGCAACTTATTTATAGAAGTTGGATTTGATGAATTGATTTGGGCTGATCACCACAGACCACTGTACATAGTGCAACTACATCCAGAAATAGTAAATTTTAGAGTGATCCAATTTTTAAAAATGAAATAATTAAATTTTAGAATGATTTGAAGCGTCCATTGAATTATATGTAATGAAAATAGTATTGTTCAACGAAGTGAAGTATATTATGGTTAGTTTTCCCAATAATCTAAACATTATTTTTTCTCAATTTATTTGACCAAAAAGCAATTATTTTTAATATTTGTATATTACCTTTAATATAGTCTGAAAAACAAATATTTTGGTGGGAATAACCACGTGGATATCATTTTCCAAACTCAAGATATAAAATAAAGCAAATTCAGCGTTCTTTATTATTTTTTTTATCGGCTACTTGGGCTCGTTGGAACGAACCCTTGAACATATGTCTAATATTTTTGGATTTATAATCAACGAAAAAAATTTGTTTCAAATCGGTGACCCATTGACTGTGCCCTCACTTTATAAGTTCGGGAGATATTTCCCTTACTACGATTTTTCCTTTAAATGCAATTAAAACTTTATTTATTACCTCATAAAGAGAAAATTTGTTTATATTGAAATTTTTCGAGACTAATTCTGAACTATTTGACTTTTACATGAGCATTGAAATGAACCTGTGAAACTTTCATGCATTATTTATTACCGTAATAAAGAAAAGGAGAGCCTAGACCCTGGACCTTGCTTAAGTAATTTCATTTACTTTAGCTCTAGATTTTACAATGTATAAAAATTGAATAATAATGATATACCACCGCTCAATTTGTTTTCCTCCTTTTACCAACCGCGGATAAGTAAAAATTATACTTTACATAAGAAAGTTAAAGAATACAAAACAACTAAATGGGAAGGACAGGTCCCTACCGTTTATTTTTTTTTTTATAAAATCTTATGTAGTAATTTTTTTTATTTATCTTATTGTTTATATGCGACCAGAAGTTGGCCAAAAAAATTTATCAATGCATATTGTGTCTTCATTACAAGAATTTGTAAACAAGAAAATATAAATTAATTTTCCAATAGAAGGCTACTTTCAGAATAAAACCTATATTTTTAAAGGGATAGATAATTGGCATAGATAAATAAGAAATGTTACATAAGAGTTTGACAATATCGAGGATTTAAACTAGCAATTAATCAATATAAGATTCGAAAACTTTTACGAAACAAGATGCTAATTTTTTTCGAGAGTGGATGGAATCTAATTAGAAGAAGGCAAATAATCACATAATTATTTTAATTTATGCGAACTGAATACTCTTAAAGTTGGAGAACCTAATACAAAAACACTGCCAAATATTAAAAAAAAAAAGCATTTGCTCCAAAAGACGTTCCCATAACAAATAAAATGTGTGATGTGTGAAAGGAAAAGAGGGGGTGGGATACATTTTAAATCCGTTTCTAGTTGGAGTTTTCTATGGTATTAGGATCGTTCATTAGGTTTTCAAGGTTTCTGATTCCGTTTTTTTAATTGATTTTTTTTATCGAGTATGCGAATGTCGAATTACTATTATAGTTGACATTATTATGGTACTGGTATCGTTTGTTAGGTTTTCGAGGATTCTGATTCGATTTTTTTGATTTTTGATCGCCATGGCGCTTTTCTATTTACTGGCACTGTTGAAGTTTTCTTTGTTATACAATTCGTTCATTAGGTTTTCGCGGGTTCTGATTGCATTTATCAAATTTTATTTTTTATCGAGGATGCGCATTTCAAATTACAATTATATTTGACATTTTTTTTGACGGTCTATCGTCCTTAAAAACCTAATAAACAATAACTTCACCGGAAAAAAAGGTAATTGTAATGGTTATCCGAAATGAGCATGTTCCATAAAAATTTCTATTCAATAAACGGAATCAGAAACTTCAAAAACCTAATAAACGATCCCTATATCGTTGAAAACTTCAACAGTAACGGGAAAGCGAAATGCGCATGCGTGATCCAAAATCCAATTCAAGAAATAGAATCAGAACCCTTGAAAACTAATAAATGGTCCCTTTACCATAGAAGACTTCAATAGCAACGGAAAATCATAATGCACATGCGCGATCGGAAATCTGATAGTGAATTCGGAAACAGCGCCCTTGAAAACCTTGTAAATGACAATTATACCTAAGAATTTTGAAAACTAATAATTAAGTAGAAATACTCGTAGCCGAACAACTTCGAAAACTTAATGAACGGTCACCAAATCGATGAAATCCACCCTCTCCTCTCTCCCACCCACCAAATAAATTAAAAAAACCCTCTCCCACCCACCAAATAAATAAAAAAAAATTAATATTTAAAAAGAAATAAATACCAATTTTATTTCAAAAATTTGAATTACTGGAAATTAGCACTCAGCATCAATTATCTAATAAACGATAAAATCGTCGGAAAAAATTTGCTGAAATTATTTTAAAAATCATTATTGTAATTACAATAATTATTTTACAATAATAAAATAAATAATTTTGAATTAATTCATGTCCGGTTGAGTTACAATTGAAATAGAAAAGGTGAGAATTGATTTGGAAAAGTTCCAATTGACTTGGAAATATATATAAGGTACCGCTGGAATAATTTAGAAAAAATAATATGTTACGTATAAATTTCTAAAATGTAATCTTTTATTAAGATTGTTCCCCGATGATTGTGCACCAGACGTCATTGGTAAACCATTTTAATCAATTGGAATCGTAATTTCTGTAATTTGAACCATGATATATGTTACCTCCTATGTTTACAAACATCCTATTCTCCAGTCCCTTCGTTTTAATTTATTAATACTATGAACAGATTGTAATCATGAAGAGTATTGTGAATGTACAAAATTCGACCAATGGCTGAGTAAAACTGATTGATTTTGCCATAATGAAGATTCATTTGCTCTGAAAACAGTCGGATTAGTTATGTCACTGCATAAGAGTTTGGCGTTTGCTATTGTTCTATGTTATTTTTAAGCAAAAAAAAAAAAAAATACCATAAGTAAGGGTCAACATTTATTGATCTTCTGTAAATTAAAAAAAAAATCTACGTAGAACCTTTCAACTATATATCTCCCCAAAAATACCAGATTCTTATTCGAAAAATAATTAAGTGGTCTACAAAGCTAAACTAAACTTAAATATATATATATATATATATATATATATATATATATATATATATATATATTTTTTTTTTTTTTTTTCGATTGGCTCTATAGACCTTGTAGATCTTTGGCTGTGCGATGTGGTGTTCTTACAGACATTTATTGCTTGCGGGAGCACAGACAACCTAGAGGGGGTCACCCAACCTCACGTTGCTGCGAACCATGGTTTCCATGGTGCAGCGGCAGGCTGCCCATTGCTCCATAACCGGTCGCTTTGGGGCCAATTCGGCAGTGTCCTTCCCACCGACTCACTCGGGTTCAAGGAGAGTGACAAATCGGTCTAGATCCACGGATTATGGCTGTTCGGAGTAAGCAGGCGCACGAGGACCTATATTTCTTTCCCCGAGACAGACCGTCCATGGACCAAACCTCCGGGCGGCTATTTTAGAAGTTTGTAGGGTCATCACTCCTACGCCCGGTCTGTGTGAGTAGCCTCCAGTAGGCTGACGGGCCTCACATACCCGGGGGGAGGGGTGATAAATTTCTTGAATTATTACTTTAATTAAATTAAAGTAGTGCCGGTGCCGGGATTCGAACTCGCAACCTTTGGGTTTGTGAGTGGGTGCACTTTTGCAAGCGCGCTAACCCGCTCGGCCACCCCGACCCATATATATATATATATATATATATATATATATATACATATAAAATTTCAGTTATTACTGGAACAATACAAGCGAAGATTCAGCAAACATTTTTGTACTGATCTTTGCAACCAATGAGATAAGGAAAGTCGTGGGTGTGGACTAAATTAGGTATTGGATAACATGTATCACAGATATTTTGTAACCCCTTTACCGCGATGGCCATGTCATTTATCTTCATAAGTAGAGCGACCTTCATGAGACCAACGACTACATTTTATGAACTTGATTCCAATCCTCGTTTCGTTTCGACTATCCTTAAATGTAATGGTCCATTATTCCCAACAGTCAGGCAGAAATGGAAGAGACCTTATTTTGTCTTCCCATTACACATTTTGTAGCCATTTATGTTACTTTTATACCTAAGCACCAGCCTAAATCACAACTAAAGTCGAAGTAAGTAAAGCTTTCAAATTAAATTGTTAGTAACCGTATATAATGATTTTTTTCTCCGAACCAAAGATAATCTTAACGAAATCCACACGGTAGATAGGTCGGGACCATTAAAGATCTTGCATATAAATACATATTCTGTAAAATTATAAGAAATATTTTAATGATAGAATGAATGCATCAGAATTTGAAAGAAAAAACAAATAATTTTACTATTAATATAATGTTATGACTATTATAAGTAGAATGTTCTGAATAATATCTACATATTTCCTTCGAAGTATAAAGCTATACAGTAATTAAAACAGCATTAATGTAATAAATTCATTCGATAAATATGCAAAAATCAGTTTGTTTTATCTTCATATTGGGATTCGTACAAAGATAGAATTAAATTGGATTGCCAACGCAACGGATCAGTTTAGGGCCTGTAATGGTCGGGCCTACTTGCTTAAGAACACATCTCCCAACCTTGATCTGGGCTTACCACACCCCAACTTCTTATTTGAAGTTGTCGTCTCAAGGGTGCGACCTTCCTACAGAAATAACCTATTCGGATTTTTTTTTATTTATTAAAATCAATGTTTCTATTACTCTTTTTACTTCCTTGTACCAAGTAAAGGAAGTATTGTAATCGTGAAAATTTTCGGTTTTCAGATTTCAACGGAAATATCCATTTTGATTAGTTTCATCATGGCGTCTGTACGTACGTTCGTATCTCGCATAACTCAAAAACGGTTAACTGTAGAAAGTTGAAATTTTGTATTTAGGATTTTTGTAAAATTTAGTTGTGAACCTCCCTTTTTGGTAACTGCTTGATCACCGGAAGTGGTACTTTACTTGAAGGTCATAATTGAATTCCATCAAAAATTATATTAAAATATTATGTAAAACATCTCAAATTTAGTAAATAGGACTTTTATATCGATATGAATGTATTTACTATATTTTAGTTAAAATTGGTGAACCAAAAAGGGAACTTAACTTGAAGGTCATAAAAAAACACATCAAAAATTATATTTAAATTAAATACATAAATCATATGTTTCGGTAATAAAGGTTACAAACGCAATTTGGTTTCCAATCCAATTAAACATTTTTATTACTTGTTTTAAGTGTTAAAACTGAGTGTAAAATACTAGTTTTCCTCCCCATTTGTTTGTGTCAATAGATGGATTTCGGGACGCCGAGTGTCGTTTTTAAGATACTGTAGTCTTCGGAAACTACTAAACAAATTCAGGATCACCGATTTATAGTTTTATAGGCGTACATGGAAGTCGTGTGTTGTCCACATCAGATATTTTTAACTAAATGCGCTACCATTTCTAACACATCTAATCTCTCTAAATTCTTTTATCATGCAAATTATTAAAAAAAAAAAAGTATATATATATATATTTCAATATTATGTAGATTACTAGTTATAGCTGATGTGAATAGATCATTTGAGACAGGTTATACAGTTCATTATAATTGAAAGAAAAGACAGCATGATCAAGTTTTCAGTTTGAACATTGCTTAAATGATTTTAAAAGAATTCAACTCCGCCTTTTGTTTACCATAAATATGTAAATTGTTAACGTATAACAATGGTTTTGACATATCGTTCGATATTGAGTTCGCTGAAGTCCTTGAGCCACCTTTAGAAAATTATATAACTGACTCATAGGCCTCATACAACTTGCTCCATACCCATTCGGTCTTCCAAACCATCCTAGTTAATACTCCTAAAAATTGAGATTTAAATCAACAACAAAAAATTATTAAAATACAAGGAATAATATAACCAAATTGACCGCCACTTCTCTACGACCACACTGTCTCTTTCAAGCCACTGTAATCAGCACTATGGCTCGCCATGCCTATAAAAAGACTTATACTGTTTTTAATAGTTAACATTTATTGTATAAATTACTATTTGTTCTTTCCTCCAGCAGAAGGCCCATTTTCTTCGCGATTATCATTCAAGGTAATTAATAAAGAATATACTAGCTATACTTTAGTTCGAGTCCCTATTTCATAATTATTATAAAATAGTGTCTAATCTGATCTCTCTCTACTCGTTAATATAGTCCATTATTATTTAGCTAGGACCTATCGATGCCTGTATTAGCATTCAAACTGACAATTTTAGAAATAAGGACATCAATCCCTTCCACAGCTAGTTTTATAATTAGAATATTACAATATATGTATGAATTCTAGCATCCTCCAAAACATCCTGTGGTAATCAATCATTGTGTAGATAATCTGGACGTGATAAGAGAAAAAAAAATAAAAAAGGCTTTGATAAAAAATAAGTTGGAAACTAAAAACTACCTTGGAAATAACGCATTGCAATGTCTGAAATACTTTTTTTTTCATTGATATGGCTTCGCACCTTATTCAAAGTGTCACTGACGATCACTCCACTCCAAACGGAACAACCGTGAGTGTGAAATCCTAGATGGATTTTTTATAGCGATGCGGAGTGGCTGGAATTTCATCGGTGAGCGTTGAAGCCGATTAAATGAAGCGATAAATTGCAGTTTTTAGGCTATGCTATAATAAAAATAAAATTTTTCGTTCAGTAAATACAGTATAGTTAAAATTTCCGATATCGATTAAAAAAAGTAATACGTCACAAAAATATTGATATGGATAACTTATAACTTGTGACATTCATCAGACGGGCTCAGCTCAGGTTGAAAGTTTACCCTCTAGATTGATATCCATGAGGGTCCATATACGGGATGGATGCCTGGAGGATGTCGAGGAAGACCTGAACCACCAAGCTGATTCGAAGAATCCAATGGAGAAACCACGCTCGGAATAGGAAGGAGTGGGGGTATATTGTTGAAAAGGCCTTGGCTCTCTGAGGACCGTAGAGCCGAATAATAATAATAACTTATAATTTAGTTTAATTTTTACTTTCCGCTTTCGGACTTAATCAAATGCTTCCTCGAAGACAAATTTAATTATAAACTTTTTAATCTCACTTACCCATATATGGAATATATAGTAAGGGAAAGCATTTCAAACGAGAAAATTTCTAAATTGAATTTTCAACGGAAGAGGGGACGCTTAAAGGTCCCTTAGTCCAAATAAGGAAGTTTCACAAAATGGTCTGTATGTGTCTTTCAGTCTATATGTTGTACGATTAGCTCAAAAACGAAAATTTGTACGAAACTAAAATTACATATTTAAGGTATTTACGGAAAATGCCACTCGATATAATCGATTTTACACATTTTTACAATTTTCTCGAAAAAGGCTTATAATGATTTTGGTCAAACTCGTTAATGTCAATATAAAATTAAATTTTGATTAATATCCTCATTGAAATAGTATGATAGGGCTTAAATGCTGAATTTTCAAAATTTCTTCATCTATAGTACCATTAATTTTGTTTATTTTAAATAAGAAACTATCTCGCATTGTTAGTAGTAATAAAAATATCTGATGTGGACAACACATGACTTCCTTGTACGCCTATTAAACTATAAATCGGTGCCTCAAAAAATGATTCTAAATTTGGTTACTAGTTTCCGAACATTGCAGTATCTCAAAAACGACACTCGGCGTTACGACATCCATCTATTGACAAACACACTATATCTATCTATTGACACACACAATCAAATGGGAAGGAAAACAGTATTTTACACTCAATTTTAACACTTAAAACAAGTAATAAAAATGTTTAATTGGATTGGAAACCAAATTGCGTTTGTAACCTTTATTACCGAAACATATGATTTATGTATTTAATTTAAATATAATTTTTGATGTAAGCTTATTATGACCTTAAAGTAAAGTACCCTTTTCGGTTCACCAATTTGAACCAAAATATAGTAAATACATTCATATCGATATAAAAGACCTGTTTACCAAATTTGAGATGTTTTACATTATATTTTAATGTAATTTTTGGTGAAAATCTATTATGACCTTCAAGTAAACTACCGCTTCCGGTTTTCCAATTTAGACCAAAATCTAGTATCTTAAATCAATATATAAGTTATAAATACTAAATTTGAGAAGTTTTGCGTAGTATTTTAATATAATATTTGATGGAAATCAATTATGACCTTTTGGTAAAGTACCACTTCCAGTGATCAAGTAGTAACCAAAAACGGAGGTTCACAACTAAATTTTACAACAATCCTAAATACAAATGTTCAACTTTCTACGGCTAACCGTTTTTGGGTTATGCGAGATACGAACGTACGTACGTATAGAAGCCACGACAAAACTAGTCAAAATGGATTCAGGGATGGTCAAAATGGATATTTCCGTTGAAATCTGAAAACCGAAAATTTTCGCGATTACAATAATTTCTTTACTTCTTACAAGGAAGTAAAACTGGAACATATGAACTATAAAAGATTTTTTATAATTAACAAAAGGAGAAAAATTCAGAAATGCTTTTCCAGTTTGAAAACAAATTTCCGGAAATCAGAGTAATAAAATTGATGAAAAATATACCGTTGCAAAGCTAAAGATTTTATAAAAAAATATCATCAAACATATAAAGTCGTGAAAAGTAATGAACAGTGACGAAAACGCATAAACTTAAGTGATTGTTACTCCGTCTGTATTCATATAAGGGAGGAAATAGATCTATCATTGGGTAGGTATTGTGCAGATGTGCACAATATAAAAATTGTTCACGTATTGTTCCATTAAGGCAGGTAAATCTCTGTTTCTTTGTATTTCTTGAACGAGTAGACCGATTTTGTTACTTTCCGTTTTGTTTTGTAGAATTTGGATCCGTTGTTCCTGTATACCGAATCGTGCACCCAGTGCGTTATAGCGGCTGTGCAATAACCGAAAAAAAAACTATTACTTTAATTGAGGTAGCGCCAAAATGGCGCAGAAGATTTTGATGAAACTTGCCTCAATCTTCTTCTTAAAGCACTTTAACTATCCAGATAAGTTTTACATACCAGAGGAAAAGAACGAAAAAAGTTATGACGGAAAGAATATATTATTTGCGCTTAGCTCAAAATGGGTACATTTTTCGTCGATTACACGATTGCTCATTTTAAAGATAATCAAATTTCCTACAAAACAAAAATAACCATCGAGATCGGACCATTATTTGGATTGGGCGATCCTAGTATTAATTAATAGGTATTTAACATTTTTAGTGGATTTATAGTTTATAATATGATTAAAATGTTCAATATTTTTTTTTTTTGAGTAAAGATTAAATTTTTATTGTCCTTGCTACCGCTGAGGTACTATGCTATTTATGTACAACAGTTACTTTAATCTGTAAATTGAAATATGAGTAGGCTGTAAATATTATAACATACTTACGTGGTTTCCAACTTTTTCCACTTTATTATTATAACAAGTATGATCAAAATTATCAGTTAGGTATAGTATGTAGAAAAATTGCTGATTCCATCCATCCTTATGATTTTCATTTTCATCGCCATAATTTTCATTATTTTCAGTGATTATGTTTCTTATTATTGCCTGGAATTGTAGGATTTATAGGTAGTTTTGAAAACGGCCTGTAGGATTATGGATCAGTAAAAAATTTAAAAAAACCTCTGATATTGGTGCAAAAGGAAAGAACGGAGCAAAGTGGTCGTCTGTGGGCCTCTTGTCTTTACTCCAAATAATCCGCTCCTCCACTTCATTATTCCGCTGTTCCATCCATTGTCAGTGGCCATCTTTAAATGGCTCCAAAGTTGAGTTTAGTTGATTTAGCCTAAGTCCTCTTCGTTGTAACTTTTCAGCCATCTTTCGTCCAAATCGGAAAAGTCGTTCAAAACTTGTACTGTGTCCCTTCTCATACATAGAAGTATAATGATTATTATCGAGAGACTTTTTTTGGCTTTATTTTTGTATTATCTTCTGTCAATGTTGAACAATCAGTGAATTTTCTGGTTAAAAATTTGATATTGTGATATGATAGGCATGATCTGGTGTTGTCAGGCATGTTTGTTGCAACCATGTCTCGTAAGAGTGAGTTTGGATGTTCGTGTAAGCTATCGTGAAATCGTTTGATGTGGGTCCGTATATGTTCGTTAACTGTTGGCTTATTAAGATCTGTTCGGTTTTAATTTTAAAACTTTCTGAATGAAAAATTTTGAAGTTTTTATATGTGTCTTTTTGATTGTCCCTTGTGTATGAAGCGTGGGACCAGAAGGGCTTAAATAAGCAAGTTTTTAGAGTTTTCCTGTCTATGTTTCATGTTTGAACGTCTTGAAAGAAATGAGTAAAATAGTTTTAGTCTTTGGTTTAGCATTTTTTTTTGTTTTTTAATGTGTATATAATTTTAATTATGTCAAATGTCAGGCCAAGGTATTCAATTTGGTCTGTCTACATAGCACATTGTCGAAGTACATTTGAGCACAGGTTTCTTGTCGAAGAGTTAAGTAATATGTTGGGATTTGTCTTGGTTAAGTTGAATTTTCCAAAATTTGCACTTGTTTTGTTAGATGATGTAGTAAAGTATGTGAGGAAAATGTTGGATTTCGACGTTTTTAAAACTTGTTGTATCGTCTGCATACGTCGCTTTCAGAGTTTTGGAGCAAGTTGGAATATCGTGTGCATATGGTATATGATGTAGAGCAGTGCAGTACTGAACTCAGTGCTCCTGCAGTGAAGTACTCCTGCTAAGGCTGGTCTTATGGTACAAAGTTGAAACTTGCCAGATAGAGAATAATCTTTCAGAAAGAAAGGATTGAAGAATAAGATAATAGGTAGGAGGAAGTATCGTCTTAAGTATGAAAAGAATCACCTGATGATCTATCGAGACTTTTTTGCGTAAGAATTTCATATAAGAAATAAATGTTTTTAAAAATTACATATAGATTGTAACATAATAATCTAAGCGGCTACGTTTCGCTTTAGTGATTTAACCATAAAAATCGTTTCCACCGCATCCAATCTGCTACCCCATTAAATTTGCCTTTGATCCCACTCGCAGACTCGTAATTCATTTTCTGCTTATAAATCTGAAATTTCACGCAAAACATTATTTTATCAATATGCTCCCTTTCATCTTTCCTATCCATATTTATTAATGAATTATTCTGCCAAGACTTCATTGCCTTCGTTTTGATGATGATACAAATAAAAAACATATAAATTGCTAGGTCTTTAAATGATAAATTATATCATTATATATATATATATATATATATATATATATATATATATATATATATATATATATATATATATATATTAAATAAACCAACATAAGTTAGAGGTAATTTTATGTTCCTAACTTTTACATTTTTTTCTAAACCAATCTTAACTTACTGAGCAGAACTTGGGACTCTATGCACATTCAAAAGACTAATACGTATAACAAAAATGGTTACACTCATAATGATACATTTCAAATAACACAATACACAACGATTTACAAATACTACTCATTTTACAATATAAATCTTAACATAAAATATAAATAAGTATAATTCCAATAGAAAAATAAAATTGGGAAATAATGTATACGAGGGATATATCTAAAAAACTACAAACCAAAAAAAAAATATAAGAGAAATTGTAAAAATAGCAAAAACAAAAACAATACAGCTCTTGCACATCATATAATAATGAGCAATCATAAATTTCATTTTTATAATTCAAAAATCTTGGAAAATGAAAAAAAAAAAAAAAAAAAAAATAGGAAGACCATGGAAGCTATATATATCGCAAAAAATATAAATAGTGCAGTGAATTTCAAGTCAGATGCAGTAAATTTAAAGAGTCACTATGCTGATGTGATTAATAAACTAAATATTAGGTGACAATAATAATTATTTCATAATCAATAATAACCAGCAATACAATAGTTGGGCATATAAAATATTAGATTTTTAAAAAAAGAAAAAAATAAATAATAGAGCTAGGTAATATGTAGGGCAATAGACAAAACAGATTACTGGATTAGTATAAAGTTTAATTCTAATGCAGTTCAGTGTGACATCGATATCAGTCATAGCAGACAATCCTTATTGCAATAATGTTTAAAAAAAATTTAATATTGGGCACAATAGAGGAAATAAAATACTTATGGAAAAAACAGACCAGGGAAGTTCTGCCAATTATTATAACGTATATTAGAAAAAAACAAAAATAAAATTAAGATAAAATCATTTAGTTTTTGAAATGACTATATTGAGATCACATTAATAATTGAAAAATATGTACAGAGCTTTTATTGTATTGTTAAATATTAGAAAGAAAGAAAGAGAACCCAGAGGATGAAAGAATATTTCGAAACGTTGGTTTGTTTTGAGAAAAAAATATTAAAATATTAATATAGATTAAAAATCTTATTCAGGGTGTTCACCACATCCTTGCGGTTTTCATAACAAATTTAATAGTAAACAAAAAAATACCTATAAATATGGATCAACAAATGAAGTCTTGATCAGTTTTCAGGCCAAAAACATTCGATGAAAAAACAATTCCTTTCATCAAAAAAAGGGACCGTAACTAACATGATGGATAGTTAGATTTGGCGTCGAATAAGAACAATAACAACTCCATAGATCAAATACACGATGTTTGGTGAATTGTTGAAGTTGGCATGATTTTCACAACGGCTGGCGGATGTCGAATTCCAAACCTGCTTTTCATTTTTAGTAAAATTGGTATTAGGTTGTTTTGTGAAAATAAAAAAATTCTAAAAAACGATAGACTCGGAATCAAATTTAATCAGAAATGTAAAGCGGGTTTTAACAGCGACGTAGAACTAGATTTTGAATATGATGTCAATTTCGGCAATTCGCCAAATATCGTGTATCTGATCTATCGAATTGTTATTGGTCTTATTCGACGCCAAATCTAATTATCCATCACGTTAGTAACGGTCCCATTTTTTGATGAAAGGTGTTATTTCCGTTAATTGTCGAAAAACCTTTTTTGGTTCATTTTTTTGGCCTGAAAACTGATAAAGACTTCATTTTTTGACCCATATTTATAGTTATTTTTTTGTTTAGTATTAAATTTGCTATAAAATCCTCATAGGATATTTTGGGGACACCCTAGATAATATTGATAATTTTAATATTTGCCATAGGATACATAAGTAAACAACATTACCTAAACAAAAGACAAAGAGTATAAACAAACATGTACAATCTTGCGCTAAGAATGACATTATTAAATAAAATATCTGGTCTTTTTATCGTTGTCCCTCGGCCTGTAAAGCTAACTTCCATACCAAAAATCAAAGGCGTTAATGAACAATTATTCAGATACATCTAAATTGGTCTGTATTAATAATAATTTAAATAAAAGTCAGTAAATTATTACATTTGCAAAGATTAAGCGTAGCTAAATCGGTTACCTTTGCAATGATAGCAGAAAAAAATAGAAAAATGTCAATTGGTCAGACAGCAATTTCTACTCGGAAACTTTATTTCAATTTTGTCAATGCAAAGTGCTATTCATCATTCATGTAGCAACTCAATTATACTCACAGACTAAGTGAATCACGTTCCAGACAAGAGCCATCCTATACCATAAAAAAAAAAATAAATAAAAATAAACGAAACCTGCAATAGCACTTTAAATCACTCTAGTGCTATGATTCTTCAACGGTACATGCCCTATATACCACTGAATCGTAGTGAAGGACAAAACAAAATTCGATTAACATTTTAGGTTTTTTCTTGAATAAAATGCCGGCATTTTCGAAGGTGGTGGTTTTGGAATGGTACAAACAGCTTTTTTTTACTTAAAATGTCCTAAACTTTCGTATTTCAGATTCAAGCCTTTTCCTTGCAAAATTTCGAATCTGGCTCGAATTTTCGATGTTTAATCAGAATGTGGTGGAAGTATGAGCCTGGATTAAGATTTATTACTATAATTGTATATTTTTTTAAGAGACGGCCCATATGTAAAAAAATAAATAAATAAAAAATTATATAATTGTTCATGGTAATTAAACAGTGGAAGAAGACTGAACTTTAAGTTATTATGTGCATTTTCTAAGGAACCATTTCTAATATTGCAAAAGTGACTATTAATTTTTAAAGAAGAATAAGTGCTCCACATGTTTTAATTGAAGACTTATTCGCTATTGTTCGCCGTTTAATTGCCACTGCTCTTGACATTTCAAACTTTCGTATGAACGACTTAAAAAATTAGATTTTCTGATGTTTTTAGATTCTAAGCCAATTTTTTTTTTCAATGTCTATAATTTTCTGACCATTCAGCTTTGAAGCAAAGTCAATTATGGCTAAATTAAGAAAAATGTTAAATGACAGTGACTAAAAATCACACTTTTTACTCTAGTAACGTTCTAATATTCGAGTGTATAATTTATGTTCAAATAATTTCATTTATTTTGGCTGAATTATTATAAAAAATAATTTTAAGGCAGATATGATGGAAAAAGCCAAAGTATCTAATTTCCATGAGCTTTATTAGGATTTAAACAGTGACTTAGGTGAAAGGAATTACACGTTAGATGTGAATAAAAGGAATTTTACCAAGGTTATTTTTAATCTGCTAGGACAATTAATCTATCTTCACAATAGTGTTATCAGGAGTGAACAACAAACATTGTGTACTCTCTATAATTTAAATTTAATTGATGATTTAAATCACTTCGTCGCTGTTTGTCCTAGTTTACAAGAATATAGGGTCAAGTATTTTATGAAAAAATCACTAAGTCGTCATGAGCTCATAGACTTATTAAATGGTAAAGATTGGAACAGTTTGTTCCAGTACCACATGCCAGCTTAGGATACAGAATGTTATTAATTCGGCAATGTAATGCATAATATTCTTCTGCTAGATGCAAACAAAAATAAACCAAGTAGATTAAATATAAATTGGATGTTTTTTGTTATTTTTTGATATATAATGTATTTGATATATAAGAAATTATTAAAAAAAGGATGCATGTGAGCTATGTATTTTTTTTTTCTGTTTTGTTTCTTATTGTATAACAATTGTACATACAAGGCAATTCTTGGCAGACGGTACCATGATATCATACCATGTCATCAAAGACGTCAGAGATTTTTTTGTTTGTGTTAATAGAGAGGATGAAAAAGTATTTTCAATAAAGCTTTTTATCTCCCTATTTATCTATTCGATCGAGAATAGGCAAATAGGTCTATAATTTTCAAAGATGGTCAGAGAATTTACGCCAGTCTGAATAAATACAATGTAAACAGCGTGGAGGCAGTATGAAACCAAATTTTGCTTAATTTAAACTCTGATGTTTGTCAAGTCATTCAGAGAATAACAAAAAGAAGTGACTGACAATTTCAGATTTCTCAAAAAAAGTATTTTTGGTCATTAAGTGATTTTTGCAAATTATGATTCAAACCGGTAGTTGTGCTGTGTTTATGTATGCGCTGAAGGTAGATATCTCTTAGTCCGAGGTGTTTTTAATTTACCTATTTAAGCATACAATGTTTAAACCTAAAAACACTGTTTAAATACTGTATGATATTAAATGGTGAGGGGGAACCTCGGCTAACTAATCGTACGAAGGATATTGAAATCAAATTTCAAAGATATGCCAAACAGGCAATTCTACGAGAACTATGTTTGCCACACTAAATACTAAAATAAATCAAGTAAAATAGGATATTCTTGTCTACTAACTTATACTCTGGGTTGCTTGGGTGAGAGGTCGTCAGCTTGAGGACCGATCGGAATCCATGGATGTCATACTCTACGGGCCGGACCCCAGGGTGGTGGAACCAAGGATCCTGAAGCCAAGGATCCAGATAATCTAGAAACAAGATTTTTTATTTATTTACTAAACAGCACAATACCATTTAGGTTATACTTCCTAAACTTCCTTTTCAATCTATTTGTTATTCATTTTAATCTGATTTTATACAAATCAATTTTGTATTCTATTGAATTCATGTACTATCAATGTTAACCTTTATCAATGTTAAATAATTGCCATTACAGAGATTTAGTACCGTAAACTGGGGTAACTTTAAGTTAATTGAGATTTCAAATTTGAACTTTTTATGTGGGCTTATTGCACCCGTTTTTTTTTTTTTACAGACAAACTAAAATGATAAACTAAACGATAGGCGGTAACAATGAGCCCGCTTAAAAAGTTAAAATATAAAATATTAATTTACTTAAAGTTACCCCAGTTTACATTATGTTTCAAAATATGAATTTTTTTTATCATGCATTATTAGCCATACCAACTTCGCACGAACTTAATAATCCTATTTAAAATAAGTAATAAAGTTCTTTTACTGTTCTGTTCATTTCAATATATAAATATGTATGTGTATGTGTGTGGATAGATAATAAGTATTATCTTCTATTCCATTTCAAGTAAAGTGACCAGTTATCTTTAAACCAAAATACTTAAGCTCTGTTTATATACAATTTGTAGTTATGATATTCAGTAGAGATTTTGTGATTATAAATAATGTATGTAGTCTAAGATACATAAGATACGAATATATGGAATGTACCAACAAATAAACGGTCCTTTTATACAAAGGATTACTTTGAATGGAAAAATGATAAAAAAGGTCCTTATGCTAAAAATAAATAGTCCATTTTAATATTGATGTAGGTTCGATTGTGTTGTTGAATAAATACGGATTATATTAATGATTATAAAAATATATTTGTTTTTCTTAAAAAAAAAAAAAAAAAAAGAATATTTTTTTCAGAAAAAGAATATTCAGGACTATGAAGGACGTGACTAGAAAGAATTCAGATCGGTTTCCGATATCCTCAAGGATTTCAGGAGAGCTTAGGAGGACAGGGTCCACTTTGCAATACGACTGAAGAGCAGCTAGGTGAATAATGAGATAGCATTTCTATCCTAAAAAACAAATCAAAAGTAAGTCTATTTGACATTATTCTCACATGTTTTTCAGGTCCGCAACCAAATCTGCAGGTTTCGTCTCTGAAGTAGAGATGTTGAATCACTAAATCAGTTATACTCATATATTGTTGAAATATAAAGTATTGATTGACAAAATTGCAGCAATTTAGAAAGCAATATTCCAAGCAAAGCTTAGATAAAGAAGAGAGTTATGACTAAAAGTTCAGTAAAGCTAATAAGAAAAAAATAATAAATACAATTATAACAATATTACAAGTATAATGTTTTTGCAAAATGAAAAAATAATCGGATTGTGTATTTTTTATTATTTTACTTCCAAAGCATTTCTAAATTTTAATTAAGGTACATGATGCATGCATGCTACATGAGCTTTGTCCAATTGAGTAGCTACCGATATGAAATTTAAGTTATTTAATAAATGCGTCAACTTTTTAGAAGTCACCTTTTTTCAAGAACATGGGTATTGATTTGTTGAGCGTTGTCGAGGCTACTATCAAATTTATTATAAGCTGTAAACTCTGGATAACAAAAACCTGGACTACACAAATTGTTTGTTAAAGTTATTTCGTCAATTTATTAAGAAAATCATATTAAATAAATTTATTTAGATTTATTAATATTAGCTTATTAAAATAAATTAATACCAATATTTCTTAAAAAATATATACATTAGAAATCTGCTATGAAAGCTATTAACCTAAATAATACTAATTGTTATTATTTAACATGACATAATTTCATGGCAAAAAAAATGTTCCCTTTACTTATAAATTAGAAGTATACAAGTCAGTCTCTCGGGTGGTGATTAGTTATCGAAATAGTAGTCGAATCTATAGGAATATGGGAGAAACACATTTTGGCCGACGGTTCTTTTCTCCGGAAGAATTATTTAGTCTATTAAATGGTGCTAACTGGAAAGCACTAAGTAATTATGTTCAGCAAGCGACATTGCAAAGATCTCAATTTGTTTGTTTATGAAATATTAATTTATTTTCTTTCTTCTGGTCAGACCGAACGAAGCACCGAAACAGACCGAAGCGGTTGGCCTGCTTCAGCATCTCCTGCCACAGAGCTATGTCCTCAACCATACGGATGCGCGCCTTCAGTAGGTTCTCTTCCACCTTCTGCTGTTATCGTGCCCTTGGTAATCCCTTTGCTCTAATGGTGAAGGAAGACTTGCACTGCTAAGGGTCACCAAGGCATACAGACGAAACCCGTCTCTGATCTCACGAATCGGTGCAGGTATTGGCCGGGGAGATGCCCTTAGACCTCATCCTGCGAGAGGACACCAATAAATTCGATGTGTAGAATAAAGAGCTTGAAGCACTTCCGGAAGGATTGCGGCAGAGGATAGGTGAGGATCCTAGGAGTTGGAAGAAAGTGTTGTGGAAGGACCTACTGGATGAGTGGAACAGATGGTGCGCCACTAGTGAAAATGGTACAACCCTTCAGAAGTTTTTCCTACCGTGGATCCACCCCGGTTACTGGTCCTCACAGATTATGACAGGCCATGGAGGGTTCCGAAAGAAGCTGCAAAAGCATGACAAGAATATCGATTCCAGGTGCCCCACCTGTTCCTGCTAGGACCTAGAGTGCTAGTTCTTTTATTTTTTTTTTATTCAATGGGCTCATTTGTCATGAGGAATCCTAGAAACGGAAATGCCGAATGTAATTCGATATTTTATCCGCCCAAGTAGTAGCATGGTGGGTGTTATCGTCTCATTATCTCTATGACTATTAGTTGGATTTTCCGACATTTATTTCGGGACCAGATTTTCTTGCCTCCCTTCTCAAGGGAACAAAAGCCTCCTCGATTGCCTACCTACTTCTTCCAAAAATCACTGCATCATCTGCTTAAGCCATTAATTGCAGTGATTTATTGATATTTTTTTTATTTCTCTCTATCCTTACATTCTTCGCTGTTTTATCGAGAACCAGGCTGAAAACCAAAGGCATAGACACTCTCCATTCACTCTTATTTGACAATTGGTGTACCTCATTGTCATCTTCGTTAAAACTATTAGTTTAGGAGAGGTTTTTGCTTCTACTATTGCTTCATATACCATTGATCTGTAGGTCCTATCATAGGCAACTCTGAAATCAATAAACAATTGCCATACAACCATAATATACTCTCCCATCTTTCGTCAATCTGCCGAAGAGCGAAGATTTGATCTATGGTTGATCTGTTTCTTCGAAAACCGCACTGGTATCGCCAACCGCGATATTCATAATTCGGTCCAAGTCGGGTTATAGAGTAACGCTGCAAAGATTTTATACGCAACATTTAGTGGCGTGATGCCTCTTTCTGTATTCCGTCAGATATCCTATATTGTGGAACACAGTAATTATTCCACCATTCCATTTTTCCGACAGTCATGCTTCCTCCCATATACGTTCTATTATGAGTCGGTGCAGATCTATCAGTATGTCATGGTCCACAAATTTAAAGAGTTTGACATTCTTGTATTTTCAGCGATATAAGAGAAAAACATTTTCGGCAGCAGAACTGTTCTCCGAAAGAATTTTTTAATTTACTAAAAGTTCCTAACTGGAAAGCTCTAAGTAATTATGTTCAGCTTTTATATTAAAATTTATATATTTTTAATTTACTGTCGATAAATATTTTTGTAATCTGTTATTCTTATTGTAATATAGTTTATTGTTACAGCCTATAACATAATTAGATATTTATTATTATTATTATTATTATTATATGATCACCGAACTGTTGTTTTTAAATAAGTTATGTATTTATTTGAATTTTTTAAATATTGAAGCAAAATTGTTTACAGTTCATATATTTTATTTAAAAAGCAAATAAAAAAAAATTCCAAGATTATAATTAAAAGAAATTGGAATTGGATTGTTCCATTGTTCCAGTGTGTTAAGATATATATTTTGTATGTTTTATTTTGTATCTTTTTATATAATTAAACACGTTTTCATTCATCCAAACTAATAATAATAGAGCTTAATAAGTCGAATCTTGAATATTCAGATTCTTTGCCATAACTTTTTTTTCTTTGAAAAAGAACTTTTTGAATCCCATCGTTACCTAAACTTTGAACTAAAGATTTCGTGAAGAAAAAAAAAAGTGAATATTTGGGCATTACATATTTAAATATCAATACTATTAGTTAAAAATAAAAAACAATTAAATTACGAATAATTTTACAATTTGGAAACCACACTCACCTCTCTGAATGATGTTTTTCCTCCGCTCAGGATTATAGATTTCATCGTCGGCAGATATGACTATGTACTCCCCTTTCTCGAGAAGGCCACGTTTGCGAAGACATTTGACGAAGTCGACCAGTGCCACGTGGTCCCCAACGAACACATACACTGGAGGAAAAGCAAGAAGCATATAAAGCAAAATTAATATACATTCAACAAAATAATTATTATTAATTAAATATAATTATTGTTATTTGGCCAACTTGTTAAACTTGTCAAGGCCAATGACATCAACATGCTTGGTGAACTTAATTTCAGGGTGAGAAGGGCGAGTAGTAGGCAGAAGGATTTTTATTTCGCTATAAATACATAATAAATAATTAATAAATAAATAAATCGGGATATAGGAGCCCTACACGGTACATTACTGAACTGTGGAACTCTTTAGGCTGGATACTGGATCTCGATCCGAGTTATTCTTTGAATCAGATTGGGCATGCTTTAGGGCAGCATATGTCAGTCATTTAATACATAATATACAGATAGAGTCTGTAATATTAAAAATACTTAATCATGTAATTATTATGATTTTATTACAATTATATAAATCAAATATTTTATACATTGCACATTTAATTTAAAATGACCAAAGTCGTTTTTTAAAAAGATTTATTTTTATTTTATGATTAATAATAATACTCTTATACACACAACAAATTTTCTTTCTTTTTTCAAAACTCCCGAACCGTATTGCTCATTATTTATGATATAATTTGGAAGAAGAACGATATTTATTTAATTTATTTTGCGGTTAGGGCTTTTGTAATAAATATCCACACAAGATACATTAAAAAATTCCAAACTTTGTGAATTTCGTTGCGTTTAGTTCTTTATTGCATATTTTAGTGTTACATCCGGTAATTTTTTGTCGTAGAGTTGTATTTTGATGATTAAGATGTGAATTCTATTAAAATTTATCTTAGAAAAATCAGGTTAAAGCTAATGGCAACACCAATTCAGAACACGACTTTCAGAACCCTCAAATATTCCACAGCAACTGACACCTTCAACTCCTTTCCACTCCATTACAAAGTGCAGAACAGAATAACCATTCAGAAATTAAAAGCGTCTGGCAACGGGATTCCCAAACTTCACGATCTTATGATGAATGAAAAATAAATTTTATTCTAGGACATCTACTCTCCTTAAAATAAGAAAAATGCACAGTGCCAGTAGCATTTGTCTGACTTTAATGATTATTATAAAATAATTAATTTACAAGATTATAAAATAAATGACAAGAATATGAATAATAAGTGCAAAATATAACATAACTGCACATCTGGTGTTATAAAATAACAAAAATAAAATAAACATAGCGATAACTTTAATTTTTACATGCATCCAGAAGATAGATAGTTGAAGAGGTAAAGAAATAATTGATGTTTGAATGATTAGTAAGGATAAGATTTTACAAATGAGGATGGGTAAGGAATTCCAAACAAAATAGCACTATAATAATATTTAAATTTGTGGGCTGGGATCTTGTGTTTAAAGAGTGGAGCGAGGAACATGGAGCAAACAAATTAAGACTGTAGTGAGGCTTTTTGGATCTAAAGGATCGGAAAAAGTATACACCTAGGAGGTATTGCCGTCGGAAAACAGGGTAAACCCACTTTAACTCGGCATACCATCTGGAGACATCGGAAAGCCTGGAGATCTCGAAGATGAATCTAATCAAACAATTCATTAGTCTCTTCAGTCTTGTGTCATACCTATCAGTCTACCATGCACAAGATCCGTAATCAAAGTAGGGGGAAATGATGGAGGAGACTAGGAGCTGACGGTTTAAGGGGCATAGAGGATAGCAATGGATTATCGGGTAATTTGGGAAATATGGTTGTTTCAGCGCAGGTTTTGATTAAAAATTACTCCAAAGTTTTTAATCGTGGGATGGAAGTGGCCATTGGGGGGAGAAATGGATTTTCAGGAACGGAATTAAGAACGTGCTTGGAACCGATGAACTTGGTTTTTTCTACGTTCAGTCTCAAATAATTGTTTACTGCCAATGCGTTGATACTATCTGCATCTCCTGGTAGCTTTCGGACCGCCTCAAGCTCTCGCTGCGATGAAAGGAATGGTAAATTTGAAGATCATCTGCTTACAAGAGGTATTGTGGGTGGTGAATGGAATCAGAGAGATCGTTAATATTAACTGTGAAGAGGGTTGGCGACTCTGAACTCTGAGGAACACCACGTGTTTAGAAGAAATTTTAAAGATTCGTCTTCATAAAAAAATACATACTGATTTTTAAAAAATTATTAAACAAATAAAACAATAAATATTGCATTAAAGAAAATAATAAATTGAAAATAACGTTCAATAACCAAAAGTCTATCAAATAACAAAAGCAACAAGTAAGATTAACAAAACCAAAAATAAGAGATTTAGACAATATTTTTCACTTGAAAACATATTGTTGTCTATTTAAAATCAAAGCCCCAGGAGATTATTATCTCACATTGAACGTGTTAAAAGATGATTTTATTTATGACTTGTTCGCGGGCCACCAGTTGTAATTGTAGTTTTAATCACGACCCTTTAGTTTTAAAATATTAAAATAATTATAATAAACAAGTCTAATCGACGTGCTTACACCAGAACAATGCATTCCTGACCATTAATTAGAGTTTCTAAAGTATCTTCCATTAACTAACAAATACATATAATGTTACCTTTAATTTAGTTAAACTTAAAATTTTATTAATAAATGACTGTATGATGTAGGAGGACGTGTATGTATAAACACCTAGATCTGATTCGGGTTCTAGGTTTCAGAACAGCGACCTGAATATCTATTGTTAAGTTGGGATCTATACTTAGTACGTTATACTTACTGTCCATCAACTTCCAGCCGTTAATGTCTAGTATAACCATCAAGTCTTCTGCCTCAGCACAATCCAAAATAATTAGCCTGAGTCTTTGGTAGATATAAACTGTATTACTATTTAACAATAATGGTTCGAATTTATTAAATACATTTTAAAAATCTGGCAAAATTAATAAACTCGTCTAGAAAAAAAAACTGATTAGAAAGAATCTGATGCCAGCGATATGCAAGTTTTACAAAACAACATTTTGAAAATTCCGAACTTAATAGATTTTCTTGTTTAGTATCATTTTCCACACCTTTTTTTTTTTAATTCATTTAATTTTTTGGGTGTTAATACAAGGTGAAAAAACCATCTCATTTTAATTAGTATTTATTTTCAAGCTTCTGTCCAAAAGCACCATTGAGCAAGAAAAAATAAAACATTAATTTTCGTCTTCTTTAGAACTAGCTCAACCACAATTGATAGCGCGACGGTAAAGTCACGCGGGACTGAGTTGAAACTAATGTGTTTTTTTCATTACCCTCCGATTATATTTATATATATATATATTTTACAAGATTATATTTTGATCATCTAATATATGTATATAGTGGTTTTAGACGAAACCGATCAACTATCCAACAAATATTTTCCATATGGCAAATATTAGAAAAAAAATTAGAATTCGACGGTGTAGTTCATCAGCTTTTTGTGGATTTCAAAAAGGCTTATGATTCCATTGATCGAAAGAGACTGTATAAAATTTTTAATGAGCAGGAAATATCGAAGAAGTTATTAAATCTAGTAGGGATATGCATGACCGAAACATTCAATAAAGTTAGAATCGGTAATTATTTTTCGGAGAGATTTGAACTTCGCTCGGGGTTAAAACAAGGCGATTCCCTTTCCTAATTAATGTAGCACTAGAGTATGTCATTAGAAAGGTGATGCGTACCGAAAGGGGTTTAGATCTGGATGATAAAATATCCGTGCTTGGGTTTGCGGATGATTTGGAATTATTAAAGGAAGACGCGGAAACTATAAAACTGAATACAACAACGTTAATGACAGCTGGGAAAGAGGTTGGCCTCAAAATAAATACGGATAAGACCAAATATATGGTTAGCAATAGAAACGGAGGCGATTTTGAGGATATAGATATAGGAGAAAATAGGTTTGAACACGTTGAGAAATTTAAGTATTTGGGGTCTGTGATTAATAGAAAAAAAGAAATTCAAGAGGAAATAAAGGCGTGGTTAAAGGTGGGAAATGCTTGTTATTTTTCTGTATCAACGTAGGTGGGAGTATCGTATTAAGAGTGTTCTAATGAATTTGGGTTTGGACGGTTTGGAACCCTCGGGTTCGCTAAGCCTTTTATTATTATTATTATAATGTATGTATATATTTTGTGATCAATTCGTAAATATAATCGGAGAGTAAGAATTAAAAAAAACGTTAGGTGGTGAGGGTGAGGTATGGTTTAAACAATGATTTCTTGAAAATCGTTTTATTTTATTATGTTATTAGTTGTGTTTTTTTTAGTCTGTCATAAGAAAAACTTCGATCAAATATTCGTTGAGGGTTTAAACAATCTCGACAATATTTAACTTTTAATGTTAGGTTCCGAAGTTAATAAAATCATGTCTGGTGTCTCAAAACTCGCTTGTAATTTGTAATTTTTCCTCGCCTTTTAACGAACAAAAGATTAGGGAATGATAAATTAGATGGATCCTTCTATACCATCATGCGGATGTCAACTGGACTAAAGATTGCTAAATATGTCTCATTGAAATATCATATCCCAAAATAGGCAGAAGTAAAGCAGGCTGATCAAGCCAGAAAGCATTTAAAAGATCAGTTAAATAACTGTGTGTATAAATATTCCACCGAGCGTAAGCAAGGCCCTATTTTCAACATGGTCGTGCGCATTTCGTCTATCTACTTATAAAGCGATTACCACCAAATGCTCTAGTTTTCCTCAAATTTGGCAGAAATATTCCTTGAAGAATGGAAAAACGACATACACATGTGTAGGTTTTATTTTTTTTATTTTTATAAGTATTGACACGGACGATGAAGGAAAAATAAAATAAGATAATTGCAATAATTGTGAAGAGATTAAATTATTGGTAAAAATTGATCAATTCTACCATACAACAGGTTCTGCGACCATTTGTGAATTGCTTTTGATATCTCTAGCTTGAATCTTGCATAATTTTGGAGATTTTTCGACCTTGAGAATTACAATTGTATTACTAATGTCGATGTTACAAGTGGACAATGTAAACTGATGTGAAAGATATTTATGAATAATCACATTCACGAATGCAAAATAAAATAAAAATGTTCTAAAATCTTATATCTATTATATCTGTCTTATATCTATAAAATCTTATATTTATTGGAAATTATGGAATTTATTTCATTGTAAGAGTTTTTGTTTTGCAACAATATCTGGAGCCTTGGATATCTGGAACACTACGTGCCTCGGACTAAATTGAACATAATATCGTGCATTGTTACATCAATACGGCCAACATTTTTTAAATTTATCGTTCATTTACATCATTAAATATGATTCGTAAGATACATATTTACAATCTTAAATATTGATATTATTGTGTGCAATAATAAGCAGTTCTATGAGGAACGAAGTTTAGTATTCAAGTATTTTTACAGAAGGATAATGGAACAAATTGAATATTGTCTCAAATTTGACAAAGCCCCAATTTCGACTTCAATCAAACCACGGCCACAACCTCGTAACTCCGATTGGACTATTGACATCCTCCGTCCAATTTGATGTAGCTTGTTCAAACTGAGGATGTGAATATGGAAAAAATATATCGATATATATCGTAACGATAGTTTTTTTATTATATTTTATATATTTTTAAGCTTAAAGATCTTTTAATGGGATCCACACATATCGATATTTCTGTGCCGATATAATTAAGATATTGCTTTTATTATCTCAACGTTTCTGGGACGATATAATTAAGATATTGTTTTTATAATCTCAATGTTTCTGGGACTATTTAATTAAGATATTGTTTTTATAATATTGATTTTTCACTGCCAAAATCATTAAGATATTTTTATTATGTCTATCCTCCTTCCGATTCGTATAGATTTTTTTTTTTTTTTTTATTTGACAAAAGAACTAACGATATTTTGAAATATCGACATTTCTCTGCCGACATCAACAATATATTATTATTGTAATATTGACATTACTCTGCAGATATCATTATGATATTGTTTTGTATTTTTTGTGATCATTTACAGCAGGACTTAAATAATGAGAAGCAGGCTATCTCTTAATCTCCTTCCGATTCGTTTAGGCTTTTTTTTTAAGGATATAAGAATTTAAGATAGGATATTAATTTAAAAGGATATTTTGTAATATATATGTATGTATATATATATATATATATATATATATATATATATATATATATATATATATATATCAATAACAATATATACATCAAAAACAAATAACCGGAAGCTAGTCCAGAACACTCTTTTTTTGGGCGTTTTACTCTTTCTGCAGTTCTCTTCAGAAGTCTTATACTTAGCGATATGGAATCGAAATAGACATTTCAAAGTCGTTTTAATCCTCTACAATGTTTTCTTCAATAAATTTCTAAAAAAGTGTTCCTTCAGAGAAATTTGGAATTTTGTATAAAAACTGTGTTTTTGCGATTATCGGCTTCGGGGTGCATAAGATCAAAAAGTTACCGATATAAATTGGTCTTAAAATTTAATTTTCTATCTTAATCAGTAAAAAAAAAAAATAATCCATTGTATTTCAAATTCCAGAGTTAGGTGCGCTGTAGAAGATTTGGAGAAGGTTATGGAGACGGTAATGTCATAAAAAAGTACTTCATAATTCATAACTAAGACCTACCGAGTTTCATCCCGTTACTCCAAACACTCCAGAATCAACAATCCCTGTCAGCTGGAACACCCTGAACTTAAACTAATTCTTTCTATACCCCATTATAAAAATTAAAAATAGCAGATCGAATTTGATGACCAACATTTTAATAATCGAATGAAATTCACTGCTTAGAGCTCTTCGGGGTGGCTGAACCCGAATCCCTGGTAACATTTCTCTATTTACGGTTGTCAGATTGAACTGCAGTGGCTTTTATCTAATAATTTTTATCCCACCGCGTATCACACTAGATTCGTCATTTAATATTGAGGAATTCTAACAGTTTTAAATTGAGTTAACCTTCTAAACCTCTAAGGGCCGAACGAATCTTTTTACACCATACTTGGTTCCCTAAATCGAATTTATAATGGGTCAGACTGTTTTGAAAGTTGGAGATCTTAAGCATTTATTAAAGACCTTATACTGAAGTCAATGTAAATGCCGTTCGTGCCCATCAGGATTTAGTCAGCCTCTTATGAGCTAACGCAGCTAACGATTTAATCATATCTACCTCGTAATATTTTATTTTTGGTATGAAAAAGTTAAATAACTACAGTGGTCTTCTGCACGTTATTACATTGGCTCTACGTAAATACTAGTACGCTATACGAGGAGAAACATTTTTGTTGCAAAGAATCTAGTGAATTCAAGTGCTTGGAGGATTATAGTATGTTCCGATCATCTTTGACAATGAGTCAATATGAAGAATATTGTCTTTTGAACAGCTACATAACTGTCATAACATATGCAGAATCCTTACTCAAAATTTTGTATAAAATTAAAACTTAGGCTAGAACATCAGCACATAGCAAACTGAAAAGGGGTCGTTCGGAATCAAAACGAAACCTTCAATGAAATCAGATTATAAAAAAAAACACGTGAGCTTCATCTAAATTTGGTGCACGAATGTTTTTCACGGCCAACTAAAAAAAATTAGTGATGCATAAGATCAAGTAGGTCTCGGAATGAAAACCTCTTATTTTTTTAATTTCGGTTACAGGATTGATAACAATACATGTTATATATTATGTGAAAAATATTGTGAATAAGAACTTAATGTCAATAGATACCAAAATGACGTTTTAAGTAACATTATACATATACTTTTATCCACATAATATTACCAGATACCTATTAATAGAGGTTTGGAAATTATCCTTAGTATAAATTATATTAGTATAATAATTATTTTATTTAATAAAAACATTTTTCATTCAGCCGTCGCAGTTTGTTTATCAAAGTCCTTTGGTAAAACATAACAATAGAAGTTCCAAATTAAGTCGGAAGTTCTGAATTAACAACAGTAATGAAGTTGAGAGAGAAAGCTGGGATTTCCCGGCATTGTGTTTCTGTCCTCAATACATATTTGGCGAAAGAAGCTTGTTTCATGGGTTCAGTGATTGGCAGCATGATTCGATTTTTTTATTGGGATCTATACGATCTTGAAGTAAAATTACTTACTGCACTGAATTAAATAATCACAAAATGCATTTTTAATAATTTAAATAATGATAATTGATTCAGCAAAAAGTAATTCAATGAGTTACAGACTAAGATTTTGTAAAGGTCTTAAACAATATTGTTATATAATTCATATTATGTTACTCGAAGTGATTTATTTTCCAAAAAATTCAACTTTAAATGTTTACATGAATTAAATGATTTGGATATTCCTAATTTATTAAATATTGTTATATGAATGAATTATGTAATTAATTGATTAATTTACCACAATTATTTAAAATCCTATATTGTAATATTTGACAATGAAAACAATAATATTAAATATTCCCTAAGATTTGAAAGGAATTCAGTCCAGTATTTTTGGAGATATCATTTTATATACAATATTTCACATTTGAGGGCAATACATAGTATAGATATAATTATATAATTATATCTAAGTACTAGATACTTCGTCGGAGAAGCAACAAACAAAAATTGAATATTGTTAAAATACTTTTTTATGAACAATAATCACTTTATTAATTAACTTTGTCTCTTAAGCAGATACAAAACATAAATAAAACACTAATATAAGCCACTAATACTTCTGAAATAAAAAACTAGGTTAAAATAAAAATATGTTTAATCACCTCTTGTTCTTTGGAATGTGGCCTCTATGATGTTTTCCAACTCTCTAATTTTCTTCGGGATGTAGTCGTCCTTGAACTCCATTTCCTCGGTAACAACAAGCCCATTTTCCGTCGCCAACTCCTGCAGATAAATCTTATCTTGTAATCGACCGATTTTAAAGAATGAAGAAACATTAATCAACATATTAGAGCAAGAAATGTACAACTATACGTAAGTATTTTGGTGAATATGGATGGGCGTTAAAGTGTTTCATCGAGATGGTATTGCAAAAGGACAACTGAGGAATTCCACGCCTCGTCCGATTCGTTGAATCACAGGCAATGTATTTTTGTACCATATTTTTATTTGTTTTTTTTTTCATTTTGTTTAGTCTTTGTGACCGTCAATTCTGTTAAGGCTTTTGAAATTTTAAGTGTTTCAAATTTAGAAAATAATGCGTTATTTATATTGATGGTTTGATGCAGAAAAGTGCTTTGAGAAAATCGAAGATAATACATACGTAATAATGGCATACAGATAAATGTAGAAAAGTGAAGAGACATCTTAAATATAGGAAAGTTGATGTTTTGAAAATATGATGTAATGTTTTAATACATTTTTTTTCTTAACTCCAATTTTAAAACTTTTGTAAAATGAAGTACAATATCAATATCATTTTAGATACATTTTAAGGTTTGTCTGATGTATTATTTTATTTTATTTTAACCAATTTTTCATTTCTGTTCACCATGGTGATGAGGCTCTCTTATACATTGAAACAGGTCTTAACCATAATCTAAAAACTATCTTAAAACCCTTATCTTACCATCGCCGATGGGCCGGCGGAAATGTAAGGAAATTAAATTGTGGATTAGTTAGATATTTTATTGAATCATAAAATTGTATGGTTCTTCTCTTAATGAATTCATCTACTTTCGGCAAGTTCAATAATTCACACAGGTTTTCTGCCTTTTCTCTTTCAAAAGATGTTTTTCTGGCAAGTTATTTTAAAATACCATTTTGAAATTACTGCACTCTCTTGTATTCACTGATATACAAGCAGCACTGTATAACATAGTATAGAATGTTAATAATTTTATAGATAAGCAGTTTTTATCTACTTATCTAATACTTAATTAATACTAGATATCTAATAATTAATTAATTTATTATTAATTAATACTTTTTAATACAAATTTATGGCTTATGATGATGTTTATCGTGAAATATATCATTGTTATAACTGTATTTTTTATTTTTTTTTATTATTTATTTAACGTCGCTTCGACTTAACATCTTAGATTGCTCCGATGAAGTTTATTGCCTTTAGATATTTTTTAGTTTTTTTAATTCCTTTGTTTTCTTTAAATGAAAAAGGAATGCCAATTTTCAATTTTCATTGATTGCCTTTCTCTACGATATCTTTTAAATTCAAATACAAGTTCAACGTTTAAAGTAGAGTTATTACAGATTTGGCAGATCGGTAGATGTAGCCCTAAAAGCAGGAGGAGATGGGTTAGCTTGGTGTACCCAATTCTTAGCCTGATGGGTTTATTGATGGAATTGTCCATGGTGGTGAATTTCCTCTCATCTGGTATGCAATATCCTCCGGTACGACTATTTCAAACTGATTAAGGTACTCTGCGATTCGATTGCAAAGAATTTCTGATCTATTTGGGTCTTCGATGTTTGGATCCAGATAGCAAAAATTATTGTGGTCAGGTGTGCAAAAATGTTTAGCTGCGTAACGGAGAACAAGAAGTTTCCTTCTATAATTTAAGGGTAATTATCCGGCTTCGCTTAGCAATGCAGATGCAGGGCTTGTTACAAATGCTCCAATTGGATCGAATCCAGTTTTATTAGGAGACTTTTACAAGCTGTGTAATGTATAATGCAACCATAATCTAGTTTTGACCTTACTAGAGTCCTATATGCAGCTTGCACTGTTCCCCTGTCTGCTCCTCATTCTTGGGAAGAATTTTTAAAAGGTTCAATCTTTTGCTGCATTCCTGTTTTAAGTTATTGATATGGACTTTCCATTTCAATTTACGATATATTAATTGGCCTACAATTTGTATTACTTTGTAGAATTAAATTTCATTACCATTTATTGAAATATTTCTTACACTTCGAAACTTTTTTTTCTGGAAAAGATGATTGTGATTTTTCGACGGAAAATCTGAAGGCTATCTCTCTTCTCCATTCGTCAATTTGAAAAATTATAGACTTCATTATCTCCCGTATGAGGTTTAGATCTTTCCCTTTGCAACCAAGTAGTAAATCGTCGATCCGAAATACCTTAGTGTAGTGCAGTGAGATCTACGATGTGATTTATAACAACGAGATACAAAGATAAGCTAATGACGAAGGCTTGAGGTACACCATTTTCTTGTTCAACTTCGTTTACAGAGGAAACTTCATTTACCCCTTATTCTCATTATCCTGTCGTTGAGGAAATTCTGAATGAAATTAAGCATATTTTCCCTTATACCGTTCTGGTAAAATAATGCAACATATATAAAAATATTAAGAATTCTAAAATGTTTACTTTGGTATCATAAAATCATAATTTGGTAATATAATTATTGAAAACTTCTAGCAAAGTGGATACAAAATTTTAGAACATTTTTCCAAAAATACTAAATGTACCTTTAGAAAAAAAAAGAGAAATAGAAAAATGAACCACCAGAGGAAGAACAAGCAGTCGAATAAAAAAGCGGGTATAAAACACGGAATACATTTTTTCTTTATCTCATTTGTTGATAAATATTGAAATATCCTTCTTTTATGGACGATATTTTGGCAATCTCTTACCTCCAAATTTGAATACCAAAGCAGGATGCCTGTATTTGAGTACAGCAGTCAATGTATTTCCAAATTCTTTATAATATAGAGCATTTTACTTTTCTTTATAATTTTAAAATCTATAAACAATTCCTAGTCTTCTAATTATAGTCTATTTTTCAAAAAAAGTTAATTAACTTTTACCAGTTAACAGGTTTTATGAGAGACAGAAAAGAAATAGAATTATAACTATGGAGACTTGTTAACGCTATTCCGAAGTAATACAATTGAAAAACTAGTTTGATTAAAAACTTTTGCAGTTGAATCGAGTTTGCTAAAAGTTAATGTGTGTGCTCTTTGTATTAGCGTCTTTTGTCTAAAGATTATTAATCAAGATGAAACTTCATTGAGAAGGCAAGAGGATTGTTCTAAAATGAGGAAAAAATAAAGAAATATCTCAACTTTATTATTTGCTCAAAAGATTAATCTGGAATTTTAAATTTAAATAAAGAAACTAGATAGAAAAATTAAACACGTGTATCATTATTGTAATTGAACCATTTTGATCCATCTTGATTCATTTCAAACTTGCGATTTACAAGATTCGGTGGTAAACAGTCATTTTTTTTATCACATACATCAGGAACTTTACCAATTTGTAGATATTATGCACCCATTAAAAAATAAGCTACTGACTATAAGTTATTGATTTAACGGCTTTTATTAAGTTGAGAAATAAAATCTACAAACATGTCTGTATATATGTGAGTGTGTTTTTGTGTGTGTGTGTGTGTGTGTGTGTGTGTGTGTGTGTGTGTGTGTGTCTGTGTGTGTCTGTGTGTGTGTATCTTCTATTTTATCAGGGCCGTCGCCCGTGGGCGATATTTTCGGAAGATATTCACGCGTATAATATTTTCTATTTCATTTAGAACAGGTTATTTGCTTGCTTTTGAATAAGATAGATTTTGAATAAAAATAAGTAAATTACTGATAAAACAAAGTGGTGATTTTAGCAATATTTTACTTCAAATATTATTTATTTACTAATATTTATTATTATTATCATTATTTTATATATATATATATATATATATATATATATATATATATATATATTATTATTATTATTACTATTATTTATTTATGGAATAGTTTTCTTCGCCTCTTCAAATTCTAAGTCATCAGATTTTATACACTCACACACTCTTTGAATGGAATTACGGTCCGTTTAGAACCTGAGCCTCCTATATATAGAAAATGTTATATATAGAGAGAGTACTCTTATTTCTCCGGTAAGGATTTCTCATTAAGTCTTAAAGTGCAAAGTCTTTCCTTGTTTGGGCTGTAAACCAGGAGGGTGTGCTTAGGTCTTTCCTTATCATAAAGCATCTTCCTAGTGAATTTTACTTTTTTCCATTATTGATAAGGATAAACTTATTTAGCAGCACTATTTTTGAATCACCCATCTATATTCTCTTGAAAGTCTGCCACATCAGTTCAATATTTTTCAAGCTGTGATTCCACGCATCTACTTGCGCCTGTCTGGTGCTGGCTGCGGACATTCGAAGTTTCAAGAGTTAATCCATCATTTTTACGCAGTTTATGCTTTCTTTGGATTGGCGTAGGTGAATATCCGATCGGGTCCCTCTAGGGATGTTATTATCAGTCTGCGCCAATTCCATAAGAGTAAGTTGAAGGCTTCCATAAACCGTGTTGTTCCACAAGTAAGGATGAAAGCCTATCGCTCAACTCTCCTGCTTTCTCCGGACTTGGGACCGGCAGTGGTGTCTAACACGCTAATACCACAGGCGAAGTCATTTACTAATAGCACTTATTTATATTATGGTTTTCTCCGCCTCTTAAAAATTCCAAGTAATTTTAGATTTTTTTTTATTTTTTATTAATATGCCAATATACAAATTTATTCAAAGGAGCAAGCCCCTTATGATAACAAAGTGCATGTATATAGCATGATAAATATTTATTTTACACTTGGGTTGTCTGAAATTCTCGATTCAAATAAAATATTAATTTTTATTCAGTTTTACTAATAGCAGTTTTAACTAATAATTAAAAGTAAAAGTTTTATCCACCACTTTGTACTTTCCAACCTTGGATATCAAACCCAAAGTTATCAAAATACTACAAAAAATAATTATGCTCGGAAATCCGTATTAATATCACCTCTACTTATTTGTTCCTTTGTTTCATCACTGTTTATTAATTATCATTATTATTTTTAAAATATAATATAATTGGAAGATTCCAAACACAAAGAATTAAGTCTCTCAAACAGCGGTAAACAACTAACCCGTCAAGGTTTCGCCAATTCAGGCATCATTGGGACCGAAAAAAACTTTTAAACTCAGAATAAGAGTTTAGAAATCGTACAGTGGTGTACTGTCTCTAGTTGATACGTGTGTTTTAGACTGTTGATGGGAGATATGCTGCATTTTGTCTGCATATTCTGACTTCGTTATTCCGTCCTGATGATGCCTGAAGTTTTTTATAATGCATTTTGGTTTTAACAATAAAATAATAATAAAATAAATATAGAAGGATATTCTGATTACCTTTATTGCATCTTTAACCTGAGCAAAGGATGGGCTTTTCTCATAAACGATGACGAAAGTAAACCATTTGAACCTTGTTAAAAGGGCGACAACCGATTTTGAAACCTGAAAAACATAAATTGAATTAATAATGGTGAAAAAAGGATTATCACTATAGGGTTTTAAACTTTAACAGAAAATGATTCATTAATAAACTATTCGCTTTATAAAGATCGCTGCTTTTAGTAACAACTTACAGTTTACTTTTATAAAACTTCATTAGTAGTCATGCATAAATACACGAATAAATATATACATACATAAATAGACTATTACTCAAATATATAACCCAGCATAAAATAGTTTTGAATTTTGTTTACCTTTAGTCGATACAGAATAATTATACAGCAACAAACTTAAAATATGTCGAAGGCTCCAATGCGTATATTTGCGTTATTTTATGTCGCTTGTTGCTCATTCGGGTCTAACTCCCTTATGTACTCCACCTAGGGCAGGAAGGACAAGTTATCCAACCTATTCAAGCCAGATTTGGTCAAAATTTATTTCGTGGGTCCTAAACGAAGGGAATTGATATTAATGACGGGATAATTTACACCAGACCAATTCTTGACGAACATCGTGAAAATTGATGTTTCTTTAAGAGAAGAAATTCCACACATCCACCAATAAAAAAATAATTTTAGACTCTAGGTTTTTCAAATCGATTGGAACTTGGTATTTATGTTCAAAATAAATATTAAATATTTGAAAATTAAAGGTTTCAGATTGTCCTAAATTTCGCTTTTGAGTTATAAACGTATAATAAAAGTTATAAAAAACAAAAACAAAAATCGACTATTTTTTTATACTTTTAAATCATTGAACAGCGAATGATAGCTCCAAAACTATTTGTCCTAGAAAGGTCAAAATAGCGTCATTCTTTTTAGAACTATGTGTTTTTTTTGGTACATATCTTGAATTTGCTGAACCAATCTTAAAATGTCTAGTTATTTTTTTTTAAACACAAAAACGATATCTTTAATTTTTTGGAAACAATATATATTATATTATGTATACATGTCATACGAATGTTTCATGAAAGAAAGAAAAGTTTCATAAGGCTTCATTTTATGTTTTTTAAGGCTGCTTTCTTTTTATTGGTTCTATTATAAAAAAAAAATTACGATGGCCATTGTAGAAACCATTGTAGTTGACAAGAGTGTCAACTGAACTTGTCCTTTGTACTTAAAAAAAAAATTCATCAAATAGTAGTATCTGATAGGGTGTCTTATAATGTAGCCAAAGAAAAAATTAAAAATACAACTACCACAATTTTCTCTTCAGAAAATTATTCTGACGTGGTTTTTACTCTAGCTCCTAATAGTATACAAACACACCAAGCAGAGAACCTTTCAGAAATTATTAATTCATTAGTAAACAAAATTAAAATCGTAAAATAAAATAAAGTAAATGCGTTAAAGAAAATCTTTGTAAGTAATACACCTCTATCCCAATCCCCATGTCGATTCTCATTTCAAATTGAACCTTCATCAACTAACAATGATATAACTAATAGTAACATTGCAAAAGGTCTTTCAAAAACAGATAGCCCACTACAATCCATTCCTCCTTAAAGGCCAAGCCATGCTGAGGCGATCGGCCAAAGGCGTGTGGCAAAGCCAATGTCTTCAACCTTAACTGAACAGAATCGGACTAATCCTCACTCTAATAAGAAAAAGAACTTGCATTCTTTAATAAAACCCTCAAATGTTAATATCCATTGTTTCAACCTAAGTACAGTTAATGCTATCTCCAGCAGAATCAATTCTCAGTACACAGTGTTTTCTATGAGAGGCTGCACCAAAAATTTGAAAATTTGAATTTTTTTTTTGTTGTCACCTAATTTTTTTCTTACTTATTACAAATATTGTAATTTTCGTCCCATTAATTTATATAATTTCTTGTACAGGGCTGAAATGACCTCCATTTGTTAAAATGCCGTAACAAATTCTATAGACACATAAATAATAACCGTAACCGATAGTTTTACATATGTACAAAAAATAGTAAAAGTATTTATTGACGTTTTAGCATATAATTTCAAAGGAGTTAGGTTTATACTTATACAGTTTCTTTTTGTAAGATTGCGAAGTACGAAATTAATTACTGATTTAATACATATAATTTTATAATTACTGCAGTATAATGAAGCTCTCCATAAAAAATTAGCTTGATATTACTGAGTAAACCTCGTACAATCAGACAAACATTGATATGCCTCTAACGAACAAGCTTGTTTTGTCAGGTGGACCAATTAAAATTGAATCACTTGGTTTGTGTGAGTGGATGTAAGGTAACTTCAGCAATTGATATTTGACCTCCAATTAAGATTATGAACCCCAATAAAATGCAATTGTATATTTTAGGTATAGTAAAAGTGATGCGAGATAAGTGGATAATTTTCTCTTTAAATCCAATTCCTCAACTAGTAAGAGTTGAGGGAGCCCTTAACGGAGCATGAAGTCTAAACATTGATGTCTTAATCTCAAATGTGAATAATAAGGTCTTGTAATGATATTAGTATATCAGTTCCAACCTGTAGATAAAGTTGTGTCTTTCAATTTTTGTTGTAAAGCTTTATCGGTAATTATCTACCTACAGGTTTTTGTTTTTCCCCTTAAGCGGACTCGTAAAAGCTGTTCTTCAAAATACATTGTGATTTAATTTTTTCTCCTTGACAGTTTTCTATTTTTAAGTGCTTTTCCGCAGTCACACAGTAAGGGCAAGTGCAGATCTCTGTTGAATGACAATGTTTTGTCGAGACAGCTACGGACTAGCGAATTAAAACAAAAATTATTGCAAAGGCAAGTGCGTACTAAGTACTATTCAGTTAATTTATCAATCTCATCAAAATGGTTATGGTAGGCTTGAATGTAATATTTGAACATTATCGTCTAAAGAACATTTTTAAAAAAGAGGAAAAATCTAGCCTCAAAAATAAAAATTGTCCAACTTTGTAAAATTTAGTAAGCACTTGACCCACATTACACTATTTAATTTTGTTTCAAGGATTGTTTTATTTGAAATTTGAAATTTTAAAACAAATTTACTCATTTTATTAATTATTATTTTTATAATAATTATTTATTTTTGTATATTTATTTTTATAATATAAGTGTGTGTGTGTGTGTGTATTTGTTGAAATAACAATCCACTTTAAAACAAAACAAAATGATTTTTTAGAAATTCAAGATGCTATATTTAGCAAGGTAAGCTGTTTGAAATTATGTTGAGAGCTTTCCTCTCTTTGAACATAACCCTCTGGCCTATACTTCGCCCACAAGATTCATTCTTAATTGTTAGGCTATAACCTATTTTTTTTTTTTTTAATTTTGGTCTATTCAGATGCCCCGATTGGAAAACTTAAAACACTGCTTATCTTTTCAGATTTAAATTCAATTGCTAAAGAAATGTTTTTTAACTAACTAAATTAAATTAAAGAAGCTTTTAAGTAAAATTTTAAGTGAAATAACGTATTAATATATTTATTTCAGTTGAGTGAATAAACAGGTATACACCATTTCATTAAGCACATGCTGCTAAAATGAGAAAATATACTAATATTCAAAATGTGATGACTCACCTTAGTAGATGGTGGAAGCGTCCTAGCGAACGTATGATAGACTCTCTTGTCAGATACAAGTTTATCAGCACATTTCTGAAAAATTAACGTTCGGAATTAATTTATTGCATTGCTAATGAATAATTTATCAATTGATGTAATGCATGGATGGCATGCTACATTCTTAGACTGAAAGAACCTGGTCTAAATACTGGTTTATCACAATATACAAGCTCTGCTTACGAAAAATAGTGTTCTGTTTGTGAGGATAAAAACCATAGTTTTACTGGATCCACCTGGAAATTGAACTGGAAAACCTGGAACCACTTTCCCTACCTCTAACGTAGGAAGAGGAAAAATGTTTTTCTTTGAATAAAAATTATATAACTTCCCTCTGGAAATTTATTGGTTCTGAAAATTACTGTTTTTTTTTTTATTAAGTTCACAAAAGTAAAATTCTAACAAGAATTTTACAATTAAAATAGAGGCCGTAGCCTTGCCGAGCCCATATACTTGAACATGGTTCGGTGTTTAAGTGTGAATATTTAATATGTGATATGCATATATACATAATGTGTTAAAAGATTGATTGTGGGTGATTACTTGGGCAGTCCTGTTACAAACACGGCTAAATCTATTCTTTCGCAAAATGAGTTAAACACTGTTTCCGTCAAGTGGTTTCATACAATAGTGAAGCTGTCTCCTTACCAAAACGAATAAAAATGTATTAAAAATGCCTTTGGATCCGGGAATTACTTTAAAAAAAAAAACAGCTCCATAAGCGCTTTGTTTCTAATACGGCCAAGTCCAGTGAAGCCAAACACAGCACAGTATTCGAACCATGGGATCCCGAAAAGCTTCACTACAACTTTCACAATGTTTTTTTTTTTTTATTTGAGCCGCTTTAGTAAAATAATTAATTAAAGTTTTAGTTATTAGCTACATTTAAATGTATTTATCAAACAAAATCCCTGCAATCCTAACTGTATAGATTTTAAATAATTTGAATCCATTTTGGATAAAGAGTACCTGATTTTTTATCAATATTCAATACAAAAAATTTATTGCTTACTTCCAACCAGATCGCCATTAATTGCGAGGCACGAGGATCTTTGTCGAGGATAAAGTGGGATTAGATGGTATCTGGATCTGTAAATAACTAAAACAACAATTCACTGGATCACGGGATATTGGGGATAGACAAAAAAAAAATAAAAAGTCCTGAGGCAACTTATTTTCAATTCTACCTTTTCCACGTTTCCAATTTTTTTACCAACCAAAAATAAAATTCTTATTCAGAATAGTATATGGTTATAGTTAAATAACTTTTGATTCAGATTTCATAAATTAATAAAGTAATTATAATCTATTTAATAACTTTGATCTTTAACAACTTTTCACGTGCCTATATCCGGACAAAATACTAAACTAGAACATACTTATAAAATTAAAAAGAAAAGAAATGACAAGACGATACTACCTTTGTAAACAAGCGACTAGCTAATTTTGTCTATTTTAACTATTTTAGTTTTGTGTGTATATAAATATACCGACGTCATTTTTTGAAAAAGGCTTATGCACCAAATATTCGAAATTTAGGTTTGAATTTATTATGAGACGTTAATACTATGATGTGTTTCTAGTTTGCTAAATGGCGCTTATGCTATTTTCAAAATCGACGTCGATATTTAGATATATTATTTTTTTCTCTCTCTAGCATTGTAACCACAGCATGGTAAACCATAGTTTACTATCATATATCATAATATCTGTACGAGGCGAGCTTATTTACAAGGTGTATATTAACTACGCGATACAGCGAAATATATGAATAATTTACGGTTCACATTTTTAATTTATGAGAAAAAATACTTATAAAAATTTACAAAACAAAATTAAATAGAGAAGAGAATGAAACACAAACAAAAATAAAGATTAGAAACTAGTATAAAATATCTCATATATATCTCATATATACAAGTAATATGTTATAATGTTTAAGGTATATATGCGAATAAGTATTAATCGGATCCTTTGAATTATATGTAATAAAAAGAGTATTTTTCTGTGTAATGAAGTAAGAAAAAAAAAGTTTATTCAAAACTGGCGATAGATTTGTTTTCAGTATTTTAAAAAACCTCTATATTAAAATTTTTGAGTGAATCTAAAAATAAAATTCTTTTGACACTTTTTTTTTTTTTGGATATTAAATTCAGGAACCCTTTGACCGATTCATACCAAAAGATAATTGTATAAGGTAAAAGATATTTGTAGTTTTGTTGTAACCAGGATGTTCCTACGTTTTTTGGAACAAACGTTATCCGAAAAAAATCTCGATTTTGTTTTTATTTTTTAAATACCTTTTTTTTTAACATACCTTCTATGATATTGCCATAGTTGTTTATAAAAATGGAAAGAAGATACTCCCTTATTTCGAACGAGTCAATGAACGTCGAAATCCTATAAACTGTAGAAGAGATTTAAATCTTCAAAACAAAACATAATGTAGTGGTTTAAAAATTTTGACCTTCTCGGAACTGATCTAAAAACTAAGTAAAGTTTTTTTCAATGATATTTTTAACATAAAGTTTTTTTATTGTGCTGAATCAAAATATGCCTTTTTTGTGTAAAAAAGTATATAAAGCTAGTTTTCTTAATAATTTAAATATTTTTAAAATTGATTTGACCTAAAAGCAATACTTGTTTAACGTTTGTATATTTCATTTGATATAATATGAAAAAGAAATGTTTTGGTGGAATAAACACACCGATACAATTTTCCAAACTCCAGTTATAAAATAGAGCAGTTTCAGTGGGTTTTTTCCCCCCTCAGCACATAGAGCCCATTGTTCGGAACATAAGTCAGTTTTTTTCAACGTTGAATCACACAAAAAATTCTTCGAACTCGGCAAGGGATACACCATCTTTTATTACCCCTTAAAAGTAACTATTGATGATGATAATGATAGATAAAAAAATAATGTACCTTGGTTTGTGACTAATTTTCCGCCCTTAATCAGAATACCTGGTTGAAGTTTACTTAAACTATCAATTGTAGTGATAACATAATAGTTTAATATTTTTCTTAAACCTTATATAGTGGTAATATAGCGGTTTAAAAATTTTGAACCTCCTCGGAACTGGCCTAAAAACTAAGCAAAGTTTTTTTCAACGATATTTTCAACATAAAGTTTTGAATTAGTTTGAACACAGTTGCTTAAAACTAAAATTAAAAATTATCCATCTTAATTGATTATTTTACAAGATTCCTTTCAATTATTTCGTATTAAATATTTTAAAATTGAACATTTCTGCTTTTTGTTACCTAACTAGTCTTTTATTATTTAACTCATTCAATTTTGAAAACTCTAGTTCCAGCATAAGACCTTTTGGTTGGGCAACAATACACGTATTAAGTGTGCAATACCGTATTACAAAATAATTTATAAAGTTTAATTTTAAAATTTTTATCGAAAAGGATTTGAATGATTTCACTTACTGAACTTTTTCAGCAAAACTCGTTTTAGTTTTGGAGAATTCAAATAATATCTATAAAAAAAGAAAGGCGTAATCTTTTTTTTTTTTTGCCTATCCCTATAAGCCTATAATTAGCCACTAAAAGATGACCACATATTATTATTAATGTCAAATTTCATACAATTTAGGTTCTATAAATATTGACTAACAAAATCATCAAAGTAAAGATTACTGTAATCTGATCAGAATATTTCATCCTAAAATGTCAAAATATTGACCGACCGTTTATTATCGAGATCACTTTATCCATCAATCTAAACGAACAAAAAGGAAGTCTGTTTTGGGATAATCAAACGCTTTGAAGTATCTTTAATGTACTATAATGCGCATTTTGCATTTTACTCACTTTGACAAATCTCCAGTTAAGTAATTATCGTGAATAATCGCATTTGTAATTTACAGCGACTTGACAAAATTCAATCCACTGCTCTCCTATGTTTTAGCAGCTGTAGTCCGTAAAGGAGATGCTCCGTGCTCGGTTCTGCAAATAATTGGAGATTATTAAGGTTTACAGTTCTTAATCCCTTTTACGGGGATTTTACAGGTCACCTCCCCCACAAAATGAAAGCAAACAAACTCTCCAAAGAGATTATTAATTAAATCTGGATTCATTCATTTTAACATATTCCCTACAGTTATATTTCGCTATTGAATAAGACCGGTTTCGATCTAACAACAAAATGGAAGATATTTCATAAATTCGGAATATATAGTGTTAATCATTTCTATCTGTCCAATTCATCACACAGTACGTGTGTACATTTTCGATTTTTGGCTAGTTATAACCAGCATGTTACATAGATTTAAAAAGCGGCGTGATATGCTTAAAGCCAATTTTTCAAACAAAAAAAAAATTAACGGGAATAAAGAGTAGGTGTGTGCTTGTCGATAGTTGGTTTTTGTAAATCGATATGTAGATTGTTACTGTTTATGTATCAAGGAGCTTCCACTATTGATCCTAACTCAAATTTTGTATCGAAAAGGTTGCAGTTTTTGTAAGTGAGTCTTATTTGCTGAATCGAAATCAACTTAATTTCAAAATTCACACCAATCAACATTAACTATATTTACCATAAGTGAATTAAATGGCAAAGACTATCTAGAAAATATGGGATGCGAAATATTAAGAAATATTATTATTATTATTATTATTATTATTATTATTATTATAAGTAAGGAAATAATTAAACTACTGGCTTATCAGTTGACTGAGGCTCTTACAAGTCCGTCTTTAGGTTCCACTGAAGTTTGAAATGGAATCAGAGTTATTAAGCTCCCTTCGTTTGTTGCTTTGGGGATTTGCAATAAACAGTCTCTCAGTGCACTGGTACTAGAAATGGTATTGGCTTTTTTTGCCAACCCCTGACGGCTATTTTTACGTCCCCGCCCCGTGCTAACCAGAGTGGGAGTGCCAAGGTTCATTTCGCGGGATCGCCACGAAATAAATATTAACCGACCCAGGTGGGAATCGAACCCACAACGTTCCGAACCGAGCACTCAGGGACCCTCGCCCCTACGTACTCGGCCGTCACGCCCTTAAGTTACATTAGTAAGGAAACATACAAAGGTTACTTTTTGGATCAAGCACCAGATCTCATACATAAATATTGAAAAATATAAATAATGATAATCATAATTAAAAACTTTTGCATTTTCTCACTACGAATGGTTGTTGAGAAAGCGTGGGATAGATTTGGCGTTCCTGGATTTGAAGGCTGCATTCGATTCGATTCTCCGCCAAGAGATTTGGAATGCTGTAAAGAAAAAACAGGTGCCACCTACTCTCATCAGTGCGATCAAATCGGTAAACCAGGATCCTAAGGGAATTATACGGCTTAACGGAACTAAATCAGAGCCATTTAGGTTTTATAAAGGCGTCAAGCAAGGGTACAGCCTAAGCTTACTTCTTTTCATAATATGCATGGATGAAGTATGAAAAGTCTGGAAGCGAAAGACACCAAGGGCACCGGAATTTAATTCCTGTACAGGCACAAGCTCTGCACAAGCATATCATGCGGATGATGTGGTCCTGATTGCTGACACACTGGAAAGGCTTCAGGTGGATGTCGATGAATGGTCGGAAGAGCTCCAGAGGAAAGGAATGGAAATAAATCCTATTAAAAGTAAGGTGATGGTTATCGTCCGAGACGGGGAAGACCCAATTCGTATTTCATGCAATAATGAGCCGCTAGAGAAGGTAGATAATTTCCAGTACCTGGGCACGATTTTCAGCAGAGATGGGAGAATAGACCAAGAGGTTCTACATAGAGTCAAGAAGGCTAATGGTGTGTTCTACTCCATCTGCACTAGGGAAACAGGAGTAATATTAGGGAAACAGGAGATAAAGAAAGAAACGAAAATAGCTTTATTTAAAACAATATTATTTCTGACTGCCCTTCTACGTGGTACGGAGAGCTGGACTTTCCTTGATAAACACGCGAGCAAAGTAACGGCTATAGAAATGAGGTACCTTAGGAGAGTACTTGGCAAAACAAGAAGAGTCTGCTGGAGAAATGAGAGAATAAGAGAGGAACTGAATGTAAGACCAGTAAAAGAAATTATAGAAGAACGCCAACTGAAATGGTTTGGCCATGTTTACTAGATGGGCGATAACCAAAAGACTAAATGGCTCTTGGAAGCAAAACCAGAGAGAAGGCGACCTAGAGGTAGACCCAGGATGATGTATCGCAACTATCTGGAGAGACTTGGTCAAGCCAGAGGCAGCACGATGGTGGATATGAGAAGAAGGTCCAGCGACAGAGATCAGTGAGCGAGATGGGCCGAGGCCGTTCCTCCACGCTGATGGTGGCACTAAGGAGGGGGTGAAAGAAGAAGAAGTATTTTCATTTACTTAAAAAAATTGTCTTTCATGCCCTGACATCTGTGTTACTTTATAGGTGTCATACTATAATACCGTTTAACTATTTTATCAATACACAATAGTCCTAATATGAGTATTCCTAAAATATTTAATTACATAGAAAAAATAAGCTATAATGATAATGATGATAAATCATTATAAGATTTTTATTTACACCCTTAATGACTATTATACATATTTAAATATTATCTAGAATTTATTTTTGATTTTTGTTCATTTATATTAGTTACATATTTACTATTTTATAGTTTAGATTGCCTATAATAATAAATAAATAAATAATTTTACTTTATGAAATCTTTATGGTTCTGATTGTTTGAAGACTGAATAATTTATGTATCAATCTCCTGTTTAGATAATAATAAATGTGATAGATTTAATAAGGGCATACTTACTTTTTTACCAATAGCACCAACTTACTCGATATGGTTTCAAAAAAATAATTTTGATGTTTATTCAATGGTCCATATGTGTTGCTGGACAGTGGCAACAAAGAACGAAGAATCCTTTCACCTCAAGGAAATCAGGATCTCTTCTTATATAAATGTTCGGAAGCTGTATTTGTTAGACCACGTGTTGAGGGTGAATATAAAAAAAGTAGCCAACAGTGTGTGGGAAAAAGTACCAGGTGGGGTGCGCCCACCTGTAAAGCCTTAGTGCCGATGGAAAGATGGTGTAAAAAAGAATCTTTGACATTTAAAAATCTCTGTTGCTCTTGCGATGTTGAGCAGGCTAAGGATAGCATCTCCTGTGTACTATAATAATAAAAGAAGAATAGGAAAAGATATCATTTTTTTTTTTTTAAATTCCTATCTCTTCTGCTAGGTTTCATTTTTTGTCATAGTAATATGATTTAGCGTGCTTATTTCATTACTCTAAATTTTATAAATATTATAATTACTGCCTTACACTAATTCTCTTACTCAGTTTTTTACTTTAAAAATCATTTATAATTACTTTAAAGTATTAAGACTGGCTTATAAAATTTCAAACGGAAATAAGTATCATTATTTAGTAATCTATTTCTGTTTAAAAGCTGACTAAAAATACCCATTCAATTAACGATCAACTGTGTTAGGCAATTCACTGAGCTATGTAATATATTTGCTTTTATTTACTGTATGATATATATATATATATATATATATATATATATATATATATATATATATATATATATATATATATATATATATAAACAATATTTTTAACTAACAGTTATTTATTGAGGTGCAACAAGGTCATAGCCATTCTTCATTAATTGTTATGCTTCCTTAAATTATCGCCTTATTTATTCCTCTTAATTATTTCTTTAATTTTTATTTAAAATAGATATTTATTTATTGGTTTTAAACTTTCGTCTTGTCTCTCTCTGTTATGTTTTGGTTTATTATTTTCAATAATAGACTTTTGTAATCGACCAAGAAAATAATTTTTTTTAACCCCCAATTTTTTTTTGCGTATCAAATACGTAGAATCTAAATATCGAATAAAAACAATCCGTCCCTACGCCGCACAGTGGTTGAAAGGCTGAAAAAAACTATTTTTTAAAGATATTGGAATTTTTATTTTTTTTTTTTGTTTGTGCTATCAATAGTGCTAAGAGTCCACATCTTTCTTGGAGTTCCTCGCATCTTATTCAGCTTCATTCTTCCTTTGATTTTTTCTTCACTTCCTCTAGCTTCTTGGTCTTCCCTTTTTTTTTCTTACTAAAGTGTGCCTCGTATATTTTCATCTTTACCGCTTCACCCTCTGATTACATGTCCTGCTCATCATAGCCTATTTACATTGATACAGTTTCTTTTGATTTCTCCGAGTTCACGGTGATCATCTTAGGACAACCACCAAATTTCTATTCCATAGGTGCTTACAGCTTTTTTTTTTTTTTCTGAACTTGATAGACATGTTTTATAAAATATTCTTTGTAACTCTGCAGATGTTTGTGTGGAAATCGGTTCACCTTTGTTTAGTTATTTCATACCTCGCTACCATTCCAACTTTCCCGAAACATTCCAAATAAGATTATCTTATTGTCTGAACTCTAAACATAAGCAATATGGAAAGTCCTGTGAATGGACACAGCAGATATTTTTAAAATATTACTAGTTGGAAATAATAAACCGTTGAGTAATAATTTGCAGGGTTTTATTTTTTTATTTTATTTTTTTTAACAAGCCTAATAAAATATATCGATTTGTTTTTTATCACACCGGAATTATCTTGACAAAGCATCCATTCCTACTGAATAGAATAGTATCGATTTCGAGATTTTGAGTAAATTCTCTTTTTCAGTACCAAACTCAAAGAAAACCAAAAGGATTTCTTTAGTGCAATGTAAATATATTTTCATATTCATATTGAAAACATATATTCCAATTCCATGTTGGTGCTGCTGAGAACAACCATATGCTCTATGCATCCTGAAGAAGGCGAGTAAAATAATTTTAGGATTTATTATTTTTTTAATTTTCCTTTTGCTATTCTTTTAGCCGATTCGTAAAACAGGAAACGTCATTTTTGAGTCATATGTGACACTTTTTCATCTATTCTTGGTTGCTAAGGACCCTTCGACAGTCCACTTCAATCCGTTTTTCATTCTAATTCAGTAATAAGTTTTCAATAATAGTTTCCCATCCCCCTCCGCGGTTTCACCTCATTTAGGAATATTTAAATGAAATTGCTTCGTCCTATTTTTGTTTGCTCTTCAAAACAGAAGAGATCCATGATGGATGAGTTCTTTCACCTCGAACTGGCACACGAAAATCATAATATTGTTAGAGGACAATCTTATTATTATATTTTATTTACTTAATTCAGCCCATCTCCCTAAGATTCGCGCGTGGTGTTGAGATCAATCATCCAATAGACAAAGTAAAGTGAAAGTTAAAGTTAGAGTTTGTTTTATCTTTTTATTGATTATATTTTAAGATTTTTTACCATTTGTGAAGTATTTCTATTTAATAAGTATTTATGAGTACTTAGTGGAATATAATAAAAATAATATTCCCATTTTTTTTTTAGCTCTCGCTCCTGAAATTTTTATTATTTGTGTTTTGTATTTTTTGTTAATGCTATGGTAGAATTATTTTCTTCTTTTAAATTTTTAATCATTATTCATTTTAGTTTGTCTAATATTTATTTTCAGAGATAATTTCATTTCTCATTTTATTTCAGCATTGTTTATGTGAACTTATATATTTATTTATACTTTTTTTGTTAGTACAGTTTTGGTTAATTTATGTCTTTCCATTTTATTTTTTTGACTAGAAACAAAGTGAATTTAACAAATTTCTTGCTTAAAACACTTCTTTGTGGGGAAAAACTAAGTCCATACCACAGTTTTGGCAAATCAGAAGCAAATTCTAGATCAATCCCAAAAGAAATCTCGACTTCATTAATACGAAAATAAAGCTATATATAAGCCAACTTCAGGAAATATAAACCTTCTAACTTCTATATCATTATTATATCATAATAATTATGCAACGTTTCGAACTGTAAGTCCACCCTCAGGAAAAATTATACAAAACAATTGCACAATATTATCAACTATAAATTTTTACTATACATTATTCGTACGATATGATATATATATATATATATATACGATATATATGATATAGATATATACGATATCGTATATATATGATTATCAATGATGTTTATTTTTGAAAAGCAGCCATATGTTGTGCCAAATGCATTGTACTAATAAGTTTTATCATAGTGATAGCAAATATTTTACTATTTGTGGGGTATTGCTGCATTTTTGGCGTGTTGGTGCATCATATGGGAGACGTCTTAGAAGGTAGTTATGTATAAATTGACGGTGTCCATTCCTAAATGGCACAGTATTATTTCTTTCTATTTTTATGTTCTGCAGCTTGTGATTCATTTGTTGTAGTCAGGCTTTACTTCTGGTAGGTTGGACTCCCTTCCAACTCTTCTCCCAAGGAACTAGTATACTTTCTTTAATTGGTGCATCCAATCTTCCTTAATTCAAAGAGTTTTGAATTAATATTGGGTACGGTCGTCGAAACTCTGGCCATCTTACTGTATATCAGTGGTCTTTTGTTTTGCCAACGAGATATTATCAGGTCTGGAATGGGTTTAATAGTACTGAAAATGTTTCTTATTTTTGTCCTCTCAGAATGGCAAAATAACACATTGTGCGTCGTCCGAAAAATGACTCAAGCTTAGGAGAAAGACTTGGTTACTGCACAGTCTATTAGCCCAGTAAAACTTTAGCGAAATAGGCCCTTTCTGTGGAAAAAAATTTAAGTAATCGGTTTCTCTGCGGTTCTTTATGTTTTTGGGATGCTAAATCCGAATTTCAAGTTTGTATATGAAATTTCTTGGATCGTTCCGAGATAAACGCAAATAGGAAATAAATTTTTTTTTTTTTTTAAATGGACTTAATTTGCCAAAATTTGAGTTTAAATGGCTAAAATAATGGCCTATACTTTATGGAGTAAGTCTAAGAAATGAGTTGACTATGAATTTTTTAATGTTAGAGCAAAATATACATAGAATATTAGAATCGAATATAACAGGCTGAATCATGAAAAATGATCCATTTCGTTTTCTTGGAAATTTTAATCCTCTGATCGGCTATATTATTTCAAGAGTCTTCTTGTGAAACAGAATTTTAATGCATTTATGTTTTATTCTACTGAGACGAGAAATTGCGGAAGAGGCCGATAGTCTCTCTAACGGAGGATCAAACACGAACGGAAGACAAAAAAATTAAGGAGTGAACTGCGAACTGGAGAAGGATGGAGAGTATTTTCCTGAAGAGGAAGGTTAGCCCCCAAAGCCGAGTTTATACCCTGGCAATCGTCTCATTTCATTTTCCTTCATAAGTTTGTTCCCTTGGGCAAATAAAAAAAAGGCGCCTCGAAAAGTTAAAAGAAAAAAAGATTTATTCAGTAGAGTAATGCAAATTAAATATTTACTTTGCCATCTCCGGTGTAATAACATTTTGCGCTGAAAGTACTGTCTGGTTGTGGTTCTGTATAACCCCATATAACAAGCACTATCAATATTGATATTAGCTGAATTAACAAAATAGATTATCATATTCTAAATAAGTAAAAATTGGATGGGAGATGTGCATACAAATGATCTCAGTTTTTTAATTAATTAAAAACTGACATAAGGGGCGCACGCTTGGGAAAGCAAATGAATATGAAATATGCAAATTTTCAACTTTCAAGATTAATAATCGGAGTTCTATATCTTTATTTAATACCTATATAAAACTATATTCGATAAAACATATTAGAAAAATAAATGATGGCTAAAGCATCTATTGGCATCATATATTATATCAGACTCCATTTATTTTAATTTATATTTGAAATAGAAATCGGCAAAACGACCTATTCACAACTTTAAAATAAAACATTTTCTCTCTATACTACAGCCAATCATTGAATTTTCACAATTTTTGGAAGAAAAAAAAAAAACAGTTGCCTCTTTAAAATTACCGTTACCACCAAATATTGTAGTCGGGCTTATCTTAAGCCGCCATTAAAGATGGCGGATGAGCCATTAACTCCGCGATCCCTAATCCAATGGTTCTATTATTTTTTTTTAATATAAGAAAATTAAAAATACAACAAAAACATTCTTAAACATTTTTTTTTTATATCTACTATCCTTTTCAAGTTACACAAAACATTTCTTTAATAATAATTAAAAGGGTATACTAACAAAATAATACTAGCTAAAAGTAGTTCAATAACTTTTTTATATTTATTACATTCATTCCTACAGTACATATATGTGTATACCAATATCTAGTTTTAAACAGTAAATACATTTTTGCTGTCCTTAGTCGATTCATGGCCGCCATCTTTTCACTCCATTTACTCTCCTAGCCCTAACTAAAACTGGAAATATATACATATATATATATATATATATATATATATATATATATATATATATATATATATATATATATATATATATTTCCAGTTTTAGTTAGGGGTGGAGGCGTAAATGGAGTGAAAAGGTGGCGGGCATAACAGAAGTGGTTTGCCCCGGACGCACGGAGACCTTGGCATGTACACTAGATCAGGACTATTAGGAGATAAATCAGCCATTTCATATCAATATACGCATCCAACTTCATAAATTTAACTTTCCCGAATGTTCTTAAAATATTACTTAATTCAACTAAATCAATTAAAAAGAAGTATGGTAAAAAATAATAGCAATTATGATAATTTGGTTTCATGACACAATTCATAACTATACATGGGAGAAAAATAGATATTTTTTCGGATTGAAAATAAATGGACAGACCAATATTCACCTACATTTCGACTGTCAATTGTTCGAAATAAGCATAGTTGCTTTTATTGAAACGGACGCGATGACCATGTGAAGTGGTAATGGTATACGAAAAAAAATTGATGAACGACTGCCGAAGAAGGGAACGATTTTTCGCATGTTAAATGGTATTAACATACAAAAATAATAATTCTTTGTTTATGCTCCTTTTTATTATTAAATTTGTAATATTTAATTTTTTTCTTTATTTTAATTATTTAAGCAATTAACTTTTGTTGCTTCAATATTGTATTTACATGCATGTTGTTTACAATATGATTACTTTAATAAATATCTATATATATTAATTTTTTCAATCGTAATTATTTGAGAGATCTTTAACAATATATATATATATATATATATATATATATATATATATATATATATATATATATATATATATACAGTTTTTGGACTGGATATGTTGGAGGAAGTAAATCCATGATATCCGATGGCAGGTCATAAACCCCTATCTACATACAGCCCTTCCCCATCTCAATTTATGCATGTTCACGTGTTTCCGTGAAAATGTTGAAGAAAACTCTGTATATGCTAGATCTATGGCAGGCTGTTTGTTTAAAAATGGTGAGCACTATGCTGGACCATTTCTAATGTGCATAAATAATCATACAATAGATGTATTAATATATAATATATATAGTAATAATATATATATATATATATATATATATATATATATATATATATATATATATATATGTATTGTAAAACTCTGGTTGCAGTGCATTTATAGTAAAGTAATATTTTAACATAAAATAGTAAAAATATTTTATTCTTTTAAATATTATATTAGGGAATATAGTATACATTGCAAATAAGAGTAGCCTACATCGTAAAATTATACATTATGAGATCATATCACGATAATAAAATGTTATAATCACATAAAACAATGTACTACACTAATCACATAAAATAATGTTTGATATAAATTTCTAATATCAGTAATTTTTCTTTTCCACTTTCACGCCCTCCCAACCATTGTGTCCGGGAGAGATCGCCTCCCCGCCTTCTTCGCCTCCACCTTGTCACTCTACTGTTTCTCTGTTCATGATTTATTTAAAAAGTATTAAGTTGGTCTCTGTTTTGAATCTTCCTCTGTGTTTTTAGTTTCTACATCTTTTCTGTTTTAGTTTCCCTTCATTTAAAGCATATTGCTCTGTCTGAGTGTATTTTAAGTTCAGAACATTGGGTAGAGTGTCCAATTGATATATTTATATGGTTGCTATTCAAAATCGTTTGTATTAATGTAGAGTGGACGTACATACTTTACGACGTACGGTTTTTCAGGATATTGTATTTTACATATAGATGGATAGAAACACACAGGAACACTGTGTCAAAGCGGTTAGGACCAAGTCCTAATTGTTATGCCTTGTGGACAGGAAACGCGGTGAAGTTGAATATCACTTCACCCGATGGCTTTCAGAATATGGCTGTTTTCAAACCTGCCAGCTTCCATTCAAGCTGGACAATAAAGCAAGCCCCGTGTGCTCAGCAATAGAAGAGATTGCATGCATTCTGCTCTCTCCGCTTTCAGGTTTTGCTCATACCGGCCTCTGCGGATCAGAACCGACTTCCGACAATATCTCCAGTAAGATGTTACTTCTAGAAGTTCTGGATGTCTAGCAGCACAGGCCATCAAGCAACTGAGGAAGGAGGAGAAGGAAAGTTGAGTTAGGAGGAAGGCTAATGCAATGAAGCGCGACATAGTCCCAGTCCTCCTCCATGAAGTAACGCCTAACGGTGTTCCCTATCCACGTCTTTTTGAAGTTTTCCGCCTACCCCCGTAAAATCACACAAATATATATACATGAACATATTATGTTATTAGGGCAGCATGATCTCTTTTTTTTAAACCTTTTTCGTCTTAAGAAATCTCTTAAAAACGTCTTTAAAAAAATCTTAAATCAAAGAAAGGAGAACTGAGGTACCGCTTTCTTTAGTTTAAAATTTCTCCTCTCCTGCATAAAGGTGAAAGCAACTTTACTGCATCTAAGTATTCAGGGATCAATGAGTGACCAAAAAAGGGTTAAGTTTTTGTTAAAAGTTTAGTCAATGAATGCTTAAAAGATGGCTTGTTCGGACTAGTTAAAAGGTAAGCATACTAAAAGCTCCCGAATTTAGGAGAAGAGGCTAAAACTGGAGAGGGGAGGAGAAGGTCATGATTTTCGGTTTTTCGTTTATACCTCGAAAAAGGTTGAACGTAGTTTAAAACATTTTATTTGTAAAAGTGAAGAGCATTAAATTTCCTACATGAATGGATCAACTAATTTTTTCGTATCTGTTATAATTTAAGAAATGTACATTCTTCAAAGTACCAACGGTAATGACGATAAAAGGAAAAGTAAAGTCCAGCCGCTATGAAGTCAATAATGATTGTTTTTTTATTTCAAATTATATTTATTAAACCATAACAGATACGAAAATTAAAAAAAACAAAAAAACATTCTTGTAGGAAATTTAACTATTTTTTTTTTTACATGTTTTAAGTTAGGACCAACCGTTTTCGATTTATAAACGAACAACAAACAACGAAAAATTTTCTAATCTATATCCTTTGTATGCCATAATACTTAAGGTATTTATGATCAAAACTGTTAAATGCAATAAGATTTATTTTGGGGAATATTATGACAGTGAACTAAATAGTAAAGTGAATAAATTTTTCTATTTTAAAAAAATTGCCTAAAATTTTCTAATAAGGACAGCTTTGGGTGTCATTTTCTGAATATGTTGAAAGTAGGGTCTGTCTATAAATGGATTTTCCAAACAGCCTAAAAATGGTTAAAAAAAAAAAATGAGTTTACAAGGTTGTTCAGGCCACAGAATAAGAATCTTAAGTCGTATCAGCTTTTACAGCTGTATTAATATAAGCAAACATTATTAGCACGATTAATTCAATTAATTGATAAATATAAGGTAATTTTTATGTTTATGTACAAGTTAAACATTGATTTTCATCAGAGCTCATTTGTGTAAGTCGACGTTCAAGTTAAAGCTGATTGTTTCTGATTTTATCAGAGCTCATTTTTATAAGTCGACATTCGAGTTAAAACTGGTTGTTTCTGATTTTTATCAGAGCTCATTTTTATAAGTTGATAATCACCGTTATGTTAGAACGACAAATTTATAACAAAAATTAGGTCATTCACCTATGTTTTTTGTGTTAGTCGACATTCACAGAAACCTAAGTAAGCACTGAAAACGTTTGGGAGGATGAGGCACACACAAAACAACGTTTTTATGACTTCCAAGGCTAAAAATTAAATAAAATTTAGAAAACAAAAAATTGTTAAATAATTACCATAGTTTCTCTAACTTAATTTAAGAAGTTGTGGCAAGTTAAAACAGAAGATATGGTATCAAACAAGAAAATTACTTTTAATTCTAAAATTTTATAACCCTCGAGACACAATTTATGTACATGTATATTTCTTAGAAGATACAAATTCCATTCAATCTGACTCGCTCAAAAACGTGTAAAAGTCTTTCTCTTATTCTCTAATGAGATCACGTCCTGCACAAGGCAAGTCAGTTGATAATGTCAATTTAGTTCTTGTCACCAACTTCTTAATTGAACTTGATCGTACCTTATAGAAAATATTAAGTTTGATATGATCGTTATTATGATATGTACAAGTTAATAAACTTTAACAATAGTTATTGCTAACTATAAGGTTTATAATGAGCAAATGAATCTAATTGGTATTAAACAACCAAAGAATTATTTAAGATACTTATCAATTTTGTGTTTTTTTTATTCGATCTCAGATAAATATACATTCTCTTGATATGGCATTAATGATTGTGTACTGGTTTCCATGCTACAGGCCCCTTAAACTTCTTCTAGACCCCGAGTGAAACATTTTAATAAGCAGTTCTTCATTTTTCATATTCCTGAATGCGTAAAGACTTATTCTAGATCGCGGTTTTAAAAATATCCTCGTGGTCTAGTAAAGAGGTTTTGTGGTCTTAATCTACACTTCCTGAATATTTTTCTGTATTTCGGTAATCTTGAAAGAGGGAAGAAGGTTATCTTCGCCCTGGTTCTACGCTGATCTAACATTCGTTATTTATTGAGGTTATTGTGGAACCAAGGTTTTTAAATATTTGTATATAGTTTATTTTTTGGCTTCCCACTATCTTTGCCTAAATTGTCTTGTATAGGCTGATTTTCTTATATATACATACATATATATATATATATATATATATATATATATATATATATATATATATATATATATATATATATATATATATATATATATATATGCATATTAAAATAGATAATTTGAATGAATTAATTCAAGCGATGTATCTATGCTACATGATTGAAGGCTAAAGTCGAAAATCGATGCAATAGACGATCCCTCCAATAAATCTGGATTGCTTGTATCAGTCTAAAAGTTGTCTGATTAATGTGTTTACCTAAAGCACCTGAACTTAATCTAAGCTCTCTTCCCGGGGATTTGGAATTCCTTACCAAAAGGACACTCAATTAAATTGTATACATCATGTTTATGTATAAATCGTTACACATTTCATATCAATCAGATTGGCTATAAACAAAATAAAAATATACAAACGGATCCCCCCTCAAGAATTTTTATAATCTATTTAAAAGATTCATTGTACGGCATTGTAAAAGGTTTCTTAAAAGGAAAAATAAAATCCTTTATACTTTCAGGCCTTCCTAGGTTTGTTTTATTAATATAATCAATTTTTTACGCTGTTCTTGAATTTATTCATATCCGTGGGCAAGTTTTACGAGAGCCAATAAATTTTATATATTTTTTAGGCTATTCTTGATTAAACGAGATTAATTGTAAATATAATAAAACCCTGGTAGGCTTTTATAAAGGTTTATGTTATTACGATTTTCCCTCTCGGGAGTAAATATTATTTCCATAAACTCGAAACGTACTGGCTATATTACCATAAAATCGGACAAACAAATCGGAAACGGTTAGTAATAATTAATAAACCTCGATTTTTTTGTTTTTTAATGTTTTGCATGAAATTATAATTAGGGATTGACAAATTATTTTCCCTAATTAAATTGATCATTTTATACCATCATGCGGATGTCAGCTGATTATGAAATTATAATTTCACTTTATGAATTGATTTTTCTAAACATCCATTTCAACTGAAACATTTATAGCTTTCAGATATCATCAAGTGAAAACGCAATCGTTTTCCTTATTGAGACAAATTTATACGTCTCGATTCACCGAAATTTAGGCTAAAGGCTGGTATACACGAGTAAGTTTATTTGTTATTAATTATAACTTATAACTCGTTAACAAAAGAAGGTTTCCTCAACCACATATGCCCTTGAGCCTTTTCATCCTCTTGGTCCAATCTATCACTGTCCATGCTTTCAGTATAATTATCTTTTCATTTTGTTCCATCTCATGAAACTCTCAATCTTTCTTCATCAGTCACTTATTTCATTACTAATTTAGGAAATCATAATCCGCTAAACTTATGCCGTCTTTGATTCTTTCTTAATCTCCAAAATATTTCTCATAACTTCTTTTTCCATTTTCGAAGTTCAAAACTTATAATTATCTATTTAAACCCACATGGACTTATAGTGCACGATATTTAGGTTACGTCCAAAAAATAACTTAATGAAATATATTTGTTGAATACGTATTGCAATGATAAATTTCAATTTTTAACATAACTATTACCTTTAAGCCGAAAACACTCATAAACCATTAAGCGCCTCAACTTCATCGCTCTGATAACATTATCATCCCCAAAAGCCCTGTATACTATAGAGCGCGAAAAGTAGCTCCTTATTTTTGAAAGAAAAGTACTCAGCAGTATTTTTGCAGGTGTAAAGATTGGAGGCGACGGACGAACCAGGAACTATACAATGTCCAAATCATCAGCATAGGCCAACAATTGGACAAGCCTGATATTGTCCTTATAGCCTTGTCCTCTCGTCCACGTAAACCCGTGTCTCTTATAGCCTTCTCAAGTTCCAGATTAAACAATATACAGGCCAATGCATCCCCTTGCCGTCCTTTACTCCTTAGTCCTTTACCTCCACGAAATTCCTTGGATCTTTCGCTACTTATCCTTTCCATACATCCCACACCCTTCACAGTAAGATTTATCTGAGGAAGTATATTAAATTCTCTGAGGACACTGTCCAGCTCTTCACGTGTTATGCTGCTTTGAAAAGATGGTAGGTTTTGGTTTTATATTCGCGACCTCTTTCAAGAATGGTCCGCACACAGAAGATCTGGTTCGAGATGGATCACCTTTCCAAACTCCACTCTGGAACGAACCGAGTTCACGCTCGTCTTATGGTGAGAGACGTGTAAATAAAACATGAAACAGTGTATCTTATAGGCGCAGTAAAGTAGCGACATACCTCGATAGTTGCTGCATACAAATCTATCACCCTATTTTTGTATAGGGCATACAGCTGACCCATTCTAGTAAGTGGAAATCATCTCATTTGTCCATATTACAAGGATATGAAAGAAGGGCATGTAGTGCTTTGGCAAGCTCACTTCCACCACATTTTAGGGTTCTGCAGAGAGTGCAGACCTTATTACTCTTGAGGTTGCTGGTGGCATCAGTAATCTCATCATCTTCAGGGGCCTCGATGTTCAATTCTTGTTCTTCCAGCTGCCTTCTATTGATTTCTTCTTCTTCTTGGGTTCTTACTTCGTCACTAGTGCCTTCGTCTCGATAATTGAGAAGGTTATTGTAGTAATTTCTCCATTCTGCAAGAACTTCAAACTCATTGATCACCAAGTCCCCCTCTTTATCCTTACAAGATTTTAATATATTTGTGTAGAGCTTCCATTCTTTGTTGACAAATCGGAAGAAATCACAATTTTCTTCGTTACTGCTCTTCAGTTCCTTCTCCAGCTCCTTCCTCTCATTATGTCGTTTCTTCTTGCGGTGTAAACGTTTCTCATCCTTCCTTCTTCGCCTGTATTCATCAACGGCAAAATATAGATCCGCCGCTGGGCTTAGGGCAGTGACAATGCAAAAACATTGTCCAAAACTAGGTGGACCAAATTAGGTCCTCAAAATATTTTTGAGGTTGCCAAAATATTTTAATAAAATTGAGTTTTGTAACAGAAATGTATACGTTAATGTAAAATGTAGCCATACCACTGACTAAAGTATTGAATGGTGTAAAGAAAAATTTACTTCCTAGAACTGTAAATATATATAACAGTTTCGACAGTTCAAAGTTTGAGAGGTTGAAAAGTCACTTGTCTGCACAGCGTTAAAAAATTAACAATTACTACAACTGTGGGGAACTAATGAACCATTGATATCCATTGTTACCTCCTTGGAGCTGCAGCCTAGTCGAAACTACCTTAGGAAGTTTAAAATCTGGTTCCTACAGATGAATAGAGATTGTTCTCTGGACCAAAGAAGGGTGCGTGGGCCGAAGTAGCCTGCGTTTACGATACCTTTATTAACTATAGGTATTTGTTGGTTCAAATTAATTAGATTTGATAACGGATAAATATTTATAATTTATGTAAATCTAGTTTATTGATGATACCTCCGTCATAATTGTTTAAGTTTTTGGTATCCGTCTATTTATTTTTATGTAGAAGGTATGTTTGTGAACAGAGATTATACGTCTGAACTTATGATTTCATGTTCATTTATTACTAAATAAATATTATTAATGATTACTTTCCTTTCAAATTATTGTTATTATCTAATTGATTTAATGAGGAATTTAAAAATTTGGACAATGCCTCGCTAGGTCCATTTATATTGTTTATAAAAGGGTTTAAGATATTATTAGTTTTATGCAACTTAATAATACCATTTAATCTTGGTGGTGTGAAGTCCGAAGATAACTTAATTTTGGAAAGTTTCTCAATATATATTTTTATTTGGTCTATTATTTCTGATTGTTTGTATTTTTATCATTCTGAAGGTTTTCCATTTTATTACGATAATCTTTTCTTTTTTTACACAGTTACAAGTTTCTTAGTTTGATCAAATTTTATTACAACTATTTCTTTATTTAACTTTGAAAATTAATAAAATATTTATTTATTTGTTGGTTTAAAGGGGGATTTATTTTGTTCTTGAATAAAATTATTTATTAGGGAATAAATTTTATTTCTTGTTGCATTAATATGATTTTCTGTCGTATGCATATTATCAAACATATTTTCCAAATCAATAAAGGTAGAGAAATAATTAATTTAATAATTATTATTAATTTTTTTATTTCTCTGCCTTTACTGTCAAATTGAATGTTGAACGCCTCAAGTAATCTGCTTTTCTAAGGCAGGTGGAGGTTCCAGAAACCGCATTTATCTAATACCATATATACTGTATTTTTATCGGTTCCAGAAGGGAACGGATTTAACTTATATTAACGGATTCAAACTGTATTATTGATTTATCTTAGCTTAAAAGGCTAGAGACCACAGACCCCCTTGCTATGGTCACTAGGCTGGGATATTATAAATACCATTGGAGATCCTTTCCAATTGCGTTTAGCAATTCACTTAACTAAACAATAGAATGGCATGCAGAGTAGATATAATAATAGATTTTAGCATAAGGTCTGACTTTATTTAAGATAATTTATTAATCATACTGCTGGGTATTTATTCACAACTTAAATTAACTTCATTATAAAAACCTATTAACTATACCAAATGTGTTTGAGAATACTGGGTATAATTTGCTTATTAAAACTTTACTGTGGTGCCCCATTATATTAAACAATAATGTACACATTGAATGAAAGGGACTATGACTTATCTTGAGTTTTCTTCGTCATCTCGGGTACTTTCCGCCTTGCCGCTTGATGATCTGGTTTTCTCTCCTCGGCTGCGAACTCTCGTTCTGCCTGCCAGTTCACGCTGACTCCGTCTCGGATGTACTCTTTCAGCTGCTCTTCCTTCTTCTTCCCTTACAACTTCACTCTCTCACATTCCAGCTCTAACTGCCTATACTTCCCATTCTCTCTCTATCCCCTTCTTCTTGAAAACAATTGTTTACATACATTTGGCCCCCATTCTCCTTTTGGACCTTCCTATTGGTGGATCTTCTAAGAATTTTGGCTGGGAAGCATGTTCCTTCCATCTGCATCGAATCCTTTGAAACAAATTCCAATTGTCCCTTGTCCTATGCTGCAGGTTGTACTGTACCTCTGCCTTATTTTTATGGCTAGTTAAGCTCGCAAGCCAGGGTCTCTTAAGTCGATCTTTGCAAATAAAAAAATCCTGTGCAAGATGTTTCTTTGTTCGAAAGGGAAATCTATTTATGTCAATATTGAATAAATTACGCGGCAACTACTTAAATTATCCATTACTTAATTAATATTATTTAATCGAAAATATTTCCTCCCATCTCTGTATTCTCAATAAATAGCAGTACTACGTTAGCTTTGTTTTCAACCCAATTTTATTAATTTTATGTAAGAGAACTTTTTAAGTTTAATTAAACTTTTTTTAGTTTTAAGTTTTATCTATTATATTATAACAATGGGGGCGGTTTTCAATTAATAAATTTCCATTCTGAATATTAGATAGTTTCTCATATGACTTGACGGGATTAGCTTGACGCGACTGGCTTGGCGTAACTGATTTGACGGGATTGGCCTAGACGCATCAGGACGTGATGTGACATTATTATTAGTCTTATTTTTAATAATTTTAAGGATCATTAATATATTTATTTTCGGATACCGAATTTTTTGTTGTTTTATTTTTATTAAATCTAAATTCTTATCATTGAGCTCTACTATGTAATTATGAATTATATTATTAAGGTTCTGGTTCATATAATTATACTGTGGAAGTATATTGCTAATAGTTCAATAATCCACTTTCTTTATTTTAATATCCAAAGCTGAAACACTCTCCTAGTGATAACAAATTAAGAATTTTAAATGGTATTGCAAAGCTAGCTTTTTAACCCAGTTTTATTGATTTTATGGAAGTTATAATAAGTCTCAAGTTTATTTTTTATATTATATCTATAGGGGTGGTTATCAATTAGTAAATTTCCGTTCTGTATATTAGATGCCTTCCCATAGGATTTGACGGGACTGGCTTGACCTGACTGTTATGAGACAGGCCTAGACTGAATTGAACGGGCATGGCATGAGCGTTTTGATGCTTCTAGTCCTGCACCCTACCACTACAGAACATAGGTGATATCTAGATACGAACTTGTAAACAAAATTTCGAATCAAGTTAATGAAGACTGTAACGTAAAAATCAAAACTCGTATTTAAAGGAATCCAGATCTGTTGAAGCTTCTAAAAGGATTAATCTGGACGATAATTATTAGCAAATTGATTTTTGCTTTCTTCTTGCGATTGATTAAAAAGTTAATCCATGAATAATCATTTTAATCAAAGAACTGATAATCTTTTTCATCTATTGTAGTCTCGTCTCAGTGTTGCCAGGATGGGTTTTCCCCTTATATTTAGGGATTTTAAGAGTTAGAAAGTTTTTAGTTTTTTCAGAGTTTTTTTTATTTACTGCTAAACGCGTTCACCATTTTTATCTGATTAGGAACTAAAATTTATAATGATTAAAAAAAATTGATTTGAAAACACAGATCGATTTTTTTTTAAATTAATTTATTTGACACGTATTCACTAAACTTACAGTGTAATCAGCTAATAAAAAAATGTTCCCATGATCTAGTATTGTCACTACGATTTAGTGTCGGGATGAATTAAAATATGCAGTAAATAAAGTGATTAAATCTGATGACGACAATTTTGAACTAATGATTTTGGGTCCTTTTTTTTGTTACATAGATGTTCATTTCTGATTTATCATTTTTCGCTTTTCTAAGTTTGCCTGTAATCATTAATTTTACCTAATTTTTCAAAAAGGATAACTAGTTTATGCAATTTTAAATATATTGAATTAAAATAATATTATATGTTTAATAAAATTAAATTTACCTTAATTACATTTATTATAATTTTCCTTATCTTACATTAGGAAGATAATTTTGGTGACATTAACAGGAAAATAAGAATTACACACTTCGGATTACAATTGGTGGATTTAGGGGAAAATATAGATAATTTTAGAGGATTAATACGTGATTGACCTGGTAACACTGTCTCGTTTCCATAATCGTATAGCATTACACTTTCAAACAGTGCACTGCATATCATTTTATTTGTCTTCTCGAACATTTCACTCCACTAGCGAAAAGAATTTAGCATTTCAATAGGCATTCCACCATTAATTGACCAATCAATCTTAGTTTTTGTCATACCGCTACTTTTTAGCATGAGCAGCTTAAGATTATGAGATAAAATATATAAATCAATCCTTTCCTTTCTTGGGTTCAGTGAAATAAAAACATCCTAGAAATTAAGTATCAGATAATCCCGACAGCCATAGAAAATCAAGTAAAATATAAATAAATAAATAAAAATTAGAGTAAGGTGTTAATACTTGAAGATTCGTTTGGTAAAAAGAATACGGAAGAAAATATTTATCATATAAATAATCTTCCTTATAAATATCTTTAGTTTAGATTCCACTGAACACCCCGTATACTAAATCTCTCTTCATCCGGACTGAAATGCACTAAGCGTAGATACGAACCAGTTCCGCGATTTCCAAATGGAATTGACGATTCCCATTCTCTACCGTACTCGATAATAGACTATTGTATAAAAATCAGCACTAACAACACACAACAATGGAATAAGTATCAACAACAATACAGCTAATATTGGCCCACTCAGCATGTTGATAGTAATACACCTTTACCGAAAATATAAATAAAATAAACGATGGAGTAAAGTTAAAAATGCAGAATTATTTTTATTTTTTTATAAAGTATTGATTGTTTTTATGCGTCAATTCTTGATTTCATTTTACAATGTTAAATCGTGAGGAATCAATAAAATCGTATAATAGGCTATAGCAGTGGTTCCCAAAAGATGGTCCGTAGACCCCAAAGTTTGCAAAGATTCCACGAATGGCTGTTGAAAATAAGTTTTCAAATACCTTTGTAATAAACCTTTTTTTTGTTTATTTTCTCGTAACTTTTTAAAAAATAATAATGTGATCTTTTATTTAATAATTTCATTGTAATGAACATAAAAGTATGCTGTACCACAATAGACCAGTCTCTAGATTAAAATAGATTATTGTACAACTTTATACATACGACTATAAGTATTCTTAATAAAAAAAGAAGGGAAAAAAAACATAAAACTTTTTCATTTTACTTTTTTACTATATCCCATTACCTATTCAGATAAATGGAATAAACTGTTCGACAGATTAAATTTGTAGTTAGGCCTAGTTATAATTGTACATGCTTTATAAAATTTCAGCTTGAGCTCAGATAAACGTAGTAATTTATTTTTCTCCAATATTATTCTTTAGATTTTTTTTTTAATCTTTCATCGGTTTTTAACCATTACAAACCCTGGTGGTAGTAAAGCGAATGTGAAAGATATGATTCTAACTTAAACACACCTTCAGGTGTCACCGATGATTAAATTAATTTATAGAGAGTTCACGGATGACTAGCATTTGTGATCCACAGGGATATAGATTATAGCAAACTATAGATATAAAATAAATTTAAGATTGATATCAAACAATACCAAACTGTAATATATTGTAGGAAATCCGAAGTTGAAAAAAGGTTTCATTCAGCTCGAGGCTAAGGCCAAAAAACTAAAAAAATAGTGTTTTCTAGTCATTTTTTCAAGAATAAATAAGATAATCGCTAATATTATCATAATACAGTTTGATGCTTACTTCGTGGTGCTTAAAATATTTCATATAAATCAGCTAAAACCAGTTATTAATTTATTAATTATTAATTATTCTATTATTAATTTATGGTTTACAGGCCATATGATAAAGGAGATGAAGAAATGAAACCAGCTTGAGCTCAGATTAACTTTGTAATTTATTTTATTTGATGATAAAAAATGAGCCCTTCATCGCGAAAACCAGAATTTTAGAAAGTTTCTTCAAAATTATGAGCGTTAAACAGATAAAGATTAAACCTTTTTGGAAATCATTTAATACAGGATTTTTCTGTTATTGTATATCGTATTCGCTTGTGTGGAACATCAAGTAACAAGTGGCTTTTTACAATGGTATATGGGACAGTCCACCAAAAATTTAAATGGTGTTTAGTTAATATCAATATTATCAACGATTTTTGAAAATCTAGTACATATTTTACTGAAAATTTAGCACATATTATATTGAAAATATAATTCTAATTAAAAAATATTCGGTTTTGATAACAAAATTGGAATAGAAAGTATAATTTTTCGCGATACTTGAAAATTCGTCAATGGTGATTAGGATTATTTTATTAAATAAACGACTCATATATTGCATATAGGCTTTGTAAAAATATAAATAATTAATTAGCATTAAATTTTGTCCAAATTTTTTTTATTGAGACAGTTTTCGATGCAATACAAAATTTGGGAGGACCCAATTTAACTTTAATGTTATATTACATAAAATTGCACAATTTTGCTCTTTGAACGTTTGAACCAAATTTCCTCTATTAGATATAAACCTTTATATTAACAATCGTTAGCCCTTCTGTTTGCGATGGTTCAACTTCTGAATGACTTGACCGAATAATGTCATATTCATTCAATATATTTTTATATTCGAGACGATCGTTCATAGCTATGCTAGAATCAGACTGGTAAAGCTGTCAAATTATAAGCAAATTCTATATTTATAAGATGGCATTAAAGTCAACTTATGTGCATTTATTACTGAACATTTTATATTTTAAATCTTTATTGAATATTAACTTGAAGTTATTGAACTTAAAGTAAAAGTAGTTTAGAGAGTACCGGGGCCTTCTCTATCTGGTGTTTATAGATTTTAGGACGGCCTTGGACAGCATTGATAGAGGCAAAATTTTGGGATACTCTGGAAAGATGGCAGATTCCAGAAAGGGTTCTGGAATTCATTCAAGCTATTTAAAGGGAGTTTCAATGCTACACGGCTAAGAAATCTTTCAGAATTTTTCCGAATCACAAAAGGGGTTAGACAGGGCTACTTGCTGTCACCTCTATTGTTTATACTGGTGCTGGATGAGATCAAGATGGAGGCCACAGCAGGAAGGCGGCGAGGAATCCAGTGGGGTATCCAAAAAAGACTGGAAGGAGTTGAGTATGCGGACGGCACATGCGAAATGGCCCATAGAGTCGCGAACAACCAGGGAATGATGCAAGACACGGATCGGACGACATGAGTGTGAGAAGGGGAGGCTTTTCCATACCTTGGAAATGTAGAGGAAACCTATAGAGGAACTGACGACGAAGTGGAAAGCCGTATCAGAAAGGCTAAGGGCGCTTTCGCACAGTTCCGCACCCTGTGGCATGCCAGATAAATAAGTCTGGATACAAGGCTCCGCCTATTCAATTCCAACGTAAAATCCGTGCTCCTCTGTGGCTCAGAAACGTGAAGAGTGACCCAATCCATCTCAGTCCGTCTGTAAACGTTCTGCAATAGATGCTTGAGATCTATTTTGGGAATTTGGTGGCCAAGAACCATTTCCAACGAAGAGTTACAGCGATGGACCAAGTAGAGAAAAATGGAAGATGAAATTAGGCGTCACTTCATCAAGAGCCAATTTCCCATGGAGAGATAACATGAATAAAAACAATGTATTTAAACTTTTAGTATTTAAAAGATGTAACTGATTTAAATAAACATTATGTAAGGTTACACTGCGATCTTCCTATTACTATGCCGCCTTTTCGATCTAAGCTCAATTAGCAGTCTTAAATCGCCATTTAATAGATTAAAAAAGGTGGAATAATAAAAGTATCCATTTCTAAAATTTAGGACATGCAAAATTTGAAAAATGTAAAAGCTTTGTGAGGTGTGAAAATCGTATCTTCATATATAGAAACATATCAAGAGAAAAAGCACGTTCAAGCATTGGTCGACGCACACCGCATAATCGAAATGTACGGTTCGGTGGAGAAAATAGAATAGCATAACAACACTAACACGGTAATGAAAATACTATAAATCTGATAGCACGTACACAAAAAATTCAGAAGCAGCGCAACCATTATCAACAAGCAGAAAGATTAAGATGAAGACAATGGCGTCAACGCGTCACTGATGGACATAGCCATCTAAATCGGCAGCGGATGCTAATAAAACGTGCATTAATACCATTAATATTCAATCGTCTTGCATCTGAATATGAACCAAATATAGAATATATATCGCATTCTAAAATTATTATTGGCAAAATGGATAATCAGTTTGAATATCACCATGCATTTAAATTAAAGAATGAAACAGCTGGAATGTGTTGCGCAGCAGGATAAGATGTATTGCCTACATTGAATCCACCATCACGGTACAATAATGTATTGTCGTAGAAAACCAGGAAAATTGAGAACACTCATTTTCATAGAACATAAGAAATGGTAAAAATGAAGTTGAAGATGGGTGGTGAGAATAGATGGGTGGTGCCATTTCACGTTTATTATTCAAAACATGTTATAAACTTCATATGAATGGAGAGTTTTGCAGTTCTGTAAAATCAATAAAATAATTTTGCAAATATGTTAGTTAATAAAGTTAATATGGCAATATTTGCAGTTAGAAATGTTAATGAAAACGACGAAATAACACGCTATCAGATAGGCAAATGCATCAGTAGAATAAGACGAATTCTATGCTTTTCCAGATTTGAACGAGATCCAGAAGATCCAATATAAGTATACATCTAACAGATCTGTTTAAGTATGCATGTAAATATTTATTATTTTAAATTTATTTTGTATATATTCTTCTTTATTAAATCTATTGTTAAATTTATAGGTTATAAATTTAATTCTGTTTCATCTAGATTTAGATTAATCGTAATTCATTGTTATATCGTATTTATTTTTTTTTCTGACATTTTAAAACGTTACATGTTATTTTAATTCAGGTTCTGTAACTCTAACACAAAATTAGATAAGCTTTCCATGTAATAGTATTACAAATTATTTTATTTATAATTAAAAAGATAATATTTAAGGAATAATCTACTTAATTTTACGCATTATTTTGTTTTACTGTACTATTTTGCAAATTTCGAACACAGAAAAATTTCTTAATCTTGAGACTATTCGAGAATCACTTTTTTCTGGTGAGTTTCTTTAAAACAATCAGATAAATTTAATCAAAAGAACTGAAAGTGGGAATTTAGACAAGAAAAAAAATGTATCGTCACCAATTTTTTAATGCTACTTATTTTGAGATATTAATCCTAATAAAAAAAAGTACCTGGATATCCTGTACCTCAACATAACATGAAGAGTCTTGGAATCAGATAGGTTTTTTCGACTAGCGATTGTATAAAAAGATGACGTGATCAGTCTCTCATTCTACAGCTTGGTTTTCTCCCCTATCCGACCTAGCATCAAATACTCTCTTTAAAAATACTGGGCTAGCCGCGGGAGTGTCGACCTACCCAAGGGTCGATCCACAGCTAAGATAACAGAAAATTAATTTTGACCCAGTCCACAGCCGGACTCGAATCCGAACCTCGGAGTTAAGAGTCTAATGTCTTGTCTTCTGAGTAACCTTATTCCCTATTAACACCATAAAAATAAATTTTGTGTCTTAATACTGTAAAAAGTTTAATTTGTAAAGAGCATTGGACACTTACTGACAGCAGAAACACAATAAATCTATCTAGGAACTATCTAGAGTTCCGGTATAGATATATTTCTGACCCAATCCAATTTGGCAGTCTCTTTGATTAGATTGTACCCTATTTCCCTCAACCAACAAAACTGATTTCTGTATCATCCAATATCTTATCGCAACCCGCTTCTATTTATATTATTTACAACCCCAATCCAGGGATGACTTATTTGGTAAATATAGAAAAATGGAAAATTCCAATGAACTGCTTAGGAGAACTTTGAAGAAATATATTCTTCTATTTTATAGAATTGAATAAATAAATAAGATCCTTATAATCAGATCATTTTAATTTTCTTGATTGAAGAAATACAATGTTAAGATTTATAAACATAATTCATATTAGGATACTGTTTTGTTTACATATTCCATCCAATCTATTTCTATATAGCCTCATATGGCCGATAGTACTTACAGATTGCCGAAACATCAAGTATAACCTTGAGAAAGGAATACAATCAGCTAAAAACAAATTTTTTTCATTAGATCTCGTTATATCGTTATAAAACCTTTTTATATACATATATATATATATATATATATATATATATATATATATATATATATATATATATATATAATAGCGCTTGTCTAGTTGAAGTAACCGTAAACGGCAAGCAGTTTCTATGAGGATTCCAAATTAGTCGTTTGTTCAGATGGCGTTCTAGGTAGTAGATTTGTTCAAGAGGGATAAGTGGAATATCATTAAAGAACATTGTAGTGCAGGAAGTCATAGGTTAACGATGAAGTGTAAAGGTGATTTTATAAACTCCATATCCACACAACCTGGTTTCTAATTATTCTTTCCAGTCTATCCCTAACAATCCTGCAAGACATCTGAAAAGAAGATGGCCTAGATATCCTTTAACAATTTTAGGAGGATTGCAATTTTAGTGATAGCTGTAAGTAGTTTCGTCACTAAACAATGTCATCTCCTATTACTAATTATATTTTTGATGTAGTTGTAGATCCCAAAAAATAAATATATATATATATATATATATATATATATATATATATATATATATAAGTTTAGGATATGACTTACGTATGATATGATGGGTAGGTTCCAGGCCGCAGCGACCAGGGCCTCCGCACTGCAGGTGCCATCGGGTCCGATGAAGGCTACAGTTCCCTGGTCCCTCATCTGGGTCATGATTCTGATCGGAAGGGGAGAGGCAACCGCGCTGGAGCCAATGTTTGCTGCCAGGAAGCCGAGGTGTCTTCCGGGCAGCAGCTTTTCGTCTGAGTTCACCGCCTTCACAGCCAGGGGTAGTGCGCCCAGGAACACCTACAGAACAGAGAGGCTAAATCATTAACAGTTTCAGGATAAAGTTTGATAGTAATTTGTGAAACAACGAAATAATGGAAAAAATAATGTTCTTTACCTATTTTATTTTTTATTATTTCGACAAAAGATACATCAACGAAAGAGGACTCTGGTTTAGAGTTCGCGGAACTATACCAACCACAACCAGAAGACAATTGGTGTCGACATTAGCGATTGAGCGATTTTGGCTGAAAATGTAATCCTTTACTATCAGGATATTATATACCACAAGATCTATATTAGCTGAAATAATAAATATAAAAATGTTGCACAAGCTCAATTTCTTTATAAATCGATGAAGCTGCTGTTTAGTGTAAAGCGACATGTGCCCAATCCATAAACTTTGAAGAAGCTTTAGGATAGCCCAATGTCCATTAAATCTGCTAAGTTGAAAGACCTCCCCATTCCGGTGAATCCCGATTCAAAGGACCTTTATCAAGCTTTGAAATTTGAGAACATTCCTCCAGAAAATAAAAGCTAGGCTACCCTCACATTGTTGAGGATTTTTAACAGCAGGAAAAGATGTTTTATATTTTCGAAAAAGTTTGTTCTTCATAATTGTTTCCAATAACATTATTTTACTGCAGAAAAGTGACAATGTTTTTATTTTTTTCTCCATAAGTAACGTGATTCTGAAAAATATTTTTCTTAACCCTTACTCAGCTGTTTTGTCTATTTTGGAGTAATCTTTTTATATTTTCTATATTTTTGAAGGAATATAGTAACAAAAAGTGTGAAAATGAATGTGAGCAAATGCATATTATTATTCCTCTGTAAGCGATAGTTTGCAATACCTAATTTCGTATAATTTTTTTCATTAATTGTACATCAACACCTATCGGTCGTGATTGAAGTCAGTACTAAAAGGTACTTGCCTGCTCTAAACTAGTCTCCTTTACCACCCTTCTTTCAATCGCAGGACATGTGCACAGTTGTCATATTCGGTAAAAGTATGTTGTGTTCTTTAAGTCTTCATGCTCCGTTGTTATGTACAGACCCGACGAAAGGGGAGGGATAGCCCAGGTTGCAGCGACAGGACGCGGGCTCCGATAAAAAGACGTTTTATCTTTGATCATTGTATAACATATATTATACAATAATTATGTAATATATTTATATAATCTTTCTGCTGCATAGGTACATTATAAAGGACCAGGTTGGGTTTCAGTGGTAAATTTAATATTTGACGGGGGCCCGGAAAAATTTGTACGTGGGGCCCTTGGTTTCTCTCCAAGGCTCTGATTATATTCCAGTCTATTCCTGTTGTTTTTGATGTCATTGTCCATGAGGGTTGCTATCAGAAAGAGTTAATACTCAGTTGTCCAATTTTCATCGTTTAGTCGTTTATATCATTATTTTTTAAGATTTCTGTCAAGCGTACGAAGTAATATACTTAATTAGTCTGTTTGGGTCCGTAGTTTATGTAAAGTGGAGATTAAGTCAGCATTTCGCGTTTTTCCTCAAATTAAATTTTAATTTCTTAAATTCAAATCTAAACCGCCATCTTTCTATATGAACTTCACAACTTGGGTCGCATTAAACGATAATCGCCTTTCGCTCGAATATTTTTTATTAAGTAACATCCTAATATTCCAAACACTATAACGATGAAACACAATAATACGGTAGTAAATCAAATCTAAGCTCTTGGTACGTTAACAAACATTATAAAATAACAGAAAAAAACTTCCTGAATAAAACAAATTAAAAATATGAATGAACAGAACCACGCAATGTTTTGATCATTCAACTCCCATATTGCCTGAAATTGGCGATTACTTTCACATTGGTTCATCATTTCATATTTACGACCCGAAAATTATAGCATATATTTTAAATCACCCCTCGCCTCAGGTACGATAAAAGGTAAAGGCATACTGTTGGTTCCATCTTATTTCTTATTTATTGGAGAGTATTTTAAAAGTTTTCCAAACAAAAATAGTCAACGGGAAATAGTTTATAGCCTCTAAAATAAAAATATTATTTCTTTCCATTTTTTTCAACTTTAGAATATTTTTTCTCTGGAATCACAAGAGATCCTTTATTGTCACAGAATGCTCAAAATAATGCGATAGATGTTTTAAACAGATAGAAAAAATTTCAATTCATTTGGCTTACTAGTTGTCGAAAAAAGGTACATAAGTGCCTTATTTAACTTTTCTTAATTATTTACTGTATGTTGGCTAGAAAAATAATAATAGTACTGAATATTTCTGTTATTCTGAGGGAACTAAAAGTACAAGAATAAAATTTACATTCATTCAAGTAATAAAAAATTTGAAATGGGAATTGACGGTTAGCTTTGTTTCTCTGTGATTACTTGGTCAATTCTTGAATTAATAATTAATTATTGAGGCTTAGACAGTATGGAATAGCTGTTTAACTTCTTCTAAAAAGAAGATTTACTGTTCTATTTATAGTTTTTTCAAGGCCAAACAGTTTTAACTGTTATGTTAATATCATGTTTTTTGTGCGTGAAACTAGTTAACAAATTGAGTTGTCTTATAAAACATTTAATTGGCCTTCACTTAATTTAAATAAATCATTTCTTTTGAATTAGGCATCAAAATATATTTTTAAAAAGTAATTATAATTTTCGCATTTTGAAATTGCAAAAACGAACCAGAAGGGAATTAAAATAAAGATATTTTAATTCAATCTGAAGTTAATAAAAAAAATAATAAACTGAATAAAAAATTTATTTATTTTTGGACCTTTTCCACTTCCGCAACCATCAATATTTTCAGAAAAGACTCAAAATTTTTTTAAGATATAAACAAATTGTTGTTTTGTTTTTTTTAGCCTAGGTTTCCTTTTAAAGCTTACCATACAAAATTTATTGAGCCACAGGTAACATTCTTCTAATCACACACCGATCCGACTTATTCCATGTTCAAACAGATCAATACACTATATATAGGAAGTATATAAATGTTGAATTAATGGCAAGCTAAAACTTCGTGGAGTGCGTCATAATACCATGTCATGAAAGAATAGAATATAGCTGAAATATGATTTTAATAGCGCATTATAGCGAAAAGCTGAAATATTTTTTCTAAGGACTTGGATATTATAAAGCACTCAAAATTTTTCAGTTCGGTATAAAAAAAACAAACAAAATTTTAAAAACTACCTCTCCTTGACTACTCGAAGCCGAGTTTGCTTTAATACATCAACGAAAATATCTTTGAAGAATAATACTTCATCGGAGATATAAATTCGTAAAGTTTAGCGTCTAAATGTAAAGATTATAAATCGGCACATTAACCCCCGTGATCCTTGGGCTAAACGCTCAAGGATAGGCAATATCTTCTTCTGTTTATTTATCCTTCGCAGGACGTGGCTTGAACCAAATAAGGACCTCCGCCACACGTGGCTACTCCCAATGATATTTATTAGTTTCAACGTGCTTTACTTCCTTATTGCTTTTTGCGACAACAATGATGTGACAGTGTTGTATACACTGTGTGAAATTTTTTTTTTATAAGCAACTTCCTTGCCCAAATTTCCTTAATCGCTACATTGCTTTCAATTTTCATCCGTCACGCTCAAAGGTTTTTAAGGTCATTGACTACATTTCATGATTACTTTAGACAAATAAGGCGAATAAGGGGTATCCCGGGTATAAATGCCATATTAGCGATAAACTCATGTTGAAATATATATATATATATATATATATATATATATATATATATATATATATATATATAAATTATATCGATGTCATATTTTTACTTGAATAAAGATTTTATGAATGTTTAATTGCCATTGATGTTACAAGAGGATTATAAAGATCAATCACAAAGCGATGATCAATCAAAGCGAATCAATAGGTATTCAATAGGTAGTCTAAGAAGAAGAAAAACCAAGAATGAAATTAAGATAAGAATAATTTACAAATACCTAAAGCTCAGAAAGTGCGATATTTGGAACCACCAGGACAAGAGACTGACATGGATGACCCATTTCAGACTGAAAAGAACACTGAACAAAGGATTTGGAAAATTTACCAGGTTACTTGACATATGCTCCAAATAATCCTAAATTAACAAACTTACCATTAACAAAGTTGTCAAAATAATAATATACATATGCGTTTATAACCTTTATAAACATACGCGAAAAAGCTACGTGCCTCTGCCAAAGCCTCAACATCCAAAGAATTCCAGTCGTTCCAGGCAAAAGCATTGCAACAAATAGTGGATGCACCACTCCATGTGACAAATGGCTTTCTACACAAGGACGTTGACATCTCAACAGTTTCTGATACTACCACAGAATACTACAAAACATTTTTTCAACAAACTGGCTTACAGCATGAACCCCTTAGCACAAACACATAGATTCACCACGAAACCGTACAACCCACCCGACGACTCTCGAGGGGGTGGCCAAGAGACTTACTAATTGTAAGATTACCATTATCCGGAAGAGCTCAAATTTTCTTATTACAAAAATAAGTGCATTCATAATATATTTTATGTATAAATAAACAAAATAAGATTGATGCTACGTGCATCACTTTTTCAATTCAAGAATAAAACCGTGCGATTTGCACTTGGTGTTCCCTGTAGGCATGCGTGTCCTCATAATAACTATTGTGTAGTCAAGCATTCGATAAGTCTTGCACCACGGACTTATCTTTTAACTGAAATTTCTCCTTCATCCTTCTTACTTTTTATAAAAAGAATTATCCTGTGTAATAAGATACAAAAAAAAATATATATATATAATTATAACAAACGCTGAAAACTAAAAATGAATTATTAACAAATTTACTTAAATAAATAAAATTCAAAAACACAAGCCTAAAATTTAGTGTTAATGCCGTCTGCACATTACTAGCTGTACATTTTAAATAAGCTAGAAATTCTTTTAAATATAATTATTAAAACTTCCATTTGACTACAGAATCATAAAATTTTAAAGTATAAAATATAATTAAGTAGGGGAACTAATAAAAAGCGAAGCTGGATTACAACAAAAACATATTTATGAAAAGTGATATTGTTCTATCAGACAATATCTCCGACAGACTAGAATGCAGTTTATTGCTTCATATTATTTTTATACATTGCAATTGTATTTCGGATCTAAGTAGTTCAGTTTTCAAATCACTATCCATGGCTCAATAAAAATTTATTTATACCTTCTTCAATGTTACTCTTTATTGAAAGCCTTACTGGCAGCTAAACAGCAAAAGGAAGGCCCACTCAACTCGATATTAGATCTCTTCCAGTCTTCCAGTGCCAATAGTCTCGTCCTCCATTAGAGCCAATACGGTATATATACACTCCATATTTTCTATTAAAAATTAGAACAGACAAGGGAGATGAATATATTTCAAGGATAGCGTTATTTGCTGTTCCCCCATTCCCACTTGTTTCAGCAATGATATAGATCATTTCCTAGTTGTCCCACGTAGTTAAGTTCTTCCATCGCCTTCGATCTGTATGCATTACCGACAGCGGGGTATAAATATGTATCAATATATTTTACACGGCTATTTACATTTTAGATACTTTTTTATTCTTATAGACTCCCGATGTTCTCCTTATGATACAGGCAAAGAATGTAAGAAGCCTGATATCATATCATATTTAATCAACGGATTATCGTACCAAACAAACATTGATTAGGACGAGTTTAAGAAAATTTATCTACGAACTCTTACAAATGTGGTAATACAATTTTACAATTATTTAATAATAAATGTTTTGTGTTGATCATCAAGACACAGCTGATTAATATATTATACAGACGCAATGTAACTCTTACCATTTAACTGTCACCGGAATTTTCAATGGGAATTATTATAGGATACTAGTGGAAAATAACATAAAAAAATAACATAACAACCAGGGGGTGCATCCTAGGATCTACCTTAAAGAAACCCACCCCCACTGGGGATGTAAAGGGCTCTCTCTAAATATAATATTTCCTATGCCAAGTTATATTATTTATGAAATAGCATCGGTTTATACAATTTTTACAATAAGATATAATGTTTACAGATAAGAATAAGTAACAGTATTGCGTAATTTCAGAGAGGAGAGAGGGAGGCCAGAACCTCCCACGGGCTAAGTCACAGTCCATCATCAAGCAATAAACGCTGTTAAAATAATAATGTATCCATTAATTAAAAAAGTAAAAGAATTATTTATTCGATCCGATACCGATAATTTCTTTTCCATACCAGAATAACATCGAGTCGTTATTATCAATAACAATAACAATAAGATTTGACACGCTAATACTAATATGTACCAAAAATGTCAAAATATAGTCCCACGTAAAAAACCACATTACTTACGATGTGATTTTAAAAGTGGCTATCTTTAGGAGGGGGACTGTGCCGTATACTCCAGGCTTAAATAGATTAGACCAATAAAATACAGGATAACTTTGATAATCCGAAAGAATTGTTGCCCGGTGGCCGTCCGGACTACTCAATCGTCATGATTATAGATTGCATAATGTATAATATATAATAATATGCATACACCATAACCATCATTAATAAACCAAGCACGTACTAGTGATTAACACATAGACATACTAATATGCATTTGAAACGGTTGTTATTAAATAACATACATAATTAAATAAATAGATACATATATACATATATACATACATACATATATACATCACCAATATTTTTTATTATTATTTATATATATATTTTCTATTTATTATATATATATATATATATATATATATATATATATATATATATATATATACTTATTTATAAATCATAAAGTATTTAGCTGACCTTCATTTATACATTTAGTTGTTATTTATGTAATTAGGTACCTAGGTTAATAGTTATTTTGTACAAAATTATACACTTACATTGACACTCTTTAATTATAAAAAAAAAAAACTTAATTTGATATTAAAAAATTCGAACGAATCTACTGGATCTGCCATTAAGAATTTTTAAAATTTCGTTAGATTTTAAATCAGTAAGAATTCCCAGCAGCACGTTTCTTTAATAAATAACAATTACAAAAACAAAATAATTATGCTGGAAAATTTACAATTATATTTAGAATCCAGACTGGAGGGTGGAGTATGGAATTTCCCAAGGCCAAATTATCTGGGATACTATCTATGCTAGGTAAGAGAAGCTAAATTTTCTTTAAGCTCGAAGATTTACTAGATAAGCGGTTCTCAACCTTATTTGCTTCAAAATGCTCCTTTCTCAGAGTAAAATGTTAAAATAAATAAATAATAATTCGTAAAAATTATAAACTATAATTATTTAGGAACTAATCGAGGAACTGTACATTATTAGAAAAAATAAATAAAAATATTTAGTGCTTTTTTATATAATAAAACCATTAGGTGTGTTCTTTTTTATTTTTATCGAACAAGTAAAGCTCCGTATGGGACAGGCTGTTAAGATAGGTTGTGAAACTGTTTTATAAAGAAACAATTTATTTTAGGAAGATAATTAGGATAATTTTATTGAAATAAGAAAACATTTTAAACGTCGCTTTCCGGTCGTTTTCTAATTTTAAATTCATATGTTCGTTAAATATGGGTTCATGGTATAGAAGTCTCATTTTAGATTGTTTCTGCCGCCATTGGGTAATTCCTACGAAAGCTATTGCCAAATAGAATTAGTCAGATATCATATGTACGTATTGCATTTTTGTTTAGAAGAGTACAGGTCACCGTTAAACTAATGTATTCATAAACTCAATTTTAAATAAATATCTAATCAATGAGAATGAGAAAGATTAAATGAACCCAATTTTTTTTTTTTTAAGGACTTTTAGGGATGAAAAGGGAAAAAGGAACAGTCATTTAAAAACACCAATGATATTTATGATGAAAGTTTGATGTCTTAATATTTCAACGTCTTCATCACATGGAACTAACAGACCTTTTTAAAAAATTTAAGTTTTTAAAAAGTTTTTCCTATCAGCTAAAGAAAATTTATTTAAATTCTTTTCACTAAAACATAAAATACATTTTTTTTATTAAAGGAAGAAAATTTCTTCATAGAACACTGCCCAAAATTAAATTTTTCTTGTGATTTAGATGAAGAAATGATTATACAATTAAAAATAATGGGCTGCAGTTTACTTCATCACTTTATTTTCATAATTTTACAACGTTTCGGCTGAACATTAGAAAATGTTCAAAACAAGATTAATTTAAAAAGAATAAATCGTAAATTTAGCATTCCATGATTTGTAAATGAAACAATATCATGCCAATCAGTAAAGTATTTAGATGCGATGTAATCCATTTTGTAATTTAAACATTTTTGTGTCTTTCTAGATGTACCTGAAGATGGCAAGTATAGCCGAAACATAAAATAATGAAAATAAAGTGAAGAAGTAAAGCAAAGCCCTTTATTTTTAATTGTAATAAAATATAGATTTTTTTTTTCTATTTTTAACGATACTCCATCATATTTGGATTCGGGCAATAGGAAGGAATTTACAGTATTAAAGTTGTGTTAGGCTGGGTCATCGAATGTCATATAACGTTTAAAATCGTTTGAACATCTCAAAATCTTCTAAGCCTCCTTGGAAACTTTATTCCATATAAGCGTTAAGTCGAGCTGAAAAAGTGTCATATCCTATGCATAAGCCATTACGAAACCGTCGTAAATCGCTGTGATCCACCCACTCATCCTCATCGGTTATCGCACTGTATGAAATGGGATATTAAGTTTTCTCAGCTGATGTAACGTCTAGGCTTCCCGCCAAACATTACTTTATATAGTTCTGAATTTTCCTTGGTGTTGAAATAAGTTATGAAAAAAAAATGTGTATTGAATAATAGATGCCGCAAAAATGTAGGTTATACTAGTAATGAATCTTACCTTTGATATTTATACACCTATCCTAACTGATATTTATACTCAAAATTACTGTAACAATTATCAAAGTTTATGATTCATATTAAATATAATAAATACCTATAGTGAATTATACAGTTTAACATGTACTGACGTAAAAGAGACCAGGTAACATTAAATATATTGCTAATGAAATCGTTTGTTACCATTTTGTATTGATAAAAGATATTGCTTTTTAGTTTTTTGCATCATAAAATAAATTAATTCGAATAATTATAATTAGAAAGTAATGCCAAATATATTAATTCTCTAATGAAAATAACACTTTATTTCCTTCTTCATTGTTTATTTTTTATTTGTTTTACTCTAAGGTTTAAAGCTGAACTGATACTGCCTGTAATGTTATTCTAAAGGTACGTTGTCGCGGAAGAATTTATTATTATTGATTTTTTCTCGCACTTGTGGTTCATAACAGAGGTGGACATTGAACAAGTCCATCCATCTTCAATTTTATTATTTTAATTCAATCGCCAGTTTCTGATATTTTCGGAGTTTCTCTCCTACTGTGAGCTTATATTTTTGTCATTAGGTATCGCTTTTCTGTCCTCTCTCTCGAATTTATAAGTACGATATCAGGTCTGTTATGAAGCACAGTTTGGTCCGTGATAATAGATTCCTCCCCTATACAGTTTGAGGGGACCTTTTTGAAGCAGTCTATTTGGATTGTACTTACAGTACAATGGCGCCGTTTCATCCAATAGGTAAAACTTCATTGCCAGGGCCTGATGGAAAATTTTCGTCCGCATTATTATGCCTTTGAAAATACTCTGTACCAGCTAAAACTCCACAACCAGCTGTGATATGCTGGGTAGATTCAAGCTTGGCTAAGCATAGCCGACATTTTTCGGATGTTGCAGTGTCTTTTAGGACATGGCTTCCTATGATCTTGTGGCAATAACTTGATCTTGAATGCCAACTACAAAGCCTTCTGTCTCAGAGAATAGCTTTCCAACTGATTGTGGGATATTTTAGCCCCTGCACAACCGCTCGACATACTCCAGGTATGACATTCTTGGGCGTTCTAATAGTTATCTCCCATCAGGGACATAGTCCATCGTCTTTAATGGGTCCTTGTGGTCTATCATTCAGACTGCACGGCCAAACCAATTTAGCTGGCCGGTCTCTAGGAACTGTATTGAAGTTTTTTTCCAAAATCTGATAATTTAGTTAATAAATCTGTTATATTTATGAAGGCTAACATGGTCCGAATAGCAGTCAAGAAATGAATCTCAAAATACTGTTTATTATAAGCCAACATTTCGACGCACATTGCACTCATCTACACTCTTGGCTGCCAAGACCTGCAGTGTGGGTCGAAACGTTGTCTTATATTAAATAGTTTAACTATTTTGAGATCCATTTCTTGACTGCCATTCGGACCATCTTATCCTTCATTATCATCAATATTGGCAACCAATTAAATGTTCATATTTGATATTAATTATTTATATTTTAACCTATTATATTTATATTTAAATTTAAATATATTATATTTATCTAAATCTAATTATATTTCCGATGTTCTCTGACGGTCTCAGAGAATTCAGACAGATCTGTCAACTTATACATTGTAAACCTTGATGAACGTGACCGGAATGTATCCAGAAAATCCGCCTCTGAATCATAGAATAGATCGACTATAATTCAAAACATGGAAGTCTTGAAGAAAGGAATACCTCATAAGCAAGATTATTAGATAATGCACATACATAAAGGCACTTGCGATCTGAAGAGTACTTGTTAGACTAAAGACAAATTATAGTCATAGTACTTCAATGTCAAATGTTTCATTGTTCATAAGTTACCATCTGGCTCTACAAGTTTACGGCAATAGAAATGGAGATAGGCAATCGAAATATAAACGAAACAAACCTAGAAGCGTTAATAAAAAATTTCAATAATAAATCTTACATTTTGCCAACTACACTCAAAACAAAGTAAATCAACAGGTATAGATGGCCAAAATGATTAAAGCAACGGATGTGGGGCATTATTCCTCAATTCTTCCTCAATTTCTGTATTTATTAGCAATTAATCATACGCACAAGAAGTAAATCAGTATTTTAAATAATAACTTTATAGGTTTATTGTTACGAGTAGCCTTCAAGAGGGCAGCCATTTCTCTAATCAAGTGCATCTAGGTCATTACAGCCCCAGGAATTTGATTTAAAGGGGGGGAGGGGGTGTTCCGGCATTCCCGGAACAGTGTCTTTCACACGCCGTTCGGTATTGTCATATCTAATCTGAAATAACTTGCATAACATCAATATTATTGTCTAACATTATATATACTTTTATTCGAGGATATTTAAATTCTCATGTTGGCGACAAATAACTGGCATGATCTGTCTAATATTAGTTAACACTAATTTCATTAATTTCAATACTAAACTACGAGTAAAGCTTTGGATTGGAGTTCAGTGTCAATCGCAAGGCAGCAAAGGGTTGTCTTGAAGATTTTTACGGACTTAATCTTCCTTTTTCATTCGGAAACTAATCTAGAACACCAACCTAACAAAATTAGTATTATGGAAATCAAATTCATGTTATATCATATCTTATCTTTTTCCTTATAAACTTTCTAGTTCGGACAGAGGGACGAAAATAACAAAAATCTATCAATAAGTCTTTAATTTTCAAACGGAACGGCCTAGAACCTTTAAATTTTGCATACTTGCCAGCATTCCTTTGTGAATTCAACCTGTCAATTATAATATTCATAAATTTAATAAAAACTATAACTTATATAATGTATTGAAACCAAAGAAAAAAAAAAAGATAATGTCAGTCTATATAACACAAGCGAGAAAGAAAAAAAAACTCACTTTCTAGCAGAATTAAAAAAATATATATGCTAATAAGTTTTTCAAATACTTCTTATTAAACCCCAGAATTTACACAAGTGAATCATGTGAATCATGAACAACACCTATTTATTATCTAGATAATGGATTGAAAATGATATTACATTTAATAATACTATTTTGACTAGAGGGTGAAATTTTTAGTTTCCAGTCCACTTTCTCAAAAATTGTTAATTCAGTATTTCTTAGCGTCTAATCAGAGTAATTTCAAATGTTTTGTATGAATATTGTAGGACAATTAATCTTGTACAAGGTTGGTTTTGATGCATTTTACATTAAACTGAACTAAAAAATAGTTATTAAGACGAAACCACTGACATATCAAGCTTTTTTGCGTTTTCTTGTTGTCATTTTTGCAGATATAATCGGCACCGTATCTCAGTAACTCTTCAAAATTTTCCTATATGTTACGTATAAAACTTATAGAAAATTAAATGTTTTTTTAAAATCGATAATTACAATAGTAATATATAAAATGTAATATGTAATTTTAAGTATTATACGTATCTTGTTCCAAAGTACGTATTGATCGCTTATCCAGATCCTTACTGACTTATTCTTGTTAATTTAATGTATGGGCAAGTAGGGGCTAACAGACTGTAGATCGACAAATAAGTCATAATTTAAAATATTCTTAATTTTTCTGATTTCGATTTGGTAATTAATAGGCAATAAAAAAATAATTCATATTCATTTACCAATCTTAAAAACATGTCTTAAGTATAAATCATTTCTAAGGATATTAGAATTAAAACAAGACTCTTGATTTTAGTGCGATTTATCATCAATTTCCACAATTTGTTCATTGTGATTGATCCTTCTATACCATCATGCGGATGTCAACTGACAATTTGATAAGCTTATATTTGGAATACCGGCATTGCAGGTGGATATATTATGAAAAACATTTGGAAAAATTCGTCAACAACATATATGTATTCATGCGAACATTTTCATTTGCCTTGAATTTTTTTTTAAAGAATTGGTTTTGCCCGCTTCATCATTTTAAATATTATCAAATTCAAACATTATAATTGCTTTGGACGATGGCGACCTTCCTCTTTCAATTCTGGGAAGCTTATTCTATAGAGCGAAAATTCGTGTAATTAATTCGTGTAATTTGTGAAGATAAATGCGCTGAGTCTGGTAAAGAGAGCTCAAACAAAAGAAAGCCTTTGGAGAGAAGTAATTCGAATCCTCTCCACTAAAAGATTTCAGCTGAAACTAGCGTTAGCAGCCAGTGGATAAATCGGTTGCCTAATAGCATGAGGTGTACAATAACAAAACAGATTAGTGCGTCCAATAAGGTATGAATTGCATTGGTAATTTTCAGTAAACTTCACATCTGCATGAAAATTGATTTATAAAACACTATTTATATTAATTTTGTAACTCACCGGTTTCTGACTGTACGCTCCAAGGAATCCTATTGTCAAAGAGTTGTTCTCTCGTTCGGTTGGATACTGGTAAAGAAGTCCATCACTTTCGTTTTCTAAAAAAAATAAAAATAGATAATTTACTGAATTGTAATAATTGACAAAATGTGTTATTTGTTAGCTTTTTATTAAATTTTATTGTGTTGATGTGTCCTATTGGTATGGCAAATAAATTGGACCGAAATATTTTTTCGTAACGTTATACAGTGGAAAACATGCCTCACACCAAATGGAACATGGAACAACCGTCAGTGTGAGATCCTGTTTGGAGTGTTTGAAGTAGAGGGAAACAGCGTTATAAAAAATCCAATCACTCCAACAGATCGTGAGTGTGGAAAACGGATAGAGTGGAACAAAGAACTTCTCAGCTTTCCACACAGTTTTTAGACTTTTCTATACTAATGATAGTAAAAATTGTTTGTCACTAAATACTTTATTGTTAAAATTTATGATATTGATTCTGTAAAATATTTTTTAATATATTTTTTTGTCTTTATTTTTTAAATTCACACCAATCTATTGGACAGCCAGTGAATGTGCTGGCTAAGAACATGTTAACGTGGCATGAAAGGCATGAGAAAGAGATTATTGGCACCTCTTCCTGTAGTGATGATCGGATATAGTTAGGCTAGGAGATCCCTCATCCAGCTCCTCTTCAGCCTTTTGCGAGTTTTGTCAGGCATGTTGGTTGTCGCCATGGCTTGTACGAGGAGTGTGTTAGGATGTCCGTGTAAGTTATCGTGAAATCGTTTGTAGTGGGTCCGTATGTGTTTGTTAACTGTAGGCATATTGAGGTCTGTATGTAACATAAAGTTGCTGATGTACCAAGGAGCTTTGGTGATAGTCCTAAAAGTTTTTGACTGAAAAATTTGAAGTTTTTGTACGTGTGTTTTTTTGGCTGTCCCGCATATCTGTATTAAAGTGCAGTGATATTTGAATAAGTATTCAAATCATGTCTAAGTTTCAATTTTGATCGTCTTGAAAGAAGTGAATATAACAGTTTTAGTCTTTGATTTAGCGTTTTTTGTTTATTCATGATGTGTGGGCCCCATGTCATTCTTCTGTCAGGCCAAGGCATCGAATTTTGACTGTCTGCGGAATTACTACATTGTCGAGGTATATTGGAAGACAGGTTTCTTGTCGGAGAGTAAAAGTGAAATGTTGAGATTTTTTTTTGATTAAGTCGAATTTTCCAAAGTTTGCACCAATCGTGAAGTTTTGTTAGGTTTTGTTAGGTGATGTTGTACTCAGTCTGTGAGTCGTGTGCTGAATTTAGATGTTTTGTTAAAATTGTTGTATCGTCTGCATACGTCGCTTTCAGAGTTTCGGTGCTGTTTGGAATATCATGTGTATATATGATGTAGAGTAGCGGAGCTAGTTCTGATCCCTGAGGTACTCCTGCTAAGGCCGGTCGAATGGCAGACAGTTCTGAGCCTTGGCAGACAGAGAAAAATCTTTCAGAAAGAAAGGATTGAAGAATAAGATAATAGCTAGCAGGCAGTATCGTCTTAAGTTTGAAGAGAAGCCCCTTATGCCAGACTATATCGAACGCTTGAGCGACCTCCAGAAATACTCCTGTTGCATATAATTTTTGCTCTAGCGCCGTCGCAATGTTTTCCGTCACCCTGTGTAATAGTTGAATGTTGGGTTCGGAATCCAAATTGATGGTCAGGTATTATATTATTGTTCGTCAGTATGTCAAGAAGTCTTTTGTACAGTAGTTTCTCAAAAATGTTTGAACAAATCGGGAGCAGACTGATAGATCTGTATGATGATGGAGCAGCTGTGTCTTTGTTTGGTTTATGAATCATGGTAATGTGTGAGTATTTCCATTGTAGAGGGAATTTAGTCGTTCTGAACATTGCATTGTAAATAGATGTTAGATTCACCAGAGCCTTCCTTGGCATATTCTGGAACACTTGAGCATTTATAAAATTGAACAATGGAGTGGAGTGATAGTCAGTGTGAATTTTGAAATTGTGTTAACTCCAAGTATTCCAACCGCCTTTAGGGTAGTAAAGTAAAATGCATGAAAACATTTTTTTTTTCAATCTCCAGGTAATGTAATGCTTCTTAACTTTAAGAAAACCTACGGTTTTTTAATAATTTGTAAAATACGTTAGTGGACATTTACGAAATGGTTGTTGGAATAACCTGGAATAAAAAGGAAAAGGAAACATGAAGAAATTTTAAAATGAACACATGCCACAAATTTATTTGAAGATCAACATCCTTAAAAACAATTTTTTGGCAAAAAATAAAAATTTTCATTTAAAATGAGAAACATGTTTCTATTCGTGTAAAAATTTAAATTATAGATTTTACTTTTCCTTAGGGTCTCTTGGTAATTTGGAAAATTATATATCGAAAAACGGTCTTGTGCCGACCCCTTTTAGTTCCTGACTCCATCTGACTGTAAGCATCTCCTGCCATCATTTGACCATCTGACCACCTCAGCTTTGGTCTCCCTCTCCTCCTTGTCCCATGGATTGTCTATGTCAGCAGTATTTTGGGCATTTGTTCATCCGCCATCCTGGCGATATGACCTGCTTAGCTTAAGCGCCTCAACTTCATTGATCTGACAACATCTGCATCCCCAAAAGTGATGTATATCTCCTGGATCGTGCATCGCCTCCAATTTTCTTCAATCATTACACCTCCAAAGATACGGCGGAGTACTTTTCTTTAAAAAATGAGGAGCTCCTTTTCGGAACCCTTGGATGTTGTCCAACACTTCGATCCATAAAGAAGTTCAGAGCGCACCATTGTTTTATAGAGGTGGAGTTTGGTCTGCCTTGAAAGGATACGCTTGCTGAGCCTTTTCCCCAGCCAAAAGTAGCATTTGTTGGCTGCGGTGATCCTCTTTCTTATCTCAATATCGGGGTTATTATTCTGTGTGACCACAGATCTCAGGTAAGTAAACTCCGATACTTTTTCAAAGTTATGAGGTCCAATAGTAACCCTCTTACCTGGCTTAGGAGTCTCTTCTCTTACCATGTACTTGGTTTTGGACTCATTAACTTCAGGTTTAAGTCTGGTTAGGATAAATGGTGAAAAATTCGAAGAATTTCGTGCAGAAAAAGGACAGAAAAAGCAAGTTGATGCACTGGCCTGTATATTGTTTAATCTGGTACTTAAGAAGCCTCTGGCAAAGAGACACGGGTTTATGTGGACGAGATATAGGACAAGGAAACATATTTACGAGGCTTGTAAAATTGTTGGTCTAGCTGACATTAGTGACATTGTGAGACGCTCTCTTCAGGCCGTGACTGAGGCTTTTCTGGCACTGGAGGGCACAGCTAACAGGACTTGGACTCGAAAAACTTAATATACTCGAAAAAGAAGCTGTAATAAAACCATCTTTTGACTTTAGACCAAAAGTTTTTGAGAGGCCTCATTAACCACCATTACGCAGCGTTCAACTGCTAGCTCAGACAGTTCATAGTTCATCCTAATTTTATCATAATTTATCAATCCCTAATTAGTTCATAGTTCATAGGTCTCTTCAGAGTGACCAATGAAGAGATTAATTCGAAGATCAAGAATCTAGTGAAACATCAAAAGAATATAACTTTCATAATTTTCCATGAAACTTATAGAGCTTAGCTTCTTTCAAGGTCATCCATGCGAGTTTTTTTTAGTATATCATGTTTAAAATTACCAATATACCCTAATGAGAAGTAACTAGTAGTAAGTATGCCAACATCCATTTCGTAAACATTTGTTGAAGTATTTTTGCAAACTATTAGAAAATTAATAAAAAGGTACGTTTTCTAAAAGTTTAGAAGCATTGCTGCCTGAGGATTAAAAAATTCTGCAAGAATTTTACATGTCTGCCCTAATGGAAATTATTCCGCGGTATAGCAACCTAATGGCAAACATGTGGAAGGTACACATCTCTACCTAATCCAAGCATAAAAGTTATAAGGGTGTTCAGTTTTTGTCTGACTGTGAACATCGATTGTTTAACTACGAACAAAATAGTATTGCTTTATTAACGTAAGGCACACTTCTGCTTCACAAAGTGATGGTCACTTTAATGAATGTTTTAAAAGTGAATTCATAATAACCGTAAGTAGGTTTCACATATCGTCAAAGTTGAATAATTATTTAAATTATATTTTTTTAAATGTTATTCAAAATAATGTTTTCCATACGTCAATACGTCAAAATTCCAGCTACATTGGAAGATATACTTTTTTCTTAGCATTATTTTTATCTCAGTTGGGTAAATAACTTTTGGCATAAAGGTTAACCTGTTCGACTGCATACTGCACATTTTAGTGGCTAATACAAACTACACGTCAATCACTGCACCCTGCTAAGCTTTTAAAATAGAAATACTGAAACAAATAATTATAAATAACTTTTGATGCTAGTTTTTTCTCAAAATGCCTAAGGCAAAAATTTAATTTTCTCCAAAGCATTAATTTGATATATAGCAAAATATTTTATGTACATTTTAAATTGGCATTTATATAGGAATTTATATAGGAATATTGGACTTATATGAAATTATAAGTCGTGCACCGAATATACTAATGTTACTAAGATTCAATGAAATACAAATTATCCAAATGGAAAATACTTCGAAAATTATCCGTACCAGAATCCAGAAACCGCAGTTCTTTCCCTATCATCCCAGACGAACTTAATCACCATTTCATATCCTTTGCTCCCAATTCTTCGCCTGCTACTGATATTGAACACCATAGCGTCAACACGTATAGCTTCCTTTTCTTCCACGTGTCGAAAGATGAATTACTTACCACCATCCTAAAATCCCACTACAATGATTATGGTCCAGACAATATCCCAGTAAAGCTAATAAAATCCTGTCTCCCAACCCTTAGTGTGGGAAGTGAATAATCTCGAATATAAAATCGTATCAAGAAAAAAATATATATCGAAGAGCTGGATCCAAAACATAATGTGCTCATAGTTAAAATATAACTGCAACCGTAACAAGAATTCTGCGCAAAAATGTTACGCATCCACCAAAGAAAAAGAAACACTAAGCGAGACCATATTGCCAAAATCTCAAGTCAGAGGCACTAATTTAACTTTAAACTAACTTTAATTTAACTTTAATTTAACTTTAAACTTTTTTGATAAAATTGAATTTTGCTTATTTGGTGATAGGTGGAGCGCTAATTGGAAATTGGTTGTGTATGACTAATATAGTGATAACAGTAATATATAAAGATAGTAATTACCATTCAAATTTCTAGCACTGATAAGTCAAAAACAAAATGGGGTTCCACATCGTCCTTACCATATCTAAACATCGAATGTGGAAAAATGCGATTTTCATATTCGTCACTTTGAAATGCACTAGGCAAGGAAATGCAAACGTCTTGAAAATCTAATCTCCTCCCCTCCCCCCAAAAAAAGGATTCAACACATGAGGATCAGGAATTCAAGACTGGGTGCAATGCGTGCCTCAACTTATGCGTATCAAAGTGACGAATACTAAACCGCATTTTTTCACATTCAATAGTTGGGCATGATATGCGTAAATGTTGAGAATTTACTAAAATATGAAATTTGATTGCATGTTAGTACGAAATGTTGAGGATACACTTGCAATATACGTGTTTGTGCATAAAAATATTCAAAGTGTATCTTATCAAAGCTTTATCAAAATTAATGCTGTGGCATATAAAATGTCATGATCAAATTCATTAAAATTACACACATAAAAAAAAAAAAAGCGTTCCGATATTCGAACGTATATATATATATATATATATATATATATATATATATATATATATATATATATATATATATATATATATATGTATATATATATATATATATATATATTTTTTTTTTTTTTCGGTTGGCTCAACAGAGCTGTTAGATAGATCTTTGGCCGCCTGAACCAGCCTTCTCCACCTCTGCCTATCTTGGGTCACTGCTTTCCAGTTTGCTGCATGCAGCTTTTTCGCATCTTTGTTGATCCTATCTATCCATCTGGTTTTTGGCCTTCCACGTGGTCTCTTGCCAACTATTGTGACAATCATCGTTGTGAAAAAGCGTCCTGATGGATTGCTTCGAGCTACATGCCCCGCCCATCTTAACCTCTTTGCCTTCATATCATGAGATATTGACTGACCAGTTTCTGTAAGTAGTTCTTTATTGGTCTTTCTTCTCCAGGATTTTAGATTCTGATCCCATATCGCTCCGGTTATCGTACGGAGGACTTTCCTTTCAAATCTCTCTATTCTGCTTTCTTGGGTGCCGGTTAGAGCCCTGGTCTCGCAGCCGTACATCAGAACTGGTTTTATCACCGCATTGTACACCCTTCATTTGAGATTTCTGGAGATTTTTCGGGTTTTCAGTACTCTTGAAAGAGAGAAGAAAGCTCTATTTGCGCTTGTTATACGCTGGTCTATCTCTGTATGCTGGTCGTTGACTGAGGTTATTGTGGAGCCGAGGTATTTAAAGCTGTCTACTTTCGGGAATGTTCTGCCATCCACGCAGATACTATTGTTGGGGTGGATTTGTCGGCTAATGTGAATTTGTCCTACCTGTTTTAGGATAAAGATCTGGTCTAGCGTGCTCCTTCCTCTTCTGAATCCTGCTTGGTGGTCGCCTATTATATTTTCATAGTGGGGATATATTCGGTTTAGCAGGATATTAGTCATTATCTTATAGGCAACCGGAAGGAATGCTATGCCTCTGTAGTTACCACATTCATACATGGACCCCTTCTTTAGGATAGGGCATATTCGTGTTCCAAGCCTCCGGTATCCTTTCCTCCTCCCATATTTTCTGGATTAGTTCCATCATGTATATATATATATATATATATATATATATATATATATATATATATATATATATATATATATTATTTTATATTAGTAAATCGTCAACATTTCGTGTGAAAAACTACTTTGAAAATTATGAGTAAGTAGAATATATCAGTTTAACTGCTATTGAATAACAATAACAAAACCCTGAATCTATTAATTTAATGGAGTGGGATTGTGCTAAATCAGGTGCTCTCGGCTGTTTTCGATTTCCCTTTGTTTCAATGCGATCCTGATTGCTATTGCAGCTACTACGCACCAGCTCTATGTTTAGTTATTTGAGTGGTGTCCATATTCATAAATGGAAGTTGATTTAAAGACCAAAGCAGCCGAATTGGCAGATACCTATGCAGAAAATTTGAAATTGAATGTTTTATCTAATCATTGAGAATAGGAAGAGGCTTGAAAGATACCATTGCATCACCATATTAAGTTTAATTTATAAAAATAAACTGGAAGATGCGTATTCCAACCTTACAACAGTCTTGAAAATATTCCTTATCATGTCAGTTTTTCTTTCTTCTGGAGAAAGGAGTTTCAGCAAAGTGAAACTGATTATATGTTATTTAAGGACCACGATTGCTCAACAGTGTCAACAAATATCATCATAAGCTCCTGCGCATAGAGCGCAAACGACCTTCTTCCATAAACTATGAGATCATAAGCATTTCTGCTACAAAAATATAAATATCGAAAAGTGGAATTTTAATGTAATTTGTGCATGTTTATCAATTGATTACTAGAATATTATTTTTTTCATGATCGCAATAATTCCCCTTAATATACCAATATTTCTTATATAGATATATCTAAAGTAATATGGTGACGCTCATAACAACATTATTTACAAGTAACGCTGAAATTGATTCAGATTAAGTAATAGATCTTTCATCTGGGATACAACTATAGTTATATACATAAAAGATAAAAGGATTATGAATTATGCAAATGAAATATTATTTGTAAGATTGTCACTTATTATTTTTTATCAAATTATGAAAATTGTAAATTTTGAATATATAATTAAAAATCCTCTCATTCCAAGTAAATATATTTTAAAATATCAGTACTATATAAATGCAGCTAGAATATAAATTTATTTATTAATGATCACATAGATTACATCAAATATCCTCTAGCAGAAAGCTCTTAATCAGTCTCAGTTTCCCAATTAGTTTCCCGTTAACGGATCTTGTTAATAATATTCATACCGACCTCATACATCATTTACTATGTACTCGATACAAAGATGCATGATACATAATATATTTCATAGTCACTCGAGTACAAATATTGATCCCACTCTTATAATAAGTGCATAAGATTTAGATGCAGTAAAAATAATAATGCCCTCTGCGTTTGTCGTGATGTAACTAACGTTAAAAGCAGAAGTTGCGCGTTTTGAATTCCCAGAAATAAATTTTGATCTTCATTTCGGCGTTATTTATGTGTTGCGAAAATAGTCAGTAGATTATCACCGAAGAGTTAAGGTAACCAACCATATTGAGTATGGTCAATATGCCACCGCAGTGTCAATATACGATATTTCAGGAACTTTTTGGTATGCCTCCATAAGCTACCATCTTCAGAAGTGAGGTCAGTCAAAAAGTATGCCATAGTCTGTCTAAACTTCAGCGTTTATTTTATCGGTTCGTTGATTATTTTGTTTGGACTGTCATAGTTTGGGGAATCTTCTTTGGGTTTTAACCAGATTCTTAATTTTTTTACGTAATCAACGCCACGTACGCTAATGTTCAAGATTGAGTGAAGTTATAGTGAGCAGTCCACTAATATTTTATAAAAGCTCATGGAAATGTGAATGGGGTTCAATTTCCTGGATAATGTAATATTCATAGCACCATCTGGTGTATATGCAATAAAACTTATTGTCCGACCATACCCGTCGTCGTTTGGACCCGCTGAATCCTTCCGACCGTTCAGTATTTCGGGTATAGTATATACTGCCCCGTGTCTATTTCTGATTGTAAGTCTGATCTGAAACCACAAGTAATTTAACCAAACTAAACTTTAGAAAAATTTATGCCAATGTGTTTAGATGGAATCTCTGGTAATGAAGCAGTGCATTGTACAACTCGGAACAGATTTTTTTAAATTTATATATATGCTGATGCATGATATATATATATATATATATATATATATATATATATATATATATATATATATGCATAAATCATGCTGATGCATGATTTTTAGTAAAATAAATTAACAAAACGGTGATTTTTGGAAAAATTCTCGTTTTTGGAAAAAAAATGTTTTTTTGAAAAACATTATCTCGGAAACTAATTGACGCACAAATGTCTATTACTACTCAAATTGGAGCAGTGCACAATAAAGCAGTATATAATAAAAGAAAGTGTTCATGATATTTGCCAAAATAAATTCTCAGAATGGTTGATTTCTCGTTTTTCGTCGAAAAAATTGTGTTTTTGAAAAACAATATCTCTGGAACTAGGAAATTTAAACAACTCTATTGCGACTCAAATTTAATATTCTTAAAAAAAAAATTCTCATAATGTTTTTCGCGTGGTTGCTAATTTTCAAGATATTGAGCATGGAATAAAAAATGAGCAAAAATTTAAGGTTTTTTATTGAATATAATTTTTTTTTAATTATTTCAGAAATTTTAGAGGGCTCCTAGGCTATTATTGCACCTTAAGGAACCTTCAGACCAAATTTAGTGCTTCTAATCGCTATGCAATGCTTTAGGAAATTTATTAACATGATATGTTAATAAATTTCCTACAGCTGTATTGTATCATCATATTATAATCATCAAAATATATCATATTATAATAATGATTACAGAGAATATAGGTACACAACTTTATTGTGTGGGCATAAAAAATACCTTAGACTTAGAATAATTTATAATTAATTAAATAAATATATATTGTGTGTATTTTACTCGGTAAACATATTTGTATTTATTAGTTTTGTTTTTTAAATAAATTGATATATATATATATATATATATATATATATATATATATATATATATATATATATATATATATATATATATATATAAAGCATTAATCTATTGCTGTATTCAACTGTCAAATAAGATGTTACTCTAAAACAATCTAAAATAATAAGATTTGCATTGTTACCATACGTGGATCTATGTTATTCAAAAAGACTTAGTGAAGAAAGCAGGAGGTCCAGACCTGCATATATAATATAGAACCAATCTCAGCAAGTGTGTGTAGTGAATATTAAAGACCTGCAATGGCTTTAAGATAAAATTTAAATATATTGAGAATAAAATTCAGGTAAAATTTTTCTTGAAACTATAGCATCCCGTAAATGCTCCAAAGACTAAAGTCAGATGTCATTACTCTTTGAAGGCTATTTGAATTTAATAAGGGCAAGTAGGGTATATAATTAATGTTATGTTAGTATAAAGGTTATATACGTCATTATCGAATCGGTTACTTAAAATATTATTTTTAATAAATTTGAGTTGGAGTATAGGGATATATGACGATCAGCCAGGCGTAATTCCTGATCTTCAGTCAAATCTGGAAATTTCTACATTTCATCACGCTGAGTGCATCCTATTTGCGATATAAAACATTCAGAACAATTTCCCAGAAGTGCCAGGAATAAATTGTGGAAAGTTTGATAATACTATTGTGGAATACATCTAGAGGTAAAATTTCCCACTCCACAGTGAAATGTAATATTATACTCTTGCATATCAAGAAAGAAGCAATCGATAAAAATATAGTTGAAATTTACAAATAATGACTTTTATTTACAATGATACAAAGTGGAAGATCGCATGCAATCATTGATGCCTCTCTAAAGAAGATAATTTGAAATCTATACTTTTGTGAAAGAAAATTTATCGAGTAACTAATTCAAAAAATAAAATCAAAAAAAGTTTATAAAAAATAATTATTTTTATGAAATTACAATGATTTTTTTTTGCTAATAGTTGGAACTCCATAGCAATAAAGTCATAAGGCAATTAAGAAAGTTCATTAATATCTATTGTTAAGTAAAAATTTTAATTTCCCTATTGTATTAGGTTATTAAAAAAGTCTTTGTGCATTAATTCATCACTGCCATTAAAGTCTCCATTTTTGTCCTTATTCGACTCTGATGTAAAAAATCAGTATCATATCATTTTCACAACGAACAAACTGAATCGTATATCTGCCCAAAGTCATGATTTCCTTCAATATCCCCAAAATATTTACGAAAATCCAATTTAATAATGAAAGTGAATAAATAAAAAAGGCATACCCTGGATAACAATCGTAAACCCCAATATATGCACGACCTCATTTGGCGACGACCTATATTCTCAAGGAATTTAGGACTAGCAATAGAAGACGGAACTCATTATTCCGTCGAATTATTTCGACTTATCATAATGAGACTGGCTTCTGATGGATTGGTTTCAAGAAAAATAAAAGCCTTCTTATACTTAATTAACGCAAGTATAAATATTATGTATTTGTCGCCAAAGAGATGAACGAAACTGTTAATTTCAATTATCTATTGAAGCTGTTACTGCTAATTATTATTTACTGGATATTATCATATGGATATTTATTATTAATAGATAAGATCAACAATAAATGTTATTTAATAAACAAAGCTGTCCAAAGAAGCTCATTTTTATTTGAAAATGAAAAAAAAAACTGCAACAGAAAAGTAAATATGAAAAATATGAAAATTAATTTATAACGAAGACAAAACTTATTAAATAAATAAATACCAATTCTTTTCTAAAATTGGGACCTTATTTGGTAAGATGTTTGATGTGGAATTTAGTTTTTACCGACAGAAAAGTGTTTTAAGAATGAAATTAATCAAATTCACATTGTTTCTAGCCAATAAAATAGCGCGGAAATACAGAATAAAAAGCTTCTTTGTGAAATAAAACAAAACTTTACCAAAAAAATACGCGTAATTAACCAAAACAATTCTGATATTAAATACGATATGGCACTGTCTCTGAAAATTAAAATAAAACAAACATTGACAAATTAAAATGAATTATGCTGAAATATTTAAAAGTATAAAATAATTGTACTACTGCACTAACAATAAAAATACAAAACGTACTTAAAATAAAAATATTCTTATTTAAATAAATTTTCAAAAAAGCCAGAGAGGGCAATGCTCGGTCCTGTTGTCATTAAAACAGCCTCTGCTGTTCCATTATTCTCAATGGAATAATGGAGCAATTTTCGTTTTAATTATGTTTTGTAATATTTTTTCTTAGTACTGTGGTAAAATATATTTTTATCTTTTAAATATTAAAGGAATATTCGTTTTAATTTTTCATTTGTCAATGTTTATTTTATTTTATTTTTTCAGCCCCTGAAGTTTCCCGTACACCCTCTATAATAAAAGCTACCTCTTTTCCTTGTTTTCATGGGTAAGCAGTCCTCGGAAAGATAATTAATCTTACTTTGTACTTAATTATTTTAATTGAACTGTTTGTTAAATTGGATCAACAATGTATATATTTTTTTTAAATACAGTATATTTCTTTTAATTTTTACCGTTTATCTTTAAATATTATTACTTTTATATAACTAGTGTGTTATTTGATAACTATTCCTGATTTTATTATTATATTTTACCAAGAAAATGTACAATACATAATATTTGTATTCAATGTATCTAAATATGAAGTTATAGATCTTAAAAACCACGTTTTTTTTGTATGTGATCCTAGTAAAACTATAGATGTATGCATGAAATTACATTAAATTTTTCGTTTAATTATCAGTGATGAATTCGTGTCGTTGATATAGGAAAATTTGCAGCATCCGATTTATGTTTTGTTTTTTTTCCACAAAAACCACGGTTCCTCAAATACCCCTGAATCCCACTTGGCATTTTACTTCTTTAAAATTTAAGGGAAAACTTCATTTATTTATTCTTAATTTTCCTTGCAACGTCTATAGTAATCAGCAAAAGTAACATCGTCAAACAGAAATACGTTGTATAAAATTTTTCAACCATTTTGTTTCTTAATATGGCTTAATTCAACAAATGCGCCGTGTCCAACTATAGAAATTTATCTTTGTCTAATTTTTACGAAAACATTACTTTCCTTTTAGGTCTAAAAAGATTTAAAAAGCATTATTTTGAGTTATTTGTAATCGGTTATGATTTTTAACCCATCACGAACTGAATTTCATTAGAATCCACTACTACTTTTTTAATTTCCATTCAGACCAAAGATTTATTTTTTTTATTAGCTTTTGTATGCCTTTCATAGTTCTTTAGTACTTTCTTTTTTTTATCTTCTCTGATTTATATGATTTCATTTTAACATTTTTCAGATTTCATAGTGATTTGTATATTTTTTAGGTTCTAGATTTCAGTGATTTCGTTTTTTGTATTTTTAAATCAAATTTGTTGATAATAACCGCTTTAAAACTTTTTTTTCCTCATGAATTTGCATCAATTCCATTAATTTATGAACAGCGAATGAGCTTGGATCAATTAAATCAAGACGAATAACGAAAAGCAACAAAAATAATAGGTTGGGTCAGCGAATCAGATTGACAACTCACATTAAAATTTTTAATGCTATAATATTACTTGATATATGTTAACTTCTGGAAATTATCAACCTTCTAATTACGAAATATCTTGATGACATATTCATTATTCGACGTTTCGAACCATCAGTCCATCCTCAGAAAATTCTATAATTGCTCAGTCTTCACTATATTTGACATCTTCAAAAGTATCTTTTTAAAAATTTTACATATAAATTTATTTATTTATAAAGTTTATATATATATATATATATATATAAGGTATTAAAAATCGAAGATATATGCATAAAATATAAATATATTTATATAAAGATTAGGCTTAACTTAAATAAGATAAAATTAAAGAAACATTTTACGTTATTCCATTTCATGGAAATATTCATATGAAAAAAGAAAATTGTTCTTCTTGGTTTTTTGTTTAAACTGATTGGTTAGATAAAAATATTGAAAAAGTTGAACCATCTTATTTTATAATTAGAACATTTCAAATTAGGTTTTTGTCTTATAAATAAGGCGTTAGTTATTTTAACTAATGATTTGTGATCTGTGTCCTTCTTCCTTTTTATTTTTAGTTTTCCAGTTAATGTATAACATTCTATTAACTTAAAATTTATAGGTAACTATGAAGATTAAAAATAAAACTGCTTGCCAAGGATGAAAGTATTTTAGAATAGTGTGATCGAACCGGTCATATAGTTAGTATAGTTTTTATAAATAGTATAATGTTGTAAAAATATAAAATGTAAAATATGAGTTTAGCTATTATGATCTGAAAGACCCTTAAGGTTATGTTCAAGTACTGAACAGAGGCACCACATAGGGGATTAGGTCATGGGATAAAATATAATATTTACATAATTTATTTTTCATTTTTATAGGTAATCGATCATCTATTACAGATGAAATCAGGGAAAGGGAAATAATTTCTTCTAGGATCATTTTAAAGGTACTCGTAAACCCTGAGAATATTTCTGAGAAAACTCTATAAATGTTCAATGACAAACACTTGTCACAGAGACACGTGCGCCAACAAAAACTTCAGGAGTGTAGGTCAGTCAATGTTCATGAGAAAGTTGGCTCATGAAACTGTCTCCACCTATACTACATCCACCATAGTATCATTCAACTTGGCAGGTAACTGTTGGATGGGTCATTTCATAAAGAGTACGAGGATGCTGTTGAGCTAGAGGCAAAAATATATTTAACTTTATCATTTACGACCGCAAGAGGTAAGTTATTACAGTTATTATACTATCATCAATGTAGTTGGCGTTAGATGTTCGCAAGTAAAAGTGATGCCTGAAATATATTCGGCCCTTACCTCAAACTTTAAAAAACTGAGACTTACTTAAAAAATAAAATCTGACAAGCCTGCTTAAACCGGTCGAAACAGTTTCAAAGTGTGTTTAGATAACTCAATCAACTAAATTTTATTAATCAATATTCCTGATAGCTTCGATCTGGCAATTCGTCATATGACAAGGACTCTTTCAAGCGCAACATGAATATTCACATCCCTGATTCATTTACGGAATACCGTCTTTGTTGTGGCTTCTTCAACCTCAGTTCTGGAGTAGTAGAAAAATTCGATTAAAAAAAAAATCTTCGTTTTATGTTTCATTTAGAACATCCACAAAAAATGAGTCTGAGTTCTTTTTAAATCTTGAGATTTCTTTGGGGACCGAATTTTATTAATTCCTCGTTGAATAAATATTCTTCTCCCGCAGATGATCTGATGCCTTTTGCAAGCAATGGAAGAAACCTCTAATTTACATGAACTGTTAAAGATCGACCCGCTAATAAATATTGAAAGAAAAAAATCCTCTGAATCGAAAGACTAGTGGAGATCGGATAGTTCATCTGAACGGAACCACATAGAGGTAAGTGCCTTTGTGCCCAATGAGAGTGGTCAACGTTTTAGTAAAGAACTGGCGAACACGTTATTAAGCAATACCGAACGAGACGAGACAGAAGACCTTCGATTGGCGGCACACAATGAACTGCAAGCATTCACTATGTAAATAAGAATCTAAACAATAGGCACTTATTAAAGCTTAGTGTGAAGACTAATCATTTAAAAGTCATGCTGAAGTTAAGTAATGCCATATTACGTTAAATTATACCTACAGTAAAATCAACGGAAAAGCAGTAGCGAATATAAGCACAGACTAGAAACTTGTCTGGGGCGGCAATATTTCGGGAGCGGTCAAATTTTAGTGACATTAAATTTTTCAATTCAAACGAATTAGTAAAGATATAAATTAATATATTTTAAAAAAAAATCAATTAAGCACCCATAAATGTACAAATTGTCTCTGCTTTGTTATTATATTCCCTCAGCTATATATCAAATATGTAGTACCGGGAAGGATTTAGATGGCGAAAAATTTTGAATACGAGTTTTTAACGGAAATACGCTTTTTAAGGTCTCCTGAGTAGAAATAACCAAGTCTCGAAAAATGGTCTGTGTGTATGCGATCAGACTAGCTCAAAAATGAAAAGTTGTAAGAGACTGAAATTACGTATTTAAAGCAGTTAAATGCCTGGGATGTTGAATAAAGTCATTTCCCTGAAGTTCTTTAACTTTATATATTTATAGTAACAGAAAAAATGCAGAGAAAAATTATGATGAAGAGAAAATTTTATTTGCGCTTAACCCAAAAAGTATGCATTTTATATACAGTTTATGAACTGAATCATATGAAAGGTAATACAATTTTCAAAAAATAAAAAAAAAATAATAATAAAAAAAAAAAAATCTAAATCGGATCTATATTATCAAAAAAAATCATATTTTATAAGCACTACAAGATTAGACCCTAGATGGAAAGCCGAGTGTGTCCGAAAGCAGACGGGTACGACCGAGCCTCCACCCAGCACGTCCTCATCCTGTTCTCTACAAGACTGTAATATTATTAATGGAAATTAAATATTTCTGTGGAATATAAATAGAAACTTTTAAAATTTATTTGCAAGTTGACAAACTAAAAATATATAGTGCACAGAATTGTCATACAGCAATTGTTTAAAAAACTATTTTATTGCACTTTTGTAAGAGAAGTAGGTACATGTTGCTGAAAATATTTCAAGTAGTGCTTAAAATTAAAATTCATTAAAATTATTTTTAAAAATGGATGATTATTACAGGATGGTAAGTGGAAGTTGTGTGATGCGCGCACCACACCGGATTTTTAATTATAAAGCAATAATTGTTTTTGGAGATAGAAGCGGCGGAACAACAAACCGCTCCAGCAGAAAAGTGGAATTGAATCGTGAATTGCAGAGGGTGATTGTATATTTATTTCTAAAACCTTGACAAAGGTTTTCTTCGCAAAACCGCAATTTATCAATTCAAAGAACTAATCGCTGTTTATCACGAGGCTGAATGAACCAATTTTCCGCCGTAACCAGGAATTGAAATCTATTATTATTTTAGTACAAAAAACTATTGGGTCGCGATCAATGTTTGTTTTCAAATTATTTATTTCAGCAAATAATTTGGTGTGAGCGATCAACAGTATAGATAATGCGATGGGTGTTTTAAAAAGTAGAAAAAGAAAAAAATATTACAAGAAAAATGAATTGTTCATTAATAGCTATTAATAATTGAAACATAAATTGGTTATTAATAAGAAATATTGGATTAGTCTACAGAAACCTCTTTTTAAACGCAATCTCGTCGTTCCTGCCCTAATTGGAGTACATAAGGAAGTCATTCTCCAATAAGCAACAACAAAGAGAATCGATAATATTTTCTCATTAATTCACAAAGGTTTAATTTAAAAAACTATTTTTTTACAATATAACTAATTTTAAAATAACAAGACATGAAACATAAGTATATTGTTCAAACTGCTTAAATCGCACCTTAATAGGTCCGGATCACATTCTCTACATGCTCAGGAGTGATTTTTTTTATGGAGTGTCGTTTATTTTTTATCGCTGATAATGTCATATCAACATAAAAAAAAAAAAAAATGATCACTTATTATATATTATTTGTTATTTATTTTCTACGTGTATTTTTTCATCGATTAATGATAACGAATATACCAAGACTATATCTGACCTTAGAAAAGTCTTTTTTACAATTACTGATATATTTTTTTCTAAAATCTGAAGTAGTTCTTATTTTTAATCCAAGTATCAAACACATAAATATTTTTTTATATATATATAATAATGCAAATTAATTATTTATGAAATAATTATAATTGTTTTCAAAATAAAATCTCAGGTGAATTATTGTTTTGTTTTTTACTCATACTTATGGGGTACGTTACCATTACTGTTGACCAATATATTTAACCTCTGTTTAATGGGTAACAATAATGTTTCTCATAAAAAAATCCCTTTTTTATTATCATTTTTTACTTAAATTTATTAGTTATCATTAGTTAGCAGTTAAACAATATAACTAGATGACCCTAAGAGTCCTCTCTAAAACCAACTTGAAATAATTCTTATTTTCAACCTCTGTCCCAATTCAATTAATAAAATGATTAAGAGCGCACAACAGTATAAATTTGTTTTCGGGACTTTTTTTATCTTTTCATCCTCCAACTGGGATGATAAATAGTAGCACGAAGAACACAGAATAGAAATAGAGATGGTGGCATAGAATACATAATTAATAAATAAATAAAAGTAACGAATGTGAATACAGCTACTTTTCAGGAGACTGAAAAGAACTTGAAGTTTTATTTTTAACTTCGCCATTGCGAATAACTTTTTTACTTCTCAGAGTTCTATATTTCAGTTTATAAAGTTTTATTTTGCAAATATGCTAGAGGTAAATAAATCTAAGGATAATAAATAATATATCTAAGGAATTCGAAAAACGCGATTTTTCACATTCGTTACTTCAGCGTGGTGGCCTTAATAATGTACCTGGCATTGGGCACTTGGCGTCCGGAGCCTGGGACCCGCAAGACATCACTGCTGCTAGGCAGACCAGAAGATACAGGAACATTTCTTTCCTTCATCACAGTCTTCTGTAACATATAGTAATATGGTATTATGTAACACAGTATAGTACTTTAAATAATATTAATAAAAAAAATACATACAATTACTGTATGGTTGTGCTAATAGAAAATTAGAAAAATAACAAAAACACCCAGAGCCGGCATTTAAATGTTTACATGGTGTTATCAAGTTAAACCACTATACGATTTTATAGGGCACATGTAACAGAGGTCAACACTTTAAGAACAATTTTAATTATTTTTTTTTAATATTACACTTATAAAAACATCTCAAAAAATTGGGAATTATATCTTATAATGATCTCCTCTAATCGTTCCTTATATTTAGTTGTTATAATTTTAACTAAATAGTTTTAAAACCTTTTTTTACAAAGTATCAATGTCCATCACTAGTGCTTTTACCCTAATTAATTGTTCATTTTATTATTTATTCGTAGATTTTGTATTTATTAGTTTTATAATATCAAGTCCTCATATAATAGATTAAAAAACAAATAAATAAAAAGGATAGGGATATACAGAACCAAGCAGCACCTCTTTGCGGTCTTGAATATGTTGTTTTATCTATAGATCGCGTAAGTTCTCTCATCCACTTCCATTTTAGTCGCCTCATCGTATTGATGGACATGTCAGCTGTAGCCATAAATTTTATTAGTCTGTTGGGTATAGCTGTGTAGTTTATGGCGGAAACGGATTAGGTATGTGTTGGTCAATGTGTAAGTCAGTACTGTAAGTAACCTATCAAGAACGTTTGTACGTTTCTGTATGTTCCCCAAGAAGCTCTGTTATCATTCCTAATATTTGGGACTGAAAAGATTATAGTTTTTGTAAATGAGTCTTTTATGCTGACTAGTAAATAATATTACATAATAACATACCTACTATCTGTGAGGCTACGAAAGTTCACGTTGTACAAAAAGACGATAGACCCGAAGACACGCGCTAACTCGACATTCTACAATAGTTGGCTACCGAATCCTTTGGAATCAAAGTGAGCAGATGAATATACAAAGTCATCTTAAACAAAGGATTTCTTTCACTTCTATCAAAACATCTTCATGATCTCCGACAATATTCTATTGGACTATGTTCGCTTTCACCGAAAGATGATTTGGACCCACATTCCAAAATGAAACAACTTTACTCGCTTTTCTCAAACTATTCGAAACTAAAAATCAAACAGAAACTAAATACCTAACAATCCTAATTAAACTCAAATGGACTTACTTACTTATTATAGATAAATGTAAATAGATTTAAAATATCTGGTGTGTCCACTGGCAAGACTTCTCTTACCGCTTGGGTGCAAAGTCGAATTCAAAGATTCTTTGCTGTTTATTCGCTAATGTTCATCCAATTAAGATTTTTTTTTTTTTAGTTTTATTTTGTAGACAATTTCGCTATCTTTCAAATGAGCATACAGAATGATTAGAGAGATATGTAGTTTTTTTGACTCCAGGAGCTCTGAAATGTAAATATCTGTTGAAATCTGCACGTAAAAAATTTGATCCGATTACAATACTTTCCTTACAAAGTTGCAGTAGAAAAATAAAGCATGGTTACGCTGTATCTTTGCTAATACTGATCCGATTTAGATTTTTTTTGTTTCGTTTTGCCTTTCAAATAATCATATATATAATTTTCCATAAATTGTATACTCTTTAAGAAATGCGTAAATATTTTTTTCGTTTCGTCCTAAATTTTTTTCCTGCTTTTCCTTGGAAATGTAGTATAGATAGTTAAAGGCTTTTAAGGAGAAGACTTTAGGAAAGTTTCGTCAAAATCATCACGTGCTACAATCAATAGTTTTTCGGCTTTTGCGCAGTATGTATTGCTCACCGGGTGCCCGATTCGATACACGTGCATTGGGGAGGGAAGGATGGGGAGGGTCGAAACCCTATCAAAAAACAACAAAAAAAACTATGAATAAATTATGCAAAGCGCAAACAACAAAACTAGTACGCTGAAAGACAGTGAACTGAGTGCGGGAAATGGAATGGAGAAGAGGGGGAGGCGTGGCGCCAGCTGGCACGTGTGGATATCCTATTACGCCGGGTAATCAACAAGTTGCCCGAAGTCGATGGGTATGCCCCCGTCTTATCTACTACGGTTTCCAATTGTCAATGTTTAGCTGCAAATTGTTGTGGCTTCGGTTGATCAGCAATTAAAGAAACCACTGACTGGAATCGAAAACGTATTAAGAAAAGATACAAGATCTTACCAATCGTATTTTCGAATTTCTACTAGCTAAACCACTGAAATGACAAAAATATACTGCCAGGGAAACTCACACCTTTAATTTGAATTATGAAAAGAAATATATTTGTCCAGGTATCCCTTGAAAATTTTAAAGAAATGATACTGTAGCCCAAATAGTTCGTCCATAATCAGTTCACCTATAAATATTTTTCTTGATATAATATTGAAAAAAATGAAATAAAATAGTAATGAAATTTTATTATTATTTACTCCAATTCGAAGCAGAAGGTAATTATTATTCTTAGAGATATAGGAGATGAACAATGAAAAGGGATTTAAATGTAAAAGAATGAGAACATTACTGACTAGCGGTGGATTCAAGTTAGATAAAGTTGTAACACAGTTATTGAAGGATTTGTCTAATGCAGTAGTTTCTGGAGTATTGAGGCAGAAGGGCGAGAGCGTGTCCTAGGGGGGATTTTCAGATTTGAACGGAAGTAGGAAAATCGCCACACTCACAGTTATATAATATTGATTTCACTATAAATAAAATGATTCCTTCTGATTGATATATTATTTATTTATTGTTCTTTCGTTGCCTCTACCTGGTAGGATCATTGGTAGCACCATTGTTTTATACTCAATACTAGAATTTTACTGTTTTCAAAAATTCAAATGTTTATTTAACCGCTTTTTTGTCTTCATCAAAATTATCCGTTGGTGACAAATCCAATTTTTCCTTACAGATGAGAGCATAGAGCATTCTTGTAACACATGTTTTAGTGTTCTTTAAACATTATAGCTTTCTCATGCTGGAGGTTGGAGTTCTCTTCATAAGTAAGTATGTGAAAATTCACAATGTCCAATCCTTGACTGACAAAGCACTGTTTCTTCTTTCTTAGATGATTTGTTTGAAGTATTCTATTTGGAGCACTGGCTCTTTACCTCCTTTAGTTTTGAATCATTTTGCTCCTATTTTCACTTCCACACTTTACAAGTTTCCGAATTTATTTTCTTCAGGAAGTCTTCGATAAGGATTTTAGTGATTACTGTAATCGGGGTTGTTCCTGGCTAGCTTGAAATTCGAGATCTGTTTTTTCAGGGGTTCCGCAGTATGAAGGAACCCAGATGAATATTATTTCTCTACTCTTCTCTGTTAGTTGCCACCAGATGTTTCTTATTTCTATATGACGGATGACGAATTGTTTTTCTTCGTAAAAAAAACAAAAGTTATGACCTTTAAATTTTCTACAAGAATCTTCCTATTAAGTGTTTTCGTGCCTGTTATACATAAAGAAATATACGCTCGTCAAAGCAACAAATCTGAAAAAAAAATTTGTTGACTCACCTATATTAATTTCCTTTTTCTTTCATCGTCTAAACCGTTTGTTTAAGGCGAAATGTTCCAATAAGAAGTTGTAGATAATTCCTTTAGAATATCGATAATGAAACTTGTCAAAGTTGTAATTCTCACCCAAGAAAATAAACATTCAAAAGTATGTTCACCTTTTAACTAGTCTAAGCCAAGACCCGAAGTCAATTCTCGTCGTCCCGTAATTTCCGCCGATATCACCCTTTTGAGCATTCATTGACTGAACTATCTTGTCAAGATGAAGTGGTTTATCAACAGAATAATTTCAAAGAAATTAGAAATTTTTTTATTGAATATATTTGATCAGATAATAAAATATCAGGCGTACTTCTATTTTACCAAAAGTATTTTTATCTTATTTTTTTTCATAATTTTCTTTTCATTCAAACTAAAAATTGTGGAAGGGTTTCCTCTTAAATCGAAATACAGGAAAAAAAAACCTTTAAAGAAATTGAAATTCTGGGTATTTTTCTGAGTAATCCTCTAAAAGATTCAACGGATTTATACGAATTTCATGTAATTGATAATTTTTTGAAGCGTCGGAATAATTCTATATATTTTTAAGTACCGATGTTTCAGCTACCTTAATATTCACTAGCAATGCCAGATTCTGCCAAACAATTACCTTCAGGTTTGAGTAAAAAATATAGGCAAACTAGTTCTAAATAAAAGAAAGCTGTTTCCAGCATCCATATTTGCAAGTTAATAAGATCGATCAGTCTCGATCGCTAGAAAAAGATCAGCTGTAAAACCACAACTAGAGCAATGAAGTATTGAGAGAAGGTCCAACCGACCATATCTAGTTCAAACTATTTTCTATCAAGGCGCGTGTAAGCAACTGTGTTTATGCCAAAGACATCTGGGTTTTTTTCATATCTACTTACCATAGTATTGTTGCAATGTCCTTGGTACAATAAATCGATCTACAGCAGACGTCGGATTTTTACATGGGCTGAATAAAATAAAATTAACCAAATGTAAATGCATTTATATATAGGTCACATATATGAAAAACAGCAAGAAGAAAATCTGAATGTGAAATCATTATTTCAACAAGCATTGATAGTTGAAATGAATGGAGTTAAAGATAATCTAAAAACATCACAATAAGTTAGGTCGTACTTTCTCAATAAATTGTCTATTCTAATGGTAATTTACATTATAGTACTATTTGTTTTTTTTACTTTCACTTACCAATATGTGAAATATATGGTAAGGAACAGTATTGGGATCGTGAAAAATTTCAAATCCGAGTTTTCGACGGAAATACAAATTAATTTTTTTCATGTATTTGTCTGTGTATAAGACCATATCAAATTGAGTCAATTTGAGTAAAGTTATTTCCCTGTTTTTTAACATTTAAGAAATCGCGCCGCGTTGTCAGATTTCGTCAACATTTTGCCCGAAAAAAAATTGTAAATATTGTAAAAATTGTAAGAACTGTGTGTCTAAATGGCTTTTGTCACTTTTTAAGATTTTTCTCTCTCATTAGTTGCCCTGTTATCGCCATACAATAGATTGGATTAGGAAAGTATTTTACTCCGCCACGAAAAATTGTTTTTCTCGAAACCTCGCGTTCTTCAAATGCCACTGAGGTTTCATCGAAAACGGTTCATTATTTTGGGATAACGAGAGATTAAAAATAGGGGATGACATTGTTCGTAACCTCTTTTTACGATTCTGTAGACTTTATGCCTAAACTGAGATCTCGAAAAAAAAAGTTTGGCCGATTAACTTTCATCAACTCGGGTTTCAGTCCAGAAACTAAAAATAATTAGACAATCATAGAAGCAAAGAAATATCGAAACTTATGAATACTATAAGCTCAAAAATAAATTAATTAACTTTAACAACCAATAAATTTCTTTCTGATCTTGAAATACAGTTGGATCGTGGAGATATAACATTTATATACGCCATTAATAAAGGTATTCATAACTGATTAATCTTTTTTAAATTTTAATTCATTAAAACTTCAATGAATAAAATTAATTTATAAATATAAATTATATTAATAATATGATTAGTATATATTATATCATAAATTGTTATTAAACTAAATAAATTAAATATTAAATTAATATTCAAAATTTATAAGTGTATTAATATATAATTTAATTTAACCTAATTTGTTAACATTAGGTCATTCAAAAGTATTTTCGATATAATTAGTTCTACTTGACCCTATGTAAATACAAGTTAAAAAACTCATTATGGATATAAACATAATAAGTAATATACCTTTGATTTTCTTGGAAACCTTCCAGTGACGTGTATTTCTGATTAAATGTCAGATTTTTAGTTTAGCTATTTATTTTACTAATAGAGCTGACATCTAGTCCGGTATCCAGAAAATAATTTTCCTGACAATGTTGGAAAAATCAGGAAAAAAGATATTTTATGCAGAATTTTTTCAGGAATTAGGAAATATACAGTAGTCGGTAGAACAAGGTTTGTAGACAGGGATTGGTGGTATCGGCATCGAACCTTCGGGTTCGCTAAGCCTTTTATTATTATTATAATTTCAAAAATCATGCATATAGCCTATTATGTTCTTTAAAGGGTTAAATTAAACATTTAGTTTGATGATTAAACATAATTTATTGAATTATTATTTATTGAATCTGAATCAATGATTTAAAACCGAATTAAACATTAATCTTGTGAGAGTAACAGTATTACAACATCTTTATAAGTCTATACAATAGATATTTCAATGTTACAAACACTAATCTGTCATGTTCAGGATACTCATTTTAATACTGTATTTTTAATACATACTTACGATAGAGTATATGTACTTTTATAATATAGAATTTGTTTTAAAAATTTACCGAATAGATACAATAAATAAACTTTATATAGTGTACTATAAATTATATAATATTTAATATTATCTCGATCAGGCGTCGGATTCATTTTTTATTTAACAATTTATGTGAAAAATTAATTATATTTCCAGATTTTCGCCTACATCTCCGCTTCTAGAGATCAGAGAGAACTTTAAAAAATGTAAAATTGTTCGTTATGGAATAATATACAACATAGAATACAAAATTGGAATTAAAATACAAAAAAAAAACGAAAAATATCGTTCTTGACTCCAACGTTTTATTCCTTATATTATATTATATCTTATATTTTTATACATATATATCAAGACTTTATTTAATACTATGAATAAATTTCGTGCATACGTTCTAAATCACCAAGCTAAGAAGAATTTCTTCATTTCAGGTCTCTATTTAATCACCAAAATACGAATAAAATTCATAAAATTTCCACATCACAATTGACGATACAGTTTTTCATCTAACTAATATTCACACAAAGTTTAAGAGAGATGGCTAAGGTTATTCCTACAGCCTACACTGAACTAAATAACAACGGCCTAGCCAGCACGCTAAATAACGCCACCTAAATTTAGATTAAAAAATTTAGAGCAGCGTTAAATTAAGTTGGTTGTTTATTTTGATAGTTGTAAATTGCTTTTGCACGTGCATGCTACATTCAACGAGTGGAGTTTACTTCTTGTTCATGCCGTTGGTGTTTTATTAGTATTTGCCAATCTAAGGATTCGAATAATGTAGGCTTATAATATAAAACCAAATAACATGTAGTACCGATATGTAATCGTAGTTAATATTGGCATTAATAAGACCATAAATAAGGAGTATTCTGCCAAAAATCAATATTTCTACTTTAAGATAATTTTCAGGAAATTAAATAAAAGTGAAGTATGAACTGCACTCATTTTTTTTGAAACTGTTGTTCTTCCGTATTGTTAGTCTCCGAAGTGTTAAGAATTACCCTGATTTTCAAAATACTATAATAAGCTCATTTTGAGTTATTTAGATATTTATGTTGAGTGCATCCGATACCTGCAGTAGGGCCACACAAAATCCTACTGCAACCACAAACCTAAGTGTGTAAGATGTGGCCAAAACCACGAAAGAACTTCATATCAGAAAAGCCGGGACACACCAGCCACCTGTGCCAACTGCCAAGGAGCACAACCAGGAAACAATAAGGGTTACCAGGCTTTGAATGTATTCAGACCTTCAAGAAATTCCTGGTACCAAACTCATCTCAAATCTGCACCTAGTCAGCCAGCCCCACCATCAGGGCCGCAAGATTTCCCTCCGCTCCAACAGTCTCATCAGCATCGTCTAGGACCAGTAAACTTACCGCAGCAGTTACCACCGCAAACTTTGTCACTATCAGAAGGAAGACAGGAACACAATGCAGGCATATCAGGTATGAGGCAGGGCATTGCTCAAAATTTTTGCTGAAAATGTCACTCCTCTATTTTTTAATATATTCTGAATAACCTTATCCTACTTCTTTTCACCTTTTTCCTAAAAGTACAACAAATTACTCATGCCTAAACGAACTAAAAAGGCAAATGCAAAAATTAAGACAGACGAACTATGATATATTTTTGAAGAATCTCAATACCGAATATGGAAGTTTGTGGAGACATAGAGAGAGATAGCTTCGGCATCGCGAGGCGTCAGCACCACTTTCGAAAGAGGATGGATCTTGGCCCATGTCGGACAACGAAAAATTTGAACTATTTTCAAATCATCTACCGATTTTTTCACACCACATACTGACTATCCAGATCTTGAACATGAAAATTCTGAACAGGAGGCGCTAGACACACCTTTATCTTTAATACCTTAACACATTAACTGCTTTTAATCCGTCTGAAGTTCTTCTTGAGTTCAAGAACCTACCCGAAGAGACAGCCCTTGGACATGATCTGATCCACTACAACTGTATTTTTTCTAACAACGATCTATATTACATACTTAGGACAACAACGTTCCCGTTCAACTAGCGTAAATACTACCATATAGTGATGAATCCAAAATCTATCAAATATAGTAAAAATCCATTCTCATATTGACCCATCAGTTTGCTCCAAAATGTTTGCAAAACTAATTTTCAAACGTATCCTGACATACTGATCGACAAGCAAATACTACCCGAACATTAATTTGGTGATTTGGATTTCGTTCGCTACAATCTATCATACGCCAACTACACAGAGTCACCGCCTACATTTCAGTCGCACTAGAGAATAGACTATATGCTACTGGTGTACTCCTGGATGTTGCTCAAGGAGTCTGGCACAATGGACTACTCTTCAAACTTAAATATTTTATTCCTTCGACTTACGTGCTCTTAATTCTTTCCCTTCTACCGAAGTGCCTTAGGTGTCAATTCTTGCACCTTTGCTGTACTTTAGATACACACACGATATACCAGTTTGCCCAAATGCAATAACAGCAAATCTATGCAGACGACACAGTTTTTCTCACTCAGACATCACTGACTCTACACCGTTGCTTACTACATGTACAGGATAATTTTAAACAAATTTAAAACACAACAATGACAAATCTCAGCACAGCATTCACTCTTAAACACGACACCTGCCTTCCAGTTTATATAAGCAACTAACTCATTCAACACACTAACATAGTTCATTACTTAAGACTCACTTTCGAAAGAAGGATGACCTGGAGCCCACCCGTGAAACAGAAAAGCTTATGCCTAAACAGAAAACTAAGACTACTGTACTCTATCCTCCATAAACAATCGATACTAAAAATCAGACAATGACTGAATACATATAAATATCTATTAAAACCAATATGAATCTATAACCTAAAATAAATAAAGATAAAGAAGAACTTTTTTCTACTAATTAAAAACCAATTTTATATTAGTGATTATGCCCTAAATATTCACCAACAGAACTAATTGAATTTAATGAGAAAATGCATTGCAATTAGAGTCCTTTTTAATGAAACCAAGTAAAATAAGATTATTATTTTTTTTTTTTATGGAATAAGAAAAATAATACAGCAGCTGTTCTAGGGAAACTAATGAATGGGTCATTTGATGATGAATAAGTTTGAGCTCAATTTTTGAAAGAAAAATCCCCCATTTTCTCTGGGTTTTTAACGTATAGTGCAACTACATGGGTTCCTCAGCAAGTCAGCAGGTACTTAAAGCATACACAAACTTCAGTAGATATTTTGGAAAACATCGAATGGGAATGGAAAATGCTGGGAAATTTCTCGTTTGTAGGGAGTGAGATGAAATTGTTGGGTATAATTTCGGTCTTTAAAAGAAAACTGATGAAAAACGGACGAAGCTGGACGTGACATGAAGATATCTAGAGCAGAATAGTAACCTCTAATGACGCGATCAAAAATATTGAAAATTTGATGAGAATTCGGGTGTTTTGGTGCTATCAGGAGAAGAATTTGGCTCGTAATGATGAATTTGGCTACGTTTTTAATTATCGTGACGTCAGCACATATTCGCTGGTGATGTAGAAGTAGCAATAGATGTAGTTCCTGTGTTAGGTGTTTTTTCCCTTGAGGATAAAATCGCGTCTGCCGCGGTGAAAATTTCATTTAATGCATAATCAGGGTCGAGCAGAAAAAGCCAGGACCCCACGTTAAATATTTTCGAGTTCCCGTCAAATATTAAATTCACCACCGACACCCAATTTCGCCCTTTATAATGGATCCAACAAAAAGATTACGTAGATATATTACATAATTATTAAATAATAAATGTAATGTTGTGTAAAAAAGGTAAAAAAAAAAAACCTAGTCGGCCGTTTGTCTTCTCCGGCTATCTTCCACCCTCTCTTCAGGCCTGCGCATTTAATTGCATTTGTTAAAAATGTTGATTTCATGATGATATAGTTGGTCTGTTTGAAACTGAGCCTTCGATTATAACTTGAAGTTAGTTGAGGTTTTCAAAAGGCATCACTACTAATATACTAACTACTAATATCGATCAAGTTAAAACCATTATATTGATACATTTTAAAAATTAAGTTCGAGTTTTGAAGTAGAAATAGTCTCCACGCAAATTTTTTCACAAACTTAATTTTCTTCTTTTTTTCTGTTTAATGTTTTTTCTTTTTCTTCTGATTCTTAGGAGGTGAGCAAAATTTCCTCCTACCCTTCCTGCAAACCATGATCAGAGGGTGTTTTCAGTAACATTATAACCCATAAAACTAGAATTTGATTTTTTTTTAACCCACTCCATACAAATTTGATTTTTTTTTCATTACTTGTAGGGTGTTAGGTTTTGGATGTTTTTCATGCTGTGCTGCTTTAAGGCTGTAGATTTTCTGATTACAAAAATTACACACAATGTTGACAATTTTCAACATAATATGATTAAAGAACATATTAGTTTTTCAATAACTGACTATTATTAGCTAATTAAACACACTCCTTGATTAGTAGAATTCTTATAGGGAATGAGAAAGTATAAAAATACCCTAAGGAATTTCACCATAAACAATTTTCTCCAAGGAACAAACGGTGTCGTTTGAAAACAAAACTAGATTCCTCTAACAACAATGATGGAGCAGCGTTGTTTGAGATGTTTCAAAAGTTGAAATATACCATTACCTGGTTTCGGAGATAAATTTAAGGAAATTTATAGGGAGTGAGAAAAAACTGTATGGCAAACATGAAACCTATTAGAAGTACCGTAAAATTATTTCATTTTCATTTTCTACCCAGATATCATGGTAGGAGGGAGTACTGTGTAGCCAACAATAGTTTTATCATTACTGAAAACATTCATTAAAACATAAAAATTCGAGAAATTAGTAATTTCTTCCGTGTGACATGAGTAGGGTGTGAGATGATATTGACGTCATAAACAATTTTAAATTATAAACCTGATCAACTTTTTGTCCTCAAATTAATAGATCTATATAGGTGCCTTGTTGTTTTATTCCTCCAAAAAATTTTAACTTTCTATGACAAACAATTTAAGCATATCAGCTGTGTGACACAAAATAATCCAGTAACAAATAATCGAGTATGTATCTATAACTCATTTATAGTCATTTAAAAATCAACAATATTGTTTGTTTAAGTGTAAAAATAATGAGAATTATTGCAGTTGATTTACGGCAAAAGTAGGAGAGGCTAGCAACAGCCCTAATGTAGCATCAACGGTGGTGAAGGAGATTGAGGCCTATCCTATAGAAGGGACCATTACTGGCGTAGGACCACTACGCATACTTATACTATTACATCAGAAAATATATACTAAAAAATTCAATACATACCTTACGTAGTTGAGGATGTAAGATGAATACAAACAATTTAAAAAATCAGAATGCAGAAAAAAATCAGAGGGAAAGGCGATACAATTCATTGAATCGAAAGACAGGATTTTCTCTAACAACAAATTGCATAGGCTCAAGCACAAATACCTTTTTCTTTTTCCATTGGCTGGCTTTGCAAAAGTCCAATATGGACTCCGGCCTCCCTGACAATTCTTCTCCATCCCTCTCTATCACGAGTTCTACTTCGTCTGTAATATCCATCACCAACAGATCCGTCTCCAATTACTTTTTTTTTTCTGTTAGCTTTACAGATCTTTGCCATGCTATTTCTCCTATATTCATAGGAAATTTCCATCGATTTCCCAATTTTCAGTATGCAGCTCTGTGGTATCATAGTTCAGTCTCTCTCCCTTGTACATTTTGCACGTAATTATTGCTACTTTGTCAACTATTACATTCGTACCAAATTCCTAAAGGTCTCCTTAATTTGATGTGAAGACTCTAGATCGTTAAACTCTAATTTTCTTGGACGCCTTTAATTAATTTTTTCTTGATCATGCATTTGTTATTTATTTGAGCAATCCATTGTATTTTCTAGCGTCCAAAACAAATAAGGGGGTAAGATTTGTAGAAAAGGTACCACGAGCAAACATATTTTTGCAATCCCAGTTAAATAAAAATTTCTAGATATGAATTTCGTTTTTATTCTCAGGCACTGTTACACAGTTCTTTGTTACTAATGATTAATTCAAGTTTTGTTTTTTTAAGTGGTTTTAATATGAATTGGTCACAAATCACAGACAAACTGCAACCACAGTTTGGGAAACTGTGAAATTAGGAAATCTTTCCATCTGAGAAAATTAGGGATGGGAAATCGAAATCGAAATATTGATATTGTACATCAATATTTCAGCTCTAATAATGCTGTTATATCGATATTTCTCATATGTGTAATGGCAATCCTCTCAGTTTAATAACAAGAAAAAGAGAAAGGGTGAGAGAGGTTCAATAAAAAATAAATTCTATTATATTCATTAATGAATCTGAACTAAATCAAAGCTTTTCCAATTGAGTGGAGGAGAAAAGGTTTGTTCAGCATATCCCTCCCTCTTCAGACGATTTCTTGAGGGATTTATAATGGTTCCAACTAGAGAGACAAATTTTTCACACCTCACTTCACCTTTTCACTAAATTTTCAATATATTCCAGTTGAGCTGCTGGAAAGGTTAAGAGGGAATTGCTGATTTCATTCCGTGCAGAGGTTTATAAACAAAGCGCAAGTCCGCGAATGATCGGAGGCTGGAAGAGGGCTCGTTGTTCGATACAAACAATCTTTAAGTACATACTAAATATCGTCCTATTGATCTTTGTGGAAATTAAAAAAATGAATACATGTAAACTTTATCCGTAGAATTCATTGTTATTTTTGGAAAATTTAGTACAATCTTTAAAAAGAAAACAGGGTCTTGGATATGTAAGATTTCGATAAAGAAAATTTAATTTAATTAAATGGTAATTGGATTCAACGTATAATTGAAGAAGAACAAATTTTGGCATGGACCAATATTTAAAAGTTTTTTATTTTTTAATTTCTTTATCCACCTTGTTTTTTCTCATAGTTCAGTATCACAACTAATGGGTAGTAAGTACTCTCGTAGTTTAAGTAATAATATGAGTACATATCGGGAAACATAGTCCTAACTCTGAATTGTCTGCATAAAAAATCAATAAGTAAATCATTGACGCTGGCATAATTATAATTTGATTTATATATTTCATTATCTAGGTCGTTTAATGCATATGTTTAGTTGAATAAACACTAGAGGTCGGATGATTTCAATAAACATCTTTGATTATTCATAGGACAGACATTGACGAGGAAAGGAGTAAAGGTAGTTCATTATACAAGGAGCCTTTCATGTCGATCAACCTCCAAGATAAATACGTTGCTGCCGGCTGTTGATAGCAAATGTCGGCTGGAGCTTAAAGGTCAGGGTTTGGAGCCGCATAACATGATAACCTAAATCATCGTTACAGTAACAGTTGTGTTTCATCGAAATTATCTTACAGAAGATTTGAGGAAAATATCCTAATCATGATTAATTTATTAAAGTTTAATTAATATAATAAAGACTCATGAATATTCATGGATTGGAAATCATATTTGACCAAGTGTGGAATGAAAAAAAAGAAGTTTATAATTTCCACGGTTAATGCCACTATGGCTTCTCAAGCACCCCAAGAATATGACATAGCTTTCTGGGCCAAAAGATGGAGGATAAGAATGAAGGAAACTAATAGAAGACACGACTCTTGTCCTCACGTATTTTTCAATAACATTCCTATACCACGACTGAAAAAGAACTGAACTAAGGATACGGACTTCTTTCTAGCCTTCTTGAGATGCGTTCAAAATTATCATAGACAAATAAATAAACCATTTAAAAAGTACTCGTAAAACCACTTTGGGCATATGGCAGTTATAGGGGTCAGAAAGACAAATATAAAAAAAAATCAGTCATACCAATCCAAAGTACTCAAAACATTCGTAGATGTCCTCTTTTATATTTCTAATGAGACGTTACACACTGATATTCCTTTTATCCCAGCGACTGCCACAGCTCTTTTCAATAATTTCCCTGACAGAGTGACTCTGAATTTCAATCCACTGACTCAAGCACTATCCACCGCCATAAACCCTTACGATCCGCCCAGAAGACTTTTGAGGCGCTGGTCAAGAGACTTATTGCACTGAGGTCCTTATGTTATTATTTTTATTTTCTTATTTATTTTACTTAATTTAATTTTGGTATTTGTTTTTCTTTAGTATTTTTTTTTGTATTCTTTATTTTTATTTTTTGCATCTATTTTTGATCTTCCATCTATATTTGCGTATTGCATTAGCAAATGGCAAATTTTTACAATGGCCGAATATGTAACACTCTTCATCGAAGTAACAAATTATAAACTGGAAGACTTTTAAATTAACAATGGAAGATAAATGTGCACAAATTTTAATAATTGTAACACTCTTATAACCTGTACCACTACATCCCGATAAGGGTTTTGGGTTCAGTACTTTGGTAAGGACCATACTGTTTCTAGGCCAACGGCTGTGCCAAGATCACGCTCAACCGCCAGGTTTTCCCCCAATTAAGGGTACCCACTTTATAGAGGCTGGGTGAGCCCCAGGGGGGTCCCCCGATCCCACAGGGTTGATCCACGGCTGAATACAGAATAAATAATTATCTGCCTCAGCTGGTGGTCTCGAACCCAGGACCTTGAGATTAGTAGCGCAGTGCCATACTCACTGAGCTACCCCGCTCCCCTAACACTCTTATAAATAAATAATGTAAAAAATATCATTCTTAATATTTCATAATGCTATAATAATTTTTGTTTTATATATCTGTACGTCAGATGTAAATTTTAGTAAATCCTATATTGCTGATCCTATAGGCTGATTTTGATTTTATTATTGTATTTGCATTTTTCTCGCCATAATTTTCGAATATAAATATCGTAAATAAGCAAATAGAGTAATAAAATATGCAACACTTTAAATATAAAGACTGACCACTGCCCATAACTTACACTACAGAGCAATTTTATACTTCTTTTTGCTCTCAAGTAAAACTTTTAGAATGTTACATTTTATTTCTGCCGTACAGTTATAGTTATAGATTAATTTTAGTGTTTAATCTAGATATTTATATTGCATTTATTGCATCATAGATAGACTCATTTTGTTTAGGATTTATACCGTTCAAGAGAAAACAGAAGAGTTTTTTATATAATTTGAGTAAGACAAAGAAAATACGATATAGTGTTAAGATGGAGAGTACATTTTTTTTAATAAAGTTGTAGTAAAAAAAAAAAGTTTAATAATAAACGTTAGAAACATTGCATAAGAAAAAAAAGAAATAAAATTAAATACAAAAAATCGGGCTATCTATTTATATGATTTTAGCCAATTTATCTGGTCCAGAAGCACATCAATTATGTTACTGTATTTTTCTTATTTATTTACTTATTTTTCTGTTTTCTAAGTGGGTTTTTATTTTCTATTTTTCCTACTATTATTATACGAACAATGTAAATATGTAAAATCCAATTATTGTTTTAAAAATTATTAATCATGTAAAGGATGTGAAACTCGGAACATGATTACACAGAGTTTTTTGTAATTTTTAAGAAATTGGGAATAAAACTTTATTATTATTGTATTAATTATGTTACTTTTGGATCCGATCCTTCTTTGAAGGCGATCATTTGTCTCTGTTCATATACTGTTGGGATCAGTTCCTGCTTGTTTCTGTCAAATTTAGAACATGGTTGTAGTTTTGTTTATTTTGTCTGTCGCAATGGGAAGTGTTGTCAGTTAGTCTATACATGTATAAATAGCCTTTGGATGTCAAACCTTGAGATGTCAACACGTGGCTTGAAAAATCGAATTCGTTTTTCAAGTCTTCGTTCTATCTCCAACAGTTATTATGAATTTGCAAGTAGGTCAACCCAAGCAAGTATAAGGCTCTGATACCCTTTTGTTGATTGTATTACTATTCTAAAGGAACATGGCCCCAGTATAAATAAAGATACATTTCATTATTATTTAAGTACTTCAAGATTTCTCTCTTAGAACTTATTCTAGACTGTATAATTTTCCGACTGAACTCTTTTTAACCAATAAGGCAACCGTGTGCAACACAATGCATATTTACAGTACGGATTGATTGTGAGAAATTGCTAATGATGGTAGATGACGCTATTATGGTCTGAAATTCAATACGATATTACTTCAGTGCATCCCTGCTTTGGGTATGACGGCTAAAATAACTATACGATGACCCAAATCTACAGTTTTTCTGTATCCAAATAAGTTCATAATAATTATTTTGGTCATACTGCAAAGACATATCATTGCCGCCGTGAAACCACTCATGGGTCAAACACATGATTAAACAAGACTAACGAAAAATTCATTTATAACAAATTTTATAAAATATAATTTTATAAGCTAATTATAAACATTCCAACATGGTAAGTAAATAACTCCGGCCTGGGCGGGTTGAAATTTATTCCGTGGCGGACCCACGGAATGAATCTTGACCCTCCCATCCTGACTTAAATAGGTTGGTAACCTGTAGGATAGCCCTTCCTAATTTATATGTTCAAACGAATCTAAGGTTCTTAAATTATAAATGAATAATTAAAAAATAAATGTTTGATTTAAATAATGATAAAATATATATTAAAATTAAAAACATTAACAGGTCCAACATCGATTTTTTTTTATAATTTAAAAAAGATTTTTATAGCTAATTAGTGAAAATTAAGATAAATTGTAAAAATCAATTTAAATATTTTAAATATAATTTGGAGATAATATAAAATAAATTTTGGTTTTCTAATAAATACATACTCATTTACTAGAAATCAGTAACTCTAAATTATTTAAACTATACCAGAATTCAATAATGACTATCAAAATAGATACAGTTACCCTGATTTTTTAAACCGTCTTGTTCTAAATATATATCTTACAAAAGTTATTAATTATTTTCTCTTCCTTAGGTAAAAAAAAATACAACATATATTTTATAAGTTTATAATACACGACGTGTTTACCTCGAGGCTGAGAACAGAACACCAACCCTCTCCACCCACGACCTGGCGGCGACTGCTGCCCGCAACAGGTACAGGCGTCCATTCACAACCGGTAGCGGCCAGTGCGCAGGGCGATCCGTTGTCTTGGCGGGGTGTGTGTCTTGGTGTTACAGTCTGTCCAACAATAATTATCTTGAAGTTCCTTAATAGAAAACATTATAATATTAGTACTATTATACATACGAGTATATTTACCATACCGCATATTAAAAAGATTCCATATAAGACATCCCATAGAGTTTATGAACCATGCATTAGCAGATTCAAGGAGGTGGCTTTTGGGCTAAGGCGCTCACCGCGCAACAATTTTTTTTTTTGCATTTTTCCATTGTGGTTTCTATGAATGGTCTCAGGCAAATAATTAAACAATATATTATATTTTTAATTCACAACGCATAACAAAAATAGCTTTGTTAATGTAGGACTACAATTAGTATTTATTTTTCGTCTTCTAACTTCAAGTTAACTATTTGCAAATAGTTTTGCATCAAATGCCATCAATTGCTTTTCTCAGACGTCGACGCCTCGTACGGTAAACGCATTATTGTAATTAAACTGTGTTCTATAAACTTTTTCTTCATAGTGCTACGATATGCTTAAAATTATATACATTTTTAATGTCACAAAGAATAATGAAAAAGAATTGAAGGAATGGCGTCTATCTGAATTGGAGGTTAAAAGTCTAATTCAGTTTCTAATTTTAAAGAAAAAATATAACAATTTTCTCCCTAAAAACATTATTGTTTCTGTAATTACGGTACTAATAAAAATAAATAAATAAAATAACTTTGAAACTGAATTTACAAAATGATTCAAGTTCACTGCTTCAAGTGGTTTATTAAATAAGCAGTTTTGATCAGCGGCTTTCAAAAGTTTTCAAAAGCTTTAAAAACTTTTGCTATGAGATATCCCTATCCCCAGACACCATGTGTTAGCCCCCAAAATAAAACCTGGATCCGCTATAGGAATAAGTAAACGGTATGAGAGAAATTTTCAGAAGAGGACTACAGTATAATAGAATAAAAAAAAAGATTTGTTAATAATTTATACAAATAAAAGAAACTGAGGGAAACACTTAATTATCACTGACGTGCTGACCCAACTACAACATACTGTAAATCTTATTACAGCATATGCTAAAACATTTACTATTTTATTTTATAGGACTATAACAAATACTCTTTCAATATATCGATAGAATATAATAAAAAGATATGCTGGTTTTATAACCTCATATCATTTGAAGTATAATTATATTCATTAACCATTCTATAAAAGCACCATTGATTAGAAACAAGCTTGGTCAAACGGTCAAAAGACTTTTCAAAAGATTTGATAGGAAGTTGATTACTTTTTCTGCTTATTTTTCAAGGTAAAATATGAGCGAGATGCTTTGAAATTGCTTTGTTTCAGAAAATTAAAGCTAAATATTGGGCATTTAAAATAGCGTCAATGATGGTTATTTAGATCAATATTTTTTTTTTGTCTGTGTATTTGGCGAACATTGCAGCTTCTATTAAAAACTCGTGCGGTTGCTAATAACAGGTAAAAAAATTGATCATCTAGATAAACTTAGAGGCCTATTTGGACGAATTAGAAGCCGATTCTGAACAGTGTGGCGATCAACGGAAATAAATGAATTTAATACTTATAACTTTGAATGGTGACTTTGAAGCTAATATTCATAATGTAAAACCACTTTACGGTTAGCCTTGGGATTTTTATTTTACTTCATTTAATAATAGGAACTGATTTAGGTACATGAACTTATTCAATTTTGATTAAGTTTTTTTGTTTTCAAATATGGGAAAGTAATTGGTCTTTTAAACGTTTTTTTTCTATTTCTATTAACATAAATTACTGTTTGAATTCTTAAAAAAAATGAAAGAAAGGAATATCTTTGATTTTGCTTAAGTGGCAAGTTTTTCCAAAATTTTCTAACAAAATGGGATAATGTGTATGGCATGGAAAAAAAAAATCCTTATAGGTCACGAGGATTTGCTAGTTTGCACAATTTCTGTAACGTATAATGGCACTAGTTTCAATCAGACAACTATTGTTTTCTTAACGACCTGAAGGTTTTGCAACGAAGAAGACTATAAAAGACAAAGGGCCAATTCGCTGAAAATGTCTTAGAAAAAAAAATCCCAATGGCCAATTTTTGCTTCCGATTCAGTTTTATTCAACTCAAATGTAATATTTATCACATTACATTATTTTTATTACGTTGCCCTCCCCCCTCCCCAAACTTAGGATAAGTAGAAAGACAAGCAATCACAGAAAAGTTTTTACCATCAATAAAAGTGCCCTAAGGGGTAAAAATATCTTACTTGAATAAAACTTAGATCATACATCCATTTAATATCCATCCTGAGTATTCAATTTGCACTTGTCTGTCAACTCAAAGCGGTCGGGTTTCAAAATGGCGGCCAAAAAAAAACACAGCATAATTGTTAGAATTGGCTACTCTGAGATATACCCTAACCTAGGATTGACTACACTGAGATATAGCCTAACCTTAACCTTCCCTCAGTGTATTATTAGAATTAAATCGTATGTGTTGTGTGTTAATTATTGCAAAAATAAAAAACATTTGCTTTTATTTATTACTTGTTAATTTATTTTATTTATAGAGTACTCATTTCCAAACTGCAGACTCATATAAAGTATTCTGTCTCTGTTTTTGACAAAATCGGCGATTTTTGACCGTAGTTTTCGACTACACTACTTAACCAAATTATTGTGTTGTGATACTCATTAGAAGCAGAATTTAATTTTCTTTAATTTAACATACTATAACTTTTTCGACAGAATTCGCCGTTTAGAAATTATATGTGAAAAACAAAAAAAGGTCCTAAAATACTGACTTTTTTGGCTACCGTTTTGAAAACGCACCGCTTTGAGTTGGCAGAGAATTGCAAATTGAATACTCAGGAAGGACAGAATAAGGACATATGGCAAACAGTTTTCTTCAAATAAGTCGCCAAATTGCGGCTCAGCTCTTGGACTACTATAGTTAATCCATTGCAGGTAGAGTAGGAAAAAAATATTTATCTATTGCTGAGATTGGAATCTGGGGCCTGATATAAATTCTATCTAAAATATAATAAAAATAAAATATAATATAATATAAATACAGTGCCTTGCCTTTTTTATACAGCCAAAACCAACCTGCTATCCAATATGACCGTGCTCTGGTAGGACGACATATGTCACATAAGAATAGATGCTAAAGCGAAAAAAACACACTGAAAATGTTAAGTAAAAGTTTAAATCACAACTTGTCATCTAATTTGCTGATTCGCACTATTATCTACGACTGGTTCGAATAAAGATTTGAAGTTAAAAATAAAAACCTACATTACGAAAATAACAGTCTGTTCTTACAACTTAAAGGGTTAAGCATATTGGATAATTAATAGTTGACCGTAAAAATTGTATAAAGGAATTTGTCCTGGAGGCGGTCAAATAGATCACAAGCAGTATAAACTATTCATTAGAAACCACCATTTATTGGAAAACAGATTTCTGATAAATAGTTTATGCTATTTGTGATCCATTTTTTTGACCGCCTCCCGGTTCATGTTATTCCTTCGTTAAAGGGTTAAGGTTTGGACGTACCTTCAGGAACTGTGATCGTATTGCTCATAGAGATAAAAATAATTCATAAAGAATTCATTCATGTTTATACGCACAGAATAAATCACTTGGTAACCTATTTTTGAAAATATTTACATTTTTTCTTTAAAATATTCATATTTTTTCTTTAAAAATATTCTTATGTTCTCATATCTATAATTTCATTTAATTTATTTATTAAAATCATAAAACATATAAATATGAAACTCAAGTTATATTGAAATTGATGTTGATGAGCTTCCTGCTGTACTATTTATTTATTTTTTTAAATATTTATTTATTTATTTAAGTATATAAATTATTTAATAAAGTATATATTTATTTATAGCTTATAGCTGGATTTTAAAACTTGATTTATTATAATGAATAAAAATATATATGTGTATACAACAGAAAAAAAATATATATATATATATATATATATATATATATATATATATATATATATAATACAACAATAAAATACAGTTCCTATTATCATTAAATTAAAATAAAATAGATTTAACTACTTTTACAGGAGCTGGCAAAAAAAATTTCCTGTCTCAAAATATTAGAAATAATTTTCTGAAATTAAATTAATTAAATTGAAATTAAATCCATTATAAAAACACCATTCTGCCTAGTATTTGTTACCTATATAATGGTAGCAACAAGTAGTACACATTTAAAATCAATAAAAATACAAAAAGATGTATTTGTCCACTTTGAAATTATTTATTTTAAGCTCCAGTAATCCATTTTATTTTAAAGCATTGATAATAAAGATATGACCTAAAAATCTACCAATAAAGTCAAATATCACATATTAATTGATCATTCATCAAATAATTATTTAATATTTAAATCACTATAAGAGAAGTTCATAGTGTGTCCATATCCATCATTCAAAATTTTGTTGGAGATCGTACATTGAAAAAAAATCAAAATGTGCGAAACCAGAAAAAAAAATATAGGCTGTAACTGCTTTTCTTCAGTTAGTCAGGAAAATTACCCGTATTACGAATCCTTCGTGTGCGGATGGATAGAAATAGTGGGGCCAAATTATTTTAATCGATTACAATCAAAGAAGCATTTAGAAGCATTTCGTCGGAGAAGAACGAATAAGAATTACTTTAAGCCAGAAAATTAAAGATAGGGTTACTTCCGAACCCGTAATGCCAAGTGGTAAGGAAAGTTGCAAATAAATAACTGCTTTATTTTATATCTCGAGTTTTAAAAATGATATCGACATGAATCTTCCACCAAAACATTTCGTTTTCAGAGTTCATTAAAGAAAAAAATACAAATTTAAGAAAAAGAATGGCTTTTTGATCAAATAAAGACTAAAAAAAAAAGCCTTAATTCAGAAACCCTTTGATCTATTCAAACCAAATTTAGAGCGTCGGTAAAAGTTCTTTGACTACACGATTTGCTCGAGTCGCCGGCTTGTTCCCACGAGTTATAGAACCAACGTTATCAGCAAAAAATGTCAATTTTTTTTTTTTTTTGTAATCACATTTTTTTATAAAGACCTTCAAAGATAATGCAATACTATCTATCAGGACCGGAACTGGGAGTTTTGCGAGGAGTGACCAGCTTAGTTTTGCCTCCTGTTTTTTCACATCCCTCCCAATCAATAAAAATCAACAACAGTATTTTAGGTAATATATTTCTAAATAATATAATCATCTCGTCATAATATAATTGTTTTGACTGAATTAAGGTCAAAACAATCAAAATACAGAAATTAATATTTTTTGCTTAACCTAAAAATAAAATTTCGTTCGAAATTATTCGCCCTCTAGATTCTGCCGCCCGAGGTAAGTGTCCCATTTGCCTTGTCCCTTCTCTCTCCCTCCTAGATCCGGCCCTGCTGTTTATCTGGGTGGAAAGAAGAAACTTCTCTCTTCTATCCAGTCGAAATCGGATAAACTGAAGATGAAATACAGAGAAAGTGAAACGTAATATCATGGTTTAAAATTTTGAACCCTCTCGAAAGTGAAAAAAAAATACACGTTTTTGGTTTTCGATGATATTTTCAACATAAAGATTTTTTGGTATGCTGAATAAATATCTACCAGAATGTTTGGTGTGAAATAATCTAAGCTGGCCATACTGATGATGGCTTCTGAAAATATACAATTTGACTTAATAAACGGAAAACTTCTCATCATTAATGAAAAATCCATTAGATAAAATATTAGACTTAAGTTGAAAAATGACAAGTAAGGAAAAATAAGTAAAAATCATCAAGTTTTTAGTTGATAATATAAAAAGGATGTTTTATCCATGCTGGCTGAGTCTGATAATGAAATGATATTTTATTAATAAAAAATCTGTCTGTGATCATCATAACATGCAGAACCCCCAAATAGGGGGGACAGCTGAACCCATGGTACCAGGGCCGAGAGATTCAAGGGGCCCGATAAATTTAATTTGGTCTGCATTCGAATTTTTTTTATTTGAATTTTTAATGTAATTGTAAATTGTAAAAATAAAAATTATGACTTCAAAGTATCTTTACCTTTTTCCAAAAGAGAGTAAAATACACTTAGATCTCTCCTATTCCTGCTTTAAAAATAGAAGAATATTAAAAAACAAATTTTATGTGATAAAATAAACTTCAGTAGGAGAGCAAACTGTAAACATTACAATAACTTAAAATGGACAAAAAAGATAGAAACAAAAAGAACTATGTAGCTTGAACCTAACTCATATAATAAAGAGAAATAAACAATAAATTGATGAGAACTAATAATCCTGACCATTAATTCAACATGCCTAAAGATGAGAGTACATGTCATATATAAACATTAGATATTGAAAGAAATAGTGAATAATGCAAAACAACTCCAAAATCAGAATGAAGAAAGGGGAAAAAAATATTGAAAAATAAGAATTTTTGTTAATTAATAAAAACAAAAAAAAAAAGGAATGCATTATTAGAAATTATTATTTTGTTAATTTACTTAATTTAACTGTAGCTATAGCATAGCTGAAAGATCATATCCAATTAGATGAAGTTGTTCAAACCATTAAATGCTTAAAAGAAGAAAAATAAGAGAATAATAAAGCTTGTGGATAAACAATAGTAAAATTTCTTATGAGATGAGATTTTTGTCCTCTTCATATTTTCCGTATTTTTAGTGGTTTTCGAGAAATTTGACGTTGGATCGTTTTAAATGGGACACCCTGTATATAGCCCCAGTAGAACAATGGCACAACAGCAAATTATAAAATTTTACACAAAACACACAAAAAAAAATTTGATGTATGAGAATACAGGCTCTATTACAGAGGGACTACAGCGTAGTTATGCAGTAAGTGTTCAACATAAAATTTACAACAGTTAAATAATAATTAAATTTACGGTACCTATTTCTGAACACAATGAAACACTTATTCCATTTTGACCAAATGTGCAATTGTGTTATAGTTCTGTCTGGGTGGCGATATGATGTCTGAGCAGAAAATTTGTGAATTTAGAATATTTGGAAGGAGACCTAATTGATCCATCTTTTTAAAAAAAGAGATTGAAAAAAAATTCAAAACTATTGATTTCTTAGAACAGTAGGTATCAATATTTTACAAAATAAATAATAATATAATAATATCTGATAGAATTAGTACAAAACTAGACTATTTTTTCACAACAAATCAAGCAGGTTTCAAGAAAATATACTCTACAATAGAACACATTTTCTTTTTCAAAGGTTTGATAAGATAAGATAAGAAAAGCAGGAGAATATTACATACCACTATCTATTCATTTTGAAAAGACATTTGACAGTATGAATATGGTAGCTATTGTAAAAACTATTAAGAGGATACAAGTGGTTAAAGAATTATAAACATATGGCACCAAATACAATGCAAATCAATAGGTATTTTTAACTTAAGAAAAAGATAAACCAGGATTAAAATTAAGAGAGGATTGGAATAGTGAGTACAGATGTTATCAAAAATATTTATTTCTGCCCTTTGAGGTAAATTAGAATAAATTGATAATTAAAGGAAGATAATACATTAAAACAGATCATGGCTATTAAAATCATCTTGAATTTGTTCATGAAGCAGTTAATATGGCAGAAAGTACAGAAGCATCGCAAGACGTCCCTTGAAATTAAAATAGAAAACATGGAAATAGGGCTCCACATTAATGCTGAGAAAAGTTCATTGGAACTCAATATGATAGGAGATCTTTTTTTGGAGTGTAAACAGATACAAAATAAAGATAGCACTTTGACCAAGAAGGGCAGAATGCAGAAATTAAGAAAAAAGTTCACTTTAGGGTAGAAGCTATGATCATAAACAATAGTATAACTAATAAGTTAAGAACAACAGAGATATCAATGGAGCTTTACATGCTAGGGATCACAAAAAGTGACTGAAAAAACAAAAATAGGTCAAAGGAATGACCAATTCATATAAGAGATTGCCCCAGACTAACATGGTATAAAGTAGTGATTTGGCCTAAGATGATACTCAAGAGAAAGGAATGGAAACTGGTCACTTGGATATGTTTCTAAAGGGCATAATGAGCAAAAATTTAATTTCAATTTAATTTAATGGTTGTTTAATTATATTTTAATGTAGTTGTATTATATTGCATCACTCATTTGCAGCAACTGTATAATATCTCAAAAATCAATGTTTTTAACCTATTAGAAAAAAAAATTCTCTTGGTGTGACTGCATTTATTTAGTAATGTTATTTCAGAGTTTTAAAAATCTGAGGTAAGTTTTTATAGGTTATTGAATGATTTGGGAAAACTCATGTACGAATTATTGAAATTTTAAATGTTTTTTTTCACTTATCTCAGAAGAAGCAATTTTTAGGGATGAAAGTTGCACTAAATGGGCAACAAAAAACTGTTTGAACTAAAATATTAAAGTAATTCAAGTAGTAAAACACTAAACTGTTAGAAAAAAAAATGTAAGTTATAAATCCAATTTACACATGGTTTTTTAATCTCCTGAAAACTTGACAAAATTGAGATACTTCAAGTTGCTTCTACAGTGATGATATGCTTCTTCAACTAATTGTCAATGTCAATAATCATTTATTTTATAAACAATTACGTTACTGGGAAAAAGAATCAGAAGTAGCAATGACTTATCAAATACTGAAATAAATGAAACACCACTTGCCATATTTCTACTATCAAATTTTTACAGGTTTCAGCCATCATATAAACAGTAGAGTTCAAGAGAAAATAAGTACATCATCCATGAAGGAAAATATTGTGAAGTAATGATGGAATTTAAATTCTATCATATTATTATTATTTCGAATGGAACTCCTAAGGATCACAATGTTCAACTTTTCCGCTTGGAGAGTGATTGATGCTTGCCCAGTACTCACGCCTTCTCTGGCTGTGTTTCTCCCTTCTCTCCTTTGTCCAGAGGGAGCCTGTTTTCTTACGGGGTGGTCTATCCTAAAACCTCTTTTGTTTGATTATTCTGCTGAGAGGTGATCGGGTTCTGATGTCGCCATCCGTTATCCCTGGTTCCTGCAAGTCTTTCCTCACTTCTGTCAGCCATGGTGTTACTATCTTCCTGTTCTTCCAGTAGTTGAGAAGCCGATTGGTCATCCTTGTTGGGTTCATCCTCGTGATATGTCCATAGAAAGCCAGACGCCTCTTCCTGGCCACGTCTGTGATTTTTTCTGTATAACTATATAGTCTATCATAGTATTAGTATTAGTAAAAGTTTGAAAGACTAAAAAAAAATAAAACTTTATCAATTACTAAAACTTTACTTATCTACCTAATGACTGAATTGACAGTATTAAGATCAGTTAAAATAATTACATTTACAATTTCTCAACACTTAAGACTTCATTCCTTTCATAAAGAATGAAAAAAAAAAGGGATATCTGCTTACAAACTGAAAAACCTTTGACAGGTTAAAAAAAGAAGAGACTTGTTAAAAAAACATTATATTAATGGAGATTTAGTTATCTATATATGAAATCAAGGAGATGATGGGCATGGAAGGGAATAGAGGGAGGTGTAGTTTGAGATTCGATGATTTGAGAGTAATGAAATTTAATGTTTTATTTGTGCCAACATTTTGGTCTGAGTTGTAGACCTTTATAAGCACAATATATGGGAAAAATATTTTCCTATCTTGTTATTTATGTTATTACCATATCTTCTTTTTCATAGCTCTGATGAAGGCTTACAATTTGGGCTAAAACATGCATTAAATGTTCATTGCTGTGTTTTTTATTTCCGACAATACCCCAAAACATCATCTCCCATTCCATCAACATATTATATTGTTCAACTAACAAATGTGAAACAGGAATAAATTACAAAGTTTACTTACATCAGCTTATTTTTAATATCAATATTAAAAAGGTCTGACTGTTGGATCATGGAATTATTTGAGGACCTATAAAAACAAGTCATGTTCTGAAATTCATTTCATCATCCTAATTACAGAAAAATCTTCCTTCCTTCCAATATTTAATCTCGAATATTTGGTTCCTATAACAAAAAGTAATTTTTCTAGAAAAAAATTGCTGAGGTTAAATTTAAAAATATGAAATATATAAACAAAACATATATATAAACAAAACTTCTTATCAAGTTACTTAAGAGATATTGTGACTACATTAATTATATTTTGAAGAGTCTTGAAAATATATATATTAAAAGACCAGAATATATTTTATCTATGAATAAAGTCTACAATCATGAAAGTAAAGGCATTCTTTCCACAAGAGGAAAAGATTTAAAAACAGATTTTACAAGACCTAAACTACTTTTTGATCAATTATGACTATGTTTGGGAAATTTGGTGTTATTTAAACAACAAACTTTTCTCCATTGACAATATACTCCTATTGTGAGCAAGTGTATGGTTTGACTGATAGAATCAATCTTAAACAAGTACCAAGTTTTCGTACTGAATTACTAATTTAAAATAAGAAAAAAAATATATATAAGTTCTTAAAACTACACTAACTATGAGCCAACTTGATTTAATACTTAAAATGTTAAGAATTCCTAACATTTTTAGTAACTGCATTATTCAATATTATAACAAGTCTTTTAATGATTACTGTGTTATTATATTTAAAAGTCTGTTTGAGAATAGGTAATTTGACATTACTTTTTTTAAAAGAGCAACATCCTTCTAAACAATATATATGAATTAGGTACCTTTTTTTTTGGTCAAATTTTGTTCAAAGATTCGTTTAGAATTTGATAATCAAGAATTGAATCTTTATAATAATATTAAAATGAGAAATAATATGATAAAGATCCGATATTTATTCCTATAAATATTATAACAAGTTTATAGATCTTTCCTAAACCAAAAGATTCTGCTGATTTTATGAGCATAGTAGAGAACCAGTCACGAATTTTTTTGAAAAAACACAGCCTCCTACAGTAGTAATGGCTTCTTCACAGATGGTGTTGTTTAATGAGAAAAAATACACAAGGTTTTTCTAGATTGATTATCTTAAATTTTAATAATTAATATAAAAAAAAAGATTATTTCATAATTATGTAAATTTCTTAGTAATATTATTATTAGGAAGAAAAAATAGTAAAAACTAGACAATATTTCGTCTTTTTAATGTTAAAATCGATCTTTTGAAATTTCAATTAACTTCCAGATTTTTTAAAATATAAAATTAATATACTTTTCTGTTTTTTTAAAAATACAATTTGCTCAAACTAGCTTCCTTTGAGCCAAATCCTTTTTTAAAATGGCGATCATTCTGTTACCTGTTGGTAATTTGTAAATGATCGGTGAAAACATTTAAAGGTATATTTCAAGAAATTTAATGTTGGGTATGATTTTAGATGCTTTTAAAACAAAATTTTATAATTTTAAAGGACACCTGTAACAGGTTTTGCAATATGATAGCTATGAAATCTTTATAATTGATTAATTTATTTTAGATAAAAGATTTATGGAAATTTTTTAGTTGATACCTATTTGAATGACTTAAACTAGGTTGTATTATCTCTTATTTATTCTAGGTCTCAAAATTTCATTGTTTCTAAAAAATATTTGAGGCGTGATCCTCACAATAGTCATTTATGGTGCCGTATTTCTATTGTAAAACAGGAATTGAATTCAGGAATATTATAATATTATTGCACATTATCAAAACTTTTCAAGTGTTGAATGACTTCAGTTAATCGGAGCAGTTAGTAAACTAAAAATTAGTAAAATTTTCTAACAGTTTGTCACTATTGCTTTTTCAGGATTTTCTCATTTTCTATGTTTTCAGTTATTTATCAATTATTCATTATTCACAATACTGATGTATTAGATCTAAAATTTACTGTGTAACTATAGATAGCAATTAGATTTATGAATTGTGAAGAAGCTAAAATATAACAACTCATAAATATCTTTAAAGGCTCACAAAAAGATAGTATAAATTCTGACAAGGCGTGATAAGATCATAAGTGAACTTTTTCTGGAGATAACATTATTTTTTAAGGTGATGCTCAAGTTAGATCACTTGATTAAATTGATGTACTTAAGAGTATATAATCAAAGGTCAAATAATTTTGAGTCAATAATTAAGTTATTGATGTAATATTTGTTAATGAATGTCAAATAAGTATATTTGGGTATTAAATATTAATTATGCCGAAGTAAAATGAAAGACCTTGTGTTTTTATTTCATCTTAGATAAATTAGCAGATTAGATTTGCATTTAATTCTTTTTTTAAACCAGTTTTGACATCTTATCTTAAATAAATTATATGGCAAAAACAAAAACAAAAAATTCCTTAGTTAATTACCTTGCTTATTATGAAAGACCTTATTAGGAATACATAACAAGATTAAATGCTATCTTGATTATTTTACAGTTCAAAAACATATTCAGCCATCATAGATTTGATTTTAATTGAACCTTAAAATTCTTTTCTAACTTAGATAATATTTTCCTCCTTGAATGTAGTTCAGGAAAAATTGATCCATTTGATTTTTAACTGTATATGTATTAATTTTTTTTTCTTTGTTTATAAAGGTTGTCCTTTCTGAGAACATATCATATCACAGCCTTTAGCATATTGTAAAATAAATTATAATATTGATAATTGGTAATGAGTTAAATACCTAAGAACTTTATGTTTATTATAAGTAATTTTTAATCACTACTTAGATTCTAAATTTCTATGTTTGTTGAAATTGTAGATTACAAAATATTGAAATGAAACTAGTTTGCAAGCACACTTTCAAAGTGATGAATAAAATTAATTTTCCCTAAACATCATAGCTCAAAACAGAAAACATTTCTATAGAATTTTAACATTTTTGGCACTCTAAATGGCCAATCTCTTTTATTGGTGCTATCATCGTGTGACTGATTTCTTTGATGTACTTAATTAAATTTAAAGAAAAAAAATATTTATTTTATCTTTCTTTCAAAATTATTTTGTTTATAGAGAGCAATGATGGAAGCTGATTATGAAAAAAGAATTCTAGAGAAGGAAATAATTTATGATTCTCTGTGAAATGGCAGAAGTCATAGGTGTCACCTATAATCTTGATACATCTTGCAATGTGAGTCACAATTTGATTTTTTTTAATTTTGATTATAATTTTTTTTTTTATCCCTGTTTAAATTAATGACTATCTTTGTATTTATCCTAGTATATAGTTTAAAAAAATTAAAAAAAAAATTGATTATTTAAATGAATTTTACTAACTTTACCATGTTATTAGGATGTTTTACACTTCATGTTAGGTTACCAATTCATCCTTTGTTGATAAGGACAAGTATTTGGTAAAGCCCCGATTTCCACTGACAAGGATCTCTTAGGGTTTTTTATAATCGTTTTATAGGGTGGTAGTGAGTGAAACAGCTCTGATCTACAGCTGTAATAATTGCAAAAATAATGGAATGCTATAGCCTGGAGGATAGAGTACTGGTTTCGTATCCTGAGCGAGCCTGATTCTAATACTGGCTTGTAGGGCATTAATTTATGTGTTGAATTTTTTTCTTAAATATGTAATTTGTTTCACCAGTTTGGTCAGAAACGGTAGTCCAAATGACTTAAAAGTAATTATACTCAGTTTTACATGTCTGTAATTCAAAAACGGTTATTCCAAATGAAAAATGTCAATTAACTAAAGTTGTAGAGAATTAAATTTTGCGTTGGAAGCATGCCTATGTTTTTTAATTTGCTCATTCCTATGCATACATACACATAAATACATATTTTATACACATTTAAAAAAACAGTCATAGCGCTCATTTTTCGCTATGTTGCTATTTTGTAGTTTCATCATGTCTGACCTCAAAATCACTAATTTGTATCCAGGGAATTGAATTTTATTTATTTCAATTGTCGATTAGATACAAGATTGTATCCAGAAGCAGTGACTTAGATTGGAGAGAGAAGTTTTGTTCTTATTATTATGTAAGGTCCTATGCAAAAATATAATTAAATTAAAAATTTAATTACTTTTATTTGAAATGAACACCGATTTGGGCTTATGTGGAAAAAAAATGTAAATTATGAGGGTCTAATGGCATTATATTGTAAGCTTTCCAAAGAAACGAAAAAACAATTAATTGTTCCTGCACGCTTCCAAGAGTGGACCTCTTTTAAAATATTTTTTTCTGTTTTCATACAATTATAGTTTATTTGTGAACAAGACAAAGCACGTAAACTTCTCTCCCTAATCCAACTTGCCGCTTCTGGATGCAATCTTGAGAATAACATTGTACCATCAAAATATAGTAAAATTCCATTTCCTAGACACAAATTAGTAAATTTGAGATCAGATGTGATGAAACTAAAAAATAGTAACATAGCGGAAAATCAGTGCTATGACTGCTTGTAGTTTTTTGCGTGTATCTATCCATAGGAACGAGCAAATTAAAAAAACATAGACATGCTATAAACTCAAAATTTAATTCTCAACAACTTTGGTTATTTTTAATTTGAAATAATAGTTTTTAAGTTACAGGTATGTAAAACTGAGCATAACATATTTTTCAGTCATTCTGACTAATTTAACTGCCAATTCTGACAAAACTGCTGAACCAAATTTAGTATTTAAGAAGAGCATTCAACGCATAATTGCCCTTTAATTTAGGTAAGATTAAAATTTTGTGTGTGATGAACTACTCTGATTGTCTTATAATGAGTTTTTCGGCTCCCAAAAGTTTAGCTCACCTCAGAAACAATCGCAAACTTATGACACTCTTTTATTTGGGATTTCTAGAGTGGATTAAAATCATTTCCAGCTCTGTTTGGATAAATTCGCACCAAATGTCTAATTTGTCTGCACTACTCCATACTCCAACAGGAGGTGGGATAAAAACAAACCAAACCAAAAAATGGACTGGCAGCATCCGGATTATCAATCTTTGAGTTATTCTCAGCTTATATCCATTGACAACATGCGGTCCTCAGATTTTACACACTCAACTACTTCCAGCATCTGCTCTATTTACTCCAAAATGGGAATAAAACTTTATTACTTTATTATGAAAATTATTGTCTGTCGTATTAATCACGCAGTTCTTGACTACACTGTCTCTAAAGTTCAAATAAAATATCTGAATCAATTTAGAAGATCCCTCGAATGAATAATCCTTGTACAAGTCTAACCCATCACAACATCCTAAGTAAAATTAGGATTCCTTTGTCTTTCCTGATCATTATACTTAGTAACATAGCAATTGAGAAATTTTTAGTTCATCATACTTCCCTTATGGGAAGAATATGATTGAAACTACTTTTAAAGTCTTTCCACCTTTTATTAATTTCCTCCAAATTCTGCAGTCTTGTAACTGTTCATCTCAGAATTTTAGTATTACCACTGGATTGAGAAAAAAAAAAAAAGAAAAGAAAAAAACTGCAAGCACCTTATAAAAGCTTCAATGCAGAACTGAAGTTTCTGTACAATAAGGTAGTCATTGAACACCAATTGCTATTTGGCAAGGTGAATGCTATTTGGCATGAATGAGGGCCCTGTAAAACTAAAAAAGAAAATTATTTCCTGGGGGTTTCAGCGGGTGGACTAATTTTGAGACAGAATGATTCCGACTGATATCACTGGAGATGCCAGAGTCTTACTTATCTTATGCAATCATGAAGGAATATCATAAGATATAGTTTTCTAGCAGTTGAGCCTGGAGATGGACCAGTCTAAACCCAAAATCATGCCTGCAGTAGATAGATGTATTTTCTAGGCCCTAATCTTCATTTGTACTATGACCTTAAATATAGTCATTATTTTCTCCATCTTAATCAGTAAAAATTTTAGCATCTACTTATATAAGTTATATGTTTTATTCGGATCTATAATTTTATTTTGTTCTGCACTTCTTAATCATTTTTAAAATTACATGTTCAAAGAATATTTTGAATAATGCTAGAAACATTTAGAAGATAAAGTAACACTGCCCTATAAAGTAACCCTAGAAGGACAACATTGTTGTGACAATTGAGTGGCTTGCATCATTATAATAAATATATATAAATATATATACACAGGTAAGGAAAAGGATTACACTGAAGCAAAGTTCATCTTGGATTTAAGAGAAGTCATTAATGTGGCCCAACAACAAATAAATATAATAAATTAAAAAAGGTCCTTTTTTTATGGTAGTTACATATCGTCACTCAGTGCAAAAGGTCATATGTTTAGAAATAGCATTTTTCAGGCGAAGAAAAAACTGTTTTGTTCCTTTTGATTTGATTCTATAATCTTATTACAGCATAATATGCTGTAAATGAATAAAACAGACAGCTATTTTTTTTTGTTATTTCATTTTATCTTATTTTTCACACTACCTTGCCTTTTGTCATAAATCATATAATTACAGAATCAAATCATTAGGAAAAATCCGTTTTTTTCCTCTCCTCAAAAATGCTGTTTTCAAAGATACAATCTTTTGCATTTTGAGTGATGATGTGTAGTAACCCTAAAATTTTTTTTTTTTTAATTTATTCCATTTATTTATTGTTGGTCCAAATTAATGGCCTTTGTTGTTACTTTGTAGATGATTTTTTAAAGATATAAGAGGGAATCCATTTGAACACATTGAGAAACTTAAGTATTTGGGGACTATGATTACTAGAAAAAATGAAATTCAAGAGGAAATAAAGGCGAGATTAGAGACGAGAAAAGCTTGTTATTTTCGGTCTCAACATTACTTAGCTCATGCCTTTTGTTTAGATACTTAAAAATGAGAATTTACAAAACTTTTTATCCTTCCTACTGTTCTTTCGGGGTGTGAAACATGGCTGATTAATTTGAAGGAGGAGCATCATCTTAAGGTCTTTGAGAATAAGGTATCACAGAAAATATGTGGTCCAAAAAACGATGAGTCCATTGGAGAATTTAGGAGATTACACAATTTGGAATTGCGGAACATGCATCCTTTGATAAATGCTAAGTCAACTGGTAAACGTCCAAGTGATATACCGAAACGTTAAGAGTGTTCGTGTGGATTGTTGGGATGGTGATCGATGGACAAAGATTTGTAAACAGTGATTGGTGTTATTGGCATTGAACCTTCGGGTTCTCTAAGCCTTTAAAATATTGTATTGTTGATGATTTTTTGTTGTCCTTTTAAATCTTTATGATGATCATCATGATATATATATAAAATAGTGTTAAAAAATCAGATGAGCTGTGGAACTAGTGCTTGCTTGAATGATCAAAAGGTATATTAATATTACTTTATTATATTAATAAGTATAAACTAAAAAAATAATGTGTTTAGAATAAATTTGTTCTACTAAAATGACAATATGTTTTATTAAATGAAAAAGTAAATGTGGACATTTAAAATTATTTAAGAAGAAATGAAGAAAAACGAAGAATATTGACTCAAATATTTTAATTATTCCTTCTTCATTAACGAGTCATTATAGGAAGAAATGAGACATGCTAAAAAAGTAATTAGTGTCCCATTCGTTCGTTGGCCAACTTGAAGTTAGGAGCTGATCTAGATCGCCAATTGGATTAAATTGATATAAAGCAGCACAATGAAGACCTCAAACAATGTATAAAAAGATGTTTGTTACTTTGCAGATGAAAATTAAATTTAATATAGTATTTTTTTTAGTTAAGATATGTATGATTTTTTTGTTATTTCTTGAATATTTCACATTATTTAAGCAAACCACATTTTATTTGTAAAATTTCAAAAAAATATTTTAATTGTTTTATATATATATATATATAAATATATATATATATATATATATATATATATATATATATATATATATATATATATATACATAAATTTATAGTCTTTTGGTCATTACATTTACATAATTTTTAAACAAATAGTTTTTATTTTCATATTAATAAATTGATTTTTCTGATTTTATTTTCTATAAGTTAATTTATAACAAGAACCAAATAAATTGATCTTATTTAAGATTCTCATTATTACACTTAAAGTTAAAATAAATAATTAAAAAAGAAATCTTTTCAAAATTAACCACAAAGTAAAATATTTTAACAATAATAAATTAAATAAATATATTAGAATGTGTAAAGCTTGCATATTATAATGATACAAGGTATCCAAATTTCATTTTAAATAGTTAAGCTGTGTCACTCAATGGGCACAATAGAGCTGTCCTCTATCTACTGTACCTACTTACATGACTGTCTAAAGCATTTTAATTTGTCATCATAATTAATCCTTTGGAAAGGTTGATTAAAAACATCACCTCAATTTATTGCTTATCTTCTACAAGAAGTATAATTGCACTTCTGTAGTTGTGTCTGTCCTCATTTGATCACCATTAACCCAAGTGATACTAAGTTTAAAGTAATTTTTATTTTTATTTAACTAAGTTTTGCTCTCAGTCAAAAATTAGAATGCTACTAAATTCAATAACAATTTGTCTAATTCTTTAAAAACAGAAAAGGCAGTGAACAAATTAATTCGAGGACAATTTGAGGACATATGTGATATATACACATGAGGAGGTTGCAGAATGTTAGTTGTGGTAATGAAAGTGTATAACAAATGTTCAATTGTGTTGCATTATTTTAGATTTATATTGCACACCTAGATCAAAATAGTACCAACTATTGAGCATTGAGGTTTTTTTAGTTGATCACCTTTTTAGATTCTGAAACCGAAGTCGCTGGATATCCACGATTTTTTGCTAATTTGTATTCTTGCATTCATACCTGTCCTCCAGTCTCTGACAATAAGCAGATGAGATCTGTATGACACAATTGGCATGCGGGAAGTCAGGATCCATCGATACTCACTCACCCCCTAACTTGAACTTCAAAACTGTTATATTTGAGGAGATCTCTCAACTAACTCCTTTTTAGGCTTCTCAGCTAATTTTCTGGCATGTGTAAAGTGGACATATTTTTTGTATGTTTTTTTGGTATGCCTATGGATTTCGATATATTAAATTAATTATGTACATATAACCTTGTACAGTGGGAATGTGTAAACCTGAATGTGATGATAATCACATAACATGGTGAACAAGTGATTAGATTTTAGATTGGAAAATCTATATTTTTTTAATATCAATCTTTTTAGCTATCTTGTTAATTTGTAAGAAGTAGATCCATATGGTTCTACGTAAGTAACTGTGAGCATTTAGTCTTTATATTACATTTTTCATGGAGAGGAGAAGAGAAAACCCTCAGTCTTTTGTCTTAGACTTTTCTGTTTAATGTGTGAGCCTCAGGCCATCCTCTTGTCAAAGGTGATGAGTACCAAGTTATGAACAGTTTTAATCAAATCAAAGAGAAAATTATTTACTTAAACTGGAAGACAGGTGTGTTGAAGCATGAAAGTGTTATGGACTGTGATCTGTTGTTCTTGAGTTTGTTTTCCACTTTTTTAAAATACCCTGTAATTATTGTAACTAATGTTAAAGAATCAGAGAAGCCTGAATTTTGTCTGCATGTCTGGACATATTAAATGCATGATTATTTTTGTTAATGTTAATGAACACATTAATGCATGATTACTTCCTTGTAGATTTTCATCAAAATTTATATTAAAATATAATGTAAAACATCACAAATTTGGTAAACAGGACTTTTATATCAATATGAATGTATTTATTAGATTTTGGTTAAAATTGGTGAGCCAAAAAGGGTACTTTACTTGAAGGTCATAATAAGCTTACATCAAAAATTATATTTAATTTAAATACAGAAATCATATGTTTCGGTAACAAAGGTTACAAACGCAATTTGGTTTCTAATCCAATTAAACATTTTTATTACTTGTTTTAAGTGTTAAAATTGAGTGTAAAATTCTGGTTTTCTTCCCCATTTGTGAGATTAACAAGTCTTCAGCAAGAGAATAAAATATAAGTTAAGTGGGTTTTTCCACTTAAAATGTCGAAACTGTCAATTTCCAATGCTTTATCAGTGATATTGATAGTTTTAATGTTGTCACTGAACATGAAAAAAATCACTTGGAAACTAATTACCTACTGAAAGAAAACAACATTTAAAAACAGAATGAGACCTCCAGAAACAAGAGTATGTCTATGCGTGTGTGTTTGTTTGTGTCAATAGATGGCTATCGCGTCGCTGAGTGTCGTTTTTGCTGCAATCTTCGGAAACTAGTAACAAAATTCAGGATCACTTTTTGAGCCACTGATTTATAGTTTAATAGACCTACAAGGAAGTCATATGTTGTCCACATCAGATTTTTTTTATTATATTGAAACAATAATGCTCAATGTACATTTAATTTATTACAGTTTTTATCAAATAAAAATAGTGGTTTTATTTAATTTAAATTTTATATTTAATAGTCCCTAGTTTTTAAACAGTATTACAAAATTATTTTGTAAGTATTTTAACAAGAAATTGAAAAAAATGTCTTATTACTTTAAAAAATACCTGTTTTGTTTTTTCACATTTTTATTAGGTTCATAACAAAAATAAATAATAAAAAAATATAAATAACTTTTTTATCATTTGATAGCTACAATTAGTAAAGTGAGAATATCATTACTCTCTTATCAAAACAAATTATATAGCCTAACAGCATCCTGCAATGCTAGAAAAATGGTTTTTATCTTTATGGTACACATTATATATGGAAGAAGTGATCTTGAAATTATTAAAAGAGCTACTTAATGTGAATGGTCGGTGATAAAGAGTGGTATCTCATGTATGAGAGTGAAAATCTAAACTCCCCTTCTCTCCCCAACTTAACTGTATCCAGAGAAGGTGAAGGAGTTATAGATTGGATGGCTCTATAGACTATTTTAACACCATTAAGAAATTCAAAGAGGTTCGATAATGATGGCAAAGAATTCCTTTCTTCTAGAAGTGTTTTGTTTTTTAATTTGTTTATCCATTTGGAAAGAAAGAATGAATTTGGAAAAGAATGTATAAGACCATTCAGGATGTATTCTAAGGGATGTATCAAACTATGTGATTTCATAATTCCCTTTAGAAATGGATTACTAAGATAAGGAAGGCATGTAAAATATTGGAGTAAGGCACAGCATAAATATAATGGATTTTATCGACGGCTCAAAAACTTTTGATTTAAATTTAGAAATAGTATAAATTTTCTCCCAATCCTATTGATTCTCATTCATTTTCTCCCTCTTTCATTATTGTTGTGTGTTATGTGGTTATCTGTTGAAGGGAATCAAGGATTGAATGAACTGTTTAGTAATGTTTATTTCAGGTATCCTGAGTCTTGTCCATTTTTCCCAATTATATGTGGCCTTTTCCCTGTATCCACAGAGAATATTTTCTTTCTTGTTGCCTTTAACAAATTATTAACACCCACCATCCTTCCAATATCTACTATCTACTTCAATTAAATTTTGCATTCTATTTACAGTACGCAAGGAGTTTGGGCTCAAACAGGGACATTGCTACAATTTATTGGGAAGGGAGGAAAAATCTAAAATTTCCTAACAATTTCGACCAGATTTCTCTGCTATATTGAATATTTTCCATACTATACAATGAAATATTTTAATTTCTCCAATTTATTTAGATTTGGACTTTGCACTTACCTGTTGCAAATTTTTACACTTGACAACAATCTTTTTTTTTTTCTGTTCAAACACAGCATTGTACCGAATTTCTTAGCTTAAAAGGCGTTAGTATTGGTTTCAAATACTAAAAAAAATATTTTACCACAATTTTAGCAGTTTGATGTTGGTTCTGAAATCATAAATTTCCCAACTTTTTTGATTTTTAAATTATTGGAGAGAAGGGAGAGTGGATCCTTCCTCCCACCTATGGCGACATCCCTATGCATACGGATCCGAGGCCCCTATTCATTAACTCTCCCAGGCAACGAGACGACACATAGCAGGAAAGGAACAAGTGCGTACATCCCTGTAGACTACCCGCATAACAATAGTTCAGTCTATTCTGTTCGTTTCTTTAACCACCATCATGACATTTCCGCTATCGATCGGTATTTCATATAACATAGTTAGAAATTAGTATTATGGCAAAATTCTGAAGGTTAACTACGTCAATAAACGTTTTGTGAAAATTTCGAACTTTTTAATAAATTATTGCATTTTAAAAATCATCTGTAAAAGGGGTCACCTGCTGAGGGCTATTTTATTAATATTTTATCCAAATTTTCGTCATTATTATATACAACGAAGATCTGAAATATATTTATCTACCTCGAATTTAGACTAAATATGTATCTATGAATGAAACTCCTAATTCGGATTACCGATTGGAATCCAATCAAATTTCTGCTTGCCACGACTTCATTAATGACAATTTAAGAACAACAAAATATTGGCCTGTTTTACCTACGTACTTTTCCGATTACATGAAAACTACTACCATCATTTATTATTATTTAGTAGAATAATATAATGGAATTTCATCTCGGCCTTCAAATCAACTAGGAAAGCTGCAGGAAGACGTTATAATATAATCCATCCATAAGAGAGATTAATAATTAAATTATATTTCGGCCAGCTAAAAAAAGTTGTATTTTTAAAGTAAATTAGACACGAAGAGTACTGAGTAGGGCTGTGATGTGAAGGAAAGTGAGTTTATGAGAAAACATGAGTTTTAAAGAATTATATGACTCGCTTTTATTGCTACTGGTACTTTCTGAGCGATCTAAAGGCTAAATTACACGTTGATCCTATAATTGCAACATTCATTATCCTCTTCAAAACTTCCATACTGTTGGACAGGTTTTTTACAATCATTAATTATTTCTGTACACCAAGAAGTATTGAGGTTTTTTTCCTGTCTATTAGCTACTAGCCAACAGTGCTTACCATTCACACCAGTTAATATATTGGCAATACCATAGCGCAATAGACAACACCAAGAAATGAGAAGAAAGTAGAGGGATGGCAGGTGGTAGTCTGTATGAATTACGATTACAACGAAAAGACCACTTAGAGTCTATTAATTGTCTCAATCATTTTATTTTACCTCAACAACTATTCATGTTTAGAATAGATTAGAGTTTATTTTGTTTTATTTTATCGAGTGTAGTTTTTTCTCTCCTTTCAAAGTCACCCTTTGTTGGTACATTCCATACATTTGTATATTATGTACCTTAGACTACATACATTATTTATAATAACAAAATCTTTACTAAATAACTTCAGTATATATTGTATATAAATAGAATTTAAGTAAAAATATCTGATGTGGACAACACATGACTTCCTTGTACGCCTATTAAACTATAAACCGGTGGCTCAAAAAGTGATCCTGAATTTGGTTACTAATTTCCGAAGATTGCAGTATCTCAAAAACGACACTCGGCGTCGTGACATCCCTTTATTGACACACCCACACACACACACACAAATGGGGAGGAAAACCAGTATTTTACACTAAATTTTAACACTTAAAACAAGTAATAAAAATGTTTAATTGGATTGGAAACCAAATTGCGATTGTAACCATTATTACCGAAACATATGATTTATGTATTTAATTTAAATATAATTTTTGATGTAAGCTTATTATGACCTTCAAGTAAAGTACCCTTTTCGGCTCACCAATTTTAACCAAAATATAGTAAATACATTCACATCAATATAAAAGTCCTATTTACCAAATTTGAGATGTTTTACATTATATTTTAATATAATTTTTGATGAAAGTCTAATATGACCTTCAAGTAAAGTACCGCTTCCGGTTTTCCAATTTAGACCAAAATCTAGTATGTTATTTAAATCAATATATAAGTAGTAAATACCAAATTTGAGAAGTTTTGCATAGTACTTTAATATAATTTTTGATGGAAATCAATTATGACCTTCAAGTAAAGTACCACTTCCGGTGATTAAGCAGTGACCAAAAAGGGAGGTTCACAACTAGATTTTACAATAATTCTAAATACAAAAGTTCAACTTTCTACGGCTAACCGTTTTTGAGTTATGCGAAATACCAACAAACGAACGAACGTACGTACGTACGTACAGTCGCCACGACGAAACTAGTCAAAATGGATTCAGGGATGGTCAAAATGGATATTTCCGTTGAAATCTGAAAACCGAAAATTTTCGCGATTACAATACTTCCTTTACTTCGTACAAGGAAGCAAAAACAAACAAACATATTCGACATACTTCATAACAAACAAAAAAGATTAATATAAATATTTAACAAATAGTTAAGTGTATATATGTTTTAAATATATCTACAAAGGTTATATATACTATATATACAATATACAAGGTTATATATACAATATACTATGACAAAGTTCATTATTTCACATCTTTTCGTCCCTGCAACTATTTATTATCAGTACTCCACCTCCTCAATTTTGGATAAACTTTTCAGCATCCAAACTATTTGCAAATTTCATTAAATCAGGACGAAAGTTATTGTATAGTTCGAATTTGGTCATTGACCTATTTCTTCCTTTCAGAATTACATTGATTACATACACGAAACATGTAGCGCCCAGTCTGTACTTGGCACTTGGCGCAGCCTACATTATTTTCTTCTTTACTTCCGTCTGTTTATATATTTGTGATCTCTGTATTCATCTCTGTAGTTTGTGTCAGCTGTGAGTATAGTTTGGCATGTATTGTTGATGGGTGTAACCAGTGTTTAGGTTTAAATTCTTATTCCATTGTGTTGTTCGCAATATCTCCATAGTTTCCATTGAGCAGTTTGATAGACGAAAATTGGACTAAATCCTTGAGTTTTATATCAATAGATACAATTTCTGCCAATTCACACGCTGTCATACGAGATTGTTCTGTATTCCTTGACAATCTTGATCCCAATGAGCTGTTGCAACCGTTGGAGTTTTTGAAGATGGCATTTTTTCTCAATCGCTTTATGCCAAATCGTTACCGCGTAAAGCATCAGAGGAATCAATGCTGCCTCATATTTTATCTTCAAACACTCGGCTCTTTCATTGTCCTTGCGGCAATGGTCAAAGATTTTATGGTTTGTAATGTCTTGACATATAAGCTTTCAATATATTTGCCCAGTTTAGTTTCCTGTCGAACACTACGCCTAAGAAAGTCAGTATTTCTCTATTTGCTCATTGCCAATGCTAATATTTAAATTCGGTACTGAGCTTTTCCTGCTAAAATTAATATATTTGCATTTTAGTGCACTGAGTTCTAATTTGTATGTTTTTGTCCAAGCAGATATTTTGCTCAATGCTAAATTTGCTAATCTTTGAAAACATTTTCCTCTGACTACAAGTAATTAATCAGCATAGATAATTAATTTTGAGTCCATTGGTAAGTCAAGCTCGAAAATTGTATTAATTCATATATTCCAGAGGATAAGCGATATACATGATCCTTGTGGTGTCCCTATTAATAGGGTTTTTAAGCAGGAGATGGTATTCTTTTTAAACATTAAACGCCTATTTTCGAGAAAAGTTTTAATTAATAAATATTGTATAAGCCCTTAGGGAGCTTATATTTTTTAAGTTTATACAAGATTGCAGGCCTACACGCATTGTCAAAGGCTCCTTTGATGTCTAGATTGATGACTAGAAGTTGATCTTTGTTATTGAAAGCATCATTAATATTCATTGTCAGCAAATGCAATGCGTTCAGTGTTCCATTCTTTGATAGGAATGCAAATTGGTGTGTCCCTGATAATGTAGTTTTTAATAAGAAAGCGGATAAGTCTGTTTTTAACCATTTTCTCAATGCTTTTGCGCATAATTTGAAGCGTACCAACCAATTGGTCTTAGCTGGTCGCTGGATGGTTTCAGCACTAAGACTAGTAGACCGATTTTCCAATTGTCGAAGACCTTCTGGAAAATTATTGGTGTGATCCCGTCGTAACCAGAAGATTTCTTTGTTTTTAATGATGTTATTGCATTTGAAATTTTATAATCTTCTACTGGCAAGCCCTCAGTTATATCCGGGGGGATTATAACGTTCGATCTAATCATCTGATTCAGGAGTATCTACATTTATTAGGTCATTCATGATTCAAAGTCTCCGTAGGTTGTATGTATAATGGTTGTTAGCCGCTTGCAAGGTTTTCAAAAGCATTGGGTTCTTCGCTTTTCCTGCAGCCCATTTACAAGTCCAGTCCTTGGCTTAGCGTTATTACAATATGATTTCCATGATTCCAGTTTCGATTGTTTGCTAGTGCTTCTACGACTTTCTCGACTTTGAGTACTTCTAGTGCTCATGACGACTTTCCAGATAACTAACTATCTTTAGCATTATTTCTAAGTTTTTGGTTTAATTTTTTGATATTGCCGTCTGAGCCTATTTGTTGATAGTTCATCGTTTCACCAAGGTACCGGCTTATATTGTTTTTTGTGGCGATTGTTATTTGACTTTCTAATCGTCATATTGGATGTTTTAATTAATTCCAAAGCTATCTTTTTATACATGTTTGTGCTCAGATTCTGAAGTTATTCAATAATATTGTTTTGTAGTTGGTCAGTTGTGTACTGTTTTTCAGTACCAGTTAAGAATTGCTTTTCTAGTTGAGTGAGGGTCAATCAATGCGGTGGTCCAAGGGTGGTTGCTTGACCATTTTTTTAATAGTTTGTATGTTGATTCCTTCATGTTTCTAGAGCTAAAAACAATAGGAGAATTTTTTTTTTCTTTTACCATAAATTGTAGCCGTTTTTCTTCAGTTCTGTCGGCCAATTTCAGTAAATGCAGTCATTTGCGGTTTCGTCGATAGTTCAAGAACTATATGACTTTGAAAGATTAAACAAACACCATTTTATAGTTACTGCTTTAAGCTAAAAAAACCTATTCTTAGTGCAGTTAATGTGTTCTTTCTCGCAATATGAAAAAAATTAAAGTTTAACGCTCTTATAAAAAAAAAAGCGTTTTAAAACCATTTTTTCAATGAGAAGGAGTTCTTAAAACAATTTACCTATTAGTGTGGTAGATAGGTCCCCAGTAGTAGGTCAACCTGGATAAATATAAATCCTTCTAAATGTATCCTTGGTTTTTGTTATTTAAAAAAAAAAATCAAAATTTGGAATTTAATATCTCCGATGGAACTGGAGTTGAAAAAAAGGAAATTCACAAAAGTTACAATGTTTTAGAATATGATAAATAAAACCAATACTTCTTTATTTGTGTGTTTAAAACTTGGCGACTGTCCGAAAATGGAGAAAACACACATTGGCGGTTTCGTCGATAGTTCGAACACTATATGATTTAGAAAGATCAAACACTATTTTAAAGGATATGTTTTAAGATAAAAAATTTATTCTTAGTGAATTTGATTTATTCCTACTCCTTTATGATAAAAATTGACTTGAAGGTTAACGCACAAATTTAAAAATTTCAGTTTTCAAACTATTTTTTGTATGAGAAGGAACAATATGAACAATTTACCTTTGAGTGTGGTAGCTAGGTCCTTAATAGTAGGTCAACCAGAATAAATATCAATTCTACTAAATGAATCCTTGATAGTTTATGATTTACGGTTGTAGTTCTATTATAACTGCTATAAATATTATAAATATTAAGAACACATTATATTTTTGGGCCATTTCTTGATCATCATCATCATAATCCTCTCTTCTACAGCTGTGCGGTGTGAGGCTGTTGTTTATAGAGTCTGGACCAAGTACCTCTTTCCTGAACCAACTCTCTCCTCTTGTTCCATTCCATTCCTTTCTTCCTGAAAGACTCCCTTACATTTATGTTATGTTGGCAAACGAGGAAAATTTTGTGGGGTGCAGATTTTTGTGTCCTAGTTGGAATTTCCTCATTATTAGCTTAGCCCTTCTTAGTGCCAAGTCCAAAACCACGATGAAGAGCAACGGACTCGAGCTACAGCCCTGGAGGATACCCAGTGTTGTCTCAAATTCTTTTGAAATGTGGCTGCTGGTTCTAATCGCATTCCTCATCTTTTTATAGAAACTCATTACAGTTAAGAATGTTCCACGGTCTATACCCCTCTCAGACAGTGCCCGCTCTATGTCTTCTTTCTTTACTCTGTCACAAGCCTTCTGGATGTCCACAAAGCAGATACAGAGCTCTTTATCTTTCTTAACAATCTTTTCTGTTATTAATCTCATCGTGAAGATGAGATCTTGCGTGTTTCTCTGGTTCCTGAACCCGTACTGTTCTTCTCCTAGCCGGCCATCGACTGTACTTCTCACTCTTGTTTCTAGAATTCTAGTATAGACTTTTGCTGGCACACTGAGAAGGGGTATCCCCTGATGGTTGCTGTACTCCCGATTGTCTCCCTTCTTATGAATGGGCACGATCACTACTATCTCCCAGTCCTTGGGGATCTTCTTCTCCTTCCAGATCAGGTTCAAAAGAGGGAGGAATATCTTTTGACATTTGTCACCCATGTATTTAATCATTTCCGTGGTAATTTCATCAAGTTCCGCTGATTTGTCTAGTCTCGCTTTTCCAATGGCATCTTGGAATTCTTCTTCACTGATGTAGTCGTCTTCGGGCGAAACCTCTTCTACTTCTTTCTGGGTCACTCTCGACTCAATGTCTCTTCCCTTCAGCAGGTCTTTAAAATATTGCCTCCATATTTCCATTTGCGTTTTCCTCCAGATTCTTACCAAAATCTTCCCAAGATCTTCTTTTCGCCTGAATGACTAACAATTTGGCTTCATTTCACCGATTTTGTAGGTCTGATAAGCAGTGGGGGTTTTCTGATTCAGGTAATTCTTCCATGTTGCCTTCTTTTGTTCGTCTTGAATCGCCTTTTTCACATCCTCAGTCAACCAGTCAGTATTCTTGAGACCGGCCCGAATGCTCTTCTCACCGCAGATCAATTTTGATGCATCCATGAGGAGCTTCCTAAAAGCTCGATGTCGTCGCAATCCTATGGTCTGTTACAATCTAGTGCCATTCTTTCTACTTCTTCTTGGAAATATATAGTCATTTCATCCTCCTTTAAGCGGTAAGATTTGATGATTCTTTTCTTAGGGTTCCTTTGTGGTTTCACTTCATTCCAAAGCCTGTTTAGCAGTAGGAGGTAGTGATTACTTCCGATTTCGAATCCTCTTTTGAATCTGGCATCCCAAAAGTCCCGGACTTCTTCCCTTTTTACCAAAATAACCTTAATACAATTACAGTAATTGAAAGAAGTAATTGCAGTTACTTAATACAATTACAGTAATTTTAATCGAAGATGTAATTAAATACTCTTCTTCTTCTTCTTTCACTCCCTCCTTAGTGCCATCAGCGTGGAGGAACGGCCTCGGCCCATATCGCCCACTGATCTCTGTCGCTGGCCCTTCTTCTCATATCCACCATCATGCTTCCTCTGGCTCGCCCAAGTCTCTCCAGATAGTTTTGATACAGCATCCTGGGTCTGCCTCTAGGTCGCCTTCCCTCTGGTTTTGCTTCCAAGAGCCATTTAGCCTTTTGGTTATCGCCCATCCTGTAAACATGACCAAACCGTTTCAGTTGGCGTTCTTCAATAATTTCTTTTACTGGTCTTACATTCAGTTCCTCTCTTATTCTCTCATTTCTCCATCAGTCTCTTCTTGTTTTACCAAGTACTCTCCTAAGGTACCTCATTTCTATGGCCGTTACTTTACTCGCATGTTTATCAAGGAAAGTCCAGCTCTCCGCACCACGTAGAAGGGCAGTCAGAAACACTGTTTTAAATAAAGCTATTTTGGTTTCTTTCTTTATCTCCTGTTTTCCTAATATTGTAGTGCAGATAGAGTAGAACACACCATTAGCCTTCTTGACTCTATGTAGAACCTCTTGGTCTATTCTCCCATCTCTGCTGAAAATCGTGCCCAGGTACTGGAAATTATCTACCTTCTCTAGCGGCTCATTATTGCATGAAATATGAATTGGGTCTTCCCCTTCTCGGCCGATAACCATCATCTTACTTTTAATAGGATTTATTTCCATTCCTTTCCTCTGGAGCTCTTCCGACCATTCATCGACAGCCACCTGAAGCCTTTCCTGGGTGTCAGCAATCAGGACCACATCATCCGCATACAGGAGAGCTTGTGCTTGTACAGGAATTAAATTCCAGTATCCCACTGTAGCCCTTGGTGTCCTTCACTTGCAGACTTTCCATACTTCATCCATGCATATTTTGAAAAGAAGTGGGCTTAGGCTGTCCCCTTGCTTGACGCCTTTATAAAACCTAAATGGCTCTGATTCAGTTCCGTTAAGCCGTATAATTCCCTTGGGATCCTGGTATACCGATTTGATCGCACTGATGAGGGTGGGTGGCACCTGTTTTTCCTGTAAAGCATTCCAAATCTCTTGGCGGGGAATTGAATCGAATGCAGCCTTCAAATCCAGGAACGCCAAAAATAACTTTCTTCCTCTATCCCACGCTTTCTCAACAACCATTCGTAGTGAGAAAATATGGTCCTGGGTTTATCTTCCTGATCTAAAGCCAGCCTGCTCCTCTTCCAGCCCATGTTCCACCAATTTCCTGAGCCTCTGTTCCAATATTCTTGTATATAATTTATATACTACAGAGGATAGGCATATAGTTCTATAATTCTCACACTTTGTCTGGTTGCCTTTCTTAAAAATCGGGATTATAATATTATTTTCCCAGTCATGTGGTATTATCTTTTCCAACCAAATCTTTTGAAAGAGGTTCTGTAAACACTTGACCATTTCTTCTCCACCATATTTTATGAATTCTGGCGCGATGCTATCTCTTCCTGCTGCTTTGCTCAGTTTTATTTTATTAAATACTCATGTAATTAATTATTGCCCAACTATGGGAAATATGTAAGTTCTTATTATATGTTGTAATGTCAGTTGGGAATTTCTTTGTGAAATTCCCAACCTGTAATTTAAATTTTCCTGAACAATCTAGCATTTTAAACCCCTAATGTATTTAATTTAAACTGATAATGAGATTTCTGTCAATGAGGTATTTGATGACAATTATGTATTTTGAACAAATTAAATTTCCCAGTCATATCTGAAAATGTAAAGGGTTTGTAGTGGCCGAAGCAGGCCCCCCATCCGAGCCACTACAAACCTTAGACGGGTTCAGACAGTGTCCGAATCCGTTAGGGTTTTTAATTATGCGCCGGACCCTGACTCAACTGAACCTGGCGACCCTGAATGCAGCTGATACATTCATTAACTATAGAGGAAAAGTTTAACGCAGAAGCAATTGTCTGTACCTCTTCCTGCCTTGAGATAAGAAAATGGAAGCGATTAAGATAAACTTGCAGCTCCCTCTTCCAGGTGTCGCATGTGTCCCTCGGTTCTGGATACATTTTTAAAACGTTTGTAATAGCCATATTAGTCAGTTGGAATACGAATAGTTACAAATAGACAATAATGATTGTTTATTGTCTATACGCAGTGAGTGAAGAAGCCTTTTTCAACTGTTATGAAAATCTATGTGGCGTAGCAAAAAAAAAAATTAATATTTAAGAATAATTTTAATAAGACTTTATTTATGCAAAGAATTACTAACCACAAGTAGGACGGGCCGAACCACCGGAGGATGGGCTTGATTCAAAATTTGAATTGTTGAAGTTTTAAAAAGACACTTAAATTCTGGCTAGAGTGCTATCTCACATCTGTAGCTAGAGGTAACATTAAATAAATTGTTAATGAAATTGTTTGTTATCATTTTTTTTACCCAGGAAAGATATTGTTTTTGTTTTTTTATATCATCAATTAATAAATTCTACTAATTAAAATTTGAAAGTAATGCCAAATATATTAATTCTCTGATGAAAATAACATTATAAGCAAAACTTTATTTTTTATATTAAAATATGTCCTATATAGGACTGAAATTATAAAAAATCATCTCAAATAAAAAGCATGAAAACAATATATTGTTTTAAACTAATTTTTTCTACTTTTTAAACGCTATTTTTTATTTTTCTTAAACATAAATTTATCACATCTTAAACCTTAAAAAAAAAAAAATTTCGGCACGTTTATGAATTTTTTTTTCATCAGGCTGCTACATTGGAATTTTATATAAAACATGTAAAATTTGTTTCTACAACTTTTCTCCTAATTATCACGTTGAGAAAGTCTATTGAGGATTTATTAAAAAAATAAACTATCACTCCTGGAATACTAATAATTACTTAAGTAAATATAAGTAATAAACGCTATTAGAGCTTGACTCTAAGGCGCATAACTCTTTTTTTATACACCTATTTTTCCTTCTCTTCCTTTTGTAGCCATTATTGACGTAGAAGGGCCTGGAGCCAGTCTTCTCGGTCGTTACTCAACTGGTTTTATCAAAGAGCTTATAATATAATCACTAATCACTAATAGCTATTATCAACTCCCTGGCTTTTATTCATCAAAGAGCTTATAATATAATCACTAATCACTAATTATCACTAATAGCTATTATCAACTCCCTGGCTTTTATTCATTTCATGGAAGATTTCGACTCTATTACCTCCAATCTTCTGAGTATATTCCTGAGAGGTGATCCTTGGGCGGCCGTCGTAGTCTTTTACCCGTGGCTTACCTTCCATTGCCATCCTTGGTTCTCTCAGTTCATCCATTCGACGAGTAATCATGTCCAGATCATTTAAATTTTCTGTTTTCCATGATTGTCTTCCATACATGCTCCTCTTATCGCTCCCTCTAATCCTTTCTTTCCTGGCGTAGTCTCGCCTTGTATTCATATACAACACTTATTCACAAATACATCTCTTACCTTCTTTTCTGCGAAAGTTTGAATAATCGAGTCAAAATTCGCTTAGACTTAGAAAACATTTTTTTTTTTTTGCCTTTAGAATATAAGCAACACTATCAGATTATGATAAAAATACCCATATAATATTATTTATTATAGATTGAAATGACTTTTTTTTTCTATATTAGATCAACAAACTTTTTGACTCTAAACAGTTTTTTTAGTCAACTCTAATCACGACCCCGAGATTTTTTCCCATATGCCCTACCGCCCTAACGGCGGACTTGGGAGCTCTATATTGAAAATCAGTTTTTAAAATTCCTTCGTTCTGAAGAACAATCCTTAGTTACTTTGATAATAATTGTTTTGCCAATACAAGGTTGCCAATGTCAACCTCTTAAAACAGTTAAAAATATTATTAAGTATGTAATTTAAGTAGTTTTAGAATCGTTAAGAATATTGATTGTTCTAGTATAATTAATTTTAATATTATATAGTATTATATATAGTATATATAGTATATAGTATTATATAGTATATAGTATAATTAATTAATATTAAAAAGAGCTCTCTTCTTTCAGCTTTACATGATGATCCCTTCTGATTGTTACGATATTGTATACAAATTATTCTTTAAATTTGTATATTGTATCAAATTATCGGCCAAAAATATTCTTTTTTGAGACTAATCGTATTTACTCCTTTCAGGTTCCACTGTGATGAAAAATCTGATTAAAAGAAAAAAAATTGTCTTTCGTTATTTGATCTTTAGTTTCTAAAACTTCATTATTCTCCGAAATGACAAAAAGAGTTTGGAAGTTAAAAATCGTTCGCTTTTCTAGCGGAAATATAAACAAAATATATTACGGTCCGTTGACTAATGATAAAGATAAAGTGAATTGAAACAGATTATAATAGGCTCTTTTAGTATTTTTATTTACATATTTTTGATGATTATTATTGTCGGCTCAAATGTATGATTTTTTATATTGTAAAAAAAAAATAGTAATCATTCAATTTCGTTCTGCGGGAGGGAAGGATGTGTACAGTATCAACAAATTCCTCTAATTATTTCAACGTCTGATTCAATTAAAAAAGAAAATTAAATCGATACCAAGCATGGCACTAGTCACGCTTGTGTTAAAATGTTACTGCGTGTGTGTATATATATATATATATATATATATATATATATATATATATATATATATAGAAAAACGTCGTTTTTTCTGTTAAACTTCTCAATTGAATTAGGTGAAAATTATTAGGGTCATTTATATTATAACGAAAGTGATAAAGCCATAAAATTTATAGAAAACAAAAGTATTCGGAAACCATTAATTATTATAAGAATTATAATAATTACTCCAAAACCGTACTACTTAGTTTCGTGTGTATTGCATCTTACTTTGCATCTTAATCGTATTACTGCATCTGGCAGTAATTTTTCTTATTTGGCTTCGGAAAAGTCAATTTTCGTTTCTATTTGGGTGAGCATAACCATTTTAAAACTCAGTATAAAAGGATTCTCATTGTTCAAGTGTGATCAGCAAAATATTAATAAATTTAACTAAAGTTTTATAAAGAATTCCATATCATGAAGAAGTAAAGAAAACGGAGGAGGGGAGAAAAGAGGGAAGTATGAATTTGGAATATATTTGGGGGTGAAAAAAGTATTTGAACACTTTTACTATCCATCATATATTGATTGCCATCAACAATTGCAAAAATTGGGATTAAAGAATTACAAATCTATTTATAAAGTTTTTTAACTAAAAATTTATTAAATAGATTTATAACATTAAAGATATGACAGAATTTAGAATTTTTCAATGTCAACAAAGTTTTTGAACAGTTTGATAAAGTTCTTTAATCCTTCAATTAATCCACCTCCCTAACTAATATCCATTCAAACCCAATCAGTTTTTTAATAGTTAACCCTGTGAACAAGTGAAAAAAGTGAAATATTCCCATAAAAGAAAGTTCACTCTTTAGAAGTATTAATTAATTCTAACAAATTCTAACTGTTTGTGCACTTACAAATGTCTTTTAATTTATTAATTAAACTTCAGTCATATTTTGACTGAATTTTAGGTCTTTGCATGTTTGCTTCATTATACCTTTTATCATTCGAGGTTCTATTCTTTTTAATTTTATATTTTACATGCAGTTTAAATGAATTTAAATGAAAATAATTTAAATGAAATTTTATATGAAGAACATTTTCAATTGTTGAAAACTTACACACGTTCACGTTGTTGTAGCGATATCTATAGCAATGGATTGAGGAATTATAAAATGATTTTTCTGGCCTTATCTGAGATACATTGCTCTTCTACAGTTTTCAGCTATTTTAGCAACCCAGTAGACATTTTTATTAAATGAATTTGTCGCCTCATGTATTTTTACTTGTCCTATATGTTCAGCTATTTTCGAAACACCACAATAGGGGCAAAATGGCTTATCGTCCTTATGGATGAGTAAAGCAAAAAATCTTGATATTAATGAAATTTATTAAAATAATGACCAAAGAAATGGCTTCCTTTTGCTTTTGGATATATTCGTCTTTTTTTACTTTCCCTTAACTATATACGAAGTATATAGTAAGGGGAAGTATTGCGATCGTGAAAATTTTCGAATTCGAGTTTTCAACGGAAATACACGTTTTAAGGTCCCCAGTGTCTAAGTAACCATGTCTCGCAAAATGGTCTGTGTGTCTGTCTGTCTGCGAATCTGTGTGCATGTGAACAGCCTAGCTCAAACAGTTGTACGATACTGAAATTAAGTATTTAAGGTCTTGCAGGAGAGGAGGTACATGCATGCGATGTTACTGCAACCTTTACGTCAAAATCTACTCACCGGAAGTGCTGCTACTTTATATAATCGGTTTAACACATGTTTACAATTTTTTCGAAAACGGCAATCAAAACGAAAATTTTGATGAAACTTGCCTAAATTATTCTTCGTAAAGGCCTTTTACTTTTCAAATATCTAGTACATCACTGAGAAAATGCAGGGAAAAAATTATGATGAAAAGAATATTTTATTTGCGCATAACTTAAAAAGTATGCATTTTATAATAAATTATGCATAAAATTGTATGAAAGATTATTAAATTATCTAAAAAACAAAATAATAATCATTACAATCGGACCAGTATTAGCAAAGATATAGCACATCGGATTAACAGGAAGTGGCAATTATATTTTGAATTTTCTTGTAAACGACTGTAACGATTTTGATAAAACTTGCCTAATATCTTCTCGCGAAAGCCCTTTAACTTTTCAAATATATAGTATATCAACGAGAAAATGCAAGAGAAAAATATATAGCGAAAAGAAATTTTATTTGCATATAATTCAAAAAGTATAAGTATTTTATGGTAAATCATGAACGGAATCATATGAAAGGTAATTAAACTCTTTAAAATACAAAAAGGAATGATCGAAATCGGACCGTCATTAGCAAAAATACAGACTATCTTGTGAGGAATAAAAGACCCTAGATGGATAACCGAGGGCATCCGAAAGATGACGGATGCGATCGAACCTCCTCCCACATATCCCCCAATCTTTGTCATCAATACGCTCTATAATCATCTAATGTAAGGATACAAAAGCAGAAATTAACTTAATAATTTCTACTTTTATATTATTTACTGGAAACAAAATGTTTCCCCAGAAACTAAACCGTTACATTTAAAATATATTTTCAACTTGACAAACATAAAATATATAGGAGTAGTGTACAGTATTTTTGTGCTAAAATTGTTTTATTTTACTTATGTGGGATAAGATGTGAAGAAGAATGCTGCCGAGTTTATTTCAAGTATTGTTTTTGTGAACTCTTTATAATTATATTAAAACGATAATTATTATAGGACGGTAAGGGAAAGTTGTGTGCAATTATAACTGACGTGTGTCGAAGCCCTTAATAATTGGAAATATTCTTCATATAAAATTTCATAAGGGTAGAACTGCAGTTACTTTTTGGTAAAACAACTTATAGTATCACTAAAGTCAACAGGAAAAGACATAAAATTTGTCAAAATGTAACTGAAGTTTAATTAATTAAATTAAGAGACATGTGTGAGTGCAAAAATAATTAGAATCGTTCTTCATAAAAAAAATTATAAGGATAGAACAGCAGTTACTTTTTGGCAAATTTTATGCATTAGTTCCTTTTGGCTTTAGTGATAAATGTTGTGTTTCCTTTCGAAATTCTACCCATATAAAATTTCATACGAAGAACATTTCTAATTGTTCACTTACACAGATCCCCGTTAATGTAGCGATATCTTTTCTGATCTTATTGGAGCTACATTGCTCTTTCCCAGCATTCTCTTATAGATGTGCTTTTTTTTACTATATAATGCTCGGTGGATAAACTAATTTTCAACATTTGGGAAATTTCTATAAAAATGTAGCCATGAAAACAGAGATCTATAACTTTAATTATTACTTCTAAAGAGTAAACTTTATTTTTTGGGCACATTTCACTTTTTTCTTTTTCGAAAAACTAATAGATATTAGTTAAAGAGGAGGTTTAAGGTTTATTGAATGTAGTTTATCAAACTTTTCAAATTCTTTTATGACATTGAAAAAGTCTAAATTCTATTAATAAATCCTGTTTATTATATTATAAAACTGTTTCTTTAATGCTATAAATCGATTTAATAAATTTTAAATTTTAAAGTTAGTTATAAAAACTTTCTAATTAGATTTGTAATTATTTAATCACTTTTTTTTTCAATTGTTGATGCTGACTTATAATGCGAGAAAATTTAGATGTTCAAATACTTTTTTACCCACTGTATGTGTATGTATGAATGGGCATGATGCAAGCATAACTGTTTGACCAGTATTCATTGTTTTTAAAAAAGAAAATTCATAAAATTCGTTGTAAATAAATAATTAAATTGCTTGATCATCGGAATCAACTTGTAGTTGAGTTATCGGAAACATAACAATAACTTCTTCTATTCAAATTCATAAAATTCATTGTAAATAAATAATTAAATTGCTTGATCATCGGAATCAGCTTGTAGTTGAGTTATAGGAAACATAACAATAACTTTTTCTATTCAAATTTTGTATGAAGTCCAATAAACAATAAAAGTAAGAGCAATTTTGACTTTCTAATAGTGTTTATTATGTGTTCACATCACAAGTTCATTCTAACAATGTTAACGTTTCGAGGATGCGTCCCCAACATCAAAACATTTTTCTTTTATGCTTGTAGATAATTATCCCTAGAAATGCTATTTTGTCACAACGTAGCTTCATCAAAGTGATTAGTCCATACCTGTCTATTTGTGCTTCATTTTATTATTTATCATGGCGTAACGTTTTATATGTAACTGCGTGATTTTCATTAATCTAAAAATATTTTTTTTATTTTAATTGAAGATAATTAATTCTATTTATTTTTATTTATAAGCACTGGGTTACTTGAATTATATATTTGAGGTTTAAAACAAATAATTTCGGTTGTATCATAAAGAAAACATCAATTTTTTTCAAGGGCACCGGCATTATCCCCACCTCTACATCGAAAACATCCCCACTTGGTAAATGGTCTCCAGTATTACCTATCAACTATTGTATGCGGTATTAGTTCCGTTCCCGATGCTATCAACTTCCGTAACGAATCTTAATCAATTGAGCTGTAGTTCTGGTTGAATAATTGAGCCATCGTCTCATTCCAAGTTCGGCTGTGGGTCTATTCTACAAATAAAATCCAAAATAGAATGCCGAAAATCATAGGGATGAAATTATGCGATTGTTGTTTGAAAAAGGTAAGTAGCGGAAATTTGGAAGGACTTGCTGATGTGCTTGTTGAACGGAGTCGTTTTTGCATGTTCGGATTCCTTCTTGATGGTTTGTGTTTGCTTGCTTGAATATATTTATAATATATTAACTACTTTTTATTCGAAATTTATTCTTTCAGCAAACCTTGTTCACTTATAGGACATTGTGAAAGGAAGTAAGGACGGCGGCAGATGTGATTACGTCACTAGCTCCCAGCATGCACCGCGATGCCTCAATCAAAGCGCTCTGTGTCAGCCCGACCGTAGGCAGGGAAACGTCTTGTGCTGAGTCATTGTTGCGTATTGTGTTTTAATTTCAATTAATTTTTCATCCGAGTGTTTTGTTTAGTAGTTAATACATCAGTGATGTCCAGAAGTGGAAGAATGTGTTGATGCCGAGTTTATTTTTTCCCAAAATGGGATTTTGTTCTCAGTAAACCGGTGTTTTCGGTTCACATCGTTTATCACCGGTTGTTTTAGACGACTGTTTTGGACAAACTTTTTGTTGTGAATATAGTGCTGAAAAGTGATCATACTGCCTGTTTTCAACCCTTAGTTATTATAGAAACTTATAAACTGTCAAGTGTTGTGTTCTTGCCTTTGGCTGCTTATAACAGTTTAGTCTGTTTTTATCATAGGTAAGGTTGTTTTTTTATTTGTCTATTCTAGCCATTTTAATGTAGTTTTAATTATTCCGTTTTTCTGTTACAGTAATTATTTAAAAAGTAATTAAGAATCCTAAGTACCAAAAAGAGAGAGGTTTCAATTAGGTTATAGTCGTTTTTGAATTTGAATTTTCCTTATTTGGTTATTGATTTATTATTGAGAATTATAATGATTCGGTTTAATTATTAATATCTCCAAGGGCCTAATCCAAACAATTAATCTCTATCTACAACTTGGTTTAGTTTTTATTTGTTGTGTTTGAATAAAATTGCTTAGAATGTTATCAGTTAGTACTTCTAAGTTTTATCATACTTCAATGTTTGATATTTTCTAATAGGTCATATTTTCAAAATTAATATTAATTTTAAATATTTGTTTGCCAATTGTTATTTGTATATATAAATATTTTCAAAAATGAAAAGATGATTATAAAACAAGCCAAACCAAAATTTGTTGTTTACTCAACTTTTAAACTATCGCTTTCACAATAGCTTTAGCTTTGTTTTTCTATTGTGGTCTTCATTGATATAAAGACAAGCCATCCAAGCGTGTTCGGTGAAGTAATTTAACAGTAGAATATAGAAGTTGACATTTTTTTATTTTCTTTATAATGGCAGTTTTTGACCAGTGTAGTTTTTATTATTAACCGTGTAACTAATGCTAATTTATAATAAAAATAATAACTTCATTTTTATATAGATTCAGAACTTATACTATGTCTAAATGAAATAACTGGATAAGTTTATGTAATTAGATGCTTCTTGATATTTCAGTTTAATTTCTTACGATTCAGAACAATTCCAAAACCTTGAATCTACAAGTATTCATTGATCACTTACTTAGATATCTGATCTTATGTATCAGAGCAGTGGATAAGAGCAGTGGTACCAGTTCATTTACTGGATAAAATTTGGACATTTAATTCAAAATTTTACTGGCACTAGTCTGTTGGTCTTAGTGCGAATACTCTGTGCTAAATTTAGTTTGGCCCTCTGCTATAAAGTGAGGTGCCACCGTTTCACCAGGCTCACTCTCATTTTTGGACTTGTGAACAGCTAATACTCGATTATTTTTTGCTCTTATTATATTTAACAGTTTGGCTCAATAATCACGAAACCATATCATTTTTAGATGGGAATGGTTACAAAATTTAGTTTATTTTTTTAAATAAAGCAGGTGTTTGAATTTATTATGCTTAATGTAATTTATTATTCATCAGTCTTGTCAATATTTTTATATTGTTTTATTTCTTTTTTTTTCAGAATGACTGATAGCTAAAATAAAGATCAGAAAAATGATGTTGTCACTTAAAAAAGTATACAGGGACGAGCTCCTTCAGATCGCTATTTTGTTGAGCCTTCTCCGTGTTGAGCCCAATGAATGGTCCGCTCGAGTTCCTGCTATAGGTGTAGGTGGCCCAGATGCTTGGGAGTATTCCCCACAAGACATAAGAGTCCATCCGAAATCCCTCCTCGTTGATGATCAACAGGTGTTGCGTGAACTGAGTTCCTTAGGTAGATACAATCGGGTCGCGAACCTTTGGCAGAATGTGACAGCTTATATGGGCCTTACAAACAATGATGATGAAGTTGCATCGACTTCCAGAGGTGATTCAGGAGAACCGTCGGACTGGGGATATTTGGATGAGAATCATGATGATGATCTGCTTACTCCTGAGGTTAACTTTTTACTTTATTGTTTTATGTCGCTAGTAACTAATATTTTTCTTAGTGAATAAAAAAGCATGACTTATTTTGTAATTTGCATGACTAATTATTATTAATTATTGATTGCTGGCTTTAATTTACATTACATATACAGGCTATAGTTGTTATTTATCATCCAGTCTTTAAAAATGGTATTGGCAATGTTCAGAGGAAAATATTTATCTTTATCGAGTATGTTTATTAATTCTTGAGTTGCATATAAAAGTTATTATGTGTTGCATATAAAAATTATTACCTGTGAAAAATATTGGTTTATTACAGTTATCTTTAAATGCCCTTCAGCTCTTTTTGAAACAGTATATAATTATCATTATTTTCTCAGGTATTGTTTCATTGTAATGTCGTGGGAATACTGTTCTCATTGTGGTATTCATATGTTCCCTTATAACTATTAATGTCTTTTATTTTTCATAGGCATTACATTAGCTTTGACTGCTTTAAAAAAAAAAAAATTCTTTTGCAACAATGTGTAAATTTGTTTACATTAGTCCGTTAATATAAAAAGAATACAGTTTGGATAACTACAATGCAGATAGATAAATTAATAATGCAATAAATAGGAATAAATACATTAATAAATAATGCAGATAGGAATAACTAAAGTGTGATAAAAATAACTAGCAATTTGTTATTGCTAAGTTTAAGTGCTGTTTTTCTTATAATTAGTAACAAATAATGAATACATTTTAATTTTTAAAAGAGTTATGATATTTTGCTTTGATTCGTTATATGGTCTTATCAAATATGTTGTACCAGTCTTATCAGTTCTCAATTTTCAGATTTGATTATTGTTTTCTATTAGTTCTTTTTTTTTTTTTATACTATTATAATAAGACATTAATGCTATTAGTTATATATCCTATTAGAATAAATGTTATTTTTTTTTTTCCTTTTTTGCTTTCTTTAGTTTATTTATTTTTTAATGAGAAGTTCTTAAGGGTTATTTATTGATTGAAAAGACTTGCCATTTTGATTTCAATTCATGGTAATAAAAAAAAAATGGTATGTAGAAATTTCCAAATTTTTTGTCATTTTGTATCTTCTGTAACTTTATTGCCATTCATTATATCATTTTAAGTTTTGACAAGCGAATTTTCTGTAAAAATGTGATTTTTGTTTATTCATATTTAAAAATGTTTGTAAAGCTTAATTTTTAAATACCTTCATCGAAATTTCCTCCGTTGGCTTTAGTAAGTGTATTGTGATAATCCCTTAATTTCCTAATGCTATCTTTTTGAACGAAGAAATGTATGGCAAAACAGTTAACGGTCAATTAATAAAACAATATTTCTTATGTTAACACATAAGATAGGGTGATCTCTGAGTTGTTCTCTGTAATTTTTCAATATCAAATTTTGTTCAAATATATGGTACATATGCTATTATAATGCTTAAAATTATGTGAAAATAAATATAATAAATAATAATAAGAATATAATAATAAATAAATAAAATTAAATATTATCATTATTGTATTTTAAATTATTTTTTATAGTTAATATTTAATAATATTATATTTAAATTTAATAATCAATATAATAATTGTAAAGATATTAAATTTATGTAGCTTATCGTCCATTAACATCAGCTACACTATAAAGCAAATGTTGTACAACATTCCTCCGAATTTCTCACTCCCTAAACTAATATTGAGTCTAAACTACATTATTTTATTTATAGCACACACACGCACGCACCCGCGCGCACGCTACACCTTGTTGTTTTTTCATCCAAAAACCTATTTTTACTGATTCTTGAAAATGTCCAATTTTTTCTTAAATTACTTACATTTTGGTGTAAGTTTGTGCAAAATTTCAAACTCCTGCACTGTGCATGTAAAGCAGGAAAAATATATAAAACAATTTTGAAAAAAGCTCAAAGGGAGTCGGCCATCTTTGGTTGGCTGTTTATTAGCAAAAAAAAGAATTTGTATTTTGATTTTCATAAAAATTTGAAATAAACTGTTTTTGGTGTGGAAAATTCAAATCTGATCTCTGTTTCTGAGAAAACCTTCCTTCCAAAAAATCACTATTTTCAGGATGTTTTTGATATTTTTACCAAGCATAATGTTTGAATATTTTGATGTCTTATTATTTTTTTTTTTTATTTCACTCGGGATCCGCACAATAGGGACATTTTGGTACTAAACTCAATCTTCTGCCTTCATTAGAACCGGAGATAATATGTATGTTTTGCGTATGCAAACTTCCCGATTGCTTTTCGGGGCCCATGGGGGGAGCGTTGGCGCCTACACTGTCCAATATTTTAAGGCATAGATTTAGCTAAAAAAGTTTCATCAAAATCTAGGAGACACATGTGGGATCCCTCCTTGCAAGTTATGAAAATTTATAAAAACATATATTTTCTACAGTTTTAAAGTTGCTTTTTCGTCTATCCTGATATCGGCTTTATTTCCCAAAATTAAAGAACTGAATTCAAAGAAAATTCTTTGGATCATAATAAGATAGGATTAGAAAAGATAGAGTATTTTTTATTAATTTAAATAAATTTGATTGAAAAGTAGATTGAGTTTGAAGAATCAGTTTAAAACCGTCATACTGTCCAATTATTTTTTTTATTTCCTAGTCATAAGGTTTTTACAGCTCCATTACATAATCTGTAGTTCCAAATTTCATACTCAATTTCACGCATCAATTAGTGAACTATTTTACAAAAATATCATTACTGGTGTGTGAAAACACATTGGAGCTCGTACAAGTGCATCATCGAATGCCTTGCAACTGATGATATTTCGGTAGATTTTTGTTTTAAAATCTAAGATGAGAACTCTCCCTCCATGAAAGCCTTTCTATTCCAGGAAACATCCGAACCAAGAATAGAACTACCTTTGTTCTGAAAGATAGTATATTTGTTTTAAAAACCTGTTTGATAAAATTCTGCCCTTTGTGGTAATTAAAAAAAAAAATGCAATTATTGTTAAAGTTCGTCCATCCAGTGAATTTTTTTATTGTTCTGCTGAACATAGAACATTGTTCGATTCACTTAATATACATCCTCAAGAGTCTCAAGTAGTGAATTTAAAAACAAATTAAAGCTAGTGTTACAGTTAATATATTCATTAATATGTACTTATTTATTTAGTAATTATATATATATATATATATATATATATATATATATATATATATATATATATATATATATATATATATATATATATATATAATACTGTATCATAATAATTTCAACAATACAATTGTAATTAATTAATTGATAATTTCAAATATAATTACAACTGTTCCATTGCTTTAGATAATTATTTAACTTCTCCAAAACTATTTGTTCTGGTAGATTTTATTTTTATGAAATCTATTGTCTGTTGTTTAATTTTATGGTTTCAGTTCCCTCTGATTTCTTGGAAATAGTAATTAATCTTCACTTTCTGTATGTCATTAATATTTGATTTTTATCCTATTCTGTAATTTATAATTGAATGTGAAATAGCGCGTTTTTAAATAATAAATTTTCATAAGTAAACAAATTAATTTTATGAATTAAAACACATAAATTATAAAAATAGATAGTTATGTGGGAACTTACCTCGCCTTTATAAATTAATTAGTATTAAAAATTTTCTTGAATGCAAATTGATTATAAAAATGTAACAATTATAATTGTACAATATATAATTATTTTAACCATTTATTATTATATATAAAATTTATATATTATATTAAAAATAATATATAAAAGATATAATTTTAAAAATAATTATTTTAATAATGATAATCGTGAATTAACATAATGAAACTTGTGTTGCCGAAAGGCAAGGACGGGAGTAAATAAATAAATTAACAATGGTTGGAGATTTTTCAACTTAGTATTTATTTAGGTATTTTCTTCGAGGATCTAACGCATTTGTATAGGACGTTCGATGGTAATTTATTGGCCATTTAATAAGTTTTATTAAGCATTATTTTTTTTATTATTGCTGTTATTGTTTAATCTTAAGTGATGTTCGGTATCGATATTTAACAGAAATTCTCTGTTTAAAATATTGCTGCATCGAATTCTCGTATTAAAATTTGATTAAAAATATCTTATTCTAATTTTTAAATGATGTGTGTGACTAAACTCGTTGAAAATACCTTTTCCTTATCATTAGCTGTTTTTATTTACTCTTCGTTTTTTGTTGTTGCTCTTTTGTCTCATATAGAGTGTTCATTGAGTTTATTTTCCTGTTGTATTATTTTTTTTTTTTTTGGAAATATTGATGTTTAATATGAGTAACTATTCTGAATTTAATGCTTTGTAATTGTAATTTAAGTGATATGGTCTTCCTTCCCTGTGATAGTTGATTTAAATACCAGAAAAGATTTTCTTTCCTGATTGTGCAAAAAATAAAATATAATAAAACTTTATGTCTTATTATCATAATTATTTCATTCCGACCATTCACGTATTTTTATTATGTTTTCATTAACTTAATTAAAGCTTTAAATGTTTAGATTTATTATTAATTGTCATCAGTTTCCTATTTTATTTTTATTATTCATTCATAATTATTATTAATATTGTTTTGTGTGTGTAGAGTTTTGATTAATTTTTCCTACTGTCGTTCCAATATATAAATTCACTTATGAGATACGACTTATTCTCAAAAATTAATTTGTTGATTTTAAGGATAAGTTATCCGAAATCATGTTAAAATACTTGAAAATATTGTTAAAGTGTACATATGTAAATAAAACTTTCTATCTATCTATCATCATTCCGACCAAGACAGATTAATCTCAATGACTCAAAATTTTTTTATTAAATCCAAATTAAACGATTCTTTTATATTTTATGAGATATTTTTCTATTTTTTATTATTTCCATTTAATTATGTTGGATCAGGTAAGAATCAAACTTCTTGATTCACTTATCAATTCTTCAACTATCCATTCCAATAGATGGTGGTAATAGTTCGAAAAGACTTTTTCGAGAACTCACTTTTTTTTTCTTTTTCTTTTTTTTAAACATACGAGTAAGGTCCTTTGCGACAAAAATACAATTGCTATTTTTTAAAAAAGTCGTTCTGGCATTGTCGCCCCCTTTTTCTAAGGACCTCTCGTTCTCATAACTAGGCTCAGTGTCGTTTGAGGAACACTAAGATTTAAAAAAATAAAACAAATATCGGTACCAAAGGTTATTCAATTTACAATCCACAGTTTGACGATAGTTCGAGCTAATTAAAACATTTTTTTTATATCATCTGTCGCAATTTTGTAAGTTTTGGTATGCAAATGAGCTTTATAATAGTTGATAGTTTTTAGTTAGTATTATTATTGATTAGTTGCTAGACTTGGTTGAGTTTATTTATCATATGCAATATGGTACTGTTGAAATTCATTCGTAATTTTGTTTACTCCTAATTCGCACAATCTCCTGCCATGCTGATTCAAATATTTGTTCAACTAATTTTTAGTCAGTTAGTTATAATTTCTGTTTAAAGTTTGTCCTCCATTAAAAGCTATCAATGCACCGACTCGCTACTAGGCCTAGCTTGTGCCCTCAACCTTTGTGTATGCTAGGAGCATTGTTCGCTACAACAATGGTATCAGGTTTTCTAACAAGTCAGTACCCCTTGTTGGTGTATTTATAATTTATAGCTTGTACTATTTTTATTTTTTTAATATCATCAATGTTTTAGCAATTTAAATTATTGATTCTCAATTTATATCTCATTTATGTATTATTCCAAGTTATTACCACCTGTTGGTGTATTTATAATTTATAGATTGTGTTAATATTTAAGTTGATAAATGTTTTATCAACTTAAATTAGTTTTATCAAATTAAACTTAAACAGTAGGCTTCTGATACTTTTATTTTCATTGTTTATTAGTCTTTGAGGCAGAAAATGTCTTAAAGGTTTCTTTGGGTTTATTTAATTTCAAAATTAAAAATGCTTCCCTAGTCGAAAGCATCTATGCCGAACCTGGATAGCAATCTATGCTTTTGAGGCGGGAATATTTATCACTAAAATATAAACTGAATATAAATTGAATTCGTATCCTTATCATCACGTAGCTTCTTATTTGTTTGCCCAAGTATCTGAAATCCGCTTAAGGATATAGAGATCTCATTCAAACAAGCGATTTATAAAAAATTAATTAATGTGAAAATGAATCTGATTGTTTCTATTTGGCCCATCCTAGATCTGAAAATACCTCGTTGGTAAAAAAAAAAGACCAATGATAGAAAGATCTATGGCCAGAGTTTCTAAGACGTACCTAATAGAAGTTCAAAACTCTTTTCGAAAACTGATGGAAAAATTGGAGGGTTCTGATGTTGTATTAAATGATGCCTCCGATATGCAAGATAGTGTTGGTTTCGCTGTATACAGTAAACAGAACCAACTTCTGTTTGACCTGCCAGGGATGTGCTCAGTTTTCACTGGAGAAGCTACAGCCATCATGAAAGCTCTACGCTGGATAGCTAGCTCTAAAAAAACATTGTTGTGTCTTTGTAACGGACACATGGAGTGCTTTGGCTGCCATCAACAGCCAATGGCCATGCAATTCCTTAACTAGGGAAATACTAAACGTACGATTGGAGGTAAAAAAGCAGAGCTGTTCATATAGTCTTAGCATGGATTCCAGCCCACTGCGGGATCTTGGGCAATGAAAAAACTGATCAAGCAATCCATTTGACCAGGAAGGGAAAACAACAGGAGTAGCAAAGCTGCAAGATGTTACCTTGGAAGACTGGGTGCACCTATTAAAGAAAAAGCTACTGGTAGATTGGAAGAAGAGTTGGAAAAGAAAAGAATCGAAGCTGCCACTAGTAAAACCTGACCACAGGAAATGGATCAAATCTCCAAAACGTCGAGGAGGAAAGAAATAAGACTGTGCTGGCTTAGGATAGGATACTGCTAGTTTACGCATGGCTACCTTCTAAGATGTGTCCCATATGAAGCACCCACATGTGAAAAGTGTTATCCTACAATCAGCTAAACACTTGCTGCTGTGGCACCCTCAATTTGAATAAATTAGAATAAAACTATCGACAACTGTATCGATTATCGACAACTTTAAGAAAAAGGAAGAACAAGTCTCCAGTTAGTTCAAATTCTTGAAAAGTACTGAGTACTACAGCAGAAAATAAATTATCCTTTGACGCCAAACGTTTTTGGGATAGAGGAGAAGAAATATATTTAAAAAAAAGAAGTAGAAAATATTAAGCATGAAAAAATATTTACTAAAAACTTCGGAATGATAGTTAATGAAATTTTTTAGCGGAATTCATTGACGTTTATGAAAATTTAAATACATTTGTTTGAAATAGAAATATATATTTTTACAAAATGGTATTACATCATTACTGTAGCTCACAAGTTGAAGTTGAGGAAGCACGTGAAACGGACCATCGTTTTTGTTATTACTTTATGTAGGACCACGAATCGAATGAAAGTTAATTCCCACTTCTCATCAGTTAATTATAATATTTTGCTATTACTTTCCCTTACCTTAAATATGAAATATATAGTTAGGGAAGCATTGCGATAGTGAAAATTTTCGAATTCGAGTTTTCAACGGAAATAATCGTTTTAAGATCTTCTGAGTCCAAATAACCAAGTCTTGCAAAATGGTCTGTGTATATGTGAACAGCCTAGCTCAAAAAGGAAAAGTTGTACGGCACTGAAATTACGTATTTAAGGTAGGCACATGCACGTGATGTTATAGCAACTTTTTCGTCAAAATCGACTTACCGGAAGTGCCATTTTATATCATCGATTTTACACTTTTTTACAGTTTTTTCGAAAACCGCTCTAACGTTTTTGATGAAACTTGCCTAAATTATTCTTCCTTGAAGGCCTTTAGCTTTATATATATGTAGTACATTACAGAGGAAATGCAAGGAAAAAAGTTGTGTTGAAAAGAATATTTTACTTGCGCATAACTTAAAAAGTATGCATTTTATGGTAAATTATGAATTGAATTGTAAGAAAGGTAATTAAATTATCTAAAAACCAAAATAATAATCATCAAAATCGGTCCAGTATTAGCAAAGATAAAGCGCATCTGACTAACAGGAAGTGGCACTTACATCATAGATTTTACAATTTTCTCATAAACGGCTCATACGATTTTGATGAAACTTGCCAAATATCTTCTCCTTAAAGCCCTTTAACTGTAATAATGTAATGTAAGAATATAAAAGCAGAAATTAAGTTAATAATTTCTACTTTTATATTATTAAATGAAAACTAAACCGATACCTTTAAAATATGTTTTCAACTTGACAGAATGTAGTGTATAGAACTGTTGTACTAAAATTGTTTAAAAATTGTTTTATTGTAGTTCTGTGGGAGAAGATGTGAAGAACTCTGAATGCTGCTGAGTTTATTTCAAGTATTGTTTATGGGAACTCTTTAAAATTATATTCAAAATATAATTATTATTGGAGGGTAAGGGAAAGTTGTGTGATGCACACACTGCACCAGATTTTTTAAGAATGTTTTTAGTAAACGATACTGTAGATTTGGTAATATGCTGATGGCATTAAAGTAATCTGTAAAAATTGATAACCTGTCTGATAAGGCTCCTATGATAGTCGAGTTTTACAGTTAGTATATAATCGGATAGGAGTTAAAAAATAATTTATGAACTTAAGTCCTTCTTGGCATATGGTATAAATCTTTCCCTTTCTCTTGGGTAGAATAAGTTGGCTAAACTTAGACAAAGAAATTGGTTGAGAAAAAAAAAATACGTACAATGAGATAATTTATACATATTTATAATGTTGTCCTTACGTAGTAATAAATAAGTTCTACTTCCTCAGCTATTCCAATGGTAAACAAAAACATCAATTCATTCTACTATAGCTATAAAAGTGGTAATTCTAGTGGGATTTGTATAAATTAGTGTTTCTTATCAGTGTAATGTTGAGTTCTAATGATAAAAGAAAGTGAGGTAAGGTTTTATCATCTCTGCAATTAGACACAGGCCCAATGCCAAAGGAATAAACTAGCTTCCTTTCCTTAGGATTAGTCAGTGTCTAAAAGAAAAAAAAAAGTTTAATGAAAGAGTTTGAATACATTGTACATTGTTCAGAAATTCATTACGGTCACATGCGCTATTGATGAGAATTAAAAACGTAAATTTTAATAACTATTCTTGCTTAAATATTTGTTTTCTCGTTCGTCTTTCCTCGATATTCAAAGTTGTTTAGTTGAGCTAACTTCAGGTCTCTTCTATCTGTGAAATTTTTTACATTTATATAAGCAGTATATTTTTTGAATTTATTGTTATGTGTGATCCCCATAACATTAAACATTGTATATATTTTAAGATTAAAGATCTTAAGATTCTTTAAATTACATATTTAGTCTGACGTAATCCCTACCATAAATCTATTAATAGCACAGAAGGATTTTTTACATTGTGCATTTTTTCTTTTAACCAATCTATTTTCGTATCTAAGCTTTGAAACCGTTAATTGGTTGTTTAAGGTGTGTCACCCTAATATTTCACAATCGAATTTATTTTCAATATACCGTAATCTTTAGAATTTCAAAGAGTAATTTTTTTTTCCTTGTACTTTTTTATTTATTTTACGTTTTACCACTTTTCATTTTCGTGACGTGCTTGAACGTTCTTGGCGTATAAGGATGGGTCTCTAACTGAGAGCATGTTAACAATAAATGACGTCGTTCGAGGACTCGTAAATTTTATTTCCTTACTTAATAATAGCCAATGCTATTTTTTTGCCCCTTTATCGGCTATGCTAGTTGCAGTTTTATGTGACTGCTTTCTTGAGTTATGACAATCCTGCAATTACTTAGTTTTACTATTTGATTTCGGATTTTCCATATACAGTAGAGCGTCGATTATCCGAACTAATGTTGTCAGTGGTGGTTCGGATAATCAAAAGTTTGGATAATCGAAATTCACGTACTCGCACACACACACACACACACACACACACACACACACACACACACATATATATATAATATACCGAATTAGTTCATTGCATTTGTTTCTGTGAAACCCTATATATATATATATATATATATATATATATATATATATATATATATATATATATATATATATATATATATACAGTTCTAGGTATACAAATATTATTTAACGAAGCATGATAAATAATTAAGGATGGCTTCCTTTATAGACGTTCTGGAAAAAAATATTTTATTTTTTACGTTTAATTTTATTCAAAATAAAAATCATTTTAACAATACCAATAAGTAATTTACATGATCAAATTAATTAAAATTAGACACATAAAAAAAAAAAAACCGTTGCGATAATCGAACGTTCGGATAATCGACGCTCCACTATATTTTGCTTCCACACTACCGAAGGTAGGGAAGTCTTTTATTTATACAGAAAGTGAAAAACATTTATACCCTCTGAATCGAAAATGTCCACTTGCGTTTACATTGTAAACATCAAAGAACAAATTTGGTCTCGTATCTGTCTGTCTGTAGTCAGATCCATGAGACGGGAATAACACATCTTACCGTTAATCCGATTTTGATGAAATCTTCAGAGATTTCGCAGTGTAGTACCATTTTAATTTTATTAAATTCCATTCCCTATTTTCGCTCACGCATGCGCAAAAGTATTTTCTGTAGCACATTTATATTTCGACAAAGACCCGTCCGATTTAGCCCAAAGTTCGATGAAAGTTGAGGGGATTCGTGTAAAAACGGTTTAATATAAATTTTATCAAATTCTATCATCTACTTTCACTTAATGCATGCGAAAATGCATTATCCTTTACACGCCTATAATTCAACGTCTCGTCCGATTTGGCCCAAAGTTAGAGGAACGTTGGGGGACTAGAGGGGGAAAGGTAATTTTCCAAAACATGTCGAAATAAACTATTTAAACAGTAAATGTTTTCCTTAAACTTTTTTTTTTTTTTTATGTAATTATTGTTTGCTTTTGTTTGTTTTTATGTAACCAATAGAAATGGTAAGGGAGCTATATTGACCTGCTAGCTATACAGTTAGACTTTTTTTTTGTTAATAATGTGCCTCTGTTTTTATTTATCAATTAAATTTTACTTCCCCAACTTCTTAATGTAGGTGTTCGGTAAAAAAAAAAAAAAAAAAAGAATTCCAAAGCTCACCTTATTTGTACGATTCAACCACCCTCAAGGCCAAAAAATTCAAATTAATTATTCAAAGGAAAACGGTAATTATAGTGTTAATACCTCAACACTGTTTTAGGTTACATTTATTTATCATCGCTTAGGATAATAAATGCAAATTAAGTGATGAATTTCGTTTTAGTTTTGCATTTTCTTCTTTTTAACCTAAATCTGAACTTCCTTTCAAGTGATGTTTTATAATTTCCATTGAGATAAAAATAAACTCCTTCCCCTATGTATTATGTGATCATAAAATGATAAATCTTTTTTGTTTTCCATAATAGTATTTATAAATCGCTTTACATTAGTTTTTTTGGTAGAGAATTTTTTATTATTTTTTTAATAGTATATCACTATAAAGTGCAGATAAGATATCTAATATAAACACGAATTAATGATAAGATTATTTGACTTCATTTTTTTCTGCTTATTTCCATTGCTTAAGATCAACTCGATTATTTCTAACATGGAGTAATAAACAGTGCAATAAAGATCTAGAATGCTAGAGCAGCGCTCTGAGCCAAAAGCAGAACTTTGTTTAATTCTGGCCTTTGAGGTTACCTAAATATTGTAGAGGACCTTTTCACTATTAATTAGGTTAATTACCTGTAGGATGAACTAGTTTTGAACCAACCATCTTGTTCTAATTGGAGTCAAGAATGTCAAATCCAATCAATAACTATATTATACCTCTTCTAGAAAATTAGTTTATAGATTTATTTTAATTGTCGATTGATGGCAAACCGCGAAAATATACAGAAATATCTATTTGCTTCCAAAGGCAGAATTCTCACATGAGTCTTTCTGTGCGTTTACACGATGGAAATGCATGCTGACTAGACCGACAGTCGGCTGGAGATTCAGCTCAAATGCTGGTAGGATTTGTTTTCAAAATCAGGACGGTCGACTGTTGTGTTGTAATTTTCAGCAACATGACTATATTTCAAGAATGAGCTAATATGATTTGTTAATTACATCCTTGAATGGTGCATAGAATAACAAAAGAAAACGTCGAATGTTATGGGATTCGATATCAAGAAGAAACGCTTTTGTTGCTCTAACGAATTATTTTTGAGAAGTTGTTGAAAATTCAGAACGTTACAGAAATCATTTAAGACTAAATGTATTTCAAATAAACCAATTAAAGAAAATTAATGAGGGCTTGTTAACTTCCTATGCTGAGGTTCCAGATACTTTGGGCAACTTACTTATATTTTATATTTTTCATTTTATTTCACTTTACATTTATTTTTCATTAAATCTGCTTCACTCACTTCTGGTTTACTTCGTGTTGACAATTTGACAAATTTTCGTGATATATGGATTCTGTCTTGGGTGGATCATAAATATTCTGGAACTTGTGCCAGAAATCAATGATTTTTTGTACATATGCAGTACTATCAGTATGGATAAAAATGCAATATTTCAAATTTCTCGAATTTTTAGTTTTTGAGTTATAAATATTTTAAAACCAAAAATCTATTGTTTTTTGACCCATATTGAATTATTTAAAAGCTGATAGCTCTAGAAATATTTGCCCTAGAAAGCCAAAAATAGTAGCATTATTTTCAGAATCGCATGGGCTTTAATTTGATATACATCTTAATTAAATCAAACAAAATGTTTAAAAAATTTCGAAATGTTATTTTTTTTAAAACGGAAAATCGAAATTTTTATTTAATATTTTTAAATTTATGTTTCATAAAAATGTAAGAATGAATGGGCAAAATTTTAAGATGGTTTTTTTGAGGATTCTATTTTTTAAAAAATAAACCTTTTTTTTTATGCCAAATTTTTTTTCAGGCTGAAATAGAGATGCACTGTATTGTTTTAGAAAATTAAACTAACTTTGATTAAAGTCATTATACAAACTGGGTTTATAAAATTATTTACCATACCCGACATTAATCACGAACCATATTAAAATTGGTGAATGAGCTTCCATAAAACTCTTTTTTTTTTTTATATGATCCCATTAAGAAAACATCAAACAATTTCTTAAGTTCATACTCTTATTAGCATTAAAAATATATTTTTTAATTAGTCATATATTTTAAATTGAACTCACAAATACATTATCTATATAAATTAAATGGAAAATTCGATTTTGAATTTAAATAAAAAAAAACCTCTTTGGTTTTTAAAAAATTTATGTCTAATTTTTATTATAAGAATGCACTTACCAAACTTTATAATGGAATCATATGAAAAAAAAAGTTTTGTTGAAGTTCATTCACCAATAACTCAAAAACTAAATATGTAAATAATCTGAAACTTGAATTTTCGTAAGAAGTTTCTCTCATTTTAAGAAACCCTCGAGTCTAAAATTATTATGTATTGGCTGATTTGGTGTGGAATGACCCGGGTAAACCCTCTAAACCTATACAACAAAAATATAAAATTCAGTGCTTTTTAGGCTTACTGCCCACTCTTGAAATCCATATCACCTTCACTATTGATTCTTAATAAATTTTAAAAAATTGTATAATGATATTTTATAAAAATCATTGCACATGCCCTTGATTGCGATGTCTTGAGAAGCTAAAATTGTGTTCTATCTGTTAATTGCAAGATTAAATTGTGAGTGGATTTTGTAAATGTTTTGTAAAAGCGCCTTTTCTTATTCCAATTCCTCGCCACAGATGATGGTTAACCACGTAACCGCATGCCTGACGTGCGATGTGTTCTAATCCACAGATCGTGCCTCCGAAAAACCTTTCCTGCGATTTTTTTTTATTACGATTTATACTCTGTACCATTTTTTAACGATTTTTTAATTTTTTTTTTAACTAACAATAAACATAGACCTTAACTCAAAAATTAATATATTTTAGAAAATTCTTGATTACTATAGTCAATTTTACTTGCAAAATAACCTAATTTTTATACGACGCATAGACCTGATCTGCAAGGTTCCTAGTTTGTCTGTCCGTAAATTCCTTAATGAGAAAAGAATATTTTGTCACAAAATATCTTCTCAAACCCGAATAGAAAACCATGATCATGCATAATTATTGTTATGGAAAATATATTGGTTTTCAAATTTCGATTAATAATTTAATAAGAGACAACCTCGCACAGTAGAAGCCGATAGTCATATCGCGCTGAAAACCTTATTTTTGAATTTTTTATATTGAAAAAATAGGGAAAAACTAGACCAAAGATCGAACCCCAGAATTTAAATAAAAGATGCCTTGATTGTTTACAATCATCCTTAAATCCAATGTTTTCGTCTCGATCTCAGTTTCATGTTTGAGCCTCTTAGGTATAACAGCAGTCTTAGAGCCTGTTACCTTTTTTGTGTGTGAATAAATCAACTAAATTAAAAATTTCCAGTTTCATTGCAGCCCATTGCTCATTTTCCTTTCTGCAGACCACATTGGAGCAGGGTTTTTTCTTTCTTTTTGGAATCTTTCAATTCTCAAAATCTTATTTTTTGAAATCTCTCTTTCTATAGTTTTCTTTTCTATTGTTTTATTACTTTCCTAATATTTTTTGATCTGTTGAATCCAGATAGTTGTCGACTGTTTCTTCCAAAGGTACTTGAATATCTGCTTTGTTAATTGGTTATCTTCCACCCTACAGATATGTCCGAAAAATCTCTTTCTTATTGTTTTTGTTATATTTTATATTGTACTGGTGTATTTCCTTATTTGCGGACCTCTATTGGATTTGGAATCCGAATGCTACATTTTACGCCAGTGTAATCTCGATATTAAGTAGCTGTCAATTAGGGTTGGAATATCGACACGCGATATATCGATATTTTACAGCGATATATCGATCACACCATGCGCTAAACTATATTACACTAGAATCTCGGCAATTCATATCCCAGTAATTCGTATAGATTTTCTGGTCTCTTGAAAGTCTCCCTTTATTTCGTATAAAAACATTGCAATTCGGCTCTCCCGATAATTCGTATTTATTTTCATCTTCCAAATAATGTAAACGCCTTATAATTCGAATTTCCAAATAAAAAATCTGGTTAACTCTTAATTTTTTCAAGAGGAGAGGTGAGTGACTGAGGAATCGTTTCTATGAATCTCGGGCAGGTTTACCTTTCTTTTTTCTATTCAGTTCTCTTTAAATAAAATTGTAAAGAAACCCTGTAAGCATACTGTTAGCCAACAACATAGATTGATCTGAAAAATTAAGTTCGTTCATGACTGGCAAATCCGCGAATGCGTGCGTGGGTGCTTTATAAACAAAAACTTTACCGAACGGCTGCAACCTCTAAGCTGCAATCTCTAAACTTGGCCATTAAATTAAATTAAACGATTTTAGACATTTAATGCAAGAAATTAGTGATGCAACTCTTAAAAAGCATCAAGAATGGGAATCACCTACCTCAAAATTAAGAACTCCCATGACTTTTCGAGATTTCGCCTATTTTGACGAAGGTTTGGCAGTAGCTTGGATCCTAACTGACGAGGAAATTTTGACTCCGTAAAAAAAAAGAGATGAAGAAGAAATTGATGTGCCGACGATTAGTTTTAAAATGGCGAAATAATGCATCTACAACGTGTGTCATTTTTTAGCAAAATCGGATGTTTGTCTAAACGTATTTTCTGCTCTGAACATGCTTAACGAAGCCATCGATGAGATCCGTCTCGAAGGATTGCACCATAAGAAAATAACCGAATTTTTTTGTTGATCTAACTATATCGTTTGTATTTCCATTCGTATTAATACAATTTTGTATTAATTTTGTTATTTCCTATTTTTTACCGCCGATTATTGGAAATTTCGATAATTTGGATATCTCGATAATTCATATTTACCTTTCGAACCCTTGACCATACGAATTATTGAGATTCTACTGTATTTTATTTTAACAATTTCCTTTATTCGGTAAAACTCCAGAATCGTAATCCCAAAATGGCGGGGTTCTAGATTTTTAAGATCAGCCAAGTCCTAAAAATCTAGATGTCCTCCCATATTGGGGTTACCATTCTGGAGTTTTACCATTAAATATAACAGTTACAATATTTAATTACCAAACAATAATTAGAAGATAAGATTTACATTCTAATGTTGATTAATCCTATATAAAGAAAAATTAATGATTTATATAAATGATGATGGTACTGATATTTATATGAAATAAATTAGATGCTTTTAGATGAATGTTTCGAGAATGCACAATATAGCCGGAAGAGTAATAAGATAAATAAAAATTTGAGAAGTTTGAAAGTTTTATTATTGAAAAACTTCTAGAAGACTATAATATATCAAATATGGCTAAAAGTCTTCAAAATAAAAATATGTTATAACATTTTTTTTTTTCTTTGAAGTATAATTCTTTTCAATCTTTTTTTATAATGATTCCTAGCTAATAAAAATATTGTTTTATAAATAATAATCATTATATTATTTCATAACCTTCTTCAAAGTTTAACATCATATTCATTTGATGCACTTTCTTTGCTTTTTCATCCATTTCCTTTCGATATATCGATATTTTTCTAGCGATTATCGGTGGATATCGATATTTGGTTTTGCGATGTATCAAAATATCGATATTTTCCTTTCGATGTTCCACCCCTATTGTAAATAGCTATTTTAGTCGTTTCATAGTCGGGTTTCTGTTGTATGAAGGGATAGAATGCACAACAGTTATAGAAAGTGAAATACTTGAAATTTCACGAATGCTATTGTTTTCCAATTCTGCCTATGTGAATATTTGTGACTGTATACAAGCGGGTAATTGTGTCTCTGTACCTTAGGAAGTTCTTACAAGATACACCTTTGACTTAGATTAAAAGTATGATGCAAAATATATTTATGAGATTTTCACTGGTTCTCTCAGCAATGAGCTTTGATGTTAAAATATTTTCTAATATTTTAGTCCAGCTTCATTGTTCTGGTTTTTATTATATATTTTTGTATATTTGCCACAAACGCTTCACAAAGTCAGTAATAAATAAATCCAAGGGTGCTCCTTGGGCCAACACTGCGCGAGGATACTATTCTTTCGATGCGCTGTCTGACATTTGTATCGTTCCTTAAATAAACCTCTTCTGGGAAATGTGGAAACTAGTGTTACCCCAGATCTACTAGGAAGTGACCTTCCTAACTGAAGAATGTCTTATCACTTGGTAAAGATTTCATATTGTTTACTTATTTAAGTTATTCTTTGATGTATTTCTTAGTACATCACTCGATGTAAATAATTTTTAAGGTCGAGATTATTTATGGAGCCTTTGTAGATGTAAATCTATATGCACTGTACAGAACGTCAACGTCACATCATACAGCGTTGCCGCCGATGTATTACCCTACGTAATTCATAGCATACATTCAGTCAACTTAAGCATTGGAGTAAAAATATTTCTAGTCATTCCATTTTTATAGTTTTTCGTGAAATAAAGGTATCAAATGGTATTGTTATTATAAGAAATACCATAAGTGGGCATTCCTTCTCTGGCGCGATGTTTATTATTCAGTTGTACAGAATAGAGAGCATCACGCATTTTTCGATTTGTTGGGATCAATTTTAATATTTCAGAATTATGTAGCACTTACTCTTCTTAACTTAATATCGTGCAAAACCTTGTAAGCGCTTCTGACATAATTTTTCTGGAGACCAAAAGCCTTCTAAAGTTATTAGGTTATTAACAAGTGATAATGTAAAAATGATAGACTCCATTCAAACCGGATACTTTCGCTTGGCTATGGAGGATGCAAAGTCATTATAATAAAAATGGTACCTACGGGTGATTTCTTTCTACTATTCTGTCGATTTATAAAAATACTTGTTTTATCCTTATTTTTGCTGTCATATCTGCATATCCTTTCTGGAAAAGGCAGCCTGCAGATACGATCACACAAGTGAGAAAATACTTTGGTATCATCTAGGGGTAGAAAAGCTGTTATATTATGAAATTAACTTGAAATAAAGAAAGAAAAATAGGTACTTATTTAGTTTTGGAATTTTATTTTGAGCTGCATGACATGTTTCTGAGTGATTGCTAAGTCTAAATGATAAGTCTTTACAGTTTGGACGGTTGTGTTGGAGAGAGAGTGCGCTATATTGTAAACTGCCTCTAATTCGAAACATGTGTCATGCCGGATTTCAAAATATATTCCGAATTACAGGATGAATATCGGGAAAAAACGTCAATTAAACAAAAAATTACTATAAAACAAGTTTTTATTCTAACCCTCGGACGTATAGAATAGTTCCAGTTTTGGAACGAACGAATCCATCAACTTTGATATGACGGTACGTTACTCGACATCATATTACTTCCTTGGAGATGGCTGTGGGGATGGTTTATATAATTAGCATATTTATTTCTGCGGGTTATACAACATAGTTTCAGTGCTATGAATAATAGCCATGTTTTTATAACTACAAATCTGTCAGTTTTGAAGTTAATTTATTTTATTGTGATAAGGGTTGAAACTTAGTGGCATATCCTTATCTTCTCTTGCGACCTTGCATTAGCACTTACAATACAGCTTTTTGGGGTTATACTTTTCTATCTGTGTAAGGTTTTCAAGATGTATTCTATGTCGGAAGGATTATATTTAATTACCATTTTGGTTTGTTAGTAACTCTTATCAAAATAAAACTAGATAGTTCTGAACTCGAGTTTCCTTGAACAAAAATATTTCAAATGTGACCTCCGACGTTAGTTGTATAGCACAGATTACAGGTAGTGGTGGGAAATCCTGTTGCGTATACACTTTCTTAACATGTTTATGATTCCCATTTTAATTTGCAGTGATTAGTCTAATTATGATTTTTCGACAGACTATTTTGTAACAGTTTTATTTTTTGACCTTCCTTCTCCAAGGCGAGCCTGTTAGGATTATTATAGATCTAAACTTGAATAAATAGATTTTACTTCCTCAACTACTTTTTACTTCTTTTGAAACTATTACGCAACTAAATTTGACCTTACGGACGTTTTACCTTTATGGTAGGGTCTTATCTAAATTTAATATATATATTTTTTTTTTGCATATCGTCTGTTTAAAAATCCTGATATTTTTTTTTTCTCATTTTTATTTCTCATTTCATATTTTTAACTAACAAAACCGTCATTGTCTTAAAATTTATTTTTAATTACATATCGTATTATAAAAAGGTGTGAGATAGTCTTGCGTATATACTTGGATTCTCTCTCTTTTTTTTTTTATTCAAATCTTGGCCGAACAATTTGTCATTGAAAGCAAGTTAGTAGTCTTCGTCAGGATGGGAACTGTAGTTCGAAAGTCTCTTACTGGGCCCACTCAACCTTAAACAATTAGTACCTTACATTAGTCAGGAGATAAAGTTGGTTGAATCCAAGCACAGTTCCTGCCCCTGAGGCATTTGTTTTTGCCTTATTTTTTTTTGTAAGATTGAAATATATCTTTTTGGAAAAATCGTCCCAAAAAATTGGAATTAATGACGTATTAAAATTAGATTTTATTTATTATTATTTTTTTTTTAAATCTTTGGAATGATCGAAATTCTGTATAAATATTTTTTTTTTAGATTCTTTGGATTTTTTTAAAAAGTTTTAATACAGTTCTTATAAAGGCAAATATATTTGTATTTTTAAATAGTAAATTAAAAGTAAGGATTGTTGTAGGTAACCTGTATTTATGGGCGGGGATGAACGTAACGCTGACATCCTTATTTAAAAACTTATTCTTGGTGTTTAAATTGTTTTTAAATAGAACTTTTGTATAATCTACTAATTGCCACAAGGTTTTAATAGATTTATTTACAAGTTGTGGTGCAATGATCTTTTGCATATGGTGTTTAAATTACACTATAGACAATGACACGATAGAAGAAAGAGGAAGAGTCACATTTTTTTTTCGAAATGGAGTTAGTAGAATAAGATGGCAATACGGAACAGCCGTAAAAGTTGATGGTACGATTGACAATTAGTAGCTTCAAACTTTAAAACTTGATTTTCTCGAAATGCATTTCTGATGGCTCTCCCCCTTTCTTCCGTGGACTCTTCATTTATTACCGTTGTCCTTCGCGTTTTATCTACCGTGTAAGTGTATGTCCTTCTTGTCTTCTCTTATGCATGGCTATCTCTCAAGTTATGGCGCTTATCTTCCTAAGAGATACTTCTTTTTCTAAAACGGGACTTACGCCTCCTTTGCCGCGTAGCGTTCGGGCACTTTACCAAAAACCCACACATGCACGATAAAAACATCCTACCAAGAAGTGGAGTTATGAGAATGGCTTATTTTCCCTGAATATTCATTTACTATTAATTATAATTAAAAAAAAGTTTTGAACAATGCTTTCTTCACCTTTTATGGATAATAATCTCGTCCATATTAGTTGTGTTCTAAAATTATGGCCATAAAATATATAACCATGTAGGAGATTAAGCTTTTGTTGGAATAACTTACAGGAATCCAACAAAAGCTTAATCTTCTTAAGAAAGTTCTCATTTGATACATATTAATTTCAACAGTTTTATATTTCGATAAAATTATTATTGTTATTAAAATTATTGTGTTCATATAAGTTGAATATTAAACATCTAAGACTCATAGGAATTAATTTTGTATTATTCAACGAATTCTATTTACGTTTTTATGAACAATATAAGAGTACCCATATAATTAATTTAAATATATTTCTTGTATGTGTACTTATTTCTTTTACAATTACAGTTTATACTTAAAATATAACTGTTTATTGTTTTATAGGTTTATAGTTTTAGTATTCGCGTTTTTTTCACCCACCTTTCAGTTCTTCGAGGCTAGTTTGAAACAGAATCGAAATACGGATTAGAATGTCTTTTAAAAACTATATATATTTGAATGTTCTTTTTCAAAGTTGAATCCATTATTGTACGTACCCAGTTGTTATATGGATTCGCTTCTAGATTTCGTGATAGTAGAAATTGGGTCCTTTCCCAATGCATTGGGAATGCATAGACATGATCCATTTCAGTAAAATTTTGTATTTTTTTTATTTATATATTTTTTTATATATCGTCAGTGCAATGTCAAAGTGGCCTATATGCAAATTTTGTTATGTTTGAGTTTTTGTTGCATTTAACGAATGGTTTTCTATTCCTCTCGCAATGCCAAAACAACTAACTGAATATGTGACGTCTCTAATTAAGAATACAAAATATGATCAATTTAGTTAAGAAATTAGCTACCTTAATTTAGCAACGATAAAATTCAAACCTATGTCAATGGTTTCAGTTCCACAAATTTTCATATACGCCACTTTGCATTGCACCGACTCATCAATAAAAGTGAAATAATTTTTTTTTTTTTTTAATGTTGATCTATTATTAATTGAGGCATTAGCAGCACGTGCCAGGATTCGAAGCATAATGAGCTTAAGGATAATAAGTGGAAAATGAAATCAATAAATTTTGTTTTTCTAGAAAACCAAGTTTATTTTTATGATGCACTAAGCGCTATAAAATAACTACAATATATATTTTATCATGAGATGTCAAAGTTATAATATAATAATGCCAATAATAATAATGCGGAGAAAAACATATGAAAATTAGTGGTATAACATGGATTCACATTTTAGTTTACTATATATTTATATATATATATATATATATATATATATATATATATATATATATATATATATATATATATATATATATATATATATTAGTTTAATTAGAAATATTTTCAGTTTAGCTGCTTTCATGTTCGAGTCGATAAATTAAATATCGATGATGCCCTATTGGAATAATACGTCCTGCTTGCATTTATTGAAAAACAAAAACAGTTTTAATGTATTTATTATGAATGATTACTCATAAGCCATTTATATTGTTTTTTAGATTGTTGCTAAGCTTCGTAAACTACTCCTAAAAATCTTGTTTCTAATTGTGAGGATATTGCGAATACTCACATAAGATCAAATCTGATTATTGTGCAAGTCTATGGGATTAAATGATGACTAATCGCTCGTGTCTATAGTCAACAAAAAAATATTATGGTAATATTTAGAAAATGTTTTAAAACAGAGCATTATTTATGTGTCTTCGTATTGTGATCGTTTGAAATAACCCTTTCATAGCTGAGATACGAAATGTTTACGATAAAGCCAGCGCAGTAGGACCGGAGTTTAACATTGGCAGCTACATACAGTTCGTTAGCTCCTGTTAATGAACTTGTTGGCCGCTTCTGACCCAAACTTGGCGTCTTCCCAAAAAATGAAGAAAAAAAAAAATCAAACAATTATTTCTGAATCCACGGTCTTAGTAACATCCTTTGCTCTTGACCAGGTATAAGGTCGTCGATATAATGGGACTGCTTATGACCTGGAAAATATTCGTCCTTTAGGATTTGTGCCAAGAAAACCTATTCGGGTGACAATTGTTTTTCGAAAGACTGCCCAGAATTTACCTCTATTCTGATGTTTTAACACTTTTAAGCTTCAACTCAATTTAAAGTAAGAATATGTAAAGAAGAAAACTATATATATTTATTGTTTAGAAAGTTATTTTTTAACTTTAGTGTATTAAGGAATGAGTTGGGCACAGGACACCTGGATCCAGGTTCGAGTCTGCCCGTGGCAGAATTTCATGTTATATCAGGCGTGGATTAGCTAAGAAGTCGTTTGGCCCAACCTAGGACACACATAGTCTTTATAAAGGCGCAACTGGCTCTTCATAGGGTTAAGGGATGAATCTGACGGCTATAGTTTGGACGCGCACATCATCTTGCACAACCGTTGGTGAAGGAACAGTATGTCCTTACAATTACTGAACTCATTACTACCCATTCCGTGGGCCGTTGGGACCGAGAGTGTTAAGGCAACACCTTAGCAACCTCGAGTCTGAATCGGTAGGCCAAATTTACAGGACAAAGTTATTGGATAAAATTAAGGGACCAGAAATTAAATCTAGGCCCAGTTTTAGCTTAAAAGCACTGATCCGTAAATTACACAATACCACACCCCTTCTCACCTCCAGAATTTCCAATGTTACTAAACTACAAAAATTAATATAAAATGGTAAATTTGTCAATATACTTTTTAAAAAAACTTTTTTATTTTTAAATAATCTGAAATCTATTTTTAATCAATAATTTAAAAACTAGTCGAATAATTAAATTTACCAAAAAATATAACTTCTATTTTACAATTTATTCTTTAATTTTAAAGAACTCAAAAATTAAGATAAAATGATGAATTCGGCCATTTAATATGGAAAAAAAACTTTGTTTTTGTAAAACAATTTTCTAGTACCTCTGTTAAAGGTGTCAAATGCTTCTTCACTCATGATTTTGCACCTTGATGAGATCATGATATATACCGAATCGTTTTATTTGTTATTCGACAATTCCATTCATCTGAGAACTAACGATAAAATTACTAAAAAATCATCGGTCATCCGTCAGGTTTTCAGATTTCGACGGAAATATCCATTTGACCATCTCTGAATCCATTTTGACTAGTTTCGTCGTGGCGTCTGTACGTGCCTACGTACGTTCGTATCTCGCATAACTCAAAAACGGTTAGCTGTAGAAAGTTGTAATTTTGTATTTAGGATTGTTGTGAAATCTAGTTGTGAACCTCCCTTTTTGGTCACCGGAAGTGGCACTTTACTTGAAGGTCATAATTGATTTCCATCAAAAATTATATTAAAATACAATGCAAAATTTCTCAAATTTAGTAATTATAATTTATATATTGATTTAAATAACATACTAGATTTTGGTTTAAATTGGAATACCGGAAGCGGTACTTTACTTGAAGGTTATATTAGACTTTCATCAAAAATTATATTAAAATATAATGTTCCAAATCTGAAATTTGGTAAATAGGACTTTTATATCGATATAAATGTATTTACTTGATTTTGGTTAAAATTCGTGAGCCGAAAAGGGTACTTTACTTGAAGGTCATAATAAGCTTACATCAAAAATTATATTTAAATTAAAAGAGAAATCATATGTTAACAAAACGCAATTTGGTTTCCAATCCAATTAAACATTTTTATTACTTGTTTTAAGTATTAAAATTGAGTGTAAAATATTGGTTTTCCTCCCCATTTGTGAGATCAACATGTCTGCAGCATGAGAATAAGATATTAATTAAGTGGGTTTTTCTGCTTAAAATGTCGAAACTGTCGATTTCCAATGCTTATCCAGTGATATTGACAGTTTTATTGTTGTCAGGAAACATAGAAAAGTATCTTGGAAACTAGTTACCTACCAGAAAAAAAGTCATATAATAACGGAATGAGACCTCCAGTAACAAGAGTGTGTGTGTCAATAGATGGATGTAGTGTCAATCTTCGGAAACTAGCAACCAAATTCATTATCACTTTTTGAGCCACGGATTTATAATTTAATAGGCGTACAAGGAAGTCATGTTTTGTCCACATCAGATATTTTTCTTCCATTGACAGCAGTCATAAAATGGTTTCTCAGTGAGCCCAGGTCCGGCTGGCGTTGACTAGAGGTCCTCTTCTAGAATGAGCGGAAATGCAAAGTTTTCTTTTTCAAGCCATAAGTTAACTTTTTCATAAAATGTGCTTTTCGTAGTACCTCCCTTCTTTTTTTTGTTTGTAAACTTTAATTTTTATTGTTATCAATTTCATGGACACCCCTGAAAATCAATTACAGTTTAAACTGTCCAAACCAAACATCAAAAAATTACCTCCGTACGGTTTTGCTGACATAATCTAGAAAAATAAAAAAATAATCATCAGTTGCAAATAGTTGTACAAGATTGCCTCGTGTTTTGCTACAATACCCTTTACTTGTGACAACCAATCAAGAATTTCTTTGGCACTTCACAACTTTTTCACTCATGATAATTTTGTGGATTATTCATTACGAGATTTTCTAAAAATTTATCAATCTAAAAAGATGGTGAGGTAAGAGACTACTTATTAACATTAAGGTAAAAGACAATAAGTTCCTCTTGAATTAGTATTCAATTAACAGTATTTCTCTTCATTTCAATTACCTTAGACAAATAAAAAAAAAAATTAAAAAAAGGAACCCAAGATTCTACAATTTTTATTTATTATTATTAAATTAGTTACGAACTGATAAAAGGAAATATCAGTCATGAAAAAGATAGATTAGTAATCAGCAACTCTTATCTACTGCAGTTGTCATGGAGTAAAATTACTATTGTCCGTTCTTTAATTATGATCGGTTTTTGTAAACTCGCTATTCATGTCATCAGTACTGGTTTCAAGTGTTTACAATAGTTTATTATTTCCCTTTTCTGGTTCCATTAAATACACAAAAATACCTTTCATCCAGTGATTATCTGTGATTATGTCAATTGAATTTATTTCCAAACTTCGTTGAAACTGATATAAGTTTTAGACTGTCTTTGTAAATGTACTCTTTTTCATTCATAATTATGCGTAACAAAAGGATCTTTCTTTTTCAGTATTGAAGCTTATTTTCACTTTTACGCAGTTCATTTTCATTTTGCGTTGACGCAGAGTGTTAAAGCACCTTGAGTTTGAAACAGCGCTGTACTGTGGTCAAAACATGGAAAAAAAAACCTAAATCCCTATTCTCTCATAATGCCGATTTAAGTAAACCCCATCATTTTAGAATATTTCACGTGCCCATTTTCAGGATTACGCGGGAAAATGGCATTTTTACAGTTGTATTTGCTTAGCTCAAACTCGTAGCTATCATAAATCATTCATACTCTGAAGTATGGAATTTGATATGAAAATTCTGAGTCACTTTATTTCTGCTAATTTATCTATGAATATGCAATAATACTTTTGGCACATCTGGTTGAAGGGCTTTTTTATTTGTATTTTTTTTTTTACTTTTTTAAAATTCTTAAATAGCTTTTTTAAAAGTTTGCATCTTTTGAGCGCAGCCGAGCGTAGTGTACTAATTTGTTTCTTTTAACCTATCAGACTTCTATTTACGTGAGAAAATACTATCCAGCTGCCTACATCTGCTAACTTTGTTAATATTTCGATTTTAATTCGTAAAAACATTGTTCTGACTGACCGTGACCAGAAATGGATCTCGGCGGAAAGTTTTGAAGAAGTCCTAAAAATTTGCTCATTTATGAATTTCCACCTCAAATGTTTTCTAGAAGTATCAAAAAATGCAAAAAAAAAAGGTGTTTTTTTTTCTTTTGCTCATTACTTTAAATCATTAATTTGAATATTTTCTAATATTCATTTCACATTATATTACACAAGAGTAAATTATCTACTATTTTGATTCTAAATATTTTTTTATTTGGCTGCTCCGTTCTGAAGCTAAAGTCGAAATTAGGAGACGCACTGTAGTCTAGTCAAATGGGAACCAGAAAGGGGGTGGAAAGTTTTGAGGAATTTTTAAAAATCTAATTATTTATTATTTTTGGAATACTGGTTGTATATTTATATATATATGTGTGTATATATATATATATATATATATATATATATATATATACACACAACACATTTTTTTCGAGATTCTAATAATATAAACATATTTTAAAAGGCTAAATCAATCTTTATTGTAAAAGAACAAAAAAATTGGATTTAAACTGCTTAAGCCAATTCATTTAAACTGCTATGCGAGACTTTTGTAAAGAAATTACATATTTAAAACACAATTATTCTCTAGTTAGTGAATCGTTGGTTACCCACTTTTTAGACAAGAGGCCGATGTAGGAGACTCTCTAGGGTACCTGATCATGTAGTCGTCATAATATCACTTAGTCAAGTTGCTTTCACGCCTGGGAACGGAAGTTGACAGAATAATAAGGAAGTTAGGCCCCCTCATGTAACTCCATTGGTTAAATATACATCTGGAGTTTCTTTTTCTTTATTTACTTTTGTGTGTGCGTGTATATTTATTTATAATTAAAATCCATAAACATATCTGTTTACTATCGTATGTAGATAAAAACTATAATGCAACGAAATTAAATTACAATCACAAAACAAACAAAAACGTCCGTTGCCTCCTCTTGTTTTTTTTATTTTTAAATTCCGATCTTGTTCATTCAAATTTCGAGGCTTTGTAATTGCTTATTAACAACGTAGACCATTATAATTCTGCCATTAATACAGTACTAGTAATGAGAGCACTAATTTATCAAGTTAGATTGCTATATATACATTACAAACAAAGGCTATTGGTCAATCTAATAATTTATAACATTAAGAGTATAAATGCATTTTTCCTTTCTCATTTCTTTATTTTCTAAAATATTATTAGTTAATTTTTATTTTTGAAGTCACATTATTTTTCTGTTGTTTCTTTTCTGTATTGTCTTTTTCTCTTTTCTCTGTTTACAATTGAAGACATTAATTTAAAGTTTTGGGAAAATGACAAATAAAATTTTTAAATGTTGTTTTTCAAAGCACCTTTATTTTCTTATGCTTCAATTAACTTATGATTCAATATCATAATAAAATTCTACTTATGTTCAGCATAAACGAATCCACAATTTCACACACATTTTATATAAACCAGGCAACGAAGGCGAAAAATCGCCGATTAAAAAAAAATGTGCATATAGTTGAGGATTTTGGCACAATTACTCATTGGAGTGTCGTGTACAATATAATAAAAGTCAATATAAGCTACATAAGCATAAAGGTGTATTTTGAGGTCACACTGCGGTACTAACCAATGGTATCGCGTTTAGATATTCGCGCGTATCTAATACATTTTTGTTTAATTAAAATTTATTATTTAGCAAAAATATGGAAAGAAAAACTATTTAGGTTTTAATCTATAGTAATAAAGGTTAGAAAAAAATTGTAGATATATTTTTCATGCATATATCTAACCCATATCTTGTTAAAATTTGACCAGGCAAACCCGTGTTCTGGTGGTGCAATATTGATTAAATACAAATTAAAAATTAAGAACGGTAATATAGATTTTTCGTGACCGGCTGCACAAATATTGTTTGAGCTGATAAGGAATTAACGAATGAACGAATGAACGATGGTTATTTTTAATTGTCCGTCTTCTGTCCTTATTAAATATATTTTTAAAATCTTTGCGCTGTTTGCTAATTTATTGTTGATTGATTTACGAGCATCTAGAAGCAAATTGTAGTAGGAGACAAATTAAATCCACTTTTCTTATGTTGTTTTTTTCATTTGAACTCCTTCACAGTCGTTGACAAGGAGATCAAGTAGCATGATTAGAGTAAGTGATTTTTTTTTTTTTAATGTTATCTTAGTAAGTCTCTGTATGGGATAATCCAAATACAATAGTGGGGGGGTCGACTTTGTCCTGTCTGCTTGCAAAAAAAAAACTCTGGTGAAGTGATGAAATTTTAATATACTGTTAAGCCAACTTTGCAATCATTTGAATGAGTTTTTCATTTTATTTTCTCTCTGTATGTTTGCACTTATTACTGCCTAACAGCCCTTTTTCGTCACATTCGTTCATGGCTTGCCTTTGTTTGTATTCCAAATACGAATTCATTTTCTTTTGTGATGATGCTCCTAGTATACCTCTTTTTTAATTTAATTTAATTTTCATTTTTGTATCAATCAATAGAAATCATCTTTACATAACTACTGATAAAATTTTAACTAATATTAAAATTACACTTTTTTGGTATAATATTTTTACCTTTTACTTAAACGAGATTTTCGACTTTCGGACTTAAATCAAAAACTAATTAAATACTATGCAAACTCAAACAGTTTCGACTCTAATTGCCGACCTACATATTCACAATATGACGTTAATCGTTGAATTTAACATAGAAATATCCTGCAGATTTCAATTTAGTAAAAAAAGATGCCATAATGTGATTTTCATTGAACTAATGCTTGCTCTGTTGTATATATAGGTAATTATGAATTTAATTACGCTTGAAGTAATTTGAATTTTATAAAAGGGAAGCATAAATGAAAATAACTCAATTTCTTTTAAAACCAAATTCACTCTGAGACAGATAGATTCTCCTTCTCTTCAGGTTATCTCTCTCTAAAGAATCTGTGTTGCTGAAACTCATCACTCTCCCCCTTCTTAATTAATTAATTGATTGAAAGTTGTAAAAAATAAATCTGAATGTCTGTCAAGTAACCTGAATACAAATCTGTCCTGGTATATTAGATACAATATTTTAAATATTATTTGATGTGCAATACATCCATCTCTGGTAATAAAAAATAAAATAACTACATTTACAAGCGTTTGAGGCGTGGAGATATTTACGTGGAATATGAAACTGGAATAGGTCATGAATAGGGGTTTCTCGTGCAATTACATTTTTTTTCGGTTGTTTTAAATGTATACACAGTTTTTCGGACAAAAATATGTTCAATAATTTATTTATTCAATAATAAATATTGAAATTAATCAGTGGATATGATAACAGACAAAATCCCGCATAAATTTTTACGAGTGAAGAGATTAATTAATCCGTACAACCTAATTAAAAACAAATATCGGAAATTGGTCGAGCAAAAAAAATTATTCATGCAGTAACAGTTGTGATATTAACTAGTTAGTTAGTTATTTGCTCGTTGTTTTCATCTAATTAATTATATATTTCAAATGTAAACCCAAAATGAGAAAAATGATCAGAATTGAAAGACAATCCATCAAAATGGATCAAAAATTCAATGAGTTTAAGTTCTTCCGGCAAAGATGAATGGTTCAACTTTTTCGACAAGCATTGAGTTATCTATATATCGGCAGAAATTTGGGACTGTCTCACTTGACCATGCTTTACGTTATTAACAAATTTATCAGTTGGCAATAAAAAACACTTGGACAGAAAATGCGTTGTCATAATGTGAATCACGTATGATCGTTCGAAAAGTTGCAAAAAAATCTCCTAATAAGAGCTCTTGAGGTTTTCATACTTTAAATAAAAATGCTCAACCTACCTGATTTATTGAGAAAAAATAATAATTTAAATACGTATTTTTTTTTTTAAGAATTTGCGACGTAAATGGCAGAATTTTATTTTTCCTTGCATGTTTTACAATTTTTTACTGCACGAAATTCGGGCTCTAGTCATGATGAAGTACCCTAGAAAGTGTGGATGAAATATCTGGAAGAAGATACTTATATCTTCTGTAAAAAAAAAATTAGCAAGTCAGGTTGTCAGTATGAGTTCAGAACATTAAATTTTTATTGTTTATAATTATGTTATAACAGAAAGAAGCCTATATTTAGGTTTAAAAAGTTAATTTTCGGAATGATCTAGGGCTAGTAAGCTTGAGGTGTTATAAATTTTTTTGTACTGAATTCGCCTTATCTGCTTTTTCGCAATCGACGCAGATATATCCTTATATGCTTATGTTATGCCTCCTATGAACACATATCCTTTATTTCATATCCCGAATCTTGTACGAGGCCGAATGGCGGCTCGTAAACAAACGTCCCAAACAGGAGGCAGCTCCTTGCGAAATGATATTGCAAAACTTCTTGCGAATTTATTTATAGCGCGTTAGGGCCCTGGTCCAGTGACCCGCTGTATGTATAGCGCGGTCCTCTCCGCTGCGTTGCACTACTGTCGGTCCACTTTCCCATCTCCTGTTTGAATTTGTAGTTCTGTTTACTCGGGCCAGTGTCCGGTCTGCTATTTAGAGTAGACTTGTCGTTTGTTCGCACGGAGTGGTAGCTGTCACTCGAAAGGACATAAAAATCAAGGAGGATGAACTGAAGCCAATCTTATGTTAGGGACTAATTATTTAATCTCAATACAAGGGTTTTTTGTGGAGGGGTTGTTACGCTCGGTTAGTGGCCCACAGCTTTGAAAGAATAACTGAGTTCATACTCGAATATAGAATTAGGAGAACTTTTTTGAAAACATATATTGTTTGTACAAAACTACGGATAACCAACATTCATTTATATCGTGGGCTTCCCTTCCGAAAACTTTTAAAAAAAAGTTTTAAAAATATGTCTTATTTTCGCAATAATATTTACGAACTAGAAGCTAGTAAATATTTACTGTTATTCCTGAACGGTGATTAATCGTCAATAGAAAAATAACTTGTTTTAATTTTTACTTTTCTTTAATTTCATAAATATACAAGAAAGTATAAATATTCGAATACGCAATTATATAGAGCGGAGACGATGGTAATCTTTAGCCGAAAAAAATGTTTCTAAACAGAATATTTACCCAAAACTACTGATCTTATTTCTTGGAGGCAGTTGTAATAAAAATCATGATAATAAGAATTGTAATATACTATAGAAATAATAATGTATAATGAAATTATTCAAATTTGAAATGGAATGATTTTTTTCTGGAATTTTAGAAATGATATTTACTTAACATTTACAGGAGTTGTAAATAATTTACAATTTTTTTTTTTTAAATCGAACAATTACTGGAATTAAGCCCGTTTTACTGTTTGTCGAGTCACCTAACTGAATTTACAACTATTAGGTATTCCTTAAATTAAAATTAAAGTATTTAAGAAATTAATATATAATATCTATATAACGATAAGAAATCACTTCAAATGGTTTGGACCTGATGGCGACACAAATATCATTTCGTTATATGACAACTATGACAAGGACTCGCCAAATTGATTAATTATTGACGTTAAAGAGAGAGTTTGATGATCGATTCTTACCAAGCCTGCTAACTAAAGACACATTGCATGCCTTATGACAATGTTAAAATTATTAAACCATTACCTGCGTCATTTTAATTATTTAATGACAGCTAATAATATTTCGCATGGAGAAAGAGCAATTATAAAATAGACTAATTGTTAAATAATAGTGATAATATAGAACTTAGCAAAAAATATTGAAATTTTAGCGAATGAATCAGAATGATATTATCAATATTACAATTTTACAGAATAAATCATGGTTATCGTCCAAACGTTGAAAATAAACTATAAGAAAAATTCTACTCACTATTATTAGGCCTGCATTATGCGGATAAATAGAGAACATATAATTTTATTTACATATTTATATATATATATAAAAGAAATTTGTATATATGTATAAATGGATTAATCGAAACTTTAGGAGGAATACAAATGCAAATTTAGACAAAAATGTTGTCATGAACGCAAATTTCTTATGAATTAGTTAGATATTTAAATAAAATATTTCGCCCCATGAATATTTTTCGTGAATATTTTAATTAATTTTGATCTATTTTTTCAATGAATGGACAATAAGCAGTTTGCTGATGCCTTGCATTTATTTTTATGCTGTGTGTTTTAAGAGAATTTTTTTTATATAACTCATATCATTAGTAATTTGTTCGCATATATATTCTGATGCTTTCTAAAAAACCAATGACTTGAAGTTTATGTATATGGCTAGTTTTGTTACTAAATTACTACTAAATAACTAACTAAACACATGAGTAACAATAGCAATTTGTTTCTTGGTCGAAGAAAAGAAACTTTTATTTTGAAAGGATGTTTCATTTAAGATAGAAATATCGTACTAGTAATGAAATATTAATGAAGCTTTAGTGCAAGTAGTGATCTCACAAATTATTTTTTTAAAGATTTTCAGATAGATGATTGTTCAATCCCAGTAGAATTTGAGAAAGTTCTAAGTTGACTAAAGATGCACGTTCTTAACATACCATTATGGAATTATTTCTGAATTTATCGAATCCTTGTTGAGTATGAATCGATAACTTTTTTGAACCAACAGAAGGGAGAAGTATTCATCGACTATGTAAATATAGTTGGAGCTTTTGATTTACTGGGTCGCCATTGTTGCCAACACCTATCCTCCATTAGATTCCGAAGGCTTGTCGGGAGAAATCTGCCGTCCTTCGAGAATAGCTCTGTTGACAAACGGTAGGATGGTTTATTCGATTTATTTCTGTCCTCAGCTGAGAGCTCGAGTGTCCTCTGATCTGCTTTTGGCCAGCCTCGATGCCTGTTTCTATCTCTTTGTCAATAATGTTATATATTATTTATGATAATGTATTACTGGACCGCTTCCCATGAATCAGAAATACATTTTGTTCTATATGATGGCCCTGGGAGTGTATGGAATGAGAATGTATTCTGTGATTGGAAAACAATTATTTTTTATAGACCCGTGTTAAAATATGTTTTGTGACCAGCGATTTGCTGAGAGAAAAGTAAGAATTGAGATTAGAAGCCAAGACAAATTGAATTTTTTTTTTAGAACATCCCAGATCAGTTAGGGTTTCTTGAACAGGTAAGAAAAGTGAATAGGAATTTAACATACTTGATGATTGGACTAAAATCACCTTTTATTTTTAAATTCAGACAATATAGTAATAATATCACGGCGATTGCGGAAAATACTTATGTAAGTACTTATTATCTATAAATCTCTGTTTCATACAGATTGAAATATTTATAAATTCCTCATTTAAGGGTTATAAATCAGTCTTCTAGATCTCGTTTCAGCTATTTTTTTGCCCAGTCCTTCTAAGGATTCTTAGACAATGAGTCATGCTTTAAGTACGTCCTGACATTAACTATATCTAAAAGATAGTTATAAAATGCAGACTTTAGATTTCTAGCTGATGTTATCATAAGTGGCCCTATATCAAAAGTGTGGTTGTGTACGATAAGGTAATCTAGATGTTTGTTGTTGGTTTACCAGAAAATGACCTTCACAGAATGTTAGTGTTAAAATTAAACTCATTTTGCGTCTGTAGCATTGAATAATTTCATGATGAATAAATAATTTCATAAGTTCATGAATGATTAAATAAATGCCTACTTGAGTCACTGTTGGTATTTACGAAAATGTCCTACTAGTTCTTAAGAGGTAAACTGAGACGTAAATGGGGACATTGTTTCATGCCTTATCTTGTGGATTTCGGTTTTGACATGGTTCTAGTGCTTGGACTTAAGTATGCACAGATTGTTGATCATATGAACATCTAACCTGAGGATTGGCTAAGCTTTATTGTGGTCTTTATCGATTTCGGTTCATAAGATAAAAAAATCCACACGTATGTTTAAAAATAGTATGTTATTCTTACGACGGTGGTTCAAGAAATCGATATTTCAGCAACAGGCCTAATTGGTGTTTACATTCCAATTTCCTAAAATGGCCAACGAGGCTATCAATTTAATTAAGCGCCTAAGGTTAAGTGTTATGTATTCTCATTACTTACAAAGTTGGCTTACAGCACATCATGAGGTGAAGGTTTGAATTAAATTGAGCTGTATTTTTATAACCATATGACTTGTTATAACGATGGTTTTATATTTATTAAAACTCAGCACTGCATTACAAAAATTTTTATTTCTGATCTCTATGCGTTTGGACTTCACGCTACCGACGACGATTTTTTGAAAAAGGTGTTAGCTCCATTTAGCAAACTTTTCACGAAACGCATGAAACGTTTTTTCTCACAAGAACAAAATATTATAATTTTTTTTTATTATTTATTGTGTACAGAAGGAGTTTATTATGGAGACAAAACTTTTATAGACTTTTAGCACTAGTAAAAGCCAGAGTAAATACTCAAGATTCGTCAGTATGTGTGCTTACGTCATCAATAGTAGATTTTTAGACAATTTACAATTTTCTTTTTTGATATATCATGAGCGGTAATCGCTATAGGTGGTGTTTAGGTTCCATAATAAATTGAAACCTAAAAATAAAATTAAAATTCATTTTTCAAAAAACGACGTCGGTATTAATATTAGCTAATGATTCTTCAGCAAAAGTGTGAAATCACATTACTGTCAAATTCCAAAAATTTCAAAGGACAAAAAATGTTTAAAAAATTAAATTTTCGTCACATTGAGTTTTTTTTTTAATTTTTAGTATGTACTAACAAGCGATATACTATCTCAAGTGGAAGAAAATAACAATTAATTGTTGTGCATAAAATTTATGCAAAGATAATATATCTTTAAATCCAACCGTTTTGGACTTAATTTGTTTCACACTTTTGTTGACGATATTTTAAAAGTAATATAAGGCTCCGACAAAAGAACAAGCCATATGCGTTACGATTTTAAGCTACCCTTTTTAAGACAGTAATATGAATTTTCATATTAACGATGATACGATTTTTTTTTTTTTAATCCGTCCAAATTTTACATTAATAATTTTTTTTCTATTGGCCTTCAAATTATAATTCTTCTTTTCTGAAATTATTTGTTTAATTTTTATATTTAGAATTTATTTTCGTATATTTCTAAAATATAAATAGCAGGATCGTCGCTAAATGTGTTAGTAACGACTGTGAGAAATCGCATTTTTGTAATTGCTAGATTTTATTAATTTTTTTTTCCTGTACTATGAAGGGTTCCGGATTCAGTAATTGATAAAGACCGCACTATTTCTAATCCAACGGTTGTGCAAGGAAGCGATTTGGCCGAGATCACGCTCAACCATCAGGCTTCCCTCCTAATTAAGGGTACCCACTTTATAAAGGCCGAGTGAGCCCCAGGATGGTCTCCCGATCTCACAGGGTCGATCCACGGCTGATAGCAGAATAAATAATTATCAGCCACAGCCGATCTCTAACCCACGACCGGGAGCATAGTAGTACAGTACCTTACCACTGAGCTATCCCGCTCCCAATTTTAGTTTTATTAATTTACCAGTTGCATATTTGCAAAATAAAACCATATAGACACAAATCTAGGGCTCTCACATGAACAAAGGCTTTGAGATTTGAAGATTATTCGCAATGGGAAATTTGATAGCAATTTTTGAAAAGGTTATGATGTTTATTTAGTATGCATGTAAAACTGTATGGTATTCTGAATATCATAAAAAAAAATCTAAATAATGGTGCAATAGTTATTTTTTACTAACTACAACAATCAAGACCATTTTAAAAATATAAAGCTCTATGTGATATAAACCATATGACAGCTTGTTCTCTTTGGCCGTGAGGATCTGTCACGTTATAAACGTCAATACTCAGAGGCCAGAATCGAACAAGCATCTGATATTACGTGCAACGTTATTCCAATCAAACAACGGTTCCATATAGTAATATATAAGTATACGAATCTAAAAAAATGGATAAATCTATTTTTCATGTGGGATTTGGAATCTCTTTAAAGCTATTGTCAACACTATTCGAGTTTCGAGACAACTTTTGATTCTATATGACAAACGGAGAAGAGAACGTGAGGCATACGATGTCGAGTAGTAATTTTTATTTAATTACTCATTAAAAAATAGTTAATATTTATTCACTTAATAATAGAATAACGAGTAAATGGGTTATTCATTATTTATTACTTTTTTCCTGAATAAAATTTGCCTGACACTGGTTAGGACCAATGCGCCTAACGAAAGTCGAATCAAAAGTTTCCTCGCTAGTCCAACGGTGTGGACAAGTTTAGGACAGTATTCAAGATGGAACGTTTTTCACGTATACTAGTTTTTGATTATTTCTTCAGAAGTATCCCAACATGTTTAAGAATACTTATAAAATATTGTACCGCTTCATTAACGGTTAAGCACTTTCATTGTTATTATTTATTAGCTTTCTTTCTTATATTCTCGCGTATACTTATTGTGATATTAAATTAATTTTATGTTGCACATCTTTATTCTCCATTAGGCTCTTAAATTGTTAAATCAATTTATTGTTAACTAGTCAATAAAAAAGTATAAGTTCTGGTTATTCTAGGGATGGACGATAGTTGGCTCATATCGATAATTCAGTAAGTTTTCGCCACTGACTTCAGCAGGAATAGGCGATTACTAGGACAATTTTAATTTATTATCTAACTTCTTTAATTATTTAGTAACTTCATATGATACCTACGTTTCATCATAATAATTAATTTTTGTTGGATAAAGAAATGTTTTTCATGCATTCTGAAGATTCATGTTATGGGTAATAAAAAATGAATAAATTAACAGTTGAAAACAATTATTGACAGAGAAATAAATAAGTATCAAAACATACAATTATATCTTAGAATAATTTTTAAATTAATTTTATCAATAAGTATAATCCTAATGAAAATTAGGTACTTGAAAAGTTATGTAAATCAGCACTGAAAAATTGAACAAACGAAAAATATTACGAAAATAAAGTCAATAGTAAATTCAAGCGATTTGTATAAACGTAATACTTCTTTTTTTGGGAAAGAGTGTTAGAGAAATGCGTATTTAATCTACTAATTTTACTCCAAATATAACTGTGCTGTCATTATTGTACATTTTATGATTCATTAGGAAATAAAAAGGATAGGGTAAAGGCAGCTTCAAAATATTAAGTTTTTTTTTCATTGTCAACTGCAGTCAAAAAATATTTCTAAAAAAGTAATTTGAGATTAATTTGTCTCTAAGAAGGGAGGGATACGCACTTTAAATAGTCACTAGGGCTATCGACAATGTTCTGTCACAATGTAGTAATGGAAGGTTGATGAGTTTTATTGTCCTCCAAGTAAAGATGATTTTTTCATATGTTGCAGAGATGGTGCAATGTTGCATTACTGTATAGACTGATAAAAGGGTCGCGCTGTATGTTTATCGCACACGTACATGCAATTAATTTTCCATGACCTTACCTATTTTTTTTAAGGCTGACGGGTCTCCCTCAACTTGCTATCGGACCCAGGTTGGGCGGAATATATCTGGTCTATGAGTCATTGGAGAAGTTCTCTTCGGGGACGACCTTGTTACGTCACAGAAGGCCGATGACCTCATTTCATTAAAGGCGTTCTCTGTTTTGCTGCGGAAACCTTGGACTCTTATTTTTATTTTCCTTTTCGTACCTTTTTTTATTTTCCCCATATGTGTCGCACTTAACTATTTATTAATGGATATATTTTATTCTGTAAACAGTTCACATATATACCAACAACTTGGATAACACGAGCCAGAGAACACAATAAACATGTCTAAAAATATTGACGCATGCTACCTATCCTCAATTGCCTACCCTATTCAACCTGAAATAGGTCAATTTTCCATTCATTCAGTATTCTGAAAGGGTTATCATTAGTCGGGGAATTCATGGACAAGATAGTGTAATTTTCTATAGTTTAATGAGGCAAAACGTTTCTTAGAAAAAGCATACACATATATATATATATATAAGGATAAGTTGGTTGGGGGTGCGGTCAAGAAAGAAAACGCGCAGCAAGAATAATACTAATCCTAATGTTGGCCGACGTTTCGGCCTAAATTGTAAGCCTTCTTCAGGGTGATTCTTCCTTAAATCAGGAAGAAAGCTTTTTTTTTTTTTTTTTTCCATTTCTCCTTAATTACATCTACTGTCGATGATGAATCCACCAATGTATAATTTATCATGTACAGGAGTAAGTTTAACTTCATAACCATAAAAAACATAGATTTGTAATAAAACACCAATAATATTTTTTTATAATTGTTTTCATTGTTTATTTTTATTTTATTCCATACTTAATTTAATTTTTTTTTTAAATTTGCCGCACCCTAGTGGCGTACTTGGGGCAATTTAAGGTACCGCGGCATCCCCTTTGAGAACCACGGGTCTAGAACAATAGGGGACCCTCATTTGATCTGAATGTCTTAACAGCTGAAGGTCTTGCAAATCCTTATCCCACTGGATTAAATCGTGTTTCGAATTGAGTCTCCGTGATACGCGCAGATGGGACCCCAAATTAGAACTTAAATGTCCTCATGCTGCCTAATGGGTCTTCCCTGTTCAGAATTACTACTCCCGGTTCTGCAATCCAGTTCTTGATGCGTTGCGACTCAATTTCGTCGTTGGAATACGACCAATCTTTAGGAATCTTTCACTTATAAATTGAAAAAATTTCTAGTTGCCGATTGTAAAATCCCTATATAATTACAAAATCTAATATTGGTTCTTATATCCTTATAAAATTAATACCATTAACGGATAAACAATTTTTTTTGGTCGAAGTCTAAATTATAGATAAACTTCATTTCTCTCAAACATTTGTTCTTCCATAGATCAATTCTCATAATTTTGTTTTATTTTCCTGTATTTGCATTCTTTTTTCACAACTTTCCTTCCCTGTTATTTTTATCTTTAATGAGTGTATTCATCGTCTTGTTCGTTCATGTGAAGTAAGTTTTTATTTACAAATTTTGTTGCTGTGTACTATGTAGTAGGCGCTACTACTATGTAGTGCATTATGTAGGAGGCACTTTTAAGATTTCTTTAATATTTTCTAACGTGGATCTGGAAATGAGTATCTTCCAAATAAAGTATCTTCCATTCTATTATCTATTCCATTTTCATTCTAAACGGGAGAAACCTTTTTCCTTCCCCTTCCCCTTCCGAAGGGGAGAGCTTATGCAAATCATATAAAATAATTTAAGGTATTTTTAATTTTCAGTCTATAATTTCTTAAGATTTGATATATATGAAGATATTCAGATTATAGAAGTGTCAGATTTTTTTTCCGATATTTACGAGTTGGGAAATAAAAAACCTGCACCACTACATTCCATCTTGAAGTGTATTGAGTTTACTAATTGGAAAGGGAGTATTGTTTCTTGGCCATCGGTTGTGCAAGCAGTTGATCTGACCAAAATCACGTTCAAACGCCTGTTTTTTTCGCTTACGTATGGAAGGATCAAGTGTCAGAGTTTGGTTGTGCCCGGTGTGGGTCTCCCGATCCTAGAGCCGATGCACGACTGATATAACATAATAGTAAATTATCAGATGAAAAATTAGGTATCACAAATAGGTTATTATCACCTGTGTGCATTCACCTCTTCATTGCTTGGGCAAAGGCATTGTATAGTTCATACTGTCAAGCTGCAATGAGATAAAATTAAGCAGCTTTCCTATTTATATCTGTTAAGTATTTTGCACCCTACTACATTGTGTACGCTTCGTAGTGTGGTAATGCGCTCATTGTAATTCGTTGATGGAGTCGTCCTGCTTATGTGGTGTTTAAAGCCGTGCTCCAGTAAGGCTGGCTTACCTCATCTTTTAGTCCCTTTATGGCCTGCTCTTTAACTTGCTATTTGTATTTTATTCTTTTTCCTTTAAGTCTATGGCCTCTAATTAGAAAGCCTCTGGAACCATTCAAAGGAAGGTATCGATTGGATATGTCTCTGGATAATAAGTTTTGAAACCTCAGAAAAAGTCGGCTATGATTTCTAATTGATTACTTCCTTAGTTACCAATAAACCGGTAGTTAATCTTTGGCAAAATTTTCGCTAAATTAATGACTAAAATAACATTTAACGGAGTTAATCTCTGTTCCTACTGTTAATATAGGCCGTACAAGGGCAGTTCAACCATAGTTCTCGTAAGTTATCAATAAAATGTTTTCTGTACGTGCAAATGACACATTTCGGCAAAGCCTATCCGGATAGCAATAAATGTCGAATAATTGGTGGTATTATCAGTGTTTTGTTTTTATATATATTTTTTTAATTGTTCATTCTTCCTTGCCTCTCGGCAATACGGTCTTTTGTAGAAGTAGAATGTCACGTCTACTGATGTTATATTTAACTTTAAACTGTCTTCTATGTTTTGTTTTTTTACTTTCCCTTACCTATATATGAAATACAATACATAGTAAAGTGAAGTATTGTGTTCGTGAAAAATTTCGAATTGTAGTTTTACACGGATATACTCGTTTTAAGGTCCCCTGAGTCCACATAACCAAGTTTCGCAAAATGGTCTGTGTTTATGTGAACAGTCTAGCTCAAAAACGAAAAGTTGTGCAAAACTGAAATTACATATTTAAGTTAAGTATATGTCTGGGATGTTACAGTAACCTTTTCGTAAAAACTACTGAAGTACCACTTTATATCATCGATTTTACCATATTTTTTTTACAATTTTCTCGCAACAATGTTGATGACATTTGCCTAATGTCTTTATCTTCAATCCCTTTTACTTTTCATCTATGTAGTATATCACCGAGAAAATTTAGGAAAAAAAGTTATGACGACAAGAAAATTTTATTAGCGCATAGGTCAAAAAGTATGCATTTTATGGCAATTTAGATATAGAATCATATGAAAGGTCATAAAATTCTCTAAAAAAAATTAGGACTAAATCGAATTAGTATTAGCAAAGATACAGCATATCTGATTTACCGAAAGTGCCATTGGATATCATCGCTTTTACACTTGTTTACAATGTTCTCGAAAACGGCTCAAACGATTTTGATTAAACTTGTTATACCAACGGATAATTGTATGGTCTTTAATCTCATCTATGCCTTATCCTCATTCAAATAGTCTGACAGGGCTTAAATGCCGAATTTTCAAAATGGCCTCCTCTAAAGTATCTTTAATTTTGTTTATTTGAAATAATTAACCGTCTTCCATGGTCAGTAATAATAAAAAATGAATAAGTATAAGCTGTGAAGGAATTCAATTTCTAACTAAAGGAGGAAAAATTTGACCAGGTTGAATTTAAATTACAGGAAATAAAAGTAGTAATATAAATGATAGGGGGTGTGATAAACATATGATAAATAATTGTTTCAAATGAATATGTTTTACCATCTATAATTTTCACTTTCACTTGTCTATATATAAAAATATAGTAAGGAGAAGTCTGGCCATCGTTATTTATAAAAAAAAATTGCTGTTTTGAAACTAGCAAATCTGTAAATCTGTGGTATCTGTTTCGAAATGTTTCCTATATTGTAGCATGAACAATTATTCATTTTGTAAAGTTACGAATGTATGCATAAGTGTTAATGTGTTAATCCGCACCCTCCAAAAACTTCTACATTAAAATGAATCCCACAGCCTCCTTCACCTATACCAAGGCTTCGTTACGGGTAGTTTATCTTACTGGCTTGCTGATGGAAATCGTTCTCTATGTTGACGTCAAGTCCGGTTGACTCTGCAGGCTAGCCCTTATTGCCCTTAACCCGGTGCTGATCTTGACAAAATGCTCAGCTATTTTCGAAACACCACAATAGGGGCAAAATGGCTTATCGTACTTAGGGGGTATGGATGAGTAAAGCAAAAAATCTTGATATTAATGAAATTTATTAAAATAATGACCAAAGAAATGGCTTTCTTTTGTCGGATATATCTGTCTCTTTTTACATAATGTATTACACAAAACCACCAGAAATCACACATTGTTGAATTACAATAAAATAAAACACATTGCAGATTATTACACCATAGTTTATTATTTCCAAATAGTTATAATTGTTTGGATTGAATTTTTTTTATTAATACTTTGGTATGGGCCTTTCTGACCGAGATATGAGAGCAAGAAACCTTTAGTAGAAAGTAGTTTTGAAACGGAATGGCGAATGGTAATGTCGAGTTCCGTGGATCATCAAGGAGATCTGGGTGACGAAAGGCGAAAAAAACAAAAAAAACAGCTGCTTATGGCCGACGGACGGATTTTGTTTTTACTTGGTTTTTGGATTCCGCATCTCTTGAAACGAGTAACCTCAAATTTTAATGTGGTTTAAATTTTTTTTTTTTTTTTCTTGGTTTGATTACAAAGGCTCATAATTGATAATAATAAACCAAAAAGTGAGAAAAACTCGAAACTTAACACTACCAGAGACAATAATAAACTGAATCAGTTGAAATACGTATGAGAAACTAAACAGAATGAAAAGAGGGCTTCTTCGAAAAATTTTAATCCCTGTTTCCATAAGAACTGTAATTAGCCTATTAGGACTCATTTTTCAAACAAATACATATGCATCACTTTTAAGAAATTCAGATAATTTTGACTAAATACTAACTATGTATGTGCTTTTTAAAACTAAAATTGGTTGTAAATTGCGATCCAATTTACATACTTATGCATTTAAAATTAAAAAAAAATTACATAACAATATTTTCTATGAATGCATCTTAAATTACGATTTTTTATTAAAATTTGATAATAGAATTTTTTATTAGTTTATTGTGAACAAAAACAAAAGTGCCTAAAGAAGAAAAATAATACATTTCAAATAGTTCGGGTTTCGGATATGGTGTACCCGAATATGCGGGGTTTTTGTGTATATAAATAAAATGGTTTGCACTCTCAACTCAATATGCTCTTGCTTTTGATGTATAATATTTAGGACTTGATTTCAAACAACGCATAACTGAAACAAAAACTATTTTAGCAGCAATGACAACTTTGTGGCAAGGAAATAAACATGAGTTGCGCTGAACAGCACGAGGAAATATTCCCGATGAGCTTTCTGGCAAGTTGCCACTATTTTCTTTCCAGATTTGTTTATTTTTGTAATAATGTTATTATAATATAGATTTAGTATGTTCTTTTTATTTTTCATTATTGATTTTATTTGGAAAAAAATAGCTTTGTTTTAATTACTTACTTTCATAACTCTAATTCATCTTGAGGGACGAAATGAGTTTTAAGAAAAAATGTCCTGGAACAAAGATATTGTAGAATTACAATCCTTTGTTTGATCGTAATGTGTAAACAAAAATCTATGATAGTGAACTGTTTCTAAGAAGATTTTTAATTCACTTCACGGCCAATTTCTTTAAAAAACAAATAACTCTGACAATGAACATTGCATCAAACCAAATCTTGCCATCTGGAAACAGTCTTGTTTTCTATATAATATGAATAAAGCTATTATTTTTTTTACTTTTCATAACGATATTTTTTCTAATTATTTATTTTTTTATCTCTGATAATCTAGATTTCCACAACATTTCAATTTGTCTCCAAATCGTCTCACAACTAAATATTTCCCCTTAGGACTGCTATTAATATGGAAATTTTGTTAAACATGATAGAACTGTAAATGATGGAACTGTACAAGTTCAATTGATTATCGGCTTTCTTCGTTAATTAGTGAGGGATAAAAGTCTATAATCTAAATCTTTTTTATTCCTCATGGGTACCGCACCATTTTTATTTTGTTTATTTGTAAGTATTTCTTTGTCTTTTCTTCAAGTTGACTACTGTCAGACAATACGCAGATTTTTTGTTCTTATTTTAATAGGTATAAATGAATAATGTTAAAAAAAATAAAAAATTATTTACGTAAGTAATACCTACACGTACATGAATTCGTATGGAATTCCTATAAATAAGTTATTGCTATTCTTTATATCCTTTCTTTATATTCTTTATAATCAAATAATAACAACAAACAATTTTGATGGTGAACTGTAATATTTTTGTACAATATTGTGTGTTGTAATATTTTTAATATTTTTTAAAACTTTTAAGTTTTAAAAAAACGAATATTGCTTTCTATTTAATTTCACACGAATAATAATAGGTGTTCTCAGATAATTAAGAAAGAGTCTAAATAATACACAACAAGGTTGTTTTAGTACAACTTACTATTTCAAATAGAGACTATATTAAATTAAATTAAACGACTACTAGTGTATTAAATAAAAAATACCTGTTTTGTGTTATAACTATCATTTCAAGGTCGATCTCGCAGTTTTTCTTTCATCTGTTCTAGGATTTTTCAACTCCATCACGGGACAGACACATGTTGGGATATCATCACACGCTCATAGTGCATAATAGTGATGTTTTTAAAATCAAACCAACTGTGGTCTAGTTTTTATGTATTTTTATAAACTAAGACAGTACCGAAGTTTTGATTAGTTTCATTTAGTGTTATTCGTTGTAAGGAATTAAATTAAGATAATTTTGTCTACAGGTTTGTAGTGACGACGTATGTGGTTGCGTAGATCGGCTCGTGGGGCTTGTGAATATTACTTGCTTGTCTGGAAGTCTGCCATAACATCAATAATAATTTATAATATTGATGCAATCGTTTATATTATTTATTTATAATGAAATTATTTTCAAGACAGTCCTCGAATGGCCTGTTTTATGTGATGTGCTACTCATTCCAATGTTGATTTAGAGTGGAAAACCTATTGGTACGTAGCATTGTGCCATTTATGTGCTTTTCTAACTTCAAAAAAAAAACAAAAAAAAACATTTTTTTCTATTACATATTTTCAATCCGAACAAATAACTACTGAAAACGTTTTTTAATTTATTTTAACAATTTTTTTTAACCAGGTAGAAAAATAAAAATATATAATAATAAATAATCCAAATATATTAGCTTAATCAAAAGTTTATTGTTTATTATTTGTCCAAGAATTAAAAGTAATCCCGTAATCAATGTGTGTTGACTAAAATAATCACAACAATCAACTTGGATTTTACATTTATCATTTCGATTACCTGCAAAAGTGCTCAATAATACAACAATTATTCCATTTCTATTTTGTGTTGTTATCTTTGATAACGTTATCAGTCATCGTTAGTAATCTATCTTACATAATTCGACCTTAACCGGCTCTTTGGCAAATGATTTATTTTGATTATTTGCGATAAAGCGAGAAATTCCGAGCTAGGAAGTAATTCCTGTGCAAATAAAAAAATAATACTTAAGTATGAAATTTAAATTGTCCAGATTAATTAATGTCTTCTTTAAATAAATTATTTTGTATTTAATAATAGACCAAAAAGTTCATACAGGATAATATTAAAAAAACAAAATAACGATATGTTTTCATAGAAATAATTTTGTTAATTCGGTAGGTTGTTTAAGAGATATTAAATATTTCTTTACTAATAAATAAAATGATAAAAAAATAAGCACATATAATAATAAAATAAGAATGTTCATTTGCCCTAGATAATTAACTAATGGATATTACTGCTAAAGGTATAATAATTCTTATTTATTCCTCTCAACATTTTCGTAGGTTTGTTTTGTTTATATTTTTAAAGCAAAATTTCTGTTTTTTTAAATTGTTAATTGATTTATTCTTGGTTAGTGTATTTTTAGACAATTTAAATTTTTTTTCACCATTTTTAGTGCTGTTGAATAGAGTTTCAATTATATTTAATTATTTATTTAAAAGTGCATCTACTCTTGAGGGTCCTTGGCAGAGTCTTAGTTATATCCTATTAAAATATTTTGCAGTATTATATTTAAAAAAAAAAAATCATTCCCAAATAAAAATCCCTTGGTTGTTTGACCATGTTTCTCGAGATAAAAAAAACACTCATGTTTTGTCTCTTGTTTTTCTCATCTTCAGGTTCGTTATAATTTTTGCCTCGTCGCACAGTGGGACGAATCGTCTATCTAGGTGGAAATAGTTGACATCTAAATAATAAATAATAATAATCATGCCACCCTCATAAGGTACATAAGGTATTTATAAATTATTAATCACATTAAGAAAATTACAACATAATAACACAAGCGTAAACACGACCATCATGCGGATTCAGTTTATTTCCACGGCTCTTTGTGAAAGCAATAAAATCAATAAGAAATTATTTTTTTTATTATTATTTATTTTACATCAGGCTATGGAAGACGATCCAGCAAGTGAGCTTTTATCAGTGTTTGGTTTTTTAAATATAGATTTAGTAAGGAGTACCCTCCTTTATTTCGCATAGTTGGTAAGATATTATTTACGATTATAAAAAATACTACTTAAAACTTCCACCGACTTCCGCAGAGATATTTTCACTGAATATAGTCGATATGATGTAGAAATGAGTTATATATGAAACAATTGCAAATACCTGCTAATCTGGGAGTACGGATTATTTCTATGTGTGAATCTCTCCATATCAAGAATCAAAATTTTTAATATACGGTAGGATACGGAGATACGAAAGACATTTATACAAATATTGTGTGACAGTTTCCATTAGAAAACATAACAGAAAGCTCCGAAGTGATAATAAAACGCTATTTAGCGGAAATTCTGCCTGAAGTTTCTAAAAAAAACATGTTCTGAGTTCCACCATTAGGGAGCGGAGTAGCTTAGTGGTAAGGCACTGTGTTACTATACCCCCGGTCCCGGATTCGAGACCTTCTGTGGCATATCTGCATACATTTTATCAACTTTTAAGCATCGTGTCATCTAGATACGATTTTGATATTGATAATTTTTAAGAAAAGGAGATTCACGTGTCTACCAAATCAAGGATTTGCTAAATATGTTATTGCTGACATCAGATCATCTCATTAAATTTTGTGATATGGCGAGAAAATATAGGAAATCATTATCAACAATGCTTGTGCTTCAATTGTTAGAACCTCGAGATGTTCACAATTGTGTGTTGATGGTGAATTCTTAAGATGAGCGAGCCCAGCATAGACTCAAATCCTTCAGATTAGGATGATTCAGAATGATCATAAATTAGGTTATTTCTTTTTGATAATTTGATTAGACTATTTAAATGTATATATATATATATATATATATATATATATATATATATATATATATATATATATTTATTGTAATTGAATTTAATTTTTGTACTGTTGAATTTAACTTAGTACTAAGCAAAAATGACTCAATATACACATAAAATGAATTTTTAAATCAATTTTTTTCGTATTTATAATTTGTCTATATAACTCTATTTCATTTTTTTATTATAGCTATGTGTTTTTCATATAATTTATTTTATTATTATAATTTTGATATTTTTTTCAAATCCCTAAATTATAAGTTTTGTTAAAAAGCATTGTGTTGACTTGTATTCATTATTATATTCCTAAGGATAGTCTCTTATGGATATTAAAATGAAATTAGTCGCTTTCAGAATTATTTCCATCTAGATCTGCCATATTCGTCCCACTGTGCGTCGTCCGATACAAATTATTTTTAGTTACATAAATAATTTTCTCTAGTTGTCTTATATTCACTTAAAACATGTAATTGGTATATTTAATAAGTACCTATTGCTTATCTACGAAATATTGTTTTTAAAGTATGTTATATAAAGCTCTATCTATTTTTCCCTCTGTGGACATGAATTATTTGTCTTAAAGTATAGTTTCATTGATTTATGGTCCATGGTACCTACATTATTTTTCTGATTCTATTTTCCTTTTTGTTTTTTCTTCTTACTGGAATGATTCCAAAAGATCTGAAACATTGGCGAAAAGATAAATACCAGTCACTCAGGTGTTTTTTTTTTGTTTTTTTGCATTTGGAAAACATAGAAAAATAAAAGGGACCAGTGGCGTTCTGGAATAAATGGGGTCGGTGGCGTCCTGAGTTTTATTGCTTTCAAAATTTTAAAGGATACTATTGCTTACACATCTATTTATAAGATGTTTTCACTTTATCTAGGTCAGTGGTTTTTCTTTGTTTTTTTGAATTTTATTATTCACCCTGTTTCTGCTTCTAGGAAATCCAAAATAAAATTTTGCAGCATAAACATCACTTCTAATCGTAGATTAGTTTTATAATTAAAGACTTGAACGAATTCAAGTTTAATTAAAAAAAAAACGTTTAGTAACTGTTTTGCCGAAGATTAATTTGCAAAAAAAAATAAGTCCTCTATTTATAGATAAAACAGATTATTCAATCGACGTCAAATGTAATTAACTCCTTTTATTTTAAGATTTACTTTAAAATATGTAATAAATTTAAAAAAAAAAAACTACTTCAGATTATTGTTGTACTTTCATCATTTTGGATTTGAGTAATGATTAATGTCATTCAGTTCACTTTTAAAAATTTACGTTATTCATATCGATGAGAGTTTAGTACCTTTATTTTCCTTCATGTTCGCAAATACAGTTGTTTGTTTCTGTATTCAGCATTATAATTTCTTTATCCATTCTTATTTTTATTTATTTATTGTTTTTCTATTTGCATTTAACTTCTCTTAGTTAAAAAAGTTGTATTTATCTTAAAATTGGTTTGGTATGAATTAGTCTCGTATGTACTTTCTCGCCTAGTAGGAAACCGGGACTAGTTAGTATACATTTTTCTACGATTTTCTATTATTTTGGGCATTATTTAGAGAGATTTTATAATCTAAGAGATGTGATAAAAATATTGTAATTGAGAGCTGAATACCAATACATTTGTCGTTTCGATGTCACTATTTTAATTACAAGTTTTATATACCTACATAAATATCTCTATAAAAATATTTTCAGTTTAGTTCATGTTTTATCTTATTAACTTAAAATGAAAACCTCATCATTTGCGATTAGTGATTTTTTGTAAGCATTAAAAGTTACTATTATATAACAACTTTTAAAATATTTTAAAATTTGCAGTGTCCCTTTAAATATTTTTATCTCAATAGTATTTTCCTATTTAGGAAAACGAGGAAAAACCTGCGTTTACGCCATGGTGAAGAAAAGAAACCTTGATGTTTAAATCCTTCAAGCCTTCTTACTCGGCTAAAGAGGTCAAGCGATAAACACGTTTGTTTCTTTGACACTCCTTGTGTAGAAAATACCCTTTCTCTTAAACGGTGTTGAATGTTGAAACGTTTAATGCATTATTCTTGTGAATACTCGGTTTTGTGTTAGTGTCGGAATTGTTTCGAAAGCCTGATAAAAAACACAGTTTGAAGACTTTTTTTTTTATTTTTCCTTCAAAGATTCTCGTAATATAAAAGTTGGCAAGGGTCCGTTTGAAGCTGGCATGTGATATAATACTGGCAATTATTTATAGATTTCTGTCATTTGTCCCTGTTTCACGTAAAATCATCCTAAAATTGAGTTATGCGATGTCACAACCTTGATGTGGTTGAGTGTTCTGTTTTAGAAGAAGGTGAATCGCTGCCTGATTTATAGGTTATTTGTTGTTATAATGTCCTTTTTGATTCTATTTCGAATTCGATAGGGGAGAATTATTATAAATAAATAGATATATGTGTAGCTTTAAAGAAAATTATTTAAGAAACAATACTAAAATAAATCTTCGCTTGAGTTCATGAATAGGTGAATAATCATTAAGTATTTATTTGACTGTTAATAATTTAATATATTTATTATTCATTTTCTATTCTAACAAATTTATTTATTTGTTTTAAAATACTAATTAATTATTCTAAACATTTTCAGTACAAATGTTTTAAACATGGAAATGTTCTAAACATTTTCAGTACCCAAGCTTTTTTTTGAAAATTTTAACATTTATGGATTGCTGCTACATAGATTATTTGTTAATTTTATACTATTTCGAAATTATAAGTGAAGAATTAATATAAAAATATAGATGAGTGTATAAATATTTTGGCTTTTTGGGATTCGGTAGCTCAGTGGTTCAGCACAAGACTGGTTTAGTTTCCGTGTCCAGGCTCAAACCCGGCTGTGAAAGAAAATCTATTTTCTATTTTATGAGGTGTGGATAGATTTGATTAATCAAATCAAAATAGATCTAAAGTAACCTAAGCACTTTTGTTTGTTTTAGTATATAGATTTTAGAACTGTATAAATATTAGTGGATGTTGGTTGAAGCCATAGCTTCTTTTCCTGAACTTAATGTTCAAATGATTTCCTCGGGTTGTGTCCAGAGTAGAAATTCTTTAAATCTGTACGTAATTAGAAACACCATGTTTAAACATGTTTTACTCAATTTAAGGTTTTGTCGTAAAAATCTCCTTATCATATCGTTTTCCCACAATAATGAATATGAATAATATGAATATAAAAATGAATTCTATGAAATTGTTTATTGACAAGAATAATGCTTGATAAGCTAAATTAAATAATGTAGTTTTACCGATAAAAAGTTCTAATTATTCGTATTTAACATTTTTTAAGAATTAATTAGTAGTTTGCAATATTTAAATTTAGAAAAAATATATATATGCAACATTATTTTTTTTAAATCTGGTGCGGTGCGCGCATGACGCAACTTTCTCTAACCATCCGATAGTAATGTCTTGAACATAATTTTAAAGAGTTCACATAACCACTCACCAATCACTCAGCAGCATTCACTTCTTCACGTCTTCTCTCACAAAAGTGCAATAAAATAGTTTTTTATACAATTTCAGTACAATTCTATACACTAGGATATATATTAGGTTTTCCAAGCTAAAAATACATTTCAAATGTTTCGCTTTACTTTCCATGGAAATTCAATTCAGTTTTCATAGAAATATTTTGTTTCCATTAATTAATATAAAAGTAGAAATTATCAAGTTAGTTTCTAATTTTATATTTTTATACTACATTAATACACAGCGTATTGTTTAACTCAAGTTGGTGGCTTAGTGGGAGAAGGTTTGCTCGTATCAGTCTTCTGACGCGATCTGCTTTCCATCTTGGTTCTTGTAGTCCTTATAAGATACGCTGTATATTTGCCAATACTTGTCCAATTTCTATGACTCCTATTTTGGTTTATAGAGAATTAAATCACCTTTAAAATGATTGTAAACATAATTTACCATAAAATGCATATTTTTTTAATTATGCGCAAATAAAATTTTCTCTTGGCTATAACTTTTTCCCTCCATTTCTTTGGTGTTGTACTACATGTATTAAAAGTTAAAGGGCTTTATGAAGAATAATTTCAGCAAGTTTTATCGAAATCGTTAGAGCCGTTTTCGAGAAAATTGTAAAAAAGTTTAAAAACAATTGTATAAAGTGGCACTTCCGGTTAGTCGATTTTGACGAAAAAGTTGCTGTAACATCCCATGCATATGCCTACCTTAAATACGTAATTTCAGTATAGTACTTTTCGTTTTTGATCTAGGCTGTTCACATACACACAGACCATTTTGCGATACCTGGTGATTTTTTGACCATTTATTTGGATTCAGGAGACCTTAAAACGTGCATTTCCGTTGAAAACTCGAATTCGATAATTTTCACGATCACAATACTTCCCTTTACTATATCATATATAGTAAGATATACATATATATCATATATAGGTAAGGGAAAGTAAAAAATTAGGGAAATCAAGGGGTTCAAGCAGTAAAATGCAAATATTGAATTATTTTCATTTTTATTAGTAAAATTCTAGTATCGTAAAATCGACTCTTTGGAATGACAGAATTCCAACTGACAAAATCGAAGAAAATGAGTTGTTTGTGTGACAAGATTCTATCTGGCTTCGGCTACAAGAAGAAAGTTAACGTTCTGCAATATGTGGAGAAATAGCCGAGTTACAAAAACGCATGCTCAGATACTTATTTTTTGCAGTTTTGAAATGTTATTTGCAGAAGCAGTTTTACAAAGAATGAGGTTGAGGGAATGTTAATCAGTAATGTTGCCATTGTATTACAAAGTTTTTTACATTGCATTTTGACAAGCATCGATTAGTACCATATCAAAAAATCACTACCGCAGGCGGAACGAAAACGGAATGACGAGTTGATGAAACTTTGACATTAATTTAATCATCATGACATAATATGTGTTGATGAATCGTCTTGGTGTTTACAAATGGTTTAATAAGCACCTATGTAACCTCAATAAACGTTTTTTGATTATTTACATCAATAGTTTATTTAAACCTTTACTAGCTAATCACAAATAAAATTTATAAATTTATTGCAAAACACAATAATCCTGATAATTAATAGATAGGATAAATTAAAATGCATTAAAAGTTTATTTTATAAATGTTTTTATCGTTAGACATTTCATGAACTACTGACATTGTATGACGTTGATTGCCCTGCGTTAGTAGTTCAAACATCTTCCTCTGTATTACTAACGGTGCGTTCACTGTATAATTAATACGTTTACAGGTCATCAGGGCCATCTCAACAATAGCATCGATGATATATGTAGGAAAATTTATGCATGTTTAAATTAACATAATGTTATTCTAAACACGACTAACAGTTAGCTGGCAGGAAGATATGACTGAATCACATTTTAATATATATGTTTTTATTCTATTGACCTGTTATAGAAATTGAGAAAAAACAAAATAGTATAGATCTTAAAATATATAATAAAACCCCTTTGTCCATTAATATGTGTATTTTAATAGTTATTATATCGGAAATATTAAAAGGATATGATCCGAGGATAATTTAGTCAGAGGCACTAGATTCAAACTTGAAAAAAAATTAATTACAATATTGCAATTTTAAATTGAATTTGGAATTGAGATGTGCAAAACCGTTCTTTATAGAAAATATATCAGAACGGTTTACTCGCATTAAAGAGATATGTTCAGGATTCGCTGGATCAATTTAAAGATCAATTAACCGCGAGCTAAGATTCACTGAAAAGAATCACTACTCACACTGCCCCTTTCTCACTCTTCAAATTTTAAAAAAGAAAGAGTTTTAAAGTTTTTGATCTGTCTCTAGTTTGGATGTGGTTAGCTTGAAGTTAAATTAACTTGTTTCGTTTTTAGTTGTTCATTAAATTATTTTTAAAGGATATTAATGCAAGATTACGAAACGAATCCTCAAGTCTTTCAAATAGCAGTAAATTACAAACCAGTTGGCATTTCGACAATCCAGACATCATCCGAACAGAAATTAGATAAAATCTAGTAAATGAAGAAGAGAGACAGCGCATCTCACATCAACAACCTAAAAATATATATTAACCAAATAAAAATAGTAAGACAATATGGGGGGTAAGTGCGCACTAGATTTTAGGAAATTCGATTTTAAATGATTGTAGTAAAATCTTTATTTTTGAAGCTAGATTTTTCCTCTGTTCTTAAAAACGTTCCTTTGGCGATTATATTAAATTCAAGCCCATGTTTCAAACACTTCCATTTTTATGAGATAGATAATTCAATTTAATGGTATCTAGTACGCACTTACCCCTTAAGGTGCAAATACATGTGCAAAATAGTTCGGTTATTATCCTGATGTAATCATCGAAAAAAGTTAAAGCTTGTGTGAAATTCACAGTTTACAATCATCGAGTCATGTAAGCGGGATGTGGAATATAATTGAAAATTTTTTGTTTTAATGCCCTAATTCTCAGTTGGGGGACAACATGATAGTAAGGATAAGCGGTTTTTTTTTCTTATTTTTTACCCAAGTTGTAATATTCTTTGTTTAATTTAAATCTGAAAAATGTTAAAGTTGTAAGTTATAAAAGCAAATGCTTAAATTACTTTCTTCTATCATTTAAATTGTATATTTATAAATAAAGAATAATAGTAAGGGTAAGTGTACAGCACGCGCACTTTTCCCACAAGATCTGCACTTACCTCTACTATCATATTTAGTGAGTAACTGCGGACAAGCGCTTAAAAACTATAAAGCTGTCAAAGAGAAATGTAAATCCAATTATTTTCAATAACAGTTTCTGCAGGATCTATTTACCGCAAAAAAACAACAAAAAAAACCGGCCTATTGGTATGTAAACACCGATATAGCTTTACTGCAGAAGTTGAAAGACCCATCTTTATTAACAGGTTGGAATTAATATCTTTACTTAACTCGTTATGTACCTTAGCAAACTTTCGTGACTGATTCCTGATACATCAGTGTTGAAACTTCATGCTCCGTAAAGGACAGTTCTTACCAGTTGAGGGCTTGGATTTAACGAAACGATTACGCTCTTACTCCGAAAACGCACTCCACAAACGCACACCCCACATCACATTATATCACTCCAAGACAGCTCAATATTAAAAGTATATGTACTGGCATTTGAAAGATTTAATGCTTTCGAATCTTGCAGTAATTTTTGTTTCTTTTATTAAGTTTTTATTCTCAATGTTTTCACCAGTCTTATTGTAACGTTGTTATTATATTATACGCTTATTTCATCAATATTATTATGACATGTTTGTAAAGGCTACCTATAATTAGTAGTTCTTATTGAGAAACAGTTGTTGGCATTGCTCTCCCCTGTGCTAAAAATTGCACCTTGCACTTAGCACGAACTTCCTGTTATATCCCTATTTTGGGTTTGCGATATATTCTCATAACAGGCAATGGTTGCAATATGTCGTTTAATAATCTAGATTCCAGGTATATATGCGTGAATGGTATAATATAGACTTTATACATCTCTTGACATGTATTAATGTCTATCATTAATCTATTAATAATTCAAATTAATAATTAATTCTTAATTTCTTATAACCTATAAGCTATAGATTGACGAAGGAATGAACATTTAGGTGCATGATTATTTTTCGAGTGATGACTAACTTCAAGGACTGTATTTTGAAACTTCTGGTCAGTCCTAGAGCATTCTAAGTTTGTTGCCAAGCACAACAGACATCGGCTTTTCTCCATGCCATCAGAATATTCTGTCCTTTATCATCTTCCTCACGACTTGACGGGATAGCGTATTTCAGCAGTGTATAAACTGGCTTTGGACCTAATTGCGCCGAATATCCTGCCAACATGGGCAAGTTCAAGGGGACAGGTGAGTGCACCTGCCAAGGCCCAACGCTTTTAGTTAGTCTTCTTATTATTTCTTCTGATTTTTGGGAAATATTTCGTAATCCTTCAGCTTATTAGTGATGCTTTTGTTGAAAAACAATTTTATTTCTGATACAAAAAGTGCTTTTATAAATTTTTCGGTGGTAGGTATTTTGTATTTGTTCTTATTCTTTTATAGCAAAATATATATATTTTTTTATAAATCCCACTTCTCCTTAAATCAATAAACATACATATATTTTTTGTTTTATAATATTTACTATTTATTCAAAGATTTCATACAAAGTCAAATTCTTACATGAATGTTACCAATACAAGATTTTCGTGTTTATTTTTATTAATACTATTGCTTTGAAAAAAAAAAAAAAAAAAAAAAAAAAAAAACTGCAAATTATTACACAATGGTTTATAATATATTATAAATCAATGCACCAACTTCGTCGTTGACTATGGCCTTATTATAAATAGTTATAGCATAATAGTATTATAATATATTATTGATGCGTTGTATAACTTATTATAACGGCTATGTATGAGAAATGCATGCATAAATACAGTAGTGTTCATAAATCATAACAAGTTTTGGAAGAAATCAAAATAATAATCCACGTTGTTATGAATATGTTAATTGACTTCAAGTCATTAGAATAATTACTCTAATTTTGCATTTATTTTACGTTTCTCTTCATGAAGATTTGATGTTATTTATAATAAATAAAAGACTTTATTTTCCTTTAATTATTGTGGGATTTCACCATCAGAGATTTCCCTCACCATGTTTTTTATTTCCTTATTTTTTTTTCGGTCTTTGTGTTGTCTTCTATTAGGCACATTAATGCTTGCTTTACTCGGTCTTCTTTTCCTTAAGAGTAACCATTTATATTTGGTTTTGAATCCTATCTTCTGTTATCCTGAATATATGTTTCATCTATTCTAAAATTTATTTCACAGATATCTAAATTTTCCTTTTCTTGAAATCTTTGTGAATCTATAATAATCCATTGATGTGCGACTAGGTTTCTTTCTTTCCATGTCGTTTATTAAAACATAAAATAATAATCATAATTAGAAGTAAAATAAAAATACTCACTATAAAACGAAAGAAATTAAATATCGACAGAATTAATTAGTAATAAAAATACCTGTTCCAAGGATCGGAACTTTGGTCGCTCCTGGGCTTAAAGAGTTTTTGACGATCCCTCTTCATACCATCGGAGGGAGGAGAGGGGCGATTGGTCCGTTGATTTTGTTCTAGAAAAAATCTTTATGTTGACAATTTTAATTTTATTGCATAATAACATCACTTATGTAGATTAATTGTTTTCTTAACTCATCATTAAAATTTTCTTTGTTATTCAAACAAATATTTCGTTTTAGCGTGTGCTCCTCGATCGAGTGTTAATCTAGCCCTGCCTGTTGATTCTTTTAAGTTAATTATTGAATAAATAATTTTTAAAAATACATTTTTTTTCTTTTTAGCTATCGTCTAGTATTGTTACTGTTATTGTTGGTGGAAGAAATAGCCTATTGGTCCTTTTCCCCAATCGTTGGCTGCTATTTAGAGATTACAGCCTTGTACCAACCAGAGTGGGACTGTCCAAATCCATTACATGGCTTCACAGAGAATACAAAATTGAGAGGCCTTGGCGAAAATCGAACCCACGCCATTCCGAACAGGGAGTTGTGGCGCTATCGCCCCAACGTGCTCATCTCTCATTATTGCACGTCCTCAAACTCTCTACTACTTAAGATTAGTCTACTTAATCTACTACTTAATACTAGCAAGTTATTAGTCGAATTTTTATTTTTTTTTTTTTATTCAGATTGATTAACATCTTTTAGGCCTTATGAGTTCAAAAATATTTGCTGAAAAAATATGATACTTTGTACATTTCTCTTTTTACATTTTTATATTTAAATGATTTTTAAACCTTTGCAAAATTTTATTAGAGGCTCTTTTTTTTCTTTTCAGTACAGAATCATTCTTCAGATAATTCAAAATCATTATAAAAAGTTATACTCTTTTCTGATACATTACCCTGTAAGTGGAAACAGTATTGATTTTGCTTTTTCCTCTTGGACGACTCTGATTGCAGTATTAAGTCGAAAGTCGTATCACTACCGCCCATCTGCACGCCTCCATTTACTGCAATAACTCGTTTCTGCTAAATGCTTCAGATCACCTTTTCAGAACAAATCAATCTTTCAAACTCCCTTGATATTTTTTAAATGTTGCGAAAGCGTAAATAAATAAATAATTTATAGAAAAAAACGATTTTTTTTGTCCTTCTAAATTAAAAATCAAGAAAAAAAATATATTATTTTACTTGTTTATTTAAATGTTGATTTTATAGCAACCAGCTATTATATGACAATTTTGTAAATATATTTACATACAAATATATTTACATATATGAAGTATATATTACTTCAAGGAGGTTTTACTGCGTGTGAATCTTAAGAAGATCCGGTTGTACTTTCTACAAAATAAAAAAGATAAAAATCCTGTCCTTATTTTATAGACTGGCGTACTTGTACCTCTTTCAGGAGATACTTTCATTTCGTTAAAATACTAACATTAGAAACAATATTTCCTGAAGATACTCTTTCAGTTATTTTTTTTTTAAAGTCCAGTGAGATAAAAAAAGAAATGAATTCGCAGGGTTTTGAATCGCTTCAAGTTTTTTATTGTTATAATTTTTTTCTAATTATTGTGTGTGAATTAAGGAATATTCCTTATGAATTTTTTTCTTCTCTGCCGCCCAAGGTTATGTTGAGGTCAACGTGCAGAATTCCCACTGTCTATTTAACTTTTGAAATTCCGTCGTAGGTTGAGCTGTAGGCATTGTTCTTTTCATCATTCTATTGCGTTACAAATAAATAAATTAAAGATACTATTTAATAATAATTAATATTATTATTAATACAAACATGATAGTCTTTAAATTAATCACCAGGTTGTCTCCTGTGCAGGATACGTTTGGCCAAACATATCATTTTAATTTTACCAAGTCAACTCCTGATTATCCGTATGATGTTTACCCTCGACAACAAAAATATTTTATCTCTATTGTTTTTTAAAGAACAAGTAGATTTTGTTTAAATCGGTGTGGGCAGTCTATCGGCCATGAAAAAAACAAGATAATAGAAGTTTTCAACTTGATGCAGCATTACTTTAATGGATATGCCAAATTCGGAGCGAAAATACGCCTATTGCGGGTCCTGTAATTGCTGCTAAGGCCAAGAATTTTTTTGAACTCCTCGACTTACAAGAAGAGTTCAATACTTCCTCAGGATGGCTTATCAGATTTAAGCAGCGCCACATTATTCGTGAAGTAGGACTTACACGGCGATGTAGTAGTGACCAACAAGCTAGGGATGATTTTAGGATTGAGTTTGAGGAATTTATAAATGGTTATTCATCTGAACGTGGATGCTGCTCCACTGTTAATAAAAATATTATAGATTAAATATTATTTAATTTACATTTATTTCTGCTAACGCTAATGCATGCGAGTTTTCTCTATTGTATTTTCATGTTCCTTTTTAAATAATACCACTCTTTAAAATAAATAGTTATTATTTAATTTGTACGGAACTTATTCTACTTATAATTTTGTTCTCGTTGAGGTCTTTCCTTAACAAGTCGTCTGGTATTGAAAATTGTACACCTGACAGGCCCTGGGAACATTTTAGCTGTAGACATATTCCCACACTCGCTGTCCCTCGGGATTCGAAATTAGTGTTAAGCCATTATTTTTGAAGAGGTTGTACTCAAAGGTCGTTTGTCATCAGTTATACCTGAGCTGTCCCTCTTCTAGCCGTGGTACCGGTGGGTAATCAGCCGAAACCTCAGGCGTAGTATAATGTAGGGAGGGGAGAGGTACCTTAAATCTTATTGTTTATGTTATTAAGTATTTGTTTTAAAATTATCCTCAGTAAATTCCGACATCATACTTCCCAGAAGAAGGAAGCGAAATAAGAACTGTTGTATATGGTACCACTTACTGATTTCATGTTTCTATTTTCAAAACTGGCGTCGAGCCACTATAGATTCGTGTAATGGCTTTTTTAAGGTTGTTTCATCAAATAATTTTATATTCCTTTTTTATTTCAAACGATATTGTTATAATTACTCATCCATTTAATTTTAGCTTTTACTATCAGATTGGAGGTTTAAATCCGATAGTATGCAACGTTTTTTGTTGACTGGGAAATGATAACTAAAAAACTATTAAGTTAGGTAATTTCCAATTGCAGCATTGCAAACTAGACAAGATGTTTTCTATATATTAAAAGAAGTAGAATTTGTCTTTATTAAAACTATTTGAAGGGGGTTTTCATGAGGCTAAATTACGCTGTCCTGTTTTTCGTCAGACTATGGATTATATGCGATATTTTTATTATTTATAAGCCACCCACTAGACCACTTTTAGAAAATCTGCGTTGTTTAATAAGCTTTAAGTCCATGTTAATCTAGTTAAGGTCAGTTATTATTTTTGTTGAAAGCACTGGTAGTTTGAGGAGAGGGAATTTTACAAAACATGATTGTTTTACAAAACTAGAGTCGAATCCCAGGTTATTTTGTAATTCCTATTAGAAAGACGGTTCCCCAATTTTAGAGAAAACGTCCTTGCTTAATAAGCTTTGAGTCCATGTTAATTAAAGTTGAGGTCTGTTACAAATATCTGAGAGAAAAGCCAACCAAGAACGAATCCCCTGGCCCCTATTTCCATAATAAAGTACAAGTTCAAGTGGAAATGTTCGTTTCTTCTCGTCAAACGAACTTATATTATCGTAATAGATAATATTAATTTTATTCAATTTTTTTTAATTAACTGTACAACTATTTTAAATGTTATTTTGTTTCAACATTTTACGGTGTGTCACATGACTTGGACTTGTATGTACTTTCGGACTTAATTCTGAAACTGAGTATGCCTATAAAGTATAATTGTTATATATAATTAACTCATTGTTGTAATATTGAAAAACCACAACATTTAAAATAGTTATATTTAAAAAAAAATTAATAAAATAATTATTATATTATCTAATGACGATAAGTAACTTGTAACCTCCAAACACGAATCTTTCCACTTGTACTTTTACCACTTATACTTGGACTTTTGTTGTTCATTATGAAATAGGGCCATTACATTACGGCATACAGTCCACCGCAAACTAAATCCAAAGTTGCTTTAGTTTGGTTCTTATTTACTTTAGTTATTGCCATAAAATGGATTAGACCTTGATTCTAATAACAGCTCCATCATGGAAGTTGTTTTCTAAACTCTGCGTTCTTCAAGGTTCTAAATTAAAAGCTACATTTTTTTGCCTAGAGTTTCATAGAAAATAGTTTGGTAGCTTGGGAAAAAGAAAGGTCGTTTGAAACAGGCAACACGACGACGACATTTTTTACAGTTCTATTTACGTAAAACGTGTGACCCTAACAATGCTAATTAAATGAGATCTTGAAATAAATAAGAGCGACATACATTTTCTACTTTCAGTAATAGATAAAAAGTAAGTAAAACATAAAGTAACCTAAGGTTATTCTATGCTAAAATCGCTAATGATTCATAAAATCATTAAATAAAATAATAAAATAAACCATAATATTTGTATAATGTAATATTTGTAACATATTCAGGGTGGAACAAAAATGGTGTCCGCTATTTAAGGAGGTTGTAATAGACCTCAATTGCAACAGAAAAGTTCATTTGGGCTGTGATCCAATTCCAAACAGAGGAGGAGTAAATTTAAATTTTGTGCTTTTTTTAAGGTTGTCACGTTTTTTATTGAATAGGAAGCAATAACTAAAAACCTATTCAAGTAGGGTAATTCCCAATAGTAGAAAAGTAAACTAGACAAAATTTTCTTTATATATGAAAAGAATTTGTCTTTGTCAAAAACATTTGAACGGGAATTTCATGTGGATAAATTACGCTATGTTCTACTTTTCGTAAAATCAGCTTCTGGCACAGAAACCGCCCCTAAACTTTGTTAGTCAATGATGTGCATTTGGTATGATTTCATCATTTAATATAAACTTTGAATCCTTTGGGTTTAGTAAAAATTATTTTGTTTTCATTTGTTTAGGGAAATAAGTTATATTACTATTTTACGTCTTTCATGAAATGTTTCCTAGTACACAACTAAGGACCTCCAATCCCTCGCTTGTCCTCTAAAATCCTCTGCTTGCAGCCGTTTATTCTGGAAGGTATTTACAGTGTAAACAACATGTTGTGGCCTATACAGAGTGCATCTGACGTGCTAATGCTGAGGAGTGCACTGTCCTTCTCTAAATACTGCATAGAGCTTTGTACTTTCAAGGCCTCCGGATCTTTATTTCTGTTGGTTTGGAATGAAATTAGCCAGGCGTGGGTGTTTGTCGCTGATGTCCAAATGAGATGTCAACATCGCGACTTTTATTTTCTGATGTCAGTTGCAGGTAAATTTGTAAAGTATTTATCCTTTTTTTTTTTTGTCCCAAATTATTCAATACTTCAACAACTATGGCCGTACAGTATATTTATAAGATTTATTTATTGGTACTTGATTGTGTTATTAATTTCTTTTACATCTTGGAGACTTCGGTCCGAAAAATTTAGTGTTTCAGATATCTTTTTTTTAACGGAAAGTGCTTATGGATTTTTTTTTTTAATTTTTAGCATTAATAATTTGTCATAATTTATAGAAGCAGTACAATTTTGATTGTATATCTCCCTTGTTACGAAATACTTTCAAGGTTATTTCTACCGTTTAATAGATTCGTGGTAAGAACCGGTTTGTTCCCAGTAGCGCGGGTCGATGAAGCCACGTTTGGAATTGATCGCTTGCTTTAGGGACTTATTGTCCTCTCTTCACAAAGCAAGACAAATTATCTTCGGAAATGGGTTTGTAATAAAGGATGGATTGAATCTAACGAATTCCTAGTAAATAATTTTCAATTATTGTTTTGTTTTTATTTCTTAGAATTTTGAAACTATAATTTATATAAAATATATTGTATCATAGTGGTTGACAGTTTTACTATGTGCTATTTTCAGGCTTATGTACAGAAGTAAATTTCTATCACAGTTGATAAATTTTAAACCTTTAGTTGAGTATTGTTTTTTTGTTTTGTAAACATCAATTAACTAATTTTATTTTATTTAAAAAAATTAGTTTAAGCTTACCCAAATTGTTAAAATAGATATCCTTTGCATAACTGTGATTACTAGGTATTTAAGATTCTGAAGCCTTAATTGTAATGGTAACGTGTCATCATAATAGATAAAAGAGTTTTAAATAGATAATATTAAAGAATTTTGTTTTAAATTATCTTATTTAAAATGATATGAATGTTCTTATTGCTTTCACTAGTTGCCTAAATAGGCTGACTTTATAAATTATTAGATATTTTAGTTTTAATAAATAAACATTAGGGAAAAGACTTTTTTACATCCTCCTTTTCTTCAACTACCCACTTTAGGGAATTCCGAAGGATTACAAACCCGGAAACTGATAACGAAGAGCTTTTTTATATACGACTTTTAAATATCTTATCAAGAGGTTTGACGTGCTTAGCTTTATGATTAGATATGGTGCCGATTCTAGGATCTTACAATAGTATATTCAGGTATTTTTTATTTAATTTGCCACAATATCTTACAGTGAGTGACTGATATTTTGATCGTAGAAATAAATTATTAGTAATTTAAAAACAAATCTCATTATTATAAATTTTATGTTATAAAAATATGTTAATCATTATAATAATATTTATGTTAAGGTATTGTTCTATATAAACAATAATAAAATTAGGATTAAATATAATTCCTTTTATTATTTGTTGCTAGTTCAAAATTAGTTTTCATATCTAATTCTGTTAAATTATTGATCGCTAATTTGTTTTAATTCAGAATAAAATTGTAAAGAAATTCTTCGAATGGAATTTTTTGATTCACTAAAACTTTGTTCGAAAATAATTTTAAGGATCTTTATATATTTCTTTTTCTTTTTTTGATATATTTTATCATTTTATTTTAAAATAGGTATGTATTATCGATAACTAACGTTTTCTAAGGTTCTTTACTTCAGCGACTATATCATTATATTGGCTATCTATAGTAAAGAAAATTAATTTTATCAGAATTATTTTGCTGTTAGTTAGGGAATGATTATAAAAAATATTATCTGACGGATGTATCCCTCGTGGAATGTTTAATTAATTTATTCCTAACTGATCTTTTTTTTGTATGATTTTATGTTAATGAGGACACGAATATTTTAATATATTAGTATTGCATTTTCTCATGATTATTTCTTTACGAAATTCTAATTCTAAAAACTTATGATTTTATAGATTTATAATTTTACATCCATATATTTATCAAGCGATATATGGTCACCATCAAGTTACTTAAGAATAAGATATTTTTTAGAGGGCCAATAAACTTCTTCATTGCGAATATTTTTTTTATATCTGTATTTTTTTACTTTTTTGAACCCGAGCTTTGTGTTTATAAGATTTTATTTTGATAATATGCTCCTGGTAAATAATTAAAACTAAAGCATTAGAAAAATACAATTTTTCGCATTCGTTACTTAACATAGTGGTTACGATATGAGGCCAGAAACAGTTTAGTAGTAACAATTGAATGGTTTAAGGATAACTTTAAATTTATTTACTAATAAATAAAATTTAAAAATAAAATCTTTTGATTTGAAATCTCTCAATATCATAAATAAATTATTTCATTTAGTGGAGCACAAATAAAACAAATCAAACGCGCTATCACAAAAAAAAAGTTATTAAACTAAATAAATTGAATAAAAATATAGTCAATTTGGTTAAATCAATTGAAAACTTTATCAAAAATATTAATGAATAAAATTACAACTTGAAGAATATAATATACCTTAACGTGCAAACAAAAGAAAGGGCGGGGGATGAATAATAGTAGGGATGATGTGGTAACAATATAATTATTACTAGACTGGTGTGTCCAATGTGACGGATTTAATATCCTCGATTACAGCTGTCTATTAAATCCTCAGCAAACCTGCATTTATCCAGGTAATCGAAATTCATGGTGGAAACTATTTCAAAACAATAAAAATTTTGTTTTCATATAGGTTCCTTCTCATAGAGGCTTAGTAACTCCAGTGGTGGTTTATCAAACTTTTTTTTTTTTTTTACTCTTGCTCAAGAAACAATTAAGATAAACCATAAATAAATAATAAATAAACCGGAATTAAAATATATCATCATAATGATATTGTAAAACTAAGATATTACTTCTTACGTCAGTGCCAGCAGGTTAAGTGTACCTGTTGGCCTTCTGGTGGTAATGGATTCGGCATTGTTCTGCCTTTATTAATTATGGGATATCAGCCGTAATAATCCATTTGATCCGTATCTAAGCGGTCTTATTATAATTTGGTTTAATGATACAGGCGTCTCGCATGGTGAAATAATAGTCATCCCTTTTATTATTCTCTTAGTTTTATTGTAAATTACCTCATATTTTTTTCTACAAGCTATATTCCAGCTTTCGACTTAGAGCATATGTTTTATGATTCTTTTTTCAATTAAAATTTTTTGAAATTGATAGCTATATTTGCAATGCAAAGAAATAAAGTTGTTTATCTATATTTATTACTGAACAGGACTTCCTTTACTTGATTTATTTTTCACTCACAAACATATCATCTAATTTATAACTAAACACTTAAACATACATTATTAACAAATTAAAAACATATAAACGAATAATAAGTACCTATAAACGATTTTTTTTAAAATTATTATTGGAAGATGGAAAATCTTTAGATTAAAATTTAAAAAAATCTCTGTTCTGTAAATACTTGTAAATGACTAATCAACATTTCGCCAATTCAGGCATCATTGGGACAGAAAAAAACTAAATATATATTTAGACAAAAGACAGCTCTCTCATATCAACAGTCTAAATAAAACACGAATTAGCTGTACAGGGTTCAGGGCATTTTTTTCAAATTATTAAAACTTCGTGAGTGGTTTCATTTTAACGTAACCTACAACTTTTTTGTATACGAAAATTCTCGAAATGGGACCGCTTCCAATGAAACGGATTACACCATCAGTGGCGGCAGATGTCTATTTTTAGCTCTTTTTTCAAGAAAATAATTGTTCCAAATAGGCGAACCTTTGTGTAAAATATGTCACGTTTTTCTACATGGGCTTCCGAACTGTTTTGGTAGCAGATCTGTTCTACAATGATAAGTGAAACACTGTTAACTGTCCCCTATCATGCCCTTGGAGTGCAATAATGAATACAATTTAAAAAATTAGTCAAAATGGTTATTTTAAAGGGTAAAATATCACATAATATTTTTCGAAAAAGAAAATCTTGAAAGTTCGAAGGTTATTGTCCTTTAGCTAGCAGATGTTGCTGTATTTGTGTGAAACCAGTCAACCTCCTACCATCGACTTTCTGTTGTTTTATTTATTTTTTATACAACCGAAACTTTATAGTCTGCCACATTTTTACCAATATAATCTATTCTTTCTTTAAAGTCCTACAAATGTATTTAACCGCGTTATTGACTTTATTGTTGTATAACTGTTGTTTATTTATTCTTTTCTTTTAAATGATATTCTATTTTTTGCATATATATATATATATATATATATATATATATATATATATATATATATATATATATATATATATATATATATATATACACATTTTTTTTTATTTATAATTTTTTTTTTCAAATAAGGTTTTGATTGTTTCAGGTAAGTGTCATGCAGTGCTTTTTCTGATATATTTAATGTTTTCTACTTTTTAAGAGGTAAGATACTTTTTCTATAAGAATCCTAACATCTTTTCGAACTAACATCAACAATTGTATTTAAGAACCAGTATTAAAGATAAATTACTTAATTATTAATCGTTAAAGAATTATTACTTAAATTAATCAGACCCCATAGTTTTTCGTTTGCTTCAGTTCTTATGATTTTGTAAAATAGATTTTTTTTTAAATTTTTCAAGCTAACTGAGGCCGCTGCAGCGCTGAGCCTGAGAGTTTTAACTTTAATTTCGTCGTGTGGTGGGCTCACAGAATAAATTTCGACTCTTAAATCCTGCCCTTTTTCTTGTACATATGGACGTTATAAATCCAAATAAGCACACACATTTAATTAAATAGCAACCTAAGGTATAATTAGAACATTAATATTTCAGTAACGATTAATACTTAATGGAGCAGTGTTAGTAAATCACAAAGCGAAAATCTTTATGTGCTAGAGATTTATACATGGATTTTCTAGAGTGAGATACTGTCGTTCGTTTAACTGCCGTCATAAAATGATAAAATTATTGCCATTTTTATTTTTATTTTTATTTTACAATTACTTGTTTTATGGTGTAAATAATAATGATTACAGCTCCATTAAAAATAAAGTGCATATCGGGTTACCGAGGTCATAAAATAAATACTCCCACTCTCACTTGTACTTGTGTATTAAGTACCGTTAAAAACTGTAATTTTTAATAAGTAAATATATTATATATAAGATTGAAAAACCTTTTACGGTATTTATTGTCATTAAAATTTATTCTGTAAAAGATGATTTAGAAATCATTTTCGCTTTTTTTTTTTTTTTTTTTTTTTCTTCCAATTATAACCAAACGATTATTTCTTGTCACTTTGTCACTTAAGTTTTAGCTATTTTATATTAAGATGATTTAATATTAAACAGAATGATTGATGAAGCATACCTGTCAAGCATGCTTGACCGTGTGTGGCCACCTTAAATCTTTGATTGTGTCGAACTCCGTGAAAACGTCAAATTCATGTTGAATCAATACCTAAAATCCAAAATCCATAGAAAGATTGTCATAATATACTAGGTTGTTTCAAAGGCTTTGTGTATTAATTCATTGCTGACATTAAATTCTCCATTTGAATCCTTATTCAACACTGATGTAAACGATGCATTTATATTCCGATTATATATGCATATACAATGCATCGTTGTTTACTTTGACTAATCCTTTATTTAATTAAGTATACCAATTGGCTTTACCTTTCATTCCATTTTATAAATTTCGCTAATAATGCTGGAAGATTCGTGGTCTTCTTGAGGCACTAATGGAAAAAAGGATTAAGTGCGAAGGCAGCTGCAGAGGAAATTTGTGCGGTGGAAGGTAAAAATGTGGTGCATCGTAATACAGTAGCATTTTGGTTCAATGCTGGTAACAACAACCTTCAAGGTAATTCTTTGTGTGTGGTGGAATTATGAGGATGTTTTGCACTTTGATCTGGTTCCAGATGGTAGGGCTACTGACGTTTAGCTTTACTGAGAACAACTCGAAAGAGTATAGAGTTTTAAAAGAGGTGTCCTGCTTTGGTCAATCATATTAAAGTGATGTTTCAACAAGACAATGCTCCGGCCCATCGTTCACTCTTAATCAAAGAAAGATTCTCAGAAATGGAGGGTGCCGACATCTTACCCCACCCTCTCATCTGCAAAAAAAAATTATCTGAATCGGTTTAGTATTAACAAAGATACGGCTTTTTAACAATGCTTTAAGTAGGGTTGGAATATCGACATGCGATATACCGATATAACGGGGTTGAAAAACCGATTTATTATATCGATATCTTAACATCCGATATATCGATGATATCGATATTTTGCAACGATATATCGATCACACGATATGCTAAACTCTATTACAGTAGAATCTCGGCAATTCATATCCAAGTAATTCGTATAGATTTTCTGGTCTCTTGAAAATCTCCCTTTATTTTGTATAAAAACACTGCAAACCGGTTCCCCTGATAATTCGTATTTATTTTCGTCTTCCAAGTAATGTAAACGCCTTATAATTCGAATTTCCAAATAAAACATCTGGGTAACTCTTAATCTTTTCAAGAGGAGAGGTGAGTGAGTGAGAGAGGAATCGTTTCTACGAATTTCGGTCGGTTTACCCTTTTTTTTCTATTCAGTTCTCTTTAAATAAAATTGTAAAAAAAAAAAAAAAAAACTGTAACCATACTGTTAGCCGACAACATAGATTGATCTGAAAAATTAAGTTCGCTCATGACTGGCAAATCCGCGAATGCAATGTGCTTTATAAACAAAAACTTTACCGAACGCCTATCGTGCAAACACAAAAGCATGTATCATAAGTTAAATTTTCAACGAATGGGTCAGATCTGGAATAAAAAACAGCGAAAGTTTTCAATTGTTTATTGATAATTGTACGGCCCACAACTGTACCACATCACTCAGTGATGTTTATCTTCTGTTTTTGCGTCCCAGCACAACCTCTAATGTATCAATCTCAGAACTTGGCCGTAATTAAACGATTTTAGACATTTAACGCACAGATGTAGTGATGTACCTCTTAGAAAGCATCAAGGATGGGAATCACCTACTTCAAAATTAAGAACTTCGCCTATTTTGACGTAGGTAAAATAGGTAAGTAGTGGCTTGAACTGGCTAGAAAATTTTGACTCCGTAAAAAAAGGAGATGAAGAAGAAATTGATGTGCCGACGATTAGTTATAAAATGGCGAAATAATGCATCTACGACGTGTGTCATTTTTTAGCAAAATCGGGTGTTTGTGGAAACGTATTTTCTGCTCTGCACATGCTTAACGAAGCCATCGATGAGATCCGTCTTCAAGGACTTCATCATAAGAAAATGACCGATTTTTTTTGTTGATCTAACTATATCGGTTGTATTTCCATTCATATTATTACAATTTTGTATTAATTTTGTTATTTCCTATTTTTTACCGCCGATTATTAAGAATCCCGATAATGTGGATATCTCGATAATTCATATTTATTTTTCGAACCCTTGACCATACGAATTATCGAGACCCTACTATATTTTTTGTTGACGATTTCTTTTATTCGGTAAAACTCCAGAATCGTAACTCCAAAATGGAAGAGGTCTAGATTTTTAAGATCAGGCAGGTCCTAAAAATCTAGTTGTCCTCCATGTTGGGGTCACCATTCTGGAGTTTTACCAGTAAATATAACAATAAAAAAAATGTATTGCCAAACAATAATTAGTAGATAAGATTTACATACAAATAATGTTGATTAATTCTATTTAAAGAAAAATTGGTAATTTATATAAATGATGATGGCACTGACATGTATATCAAATAAATTACATACTTTTAGATGAATGTTTTGATAATGTACAATATAGTCGGAAGAGTCATAAGTTAAATAAAAAATTGTGAAGTTTGAAGGTTTTATTATTGAAACATTTCTAGAAGACTGTAATATATCAAATATGGCTAAAAGTCTTCAAAATAAAAATATGTTATGACATTTTTTTTTCTTTGAATTATAATTCTTTTCCATCTTTTTTTATAATGATTCATAGTTAATAAAAATATTGTTTCATACATAATAATCACTATATTATATCATAACCTTCTTCACAGTTTAACATTATACTCATTTGATGCACTTTCTTTGCTTTTTCATCCATTTACTTTCGATGTATCGATATTTTTCTAGCGATTATCGGTGGATATCGATATTTGGTTTAGCGATTTATCGAATATCGATATTTTCCTTTCGATGTTCCAACCCTAGCTTAAAGTCGTATTTTCCCCGAAAACAATAGACTGTTGTGCTGTTTCGGAGGTCAACGGAGTGCAGTTTATATCCTTTTCATAACCCCAAGCACAAGATTATTTGTCCAATTAAATGGTTGTTTTGACAGAAAAAAAATCCGGAGTTAAGTTTTCCAACGGTTCTTTGTGTTTTTTTTGGGATGCTGAATCCGAATTTTAACTTTGCCGCGCCGTACGCACCATCCTCAAAATTTAACAAAATTGCAACACTTCAGCTCATTTCGACGTTTATTACAAATAACATAGAAATGCACAGGTAAGTTCCTCTCCGGGTTTATATGTTATCGGGAGTGCTGGGTGCGAATTTCTACCCGCCCCACTCGTAGAAGTGATGGAACATGGCGAAAATTTGGAAAAATTATAAAATGTAACCCATTTTTGTTGTTTTTTTTTCTAAAAAAAACAAAAACACTATCATAACTAAGTTTATCATTAGTTCTTTGTTTTTTGGGGGGTGACGAATTCCATCCCGACGTCTCAGCCCCTTGAAGGCAATGAATGCTCTATGATAAAAATAAATTTAAAAAATAGCTAAAATGTTATCAATTTTCACGTTTTTTCCCCCTCTCAAATGCATAATTAGGATTCCCGCTTAGCTGTTCGTACTCACTTAGATTGTATACTCCTGAGATGATGGCAGAGGGTAAGTGAACAACGTGAAAAATTATAATCACTAGCATGCGATTTTTCTCAACGCTTTGCCACGTACTGGTGGCAGGAGTATTGAGTCTCGGATCAGGATGTTTCTCTGAGATTCTTATCCACACTGCTTGGCATTCAGTTGATCATTCCCTAGCCATTGTTGAACCTGGTAGAACACACACAGAAAGTGATATCTGGTAGCAGTAGCAGTGGTAGGCATAGAAGCGAGGTTGGAAGTTATTTTGTGAACAGACGTTAGATGCTGTTTGTACATCAGCTTGTATAAGGCGGTATCATGGTGATCATAGGGCCACTAGAAAATTTTCTTCTGCTTCAAATAGTGCCTCTTCATCAGCGTTGGGGATCCCTGAATCTCTTTAGATGAAATTTAAGGACAAGATTTTTTGTCAGCCTTTTGAGGCATTTTACATTACCTGGATTGCATAGTGCTTATTTTGAATAACAGCTACTAATTGCGTTTGAAAACAGAATATTTTCAGCCATATGCTTGCTAATGGTGGTCGGTGGATGGAACAAGGATGGCAGTACTTTTCCTTTTCCTGACTTCATAAATTATATCTTGGGAGATGTACAAAAATTTCCTCCTGTTGTGTCCGTCTAAATCACGCTAAATATAATTCTCCGTATTGTCATGTTTATTTACCGATTATTACGTTTATTGATTGCAGTTTCAAGAAAAAAAATTATCCTATACTCTGCTTAAGTTGATGCATAACACGTCCAAATGGATTAAATTTTTGCATTTTATTCAAATTTTTACTATTTTGTGTGGCTACCACGTTGAAATTCGGATTCAGCACCCCAAAAAACCCGCTGAGAAACCTAACTCCGGAATTTTTTCTCGATACACCCTGTTTTTGACATCATTTGACTGGACTATACGGGGGTTCCCGGGATACAATATATATATATATATATATATATATATATATATATATATATATATATATATATATATATATATATATATATATATATATATATGTATATATAAATTGGTGTTCATATACATTCGACATATTTCGGGGCCTCAACTTTTTTGTCCTATTTTTTTGCTTTGTTATTATGAGCGTTATCTACTTTTGTATTGTGCCAACAAAATTAATAACTAATATAAACATCAATTGATTTTAACTTATTATTTTCTCATCCCTTTAAAATGTGGTGCAAGATGGATGAAGTTCGTTATCAATGAAGCCGGCATGACTCACTAGCTTGACTCACGGCTAGATAAATTGATTGTTCAACTAGAAAATCACTGTAAATTACTCCCTCTTTTCTTTCTGTTTTTAAAGTATATTTTTTCTAATTTCCATTCTATATATTTCACTCAGTGCTGCAATTTCTTTAAAAAAATTAATTGATATAATTTATTGAAAAACAACACTATACATTATAATGATTAGATGTGTAAAATGTAAAATTTAGCACTATATTATTGATTCCCATCAACCGTTTGAATGTTATACTTTTTTCACGGAATTGTTAATACATGGAATACTTTTTACTAAAAAAATTATATTTCTATTATATTATATCTATTTTTTTAAATTTATTTATTATTATTATTTGCATTAGTTTTTTGCTTGGTGCAATTTCTTGGTATAAATTACTTCTTATAATCGATTCCCATTTGATTAATAGCGATTTTCTTTACAAGGCTGTTGAATGAAAAAAGCTAATGTGAGATTTTTGTATTTTATCGATTTTATGAATGGTTTTTTGTTTTATGCGGCTTAGTTTACAATAAATTGTATATTTGTTTTAATAAGTTTGAATCAGGGTCAATCCATTTGATATCACACAGACATTGCTTCTCTACATTTTTTATTTTTATGATTTTTTTTTACCAGTTATTCTCTATTATTTGGCGAGTTCAAAACCGTGGGTGAAACATTTTTCAGGCTCATACTCTTTCTTTTACAGCCATTTTAAGCTGTAAAGAGATTTTAGCTCTGGTAATTTTGTAGTTATCAAAACAAAATAAACGACTAAAATTATGATAAGGATATGCTCTATATTCTTTGTCCAGACAACACATTGCCTCTGTAGTGAGGGAATTGGTTACTAAAATTCACGAAATTTGACATACCACGTAATATTCAACGCTGTAAAAGATACTCACTTTCGATTTTTTTTTCTTGTACAATATGGTCATGGTACTATTAGCTATGGAAATTTCAATTTTGAAAACTTTGTCCTTTTTTTAATATGAATTTTCAAAAATGACCGAAAGTAATTTTCTGCAATGTTTGAGATATTCAAATGAAAAAAAAAGGACTGGGTGAAATTATCAAACAAAAAACAGTTAGTACCTCTGTATGAAAGAAACATATGACACAAATTTGGTGACTGAGCCTCACCAGGGCTATACAGTGATCAGTAAATACGGTCGAAGTTCCCATTATACTTGCTAATGTATTTTTTGCCTAGGTATTAAATCTTATTATTAAGTTAATTGGAGGGGTTGTAGTTTATTAACTGACCTTTTTTGTAATCGTAATTCTGACATCATCACTCCGAGATATAGTTTTCTGATTCATCATGATGATGGGTCAAACAGATATCGTGTTGTTTTGCCTTGCGATTGACCTTTAGTATTATTACAAAAATAAATAATAAAAAAATATATAATATCGGGATAAACCTTGAACAGAGAATGGTGACCTATTAACAGCCTGTGTTGCGAACTCCATTTTCCTAATTAATGTACTCCACCTGGTCTAGTCACTTTCATGCCTTAAACGTGAACCTTTTTTTTTTTTCTTTAATCTTCGTTGATTACCTAGATCGTTAGGCCAGAATTGGTATCGTGCGTGGCCTTGGTCTCCGAACAGTTTGTCATTTTCAGGTCGGCTAATAAAGGTATTTTTAGAAATCTTAATTGTCTACATAATTACATACACCCATAAATAGGAGTATGTACATAATTACATAGGCAGAAATATTTTAATGAACAAAGGAATGCTGTTAGGAAATTAAAAGTTCATAATGTTCAGATGGACGTGTGATAGCCTGCGACTAAGCCAGTCGAAATAGCACAAAAAAAATCTTTTAACTCATTATATAATAAAAAACAAATTCCTAATTGATACCGAGATAAAAACACCTATCGCTTAGAGACTATTAGAGCAAGTGTTTGTTGCTACGACCTGGATTCTCTAGAATTGGCCGTGCTGGCGATGTTGCCCTTAGAAGGCCTCTGTCGAAAGTGGCCGATGTGCGGCTCCTTACAAGGCATGCAGTTCCACGACCTTACCACGACCCCGATGGCGATATCCAATGGTCCCAGGAGTCGAAGAAGAGAATTTATTTATTATTGCCAGCTGTTCTGATTTAGTAGTGTTTCGTAGTTATTTTTTTCTAAAGTAAAAAAGTCAGAATTGAAAATTGAAATCTTGAGGAAAATTTGAAATTGCACGATATGAATTGGTCATTCATTCATTCAACGAAACCTAGTTTTTCCAACTTGAAATGTTGTAATTATAAATGAAATTTTTGCCACGACGAAGTAATGAATGTGTAGTAAAATTTACCGATAATGAATGACATTTGATGAAAATCTATCTATATCTATATCTATATATATATATATATATATATATATATATATATATATATATATATATATATATATATTCTCCCCCTAAAAAAGTCTATTCACTCGGTATTGATCTTGCCTAAAAAAAAAGAAAAAAAAAAGTACTTTAACTAGTTTCTTACGTGATTATGGATGAGTTTATGTTCAAGCTGCGATAAACGATGAGACAAATGATTAATGCGAAGCTTGCATCTTTGTTTTTAAGTGATGTTTATGTTAGAGCTTCGATCAAACGATCCCAGGAAGACTAAATCAAACGGTCGCAAAAATTCCCAATCTTTTTAAAATGCACGTTTGGCGAAAGCCAATATAATGCTACTAAGAACTAAATGCATTATTTGTATGAAAATAATAAAATAAACAGTTTTATTTACTTGTTCTATTTTGTTGACCACTTCATTCCAAATTTTCCGTGATGATTCTTGTATTTTTTGTTCCACAATAGAGGCCTGACAAAAATTTCATTTCTTAAAAAGTCAACATCCTTACGCGATGATATCTGAGAAAATGGGTGAGGTGATTATAGAAACTCATATCATTAGTGGTTCAAAGCATTGCTCCAGTATAAACACAACACTGGAAAGCATAGAGAGGATTTTATTCACGTTGATAGCATCGCTGCTCTCTTGACTCTGGGTATATTTTGGTTAACTTCTTATGGACGATCTTTAATTTGGATCTTTACTTTCCTTCTTAAATAGATTTTTTGCCTTTCTTTTTTACTTTCCCTAAACTATATACGAAGTATATAGTAAGGGGAAGTATTGCGATCGTGAAAATTTTCGAATTCGAGTTTTCGACGGAAGTACACGTTTTAAGATCCCCTGAGTCCAAATGACCAGTCTCGCAAAATGGTCTATGTGTATGTGATTAGTAAAGCTCAAAAACGAAAAGTTGTACGATACTGAAATTACATATTTAAGGTTGGCACATGCATGTGATGTTACAGCAACATTATCGTCAAAATCGACTAACCGGAAGTGCCACTTTATATAATCGATTTTACACTTTTTTACAATTTTCCCGAAAACGGCTCCAACGATTTTGATGGAATTTGCCTAAATCATTCTTCATAAAGACCTTTAACTTTTCATGTATGTGGTACATCACCGAGGATGAAAAGTTATGAGTTATGATGAAAAGAATATTTTATTTGCGCATGAGTATGCATTTTACGGAAAAATATGTATAGAATTCTATGGAAGGTAATTAAATTATCTAAAAAACAATAAAAGAATCATCAAAATCGGACCAGTATTAGCAAAGATACAGCGCATCGGACTAACCGGAATTAGCTATTATATCATGGATTTTACACTTTTTTACATTTTTCTCGAAAACGGCTCTAATGATTTTGATGAAACTTGCATGATGTCTTCTCCTTACAGCCCTTTAACTTTTCATGTATGTTCAACGAGAAAATGGAGAGAAAAAAGTTATGATGAAAAAAATATTTTATTTGCGCATAACTTAAAAAGCATGCATTTCATAGTAATTTATGTATAGAATTGTATGAAAGGTTATCAAATTATCTAAAAAACAAAAAAAGAATCATAATAATCGGACTAGTATTAGCAAAGCATCTGAAAGGAGACAGATGCGACCTAACCTTCTCCCATCAATCTGTTATAAACAATATACTCTGTAATAAAGTAATTAAAGAATACAAAAGTGTAAGGTAGTGTACAGAATTGTTGTACTAAGATTGTTTAAAAACTGTTTTATTGTATTTTAGTGGGAGAAGATGTGAATAAGTGAATACTGCTAAGTTTATTTCAAGCATTGTTTATGTGAACTTTTTAAAATTATATTAAAAAGATAATTATTGTAGGACGGTAAGAGAAAGTTGTGTGATGCGCGCACCGCACCAGATTTTTTTTTAGGTCTATTACATTTTGTTAAATAGATTTATTTTTATTGGATTCCATTATTTTTCCTATGTTCGTACTATCGGCATTACCTAAATTCTGAAAAATATTTCGGTACGTTTAATGATGATTTTCCGGACACTTTTTTTTTTGTCGATAAGGACAAGTCCATCTATTGATAATGCTTAGAAAGTCACAGTCGAATACAGGACAATAGTATCGAAGAAGAAGAAATAATCTTCATTGTCTAAGTGGGAACAATCCTGGCGTGACTCTCTAAGCTCTTACCCTGAGGAGTTCGATGGCCCCACCCGTGTGCCCCGGAAACATTCAAAACGTGCTGTTAACCACTAAATTCTTTTCCTTTGGTTTAGTTTTGCTATTTGCACATGAGATTAGGTTTATAACATTCTATATAATATTATTCTATTTATGGATTTAAAATATTCTATTTGGGCTGATTCAAAGTTGGTCTCACTCATCAATGCTTTGTTTTTTATGTTTGGATTTATTGATTAAGAAAAATATCTTTTTAAGTTATCTTGGAGTATTTCTCTGTAGGCAATTATGTTCTTACTTCCGATACTACCTAAAGTTAAAGAGTTTGATAATATGAAAAAAATAATTAATTAATTGTTTAACGTCTCTTTTATTAATAAGACGTTTTCATTATGAAGTTCTACGATTCAAGCATCGAAATTGATTAATTTGAAATAATTTTATCTAGATATAACAGTCAAACATTGCACTCTGAAACAACAAAAAAACAAAAATGTTTATCAAATTATTAATTTAAATTTGAGAAATGAATCGAGTTTTCAATTAATTTAAATGCTATCCTTAAGTATCCTTTCAGTTCAAAAAAGTGATTTTCAAGAAATATAGATTAAAGTTTACGTCATTCCGTAAGGACATCACAGGGTTCCCTAAATGATAATAATTTTTCATAGTCATAAAAGAAAATTTTAAATATTTATATTTTAAATTACATTTTTTTTTCAGTATTGTGAATATCTTAGGTGAAAGAAAAGTTTTATGTTTTCTTTGGATTTTTTTTTTTTAATGTTACTGTTAATTTTTCTTTCAGAGTAACAACTATCTGAAATAAAATAGTGTTGGCAAAAAATAGCGCGCTAAATAATTAACATTACCTTAGATCATTTTAATTTCTCCTTTTAAAGGATTAACTATGTTTTTGTTTTTTTGTTGATTTTATTGAAGTCTTCGTCGTAAATTTAATAATTTCGTGTACTAACTTTCGAATCTCGCTCGGACATGCTTATTTTATTTTTTATTTATGATCCTATCAATGCGTGTTCCCTAATGCTTAGCGTATATATTATTTAATTCTTAGTCCTAATTAGGTTTAATGATTTTATTTATTCATTTATTTTTTCGGTTTCGCAATGAAAGGCAATTTTTTTTTCGAGCAGGCAGATACATTCATCTTATTTTAGTTTGAAGTTAATAACGTTTTTCATAATTGAGCTTTGACTGCAATAAGAGGAAATTCACTGACACAAATAAATAAATACATGCTATGTATAAGATATACCCCTATATTCATAAAAATACACTCACATAGCTTCTCCATTTGACATAGATATCATATGGATTCTATATGAGTGGATTATGTATCAATTCTTTGATCGATTTTCATTTGGTGAGTTAAGTTTTTCTTTGTCATCGGTTATCTCGCTGAAGAGGAGAAAGAAGCACTCCCTTCGCGTCTTGGGTTGCAATAACTCTACGCCAATAACTGGCAGTTTTAGTAAGAATTCATTTAGTTCACAGTAATAACAAATCGCTGCACGAAAAATTCGACGCATCTATTATGAAATTTGTGAGACTTTTGAAAATCACTATCCGATTGTTTTAAGGCTTATTCGAAGGTCATTTTTCGAAATCGTGTACATTTTGTGGAGTTGTGTGCACTATTTCATCAAGCTCTGAAATAAATTGTATATTTGCATAATTAACAAACGTTCTACCAATTTTCTTTTTATTTATTTCTGTCTTTATAGTGTTATATGCATTTGGGCAAGATGTGCAGTTAGGAACAATTCATCAGATAGACGTTTTTATAACAATGAATGCCAGTAGTTGGCAAGAGACTACTTGGAAGACCTAAAAACGGATGGATAGAATCGACAAAGATGCTGCAGAGCTGCATGCAGCAAATTGGAAATAGCAGTAGGAGGAGGCTGGTTCAGGCACTCTGATAAGTCTGTAGAGCCAAGCTAAAAAAAAAAATTATTATTTACACACACATATATATATATATATATATATATATATATATATATATATATATATATATATATATATATATATATATATTTGCATAAGTGCACACATAATAATGAGACTAGAACTGAATTAAAACGCAATGCTTAAACGAGGAAATTGTCCTGAAAAAAAATTTGTCCTTAACATAATTTAAAGCGGGCTGATTGTACTTTATATAACATATCGATTTCGACCTTCTAGAGTTACGATGAAAGAGTAGAAGAAAAAAAAAATTGAAAACAATTTTTAAATGGGAAAAGCTTGATAAATATAAAAAATATTGCAAACGTGAATGTAAAATAAAGTTGTTTTTTTAAATTTGTTATGACAAGGAATTCATAGATGTGAACTCCCAGAATGATAAATAAGCATATATTTTTTTCAATGATTGTTTAGTCTGAACCTATGGCCTATGCTATCACTGTTACAGTGTTCTTTGAGTTGTCTACTAACTTTTATAATATCTAATATTATTAATTATAATCATTATTTATGCCCTGCCTCGCTAATACCACTTAAAGATCAGTAATGATAATTTAAAATTTATATGTATGATTGTGTGCCAAGATTTATTTGTGTTGTTTTAATATGCATTACGCAACACGCTCTGTTGGTTCTCATCAACGTGTCATGAATTACTTGATGACAGTCATTACATAATTTCTAATAATTGTTTTAAAAAAAAAAGAAGTTTAATTTACATTTTGAAGTTGGGTTATTTTTTTGTATAATAGTTTTCTTTATATTTTTATTGCTTCAAATATTTATTCGCTGTTGCCATTGAAATAATGACCATAATTTTTAAATAACCATTTTGATTTTTAAAGTTACTGGAAGTGTCAAATATATTTTATTCCCTTTTTTAATTATTTTTATCAATTTATCTAGTTTCGGTTAGCAGGGTAATTAACGAACTTGTTAATCTTTAAAGGAAGGTGGTAGGCTCCAGATCGTTAAGATGTGTCTGTCACTTTATCGTATATTATTGATTCGTTGCATTTAACGGTGTATTACAGACCTAACCATCAGTTGTTTTTATAGCGCATTCTTTCAATTTTGGATTTTATTTTAGTATTTTATATTTATTTTTATTCAATTTTTAGTTGGAGCCATTTTTTTATTTTTATTTTGGAGAATTGTTTTCTAGTGCATTCCCGATTTTTTCGCTCTTCTTACTGGCTATCAACTTTGACAATTCAGGTTAAAAATTATATCTTAAAAATGATAGTATAATCATTCTGTTATTGATATATTAGTGTTCTGTTTCAGATTATATTATTATGTTACAAATTTATGGTCAATGTCATCTGTAGGGAAAATCGCCCGGAGAAGAGATAAATAAATAATAAAATAATTACGTTGAGGAGTGGGAAACCCTTCTTTATCACGTCCGTATCGATCTCTTTCTAACAGATCTTAGTTAAAATAAGGTCACATAGTTTTAAACTTGTCTGTATTAATTTATTTTAGTAATTATATATATATTAAATGTTATTTAATAGTGAAAGGTGTTGACCTATTGATTTATTCTAGGGCTGCTTGCTGACTCATTTTATAAACCGATGACACAGTTTCACCATTGCGTGTCAAATGTATTTATTTAGCTTATCATCTTTATCAAATATTGTAACATCAAAATTTGTCATTAAAGATGTATTTATTTTTATTTAAAATGTAAAAAATTGAATTTTCTTGTTTATTTAAACTGTTATGTAGACAAATTAAAGTTTCCGCTGACAAATTAACATTTTTATCAACTAGATATTCATTTTCATTTTTAAAGTATTTTCCACCCATTTTTATTTCAAATATTATGTACTTAGCATTTGTTTTAAAAACAGTCGAATCTCTATATATCGAACCTTTAAAAAAATTAGATATATGGAAAAAAGCAATTTTTCATCCTTATCATACTAAAAACAATTGCAGTTTTTTTTTATGGTTAAAGAAGCATCAAAGGCAATTTTTTAGCTTCTTTCGTTTTTTTGTGTTTTATACATCACCGCAATAATGTTTAGCAGCTGTTCATTTTCACAACAAGAAAAGCATAGTTAAACTGTATTTAAAATAAAAATTTCCCTCCAAGGTTCTGGAAGAGATTGTGAGAATCTTCTCATTTCCATATTTTTCTGAATATAAATTCATGATCTTTCCTGAATTTATATTGCTTTACAAAACAGTAGCACATATTTTTTTCTTATATAATTATTACCCACTCTCGTATAGGTATGCAAACTGAGGACCCTTTTTGATAAAAATTAAATTTTATATTTGTTTAAATATGATGTTTTGTTTGAGAATTTTTGTTCGATATACAGAATATTTTTTCTAATAAAAATGCAAGGTTTCTAAAAAAGTTCGATTTATAGAGATTGTTCGGTATACTGAGGTTCGACAGCATTATTCATCGTCATTTTTGATTCGCACATTTGGCCCTAATGACCCACTAGGATAATTTAATATGTCACTTCAAGTTGGCTTAATTTGATCTGTTAAATGTTTAATTTGGTTGGAAAAAAATTTAGTTTAAAAAAAGTTTAGTTGAAATCGATTCTCTAGTAAAACGTTAAATTTGTGTTCTTTAACGTTAAATTCTTGGACTTCCTGGGAATTATCCACCATCATCTATATGATATTTAACAGAGTAGATATTTATTATTAATTTTTAATGTTTTTTTTTACTATTGTAATTTATCTTTATCTTTTTATTATTATTATTATTTTTGGTGTTTAGGTAGGTGAATTTAATATGTAAACATTTGATTAGTTTTTTTTAATTTGCCATTTATATTGTTACTCTTCTTCCATCGGCGCAACAACCCATTATCGGGCCCTGGCCTCCTCAAGTACCTTCCGCCAGCTCAATCAGTTTAGTGCAGCCGTCCTCCAATTCCGAACTCCGAGCAGGGTTCTTGAGTCCCCTCCTGCACCATCCATCCATCGAAGCTTCGGGTGTCCTTTTGATCTGGTGCTATGCAGTCCATCATCCAGAAGTTTTCTTGGGATCTCGTTGTGCCCCATCCTGGCGACATGGCCTACCCATCACAGTCTGCTGAGCCTTACAACTCTTGCCATATCGGGCTCATTAAGCAGGGAATACATCCCTCTGTTTGTCCGCCCTCTCCATACTGATCTCATTTTTACTGGACCGTAAATCTGAAATAGGATTTTAGTAGTTTCGTTAGACTTCGAGAAGCCCCATGTTTCTGACCCGTTGGTAAGCACTGGCTTGATCAGTAAGACACAAGACGTAAAGCCTACTTTTTTTAGCTCTGGATAGAGAACTATTTCCCAGATGCCGACTTAGTCCAAAACAGGATCCATTGGCTGATGCCTCTTTATCTCAGCCGAATCATCATTTTCAGAATTAACCTGTGTCCCTCCCCACGGACATTCAAACTGATCAACTCGTTCAAATGAGTGAGGAAGATAAGTTCAAAGAGCCTCTGGTTTAACCAGCAATGATGTATTTGGTTTTCTGGTTGTTATCCGCAAGTTCTAACTTCTTAGCAGCATTCTCAAGGGCAAGGATGGCTTCTTCCAATGCATCTTTTGATCTCCCAACAATATCGAGGTCGTCAGCATAGTCCAAAATTATGCGATTGAAAATAGTTCCGCTCGTCTGGATCTTTGATTCTTTAATAGCTTTTTCGAGTCCCATATTAAAGAGCAGACAGACAAGGTGAATAGGACACAAAACCGTCTTTTTCTAAGCTGTCGAAATCATTTCCTCTGCCCAGATCTCATGAAGAAGCTTATGCAATGGTTTGAATAGCCGATCTCCTCTTTTCTTGAATAATTCGGCGGCCAGTTTGTCAAAACCTGGTGCGTTGTTGTTTATTAACTTTTCAATTTTCAATTTATATAAAAGCTTTATATTAAGTTATGAAATTGTAAAGGATCACTGGAAAAGAGAAATATGGAATGAAAGAGAGTGTAATAGAAGGATTAAAATAAACAAAAGTAAGAAAAATGAGATGTGGTATAATTTATTGATGATAATAATATTGTATTTAGATAAATAGTTAAAATGTAATAGACACAAAAATCTTTATTATGTCTAGTGATTGATCGATTAGGGATGCTGTTTAATATATCAACACAATGTATTGGGGCGGTACTGCTTTTATATAGAGCATTTCTCATTCTTTTATTGTCTAGAAAGTTTTAAATAATGGCAAAATCAAGCCTCATGTGATGAAAGTTTGGTTCAAAAATTAGACTATTGCCAGTGACCAGTTTATTACAAAATTTAAAGCAGTATAAGATTTGTTATATTTGCCAAGTGTTCATATTAAAATAGTAATTAACATATTCATTGAATGTTTAGTATAATTTAATTGTTAAAGTGTAGGCATTCCATGATAATCGTATGCATCACTGTTGCCCTATTTCTTGATTTACATTATGGAAAAGGCTATCTTGTGTTCTTCTCGGTGTAGTGTACTCGGTGTACTCAGTTAGGTTGACGGAAACAGCGGGCCATAACCACTATTATCGTAACCACGTGGTCCCTATCTGCAGCTGTTGTGGTGCAGTTATCATTAACCGGCATCGCTTAGGGTGAGTGTTGTGTGTTGATATGGAGTCGTGTTCTCAGGGATATCGTGGTTAATAGCTCGGTATCTAATTGAAAGTAACTAAAGCGGAAACCAGCTTGTGATGTTAGAAGAATCATGACTGTTAATATAGTGATATTCTCCTTATCAAAATAATTTCACGTCGAAAAATTTAAATGTTTTATAAATGGTGTCTAGCAGCCTTGAAAACCGAGAATTATGCTTGGAAAACAGACAGTCACCGGGAATTTTTAGTTTTTTGTCTAATAATTTCATTTTTCCATAATGAAAGCTTTCTAATACAATGAAAGCTAGAAAAAGCCTCCTTCAACTTAGTTCATCAGTCTCTCTCTCTCTCAAACACATCTTTTTTCTATATTCTGCCTCACTTTACCGGATCGCTATATCTTTAGATAACTAGGGATGTTGTGGAACGGTAAATAATTTATTAGCTCCAAACGGCTCCCAATTTCAATTTCAACCGATTTACATTCGTCTTCTTTTAATACGTTCGCCCCTCGCCCCCTCGTGAGAGGAGTGGCAAGTATAATGGGTCCCCAATACTATAAAAAGTAACTCCCATAATCATGATTATTTTGTTTTGTTATGTTAAATAAGTTTACGAATAAAATTGTAATAAAATTTATTCCAATAAGTAAAACAAAAAGTAAAGTAAATTCCAAATCGTTTTTGTATTGTATTTTCTATTTGTTTTTATTTTTGGCGTCCCGTTGAGCACTCTTGTGTAACAAGTTAAGAAACAATTTTTTATTATCAAACAGGAATATATCCTTTATAATTGCTAAAATTATATTCTCAAGTCCGAATTGTACATATTATCATAAGCCGACCAAATTAAACGTTTTATGGTTCCAATTTTGTTAAACATTTAATCCAATTAATTGACGTATAGCGTCTCCCAATTGCTGATAATAATGTTGTGACTTTTATTTGTTTTACGATAGATTCTCTATAACTTATGCTAGGAAAAGTTATGTATTGATTCTCTGCTGTGTTCTATATAATGCAGTCTTTAATAAATTGTCTTCTGTCCATTTGAATATGATTAGGTAATTTAGTAATATGAAAGAGTCAAAATATTGGGTGGTTGAAACTTTTGGTTTCTTCCGGAGTCGTCGTTTTTGTATCTTTCCAAAATATTTTAGTGACATGAGTTAGAATTTACTGAAAAACGATTCTTAGCATCTCTCTCTCCCCTCCCCCTCCTACTTGGTTCTTTCGTTTCCGTAATACTAATTGAATAGCTAGTCGAATGAAGTTGGTACTAACTGATCTAAAAGGTTTAAGGTTATAGCTGATCATCAAGCACTCTTTACGGCAGCGATTCGGCAAGGCTCTCCGTTTTAGGTATAGCTTCTTGAGTCTTAAATTTATTTATTTTAATTTAATCCTTTTTTTTTCCAAAAAGACAAAAGTGAATTGAATATACCTTTCTTATCACCAACAGCAGACTATAGGCATTTATTCCTGCGCCTACTGGATATGATAAAACCGTTAATTTAACTTGCTAATATTTCTCTTACCAATTGTAAGCAGTTTCCTTTTATTCAGTGGCCCCAGTATAATATCGGAAGGGAAGGATCCTGCTGGAGTAGCCACATGGCTGAATAACTTCCAAAGGTCAATAATAGTCAACCATGTGAAATACGATCTATGTATCTACAAATGTCAACCCTCTACCTCCTATTTACTGATTGCCGAGGTGAGGTTTAATTTTGTTTTTGTGATTTTTCGTATGATTAGATGATTTCTTGGCACGGTTGTATTTACTACCCAAAGATAACCTCAAAGGCTCATTTCATAATTTATTGATATGAGAAGTTGTTTTTTTTTTTCAAATAAATTTACTCTTTGAATCAGTTGAACTGTTCATTAAGTTCTTATAAATTTCAATTTTAAAATTTTAAATAAATATTTTGCTAGTTTTGAACTGTTTCTGAAGATTGGAACAAGATTTTCTGACAGAAAATGTAACTTTTACGATATAATATGACTGGAATTCTTTTTTAGGGTATGTCGAAATATCTTGGAGTGATGTAGTACTGTCTGTCTCTAATTGATGGGCCTTTTTTTGGATTGTTGATGTGAGATCTGTTGTTTATATTCTATATTTATGTGCTCTTGTCTTTTTCTTGCCTGATGATGCCTGAATTGGTGAAACGTTAACTAGTTCGTTATTTGCTATTAAGTATTCTAGATGTTTTAGCCTCTTTTTTTTTTTACAAGGAAATGTAAGGTTTTTATTGTTTTCCAATACCATAAAGTTATTGTAAAGTATGTTGTATTTGTCTATTTTGGAATAGAATAATGAGATTTTTACACGATTCTTTATATTTCAGAAATTAACATTATGTTATTTTAATCTTATTGAAGACTTCGTTTTTCGATTATTTGCTTACACGGGGTTTTGAAATGATTCTCAATTGCATTGTACGATTAAAAGATCAACTAAAAAAATCTCAGTTTTCGAATTGGTACTGGTTAGCAACTAAATACCACTGTACTATGTAAACTGTTACGTATAACTTAAGTCATGGATAGTTTTATTATGTTATACGGCATGGTTTACCTGGCGCGTATCCAGAAACAAGATAAAGTAATTTTTGCAACCTTTTTCGCAAAATTAAAATTTATGTCGTACGATATTGGTTTACTTTACAATCTCTACTTTCAAGATATAATTGATAATTAATTATTTTCCTAACTAATGGTTAGTTTTGTTCACTAATCTTATATTTGTGCAAAATTTAAATTCTAACTCTCATTCATTTTTATTATAAGCTACTTTGATAATGTTTACAATTACTTTTAATTATTTTGTTTTCAAATTATTTGGAAGAATTGACGATTTATCTCTTAGGATTACTCATTTTTTTTTTTCATTTCTATTTTGTCTGGAGAAAACAATGGCATTTCTATTCCTGAAAGTTATCAATCCTATTCCTTGATTATCCCTATCTTACCTACCGATAGTAATTCGCTTCTTGATAAATCATATAATTACAGTTTATAATTCTGAATTTTGATACCCAAAAATGTTTGAAATGGTTAAATACTTTTCTAGTCGTAAAAGTTATCAGGTTTTATCTTAAATTGACACAAACGTCTAATATGCTAATTCTATAGGATAAAATATAGTAGTTTATTGGTTCGTGCTTCAAATATAGATACCGCGTTCCTTTAATAAACGTAGTTGTTTCAATAGCTGAAGAAATCGTGAATAAATAATTCATTTTTAAAAATAACTTAAAAATTGTTTACTATCGCAGTTAATTTTCTTACATAACTGAATATTTTATTAAAAAACAATGATAGTAGTCAACCTGGTACTTGAAACAACTTATTTTTCCGAGATCCTATTTATAATTCTTAAATTATGTTTTTTACTATGTTTTATTTTTAATATATTACTTATTACACTGATTATAATTTTTAAAAAATGTTCATTGAATCTTCTTGGTAAATGTAAATTGATTAGTATTCTACTGTGATTTAGTAATGTGCTAAATCTGACGATTTTTACGTCGCAAAAGACAACTATCTGCTTAGCTTGCCAATTGTAACAGCACAATTAAACCTTTCGGCGGGTCCATTTTCTTTTGTTTATATTTTCTGTTTTATTTTTATATATATTTATTTTTATATATATTTATGTTTATAGCCTAATTATTTTTATTTTTTTAATTAATATTTTATTTACAGGACTGTTTTATATAAAGGACTTACCTTTATTTCAAAAAATAAATGGGCGTAACCATGCTTTTTTTCTTGATTCAATAGTATTATTATAGATATGTGGACAAGTTAGCAGCATCATTAGTTTATATTGCACTGCTCTGCACCAAAAATGAATTTTTCGAATGAATAGTGTTCATAAACGGATTTTTTGTGCTGAATTGAATGGTGCTGTCCGGATTTTTTTTTTTCCTGTCACCCCAGGTTTTCGAGAAAATCAAGAATTGATGTTTCATTGTAGTCGCATTATGTCAGTATGTAGTATGTAGCGTTAAACTGTGATCAGACCAAATCATTGGCAAAGGCGGGAGTGGCCAACCAGAGGGCCCTTGGCACCCGGAACAAAGAAAGTTATGCTTGTGCCTCTTGTTTGACCCACGAAAGTTCTTCTCCCTTCTCTTTACATTAAATTGGGTTTCATGCACATCCTACATGTTCACATGGGCTATTTTCCAGATTGGATTTGATTTTACAGTGAACACGGTGAATGCTTCCACTATGATTTGAAAGACATTGAAAGGATGTACCATCACGGTTGGCTCCTGAAAAGGGAAAGTACTTTCCGTAAATATAGAAGTAGAACAAAAGAAAAAAAGAAAATTTATACCTAGTTAGGTCACTGTAAATTATATTTGTTCTTGATATTTCTTGTGAAATGTACGTGCATCGTGTTTACTATTACATAATTGTATTTGCCACGTTCTTAATCATTACGATGATCTTGTAGAATTCTTTAAATATACACCGTTAAAGAGTGAATATAAAATTTTAGTTTTCATTATTTTAAAAAACAATGGGCGTGATAGAAGAAAGCTGATTACATATTTGGATACAGCGCCCTAAAATTATGGGGAAACGACATTCAAAACTATAACATAAAAAAAAAAAAAAAATCAAATTGCAGAGCAGCGTTTCCTTTTCTCTTATTACTTTTGTAATATTACTTGGAGAAGTAATTATTACGTAGTAACCGTCAGTTCCTTTATAACAGGGATGGTTATCAAAAAGAGACTCACACATTTTTCTATTAAGAACAAAAATTTTTTTGTCGTGCTGTATAAGTACGAGATTGTATGATTTTGTGTGGATCTTAAACTTACTTAAATCGTTTCCTTAAATTTTGTAATGGAATATCAAAAATTCGTTATAATTAAGTTTAGGAAAACATAATGTGGTTCATGCCCTTATCAATTATATTTCTTTGTTCAAACAGTTTTTGCATTGAAAAAAAATATGTAAAATTTAATGAGATCACAGTCCTTGAATATTTTGTGATAGCTTTTCAATACAGCAGTCCTTCGTTAACACGAATTTGGTGGGGGACCGAATTCTCCAGTTCGTGTTAAATAATTTGGGGTTAAAAGAAATTTTGCTAAAAACAAACAAGTTCTTCTCATTCGGTTGACTAAAATTTCTTGTATGTTTTCATCTATTCATTTTTCCAAACAATTGATCACATAATTAATGCATACATTTTGCCTTGAATTTGTAATACACGGTAGAGAGGGAAGTAAAGTAAAAAAAAAAAAAAAAAACTTGCATTATGCAATTGAATTTATAATTTAATGATGAACATTAAATTTTTATGCAATATGAAATTAGGTACAATATGCTTCTTCATGTGTATCTAATATGTATATAACAAATTTTACTTAAAAAATCGTTTCTTTATCTTGTCGAAATGATGATCTAAATTGAAATCTAGGTTACCGGTGCTCTTTGAAAATCTCTGTAGTGTCTTGAATTCATGCAAAATTTCTCGATGGCTTTTCATTCTATATTTCCCGGTCCTGAGTAACTTATTTTATTTTATTTATATTTTGTCTGACGTGCGTCCAAACTGTGAGGTTCACAGATGTCCCCTGTGTACGTCATTTTAAAGGATAAAAAGAAGGTGAAACGAATGGTGAAAACCTCATTTTGATATATTTTTAATTAATTAATTTGCATTTATTATGATAAATATTTTCTCTACCGGCTTGATCATATTTTTATTAAAAATGGGGTATAAAAAAAAAAAATACATCAGAATCATGTATCATGTTATTGTGATGCATAAGCGCGTCAGCCTTTTACGCGTCGTCAATGTATCAAATAATGGGCATCATCTGGAAGAAAACGTTACGCTCTATAATTTTTTCTGTAGCATTTTTCTTTCAGACCAACCGTTTTACCCTAATGAACATTCTGTGTTTATCATATTGACTCAGTATTGATGAAATTCCTTCAATTTTTCGTTATTATTAGATATTATTAACAAACATTTTTTTATTAATGACATTTACGCATGTTTAAAATAAAAATTAGATAATCTCTCCAAAAAAATTATAAATATGAAATTTATCATTAAAGAAAATCATCAATAAATTATGTCACCTCGTGAGAATCAACCTTATCCTTTTGTTATTATAGGAGGAAACACGAATAAGATCGGTAAAAATACTTTTCTGTACTTCATTTATTTGAAAGACACCTTACAGATTGTTTTATAAATATCTCCAAGGATTACAAGCCCAATAAGACGACTCCGAAGCTTAATTACACCGAATGTCAGATCATTTGTGTAATTACTGATCCTTTGCCTCATGTGATTGTGGGTCCTTGTTTGGCCTGGTGTCCTTCGGCAGGTACAGTTCATGGCGTCATTATCTCCTGTCAGAAAAAAAATATTGTCATCTTGGTCTCCTTCTATTTTAAAATGTTTACTTCAAACAAGCCTTCGTACGATTACAATAATCTATTTTTTTTTAATTCAGTGACCATTAAAGTCAGTATAGCATATAATATGATATTAATTTCATAAAATTTATTTACCCACTCTTTCTTCTTATTATTTAGCTAATCTGAAATTTTACAACTGATTATAGTTGTACGTTTAAAAAAAAAAAATTTTGTTTGGTCAGCATTGAAAGTAAAATTCAGGTTTTGGCTTTTAGTATTTAAAAATGTTAGTGAATCATTAAACTTTTTGTGGCTACTTCATAAGGAGTAACAAATTAATCTTTGTATTTTCGTTTATTTATTTTGCCTCATCAGCTTTTTAAGGTAGAACAACTGTGGTAATTTCTGAAATTTCTCAGTTTTATATGAAATTACTCGAAGAATTTTCATCGAATTTAATTTAGTAATTTTAAGTGGAAACAAAGCACATCCTTCGTAATTTAAAAATGTATGCGTCTTAGGCTAAGTACTAAATATATTATTTGATTTACGAATAAAATACTTCCTTCAAACTTCTCACTTCTTATTTTCCTGGGCAGGACTATTTTAAACAAGGTAAGGTGTAGACAACATAAATAGAAATCCTTAAAAAAAAAAAAAAAAAAAAATTGACAGTAATATAGAAATAGTATACAATATAAATTAAATTTAAATGCAATTTATTTTTTAATAAATTACAAAAATCTCACAAAGGAGATTGATATGTGGATCATTCTTCGATAATATGGAGATTTTCTAATATTTTTCCTATTACCTCAGATAGTATCGTAATTTTTTTTAAACAAGTTTTATTGATTTTAATTGCATCTCAGATAATGTCAAAATATCCCATCGTAATCGTTTTTAATTACAAATCAAAATATTCTAATTTTCAAAAGTGGGGGGATGAGGGTGGGTATCAGGGAGTGAGCGTAGTAGAGTGGGGGAGTCAGGATGGGACAATATTACAAGGAAATAATAACAATAAAATAAAAAAATTATAGTTTTATTGAAATATCTATAGTTTCCATAATTTTTAGTTAAGTCATTACATTATTAATAAATTTTTACAAAGCCTATGAGATAAATTAATTTTAGCCTATTAATACAGCAACTGAATTAGAGACATATTGAATACAATACAATTTTCATAACAAAAAAATATAACAAACCAAAACCCATATAAGCTGATAACCTAAAATAGAAATTTATCAATATTTAACTTGCCTTCTCTATTTCATGAAGAGGTGAGGAAGTGGGGATCGCCAAACGCACAATATGTTTTTAACTTAACATCTCATAGTTACATCATGTTAATGAGGGTTACCCTCAACATCGGCAACAGTTTGGTTCGGAGGAAACTGGGAAGATTTGGCAACTGTTTTCCTCAGCTTCAGAAGTGAGTGCTGATTTTTGAAAAAGTGAGTGAGGTACATGACCAGGAGACAAGTAATTAATTTAAATAATTGTCAACGTAATTATTCTATTACTAATTTGTTTTTTGTAAATACTGTGCTTGTTTTCACACCTAATTTATTTTGATAGCGATTAATTTAGGTATTCTGACGGGTACACAGAATCAATGTTAAAAATTCAAGTCATGTGAGGGAGTGTGGATTTTAATGTTTAAAAAATGTTTGCAAATGTAAAATTATTATTAACATATGCTAACCCCTGATAAAACAACTTAAGACCATCGTTTATCGGCTTATCAAAATCAAAGAAAAGATGCATGAAAAATGCCCGATTTCTTCATGAGTCTTAGATTTCCCTTTTTTCGAAGAATGGCTCATATAACAATTTGACAAACATAATATGATATATTAGACGGACTTGGGAATGCACAGAAGTTAATATCAGAGTTTAAGGTGCGAAGGTTGAAGAGTGTATGTTATTTCTGACAATCAAATAATATTAAAAAACATATGTGTTCTTTTATTTCAGAGAACTAGCCTATGGTTTAGAGATTTAAAACTTTTTCCACTTTCAATTAGCTTTGAAAAATAACTTCAGCTGAGAGTTATGGGAAAAGAAGTTAGTACTTTATTTACTTAATTAAGTACTATCTCCTCACTATCTGACCCAAGTCCTATTAACATTTATAGTTTATTTTAAAAATTGCTAATTTTTGTGATTGATTTTATTAAATAAATGAAAGTTAAATTTTTCGTCTTAATACCAACTACCTATAATTGAAATTGAATTTTATAATATTAGTTAATAGATCATTTTAATTAGATAGGTTAAATTATTGTTATTTATACAAATATTTTTCCACAGTTTATCGTTTATAATGAATTACATATTCGTACTCCATATTACTGTGCAATTTATTTAGTATTGGTCTTGAGAATTTTTACTGTGGAATTGATTCAATCTATGCTTGAGTAGTTCCGGCTATTGCCGCTAGATGCCAGGAGCTGTCACTCTTCATAGATCAGTACATAACCACACGGTTTCAATGGATTTTTGCTGATTAATAAGTATGAATTTGCCAGATTTTGGAACTCTATTCTCAAAAAATTGTTGTAGCAAAATCTCTATATTCAATGTGTATGTTTCTGTAATTTGATTGTATAATTTGTTTTGTCTGTATTGTATCCCCTGTTGTTGTAAATATATACAATATCTGCTTGTAAATTTAATTATTCATTGTTTTATATCATTTAAGTTTATCACATTTTGTCTCTGATCAATGCTTCACTACTTGACTATAATTATATTTAACGTATATGTTTATAGAGTTTGTTGTGATTTAATTGGTTTAATTTGTGCATTTATATTTTACACTTTTATATTTTTGTCGTATTTTCCTCGAAAATAGTAGACTGTCGTGATTTGCTAAAAGGCCCTAACTCCAAATCATTTTTTTTAAAAATCCATTTTCGCATTCGTAAAATTTCGTACCCGAATCGCTCTGAAAAATAAACCTTTTTATGGCTTTCTAATGTCCTTAAACTAATGATTAGGATCTAACCATTGGATTTCTAATGTCACAAATAGTGTAGTTTTTAGAGCGATTCGGGTAAAATACAAAAATGTATTTAAAAAATCATTTGGAGTTACAGTCTTTTAGCTTATGATGGCAGAGAGAGCATTGATGATCATCAGGGAGGACGGGGGTGCATTTTAAATCTATTCCATAACCCCTAGAACAGGGTTTTGGTGGATTCGGAGTTCGGTTTGGATCAAATGAGCTGAAATTCGGTATGCATAGTCTTTTTCTAGGCGGAACAATACTATAAAAGTCAGTTGACATCCGCATGATGGTATAGAAGGATCAATCCCAAATATCATTAAAGTATGGTAAATTTCATTCGGAAGTTCAACATGTCAAAATTTTTTTTTTTTTTTTTTTTTACAGTTTTTAATGTTTTGAGCAAGCAACAGCCCTTCCAAATTGAGTTAGAGGGTTGACAATTTGTATGTGAATTACTGTTATCCCACCATTTATTGTTAGCAGCAGCGCAATGCTGGACCAAGTTTGGAGTCAATAAAACGTTTTCCCAATTCAATTGGAGTTTGAATTTAGAATCTCTACTCCAATGATTCATTCCTTTCCTTTTTTGGAAGGCTCTGATTTTTCTGGGATTGGCGAGATTGATTCGTGGTTATCCTGCCCGAGTGTAAAAATTTAACATTAAAGTATGTTGTTTTTTTTTTAATTTAATTTTTCTATATTTTTCTTTGGTTTTATTTTTTCCTTTAATTCATGTTTGAACGGGCATACTTTGCAGTTATAATTATTATTGTTAAATAAGGTAGATAGTAATGCTTGACTTTAAAAGTTTTTTTGTTTTTTTTAATGGCAAATTAGTTTCTTTCTCTCTTTCTTAAATCATTTATTTACTATACTTTACAAATTAGTATCGTTGACGTTTCGGGATCGCTAATCCCAACTTCAGTAAATAAATTTTATCACTTTTACTACCCAATCAACCAAACTACATATCACTTAAACATGTGATATATACTATAAATTGATCAGAAAGGTTCAGCTAAGAGAAGCTACAGGAGTTGTGTTCTGAAAATAGATTTTAATATGTGATCGAATAATAATTAATATTATAATAATTCTGACTATAGAGAGCACGGTGCAGTATAGAGCATATAAAGAATTTGTACAGAATCTCGGTCGTAGAATAAAGATGCTACTCAAAATTTACATTTGCTGGAAAATCATCTTTAAAGTTGTGTTTTTTCTAAACTTTTGAATACATTCTCATTAAAAGACATTGAACATATTCGTCGGGTGTTATGAGGGTTAAGTATATTTTAATCTGAAATTTAAAATTGTGTTTTTGAATAATTTGGTGTTTAAATTTAATACGAGGTTTTCAAATGTGTAGAAGAAAAACTTTATATATGATTTTTCAGCAATTTCAAATTTTGATTATTTCTTCTATTCTACATTTGTACATCGTGAAGATATGGTAACAAATGTAAAGCAAAAAATTTACAGTGTAAGCCTGAATCTGGGATTTACGGTCCCGATACATCAAGAATAGCATGATGTAAAATATATTAAATAAATAATTTAGCAAAGGAATTATAATTTTCTTTAACTACTTATTAAATCATTATATAGTATCTTAGAAAATTGAAAAAATATATAATTTTTTTTTATTGTTGGTTGGTATAATTTTTTTTTTTATATTAATTAAATTAAGCCAATGCATAGACTCCACGCCGTTACGCACAATGTATCCTTGTCTTGAGTTCATTGACGTTTTAACCCTCTGGGAAAGCTACTGTATCAAAAACAGTGGTATCAAAGATACATACAAAAGTGTTTTGTAAGATGGTTTTATGTCTACTTAAAAACTTCTGCTCTATAAACGAATGAAAGTTAAAATGACATGTTGATTAAGCAGGGCATATTATTTTTAAAAGTTACATTCAAGTACCTATTGGAATTCAATGATAATGAACTTGTTTAATCTGTAATACAAAAGTTATTAATTGGTTTATCTAAAATAAATCCATATTGACACATTACATCAGAATATCAGTATCCGTCCTACATGAATATAAATAGTAGCTCCCTTGGCAAGTTGACCAAATATTTTCTCCCCTGACCTCTCTGCAGTTGATTCTCCTTGACCTGCCTTCCTATAGACATTTTCGTCTATAATTTATTTTTTTTTATAACGATTGGAAATAATAAATTTATTAAAAGTCGTGATGTCCGTTTTTGTCTTATCTCGGTTTTATATTAATTAACTTATTACGTTTGATCCAATTATTATTATGAATATGCAAGTATTCTAAAAATAATCGGGCATATCAGATTTTCTTATCATGCTTCCAACTTTTTGAAAAGATTGCGTTTAAGATTTATTAAGACTAACGTGGAGCCTACACTAAACTTAAAATACAAGAACTAACCCTACGATGTTACCAACTACGAGATTACTAAAGTGAACTTCTCACTTTTCTATCGATAGCAAACTGCTAATTTACAAGATCTTTCTCATACTTTTCTGAACCGAGGGGCTTAAACTGGGGGAGGGGATGGCCATATTTTCTTAAATGAAACGCATCCGATCCTTTCAGTCCAAAGTACTTTGAACAATATTCAATGCTCATTTTATGGTGCGTTCACACTTTTGCCCAAACTATGGGTATGTCCCAAGCAAACTAACCTTTTCATACGTTACTATTCTGGCTATTCGAACTTTTGTCGGCTGTTAATTTCGATACTAACTATTTTTATTTTTAAAATAAACTAAAGTATAAAATAAAAATATATAATTTATGTGAATAAACAAGTATATAGGTGCAACACAAGCGCTTATGTGGCTCTTTCTGCAAGAACCGTATCGGACACAAACACAGACAAGCCAAGAAAAACTACTCCGTTTACACGTTTGATTTGGCAAGTTAAGGCTTTTACCGCAAGATAGGGTTGAAACGATTGTCCACAGAAGTCCTGAGCCTCTTCTACAATTGTTCTCTGACTCAGCTTCAAATAGTTTCCCAGTTCAACGTGAGAGAGAATTTCTGGGGTTTCTCCTGGAGTTTTGCTCTTCTCTCCGCAATGGTGTAGGGGGACAAGCTTGGTTTTGAGTTATCCAGCCTAGGTGTAAATATTGTACATAAATGTATGTGTTTCAGATATTCATTTTACCTATCATTTATTTATTTTTGTTAGTTCAATATTTAATTTATTTACATTGTCTGTTACATATAGAATTATTTTATCACTATTATTTAATACCTTTAATTGAGACAATTGTAATATTTGACAATAAAACCAGTTTTTCTCTCTCAAAAAATAAATCATTCTTTTGTTAAGTGTAATGAGTAATACTGAGTATTTATCATACATAGTAGTTTACTGGCAATTCTCAGTAACGTAGCGTTTCTTAAAAAAATATATAAATATATATATACATTATTCCTTATCCATGCGGTTAGTTTTAAAATTGAGGAAATATATCGTTCCAATCACGTTAGGATAACGAATGTGATAAATCGCCTTTTTCGGATTCCTTAGTTTTATTAATTTATCAGAAGCATATTTGCAAAATAAAATCTTATTAACTATATATTATATAATATAAATCTTATAAATCTAGGGCTGAGAGAAGTAAAACGTCCTAGGAATAAAATATTCACAATGGGGAAGTTAAAAGTAAAACGTAATATTATAAGTACGTTTTTGGTTCTCTGAAAATTAGCTACATTCATATTCGTTACTATAACGTTGTGACGACATGCATATTCTACAATTTTCAATGTTTCGTAGTGACAACATCTCAAAACATAGGATTTTTTTTTTGATTGATGATTGCCATGAAAATGTGTTCTTTTAAATAAAAACAAATTAATATATTACTAATCATATAGAGATTATTGGAAAAAAAAGGAAAAGAAAAAAGTTTCACTTTGATGTTGATATTTTGTAGGACTTTTTGATCGAAATTCTACGTTATGTTTAGAATTAATATACAGTAGCAATAAAAGAAAATATATACATAATTAAAGTAAATCATTACTGTTGAAAGACAGGCAGTTGAAAGACTTAAAACCTTGAAGAATTAACGTATAAATCAAATCTATTGAATAGGCGACCTGATATTACTTATTCATACTTTTTTGCTTATTCGTATGGCGTTTATATTCGCAACCACTTCATCTACCAATTGCTGCAATTGATTACCAATAGCACCATATAATGTCTCCCTGCTCACCAGATAATACAGAAGCTTTCGGTTCTGTAATATTTTATAATAACGATGATAGCTTATAATGTTACGTGATGGGGCCAATTACTTAGCTGACTGCTCTAGTAAACAATTTCAAACAGGCTCTATTAGTGGTATGTTTACGCCCAACTAATAACGTCAATGTAGATTAGGCCTGGCGTACTCATCTGAATATGCTCTGGAAAGTCCCGAAGGCTTGTAAACTGGTTTCGGATTATAGCAGAGCATCCCTGGATGTGGAAATGATTGTGGGAAATTTCGCACTCAACTGTTTTTTTTTTGTTTTTTAATTTCAAGCTTTGGCGACAAATCAAAAATATTAATATGAAATGAAGGTATTATATAGTATAACTCAGAGTTAAAGGACGCTATGTCTTATTTCTGTAACTTTGCCGGAAAGCAGTTTAAACAGATGTTTTCCTCCGAATGAAAGTGGACTTAGTGTTCTTTTAAAAACCCGTAACCCCCTTACTATTGATCTGGGACTTAGCAGTTTTCTATGTTATTAAAAAAAAAAAATCTTCACCACTACAACATATAAACAGTCTTTGGTTGCAGCAATTTATAAGCCACTTCATAAATACCGCATACCGGTATGCTTCAGGAGGATCTTCAGATATCGAGTGTTAAGGCCTCATCATAGCAACCTTGAGTCTGCTGCGGCGCCGGTTCGAATCCGAATGAATCTTGGTCTTCCCACTCTGGTTAGAAAAGGTTGGTAACCTGTAGGAATAGCCCATCCGGGTTTCCTTGATAGGAGTAGGAAATGACGAACACAAAAAAAAAAATATCAATAAATTAGAAGGTTTTCAGTTTAGATTAACATAATTGCATTTTCTAGGAATTCTGTTTTGACAGGATTATTTTTATTCCCGATAGAATTTTCAAAAATTAATTTTTGCGGCCAGAAATGGCCGTGAAACAAGGTTTTGTGGCTAATTCAGCAAAAGATTTTATAAAAAATAGCTGACTAGAAGTATCATATGATTATCAAAAAGTATATATATATTTCTAAGATCTATATTTTCAAAATTGAAAATGAGTATCTACATTTTATATATATATATATATATATATATATATATATATATATATATATATATATATATATATATATATATATATATATATATATATACAAGTTTACTGATTTAAAAAAAATTAATTTTCTTGTAGTTTCAGTTTCGTTAAGCCTTTTATTTTTATTATTATTCAGTTTCAAAACAACAAAGATTTGCTAAGATTTTCTCTAATTCACCATTTTTTATTTGTCAACTATTTTTAACTACTTCAACGAATTTAATTCAAAACATCCGAAAATGTTTTTTTTCTTATTAATGGATCAGTTGAATTTTAATCTAAATTAATTTGATATTATCTACTATATGAGGGAGGGAGGGAGGGAGAGGAATTTTCTGCCTTAATTTTACCCCGCCATCCAGAGTTACATTAGGACTGACAAGTTTTATCATTTTACTGGAAAACGGAGGGTCTGAGAGAAAAATGTTACGGGATAATATTGTAGAACGTAAGGTTTCTTTTCAGAATATGCCCAATAATTGACACTGACGCCGCATACCCGCCTGACGTGAATCCAAACTTATTTCGGCTACAAGAACATGATACATGATTTCTACATATTTTACACTCCTTCATAAAAATATTATCGTTCCGCTAAGTGCATTATTTTTCATAATCAATGCATCATACGATTTAACTTGTATTACCCTTTAAAATAGTGTGCATATAGGGTTCATCTGCGAACCTCAAAGTTCGGAAACGTGTCAGGCACGTACGAGGTGTCAAAGTTTCATATAATCGGCATTTTCTAGGATAAAACGTTACGCTCTACAATTTTTTTCCTCTGTCATTTTTCTCTCAGACCAACTGTTTTGCCATAAAAAGCGTTTGAGCCATCTTAAACTGATGTCATTATGTTACGCCAGTACTTTGAATAAGTTCATATTTTTTGAGCTCAGGAATCAAAACGTTTGAATATAGGAATGGATCAAACGATAAAGCCAACATTAATAATTGTTTAACTACTTATCTGATATTCTCTGAAATAATATGAGTCTAATAATTGAAGACCGGGCAAAGGAGGTATAAAAACGTTTTGTCAATTTCTAAGCAACAGACACTTTATTAACTATTGTCAAGAAGGTAAAAAAGAGGTTATCTATAACCATATAGATGGTTGACTTGTCTCAAGAGCGCTACAGTGGTGTTACACACAATCTAAATTAGGAAACTAAACGAAACGCAGGAGCAATTAGCCCACATAAATATTTATTTTTTGAAATCCCTACTGTCTTATGGTTGTCGTGATTATACGCTATAGAACATTAAAAATATGTTAATTTTATTTTTAATTTATATTATTTTTATTGTTGTTTGGAAATTGAATGTCAAGTCAGATATGGCCTTCTGATATTCATCAAATTGGCTGAATTACGATAAATATTTCATGGATTAAAATTAAGCATGTTAAATTTTTAAAAACTAATAAAAACATTATTTTAATGAATAAGTTTAATATATGAAGATTCCACAGGAGATAGGGAAATAGTCACCCAAAATGCATTTCTAGAAAGTCGTGTTTTAAAGTTTGGAGTTCTATTAAGTCTACGTATAATCTTGAAACGCTCATAACTAAGCTACCATTCACAATACTAGCTGTTTCTTTTTACCGTCTTATTCTACTGGCCGATGTGAACATATTGATGTGTATTACTTCATTTGGATAAAAGCAAATGTGACTCTCCCCCTTTCCTCCGTGTATTCTTCATATATATTTTATAATTGTACCATATTTTTTTTAACTTCTTATAAGATAACATTAATTAGCTTCATGTTAATGTGAATGTATAACAATGGACTGCTCATACAAGGCACGACCAAAATATGCCTTATTTTAAAAGTATCCAAGAATTGAATAGTATGATCCATAGCCTGCCACTTCATGAAATTTGGTTTATTATTTTCAATAATATACCTTTGTAATCGACCAAGAAAACAAATTTTGTAACCCCCTCTTTTTCAAAATTTGAGATTTTACGTTTCAAGATACGTAGAATCCAAACATCGAATAAAAAAAATCCGGCCATCTTCCGTACGCCGTCCAGAGCTTTTCTCCGAGACTACTTGACCGAATTTCTTGAGATTCGGCAACAAGGTCACGGGGCATCTCAGGGTAATCCTCGGTACTCGACATTACCACCGGTCTCTTTGTTTTAAAACCTGGCCGATTAGAGATTTTATAAGCCCATAACTCGGTTATTTATAAAGATATAGGGAAAATGTTAGGTACTAGGCATTAAAAAAAAAAAATTACAACAAAATATCTCTCAAAATGTTTTTGGTTTATTATTTTCAATCGACCTTTGTAATCGATCAAGATTTTTTTTTTGTAGCTTCCCTCAAATTTTGAGGTTTTACATTCCAAGATACGTAGAATCCAAATATCGAATAAATAAAAATCCGTCTTTCAAAATTTTTGGGGGGTTTTGTTATGATCAATCGAAAGGTGGTGAAACTCCCTGCAAAAGCAAAAAAAAACTTTCAAATCGGACCAGTACTTGCTGAGATATAGCGTTATGAACTTCATTTAGCTTTTTGGTATTTTTTTTTCTTTTCCCACTGAAGTGCGCATCCAATATTTTCCTCTGCACTAATTTACCCTCTGATTACATGTCCTAATCCTCAGCCTACTTGCATTGACACAGTTTCTTCTTATCACTCTCAGTTCGGCATTCTCACGGCGATCATCTTGAATGGTGAGTGCCTACTGCTTAATTTCTTTGCTGAACTTTATAGATATATTTTATAAAATATTCTGCACATGTTCCTTTCCCGAAACACCCCAAATGCTCGTTTGAAAGATGTAATTATCTAAATTGTAAACCAAAGCAATACGGAAAGTCTTGTGAATAGACAGACAGATATTTTTGAAATATTAATATTTAGAAATAAACCATTGTGTAATAATGTGCAACATTTTTTATCGTATTAAGTTAGTTGACTAGATATATCTTTTAAACAACCAGCGTAAATTTTTAATTCAGAATAGATGGATTTGATTTTTAGAATCAAAGGTTAACTGATTTAAGTACTTTTTGAAATATTCGCAAACACTCATAGTTACTTGTGTGTTGCTGAGAAATATTTAACGATTTATGTACGGTGAAGAGATTAGATTATTTTTTCACAGATAAGTAATTCTGTTCTTAGAAAATTATTGTTATAACTTGGATTCATATAAACTATTTAAAGTATTTTGATTTGGTTTTATTAATTGTGGGTATTACTTTTGAAATGTACATGTATATTTAGATTTTGCCTTAATCTGTTATATTATGATTTTTACGGTCACTGATACATCATGATCCTCTCCCCTCTCCTCTCTCTCTGGAGAAGAATACGTTTAATATTATAAATGAGTAATTTTTAAAAATGGAGAAATAAAAAGGGTCGAATTTTTATTCTAGTTGTTGTTGAAATTTTAATCGGATCTTGAGTAACTCTGTACTATAAGCACTTGGCAAGGAACTACTGTTCCTTGACCGACGGTAATTCTTGGAGGTCAGGCCAGAATCACGCACCACCGCCAGGCTTTTTTCCGTAACCGATTGAAGGATCTGTTACCTACTTTAGAAGATGGCAGGAGTAGGTTCTTTCTCAGCCAGAGTCGATCTATCGTTGATATGAGAGAAAATAAATTTTCTGCTCCCGCCGGACACGAACCTGGGTGAAGCCGGGAGTTTCCTGTTAAACTTCTGTGCCTTACTCATTGAGCTATTTCATCCTTCTTTATCTTTTAAATATATTCACTGTGATCTTTTTATTTAAATTACAAATAAATTTGTAAGTACCGTTTTTAATGTATGGCCGTACTCATTAACGCCGAAGACCTCCGGTAGTGGCTCCAACACGCCTCAATGTGTATTTGTTTTTATGGTTCTAACGGAATATTCCAATGTTAATGATATATTGTTCATATGGAAGAAGAGTACCACAATAAGAAAAAATGGAATTTTACGGGAGAAGTGTTTGAAGTGTGCCTATTTAGGTTTATCGCTGTCCCTCAACTCACTGATATATTATCAAGTCGGACATTTTCTTGGTCAATAATACTTACCTGCAACAACTCGAGAGAAACATGTTATTATGAACAGAGTGCTGCCCAATTGTATTGTTTTGCTACCTATAAAGCATACTTAATACATCTCTATAGACAATTTTTAATGCTTATAATAAATGTTATATGATTTAGATAAATCTAAAATACTTAGTATATATAATTTTGTCATAAATATTGTATGATTTCAATAAATCTTAAGTATATTGATTTTTTTTTTTCCTTACGTACTTACTGATTTTCTCAAAGAGCAAAAAACTTTTTTTAACATAAATTATGTTTTCTCTTATTCTTACAGAAGCAAAATATTGATACTTTTTGGCAACCTAACTTGTATAAAAATAATTCATTATTTTCTTTATCAAGACAGTTTTTATTAAGTCTCTAATAAGAGTTTGACCGAAGGGAGGAACTGAAAAACTGACATTTATTCTCAAAGAAATATACGTCACTGGAAGCTTTCATAGCAAAAAAAAAAAAAAAAAGCATAAATTTTGTATTTTGCCACTCTTACTCTAAATGATCGGTTTATATTTGGATAATATTGGGATGTAATGCACTTCCCAACTTTTCAATGGATGAGTTCTACGCTATACTATTCTGGGTACCTACAATTTTTTTTCTTGCATCGTAGTTGTTTTTAATTATGACAGTTACTTTATCCTTAGCTGTCCTACTTTTTTTTTCTTTTTTTTTTTGCAATTTGTGCATTTTTTTTTTTAATATATGTGCGTATTGAACTTTATTTTAATTTTGACAGTAATAATACTTATACAAAAAAATTGATCCAGCTGGTGCATTAAAAAAAAAAATAAAAATCCTTCAATTCTTTGAAAGATTGTATGAATATCCAAAGCATAGAAACAAACAAAGCTTAAAATCTGTGTGAATGTAGCTTTTCAGGATATCAAAGAAGCTCTTTACATTTTGCTTTTAACTTTCCCTTTGCGAATTTTTTTTTTATTACATGGCCCTTTTACTCCTTTGACCCGTAGATTAGTGTTTATAAGATTTTATTTTGCTATTAATGTTCTGGTAAATTATCAAACTAAGGAATTCGAAAAATCCCGTTTTATGTGCTTATGATCTTTGAAGTGTGGTACTTACATTATACTTCGGTCCACAAGGCTTATAGCCTATGCTGCTGATATCTTTTCACAAATATCTCGATAAAAATAGTTAATAGATTTGCATTACCTCTCATTTTTAATAAAGAAAGATATCTTAGAAAGATTATTTCCTGTGACTCCCGGAAAAACCTTTGAGTTGGAATCGATGTGTTTGTGCTAGTGTAAAAACCGGGCTCCCCACCATCTTTGTTGCAAGTTAGTTAGTCTTTGCTCATGTGTTCTCAAGTTCATGGCAGCTCCTCCAGAACCAACGGATATCCATAAGATGCCTTATCGCTGTGATTCGTCTTGCAATGGTATGCGATATAAATCTCTGTAATTTAATATTGATTAACATTTCAATATTAGTATTTAACCGTATGACATAACTTAATGAGATATAAGATTTACGACTATAAAGGATAATTATTTTTGATAACATTTAATTATATAATGAACGTTTTTTGTAGATCAATGGCTGGCTAATAAATTTACGAAAAAATATATAGTAATTTAAAAATCACTTGTGTTGAGAATGTAAAAAAAAAAAAAAAAATATGAATTTGCGTTGAGTGCGAGCTTCTTGATCTCATGCGAATTTGTTTAATCATACGTTTTAATTATTTTTTTTATTTACGTTGAATTCTGAGATTTTTTTCATTACTTAGAAATAATATCTCTGACGTTTCATCAAAATAGATTTTATAGTATAGGAGAACGGTGGATAAAACCAAATTTTGGATAAACATTAGTCTGTGATGTTTTCAGCATTTGAAAGTGATCCGGAAAAAAATAAAAATAGTCATATATTCATATAGATATACATTCATAGTATTAATAATCATTGCTATGAATTTTTGAATCAATTACAGTTCTGCGAAGGAAAAAATCAAAATTATTATCTTTAATTCTTTATAAAGTCCATAATTTAATTAATAAAATAATTTGTTAAAATTAATTTTTGTTACATTTCTTGTATGGAATGGTTTGGTGCCGTCCAAAATGGTTACATTCTTAAACCTGAGTCTCCCAGATGCGATATAGATAGTGTGTTTGTCCAAATTCGATATATCGTTATTGACATCGATTATCTCTATCTATTTAACTATGTATGTTTCTGATTTCAAATCGGCTTAAAAGTAAATCTGCTTTGAAAAAGCTAAAGGGCGTATGACACTTTGAATAGTTGGAAGACGGTGAATCTCAAAATCTCAATTTAGATTTTAAGGTAAACTATATATGCGAAGTGAAGTGATCCTGATTATTTTAAGATATTGTTTTTCATGTTTTGGAAAATAAATAACAATATTTTAATTCTCTTTTGCAACATTCATCTTTCAGTTAGTTGCGCAAGTGGAGGAAGGGATAGGATCGCCCGCCCTAAATCTCACTTACTAGGTGAGGCCCACTACAGAGATCTTATATATTCTTTTTTTTATTGAATAATAACTTTATTGATAAAAAATTAACTTTGTCTGCAAAAACTAAAGGTTACCTATCAGAAACAATTAAATTTGACTGTTTTTTGGGGTGAGAGGAGTAAGGCTCAAAATTATATCTCCCGTCCCCCAAATGGTCTAGTTACGTCATTGATTCCAGTGAAAGGTTTGTTGAAGTAGACATACTCGGTTTTGCACTTTATCGGCTCATTTCCTTAAGTTCGGTTAAGCTTTAACCGAAAACGATTTATTCGAGACCTATATTTAATATTCTACCAATCATGCAATCTACCAAGGAACAACCCTCCCCCGTCAAAATTTGGGTATAGTACTAAAATCGAAGATCGAAAAAGGTTTCATAAGTTCATATCTCGGTCATTTATAAAGATAGAGGAAAAATATAGACTATTTAAGAATCATTACACCAGAGCCTAATAAAAAAATTCAAATAATTGATAAAACATTATTTTTTATTTTATAAAACTAGTTGGAAATAATTAACCATAGAGTAATAATTTGCAGTTTTTTTATATCAACACCCATTCATTGATTCCTGTTCATGCTCTGGTGATCAGAAAGGAGTTAATATATTAGCATTATCCTTTTTATTTCAAAATTTACCCTTGTCATTTTGTAAAGTATTTAGGCCTGTAATAATCTATGTTCCTGAATAGAATTTGGAAATGTGACCTTTATGATAGCAGTGACAAAATGCTACGTATGAGCCAATGGATATTCTTTGTATATCTTTTAAGTCATTTCCATTCCAGTATTACTGAACGGAGAATATGCGGTTTAATAATTTTAAATATACACTTTAGAAATATCTATTTCCTTAGTTGATATTTATAATTATGTTTTTGTTGTTTTATTATTATTAAGATAGTATTAGTTTACAAGTTTTCTTTTATTATTCGTTTCTCTATAATTATGTATTTAGTTTTTCTCTGTAATGCAATTAGAAATCTGTCAAATTTATGAGGACATAAATTGTCTAACCTTCTATGCTTGCATTACCTGGATAGACGTATCAGTGAAGGGGAAATAATCATTATTCTCAATAAACGGTGGGTAGTTTTGTAAGTAATGAGTATTTTGTGGCTTTGCAATTATCTTTGTCCTGGAATGTGTCTTTTAAATTCATAGTCATCCGGAAATCCCTTGGCTGAATCTTTTATGCATTCTTTACATAAGTACTTTGCAAGATGGAAGGCTAAAAGTGCATACCAAGTTGTGCACAAATGCATAGTGCAAACATGAAAACCTGCTAATTCCACGGTCATCATTGATTTCATAGAAACACACTAGGGTGCTTTGTTGATTCAAGCAATTAATAACCTCTCTTCACTTACAACAAAGTTGGGATTCTAAAGAACCGATAACATTTTTTATAGATTTATTTACTATTTATTAGTTGCACGAAAAAATGGCTTTCGCGATCATATGCCCTTTTTTCGGGAGATTTCATTTTTGGAATTTTTTTTGTTCATTTCGTTTCTTATAAAAGTTTCAAAGTCGTCTCATAATTTATAAAGTTGATAGAACTGTTTTTATGAAAAAATTGTAGACACTATTTTTTCGATTAAGATCCAATGGTGGTTCAATATGGATTTTCTTTCTTGTTCTTGTGACTTTTTTAAAGAAAAATGTTGACATACCGATCGTCTGTGTTGCTTACTTTTTAACAAAAAAATAAATAAATAAAGACTTAGTTTTTATTTTATTACTACATTTGATTCTATTTTGAGTATTACTGAAGGCATTTTGTTATTTATTTAGTTTTCTTGATTTGAATGGTTGCTTGTTCGTTTTGTTTGAAAAATACTGAAATATCTTCATCAAGAAAAAGAAAATTGTGCATTTGTGTCTGAATAAAATAGTGTTTATTATACCGTTGTTTTTTTTTCTTTTTCATTATACCTTTTGAAATTTTAACGTGGCCCGGGTGACGGTCAAGAATGACATAAAATGGTGGTAACTATTTATTAAATGCCGACGTTTTGACTCACATTGTAGGTCTTCATCAGTGCTTAACCTCAAACAAGTAGGCGGAAACTGAGTCGGCATTCAATAAATAGTTGCCATTATTTTATGATGGTCTTTGCTGACACCCGGATCCTCTCCTTAATTTATCACCGAGGTCAACCATCAATTCATTAAATGATATTGAAAATTCATTTTCTTTATTTTGTTTGGTCTGTGAAAGAAAACTACCTATTTTACAATCTGCAATCGACTGTCGTCTAAAATTAAATGTTTTTATTATCAGGTGATACAAATTATCGAGGGCCAATACCGAAATAAATTATTCCATTTATTTAAAGATGAAGTTGGTCGGGAGGTCCGGTCAATAAAGAAAAAAAAATATTTTTCATTAACGGTATTAACGGTTGCTTTAAATTACACCAATGTTCCGTACATTGTTATTTCATATACAAAATTTTGTAAGGTGATTCCTGTAAAAATTTGTTTCGGGCGGAGATCCTTTTTCTCCTGTTCTAAGTTATAACTAAACAGATTTAAACATTTTAAAATTACATAAATGAAAACGTATTCATACATTTTTGAATTTGCTACAAATTCCAATTTTTTAAAGAAATAAAATCAAATTTTCCGCCGTCTTTATAGTATTTTTTTTAAAAATCTCTGCAATTTTGGTCCGCAGCAAAACTTCATCCCCTTCAGCTTCACACGCAAAGAAGTCTGTCAGGATGTGCGTCAAAGGTAACTCGCAGGAGACACATCGAGACGGTGTTCCCCTCGTTGTTAGGTAAGCGGGGGTGACATATAGTCTTTAGGCGGATTAGCATTATCTCATCTCTTATTGACAGATGTAGGTCATCGCAGCTAGACAGTGCATGAACTTTAACTTTAACTCTTCACACCTTTTCCTTATAAACATTTAAGTTTATTTAATAACAATAGATTTTGAGTATAAAAAACACTTTTTTTTTTTTTAATCGGTAACTTAATTTCCTTAATATTATCGTGATGCCGCATCATAATTTCTACTCTTTACTATCCCACTACATTTTAATGTCTTCCAGAAGGAAGCTTCAGTTGTTAAATTTCATGCAAAGAAAATCGGTAATAAACAAAAATATCTTGAATTATTAAATAATCAATAGCGAGGATTATCTTGGTTCTATAGAATGTTAAGCGACCCGCATTTATGTGCACTTGTGACTTATATTGCTTCAACTACCCTTCAAGGATATCAAGGCTTTAGTTGAAAAAGGAAAACACCTCATCACAAATGTCAATAATTCCTTTCAAACTGCGTTCACCTATCATTTACTTTATTTTATTGTCATTCTTTCGATTACAAAACTTCACATGGAATCGTGCTGTTAAATGTTGCTTCAGTCCAGAATGATAACTCCGCTGATTCATTTTAAATCCTGGCTAAATGGTATTGAGGAAGCAATACTACTTTTTTATGAATTTTAACTTATTACTTATTTGGCATATCTCATAAAGTTTAAGAGACCATTTGATCTTGATTGCAGTCTTGCAGCCTCAATTATAGTTTCTAAAAGAAATTACTATTGCTGAGGTGGGTAATAGTTTACTTTAATAGGCGTCGTTCCATGCATTACCCCTTTTTTTTAAAATCCTTAATGGCGTCTGTATATAGTTTATTTAGATAGATAGATAGATAGATAAAAGAACTTTATTCTGGGACTAGGTCTCTTAAGAATAACATGAAGGAACAAATAAAACAGTAACATTATCTGGCCATAAGACTATAGAATACAGACCAATTAATTTTTGCAATATCTTCTGTAAAATAAATAAGCAAATAAATAAGTTTTTTTATCGAAAAATATAATTAATTTGAGCAAAACAAAAAAAAGAGAAAAAAAAAACAAGAAAAAAGTAAAAAAAAAAAACAGAGAAAATGAAAAATACAAAAATAATGAATTGATTAGCAAAGTTTGTATATTAAAAAACTATTATTCACTTCTGATCCAGATGTTAATCCTAAACTGAAATTTCGCAATTAGAGAGCATCATTTTGGAGAGAAAGAAGGTGTTGGAAAAGGAGGGATTTGAATGAGGATAGAGAAGAAGCATGCCGCATATTAGAAGGAAAGGAATTCCAAAGGGTAGAGGAGTGGGCGAGAAAGGAGCATTCGAATGTTTTGGTTCTGTGGGAGGGAGTATGGAGGTCAGAAAGGCGAGATCTTGTTCTTGTTATTTACGTGTGTGTGTGTGTGTGTGCGTGCGTGCGAGCGAGCGTGCGTGCGTGTTAAGACCATCGGAACTTTTTATAAAGATCCAGATTTACAATTTTATGGCGTGTTTTACTTTTAACAAATTATCTTCATGAAAGACTCCTCGCCATCTTCTTTCTTTATTTTTTTTTAATTTTTAATTGAAAAATAACGCAAGCTGTCACACTCAAAGGCGCTAGATATTCGGACTACAAGCATCCATTGACACCATGTATGTAGACTGAAGGGAAAAAAAAATAATGATAACAATTAGTAAAATAATATATGTGTATCACAAATAAAAATAAATAGACAGATAAATTAAATAATAGCAAAATAAGTCAGCATACAAGATAAAGAATATTAAAGTTAAGAAAAAATAAATCATCTTGAACACATTCATACCTATGTACAATTTTCCCTCGCAAAATCTTTTTTCCTGCTTTATTTAAGTGCAATTTTATGTGTTTTAACGTAAGAAATCTGCATGATAGCCGTCCAAAGTTGATTTATTTTCTACCTTACTGTTCTTAACTCGCCATTAAAAAAAAAAAAATTAAGCATAAAAGACGTTCCACATGCCTGATATTTCACAGTTTTATTGTATACATAGCGCAACCATATATTGTCGCGGTGTAAGTGATATGTGTGGATATAAAATAAATGCCGTGGACGCAGAATCAAAACTTCCTAAATCCGAATTTTTTAATTTAGAGATTTTCATTTAGATTTATTATTTCTACGCTTTTGATTTCTCTTGGCAAAACCGCTTATGTCTCATCCAGCTCATTTATTAGTAAAAATGTAAATGGTGCGTTAATTGAAAATGTATTGGTTTTTTTTTTTTTTTTTGTTTCTCCCACATATTTCTCTTTGAAAATTGTTTTTCTTTCTTGTGTGTGCAAGAATCATCTGGAAAACCCAGTCATGTAGGTTTCAAGGTCTATATAACTTGTTAATAACGAGTGATGTAGGACATAATTCAGTGTCAAGTCAGCTATTTCTGTTCACATACTGAATTATTGATTTAAAAAAAAAATTATTACCGGTACGACTGTTTTTTACATTTGTAAATTGCCTTGGTTTTTTTCAAATAATAATGAACCTACCGTATCTATAAATCTAAAACAGTCAGGAATTACAGTTTGTTTTTGTTTTATTTTTTATTTGATTTATATATTTTTAAGTACTCTGCAGTATTTAATAGGAAAAGTGGTTTCAATCAAATGCTCTGAAACTTTGCCGAGAGCTGAAGCTTTTGACATTCTGAGAAAAATTGTCCGTGGGAACAAAAACATTCTATGACAGGATTTTGAGTCCTTCGTGAATTCAGATCTCATTTTAGCCATACTGAGATAGTAGCACATCGGATACTATTACGTATTCAACGATATATTTATTTCAATGCTGGTTCAGATTTCTATATACACCCACATACACTAGTGATATGATATATATGCATTTATGAACATTTCTTAATGTGGTATTATATTGTAAAACTTTAAGTGCCAGATTTTTTATTTTGAGTATATCTGTTTGTTTCACATTGGAAATATTTCTCTTTGAACCAATTTAAAGCAGAACACCTCAAACATCATTTACCTTCCCGTATCCCAAGTCACAAAATTATCCGTCCAAAGTTTTATCGCTCTTAATAGCATTACACTAATCAAAAATAATATTAGTATAGTGCTACCAAACTATGAAATAATATTTTTGAATTTGTTTTACCAAAATATAACCAAAGGTGGGCTTTTAACCAAAGGCTTATAGGCCTCAAAATACTTATCCCATGGTTTGGCCATCATTACATTCCCTTATGCTTTAAGTGCATTTTCTTGACAGTAGATGGCTATCTAGAAGATAGTTTGAGGTAAGCAACTTCAAGTGTTTTCTGCATTTTAGTGAATCTAGGAAAGAAAAAAGTTAAGAGAATGCGTTGTGTCCATTTGTTTGTCATTATGTATACTTTTATGATTAAACAATTTGAATTAATTTCGTCTTATAAATAAGTGAAGCGAAACTACTTTAGTAGCAATATTTATTGATCTGTAGTTATTTTTAAAATTGCTTCTCAGTTATTCTTGATCTTTCCACAGTTTTATTGATTTTGAAAGTCAATAATAGTTTTTCGCTCAAATACGTGCTACCGAGTATGGATTAAATACGTTTACTTACTATTGTGAAATCGGTTTGGTGATAATTATAGAAATATGTAATCCCAACCTCCATATACCTTTTTTTGTTTTCGGAATCGCACTGAATTTGGATTCCAGTTGTAAATTTTCATCAACAGTTTCAGTAGCAATCGACAAAGGAGGTGTAAATGATTTCAATTCATTTTCACATTTCTTGAAATCCAAATCTTTTTCTAGCAATTTAATTTGGTCGAGATATTCCGGAAACTTCAATCATGGCGATTTTTTAAAATATGACTATACTAATTTTTATTTTGAATTTATTTTTCCCTGTTTGAAAATATTACCTAAAAAGGCGGTAACCACTTACTGTTTGCCTTGTAGGTTGTTAAGTTGACTATAGTGCTGTGTAATAACAACTGCAAAATCTTTTATCCATTGATCGTATTTTAATAATTTGGGATTCTGAAAAAAATCATAATTTCGTTCAGCAATTAAAAGAGTTATTTTAAAACTTTATGACTGGAAAACAATCGAATTTCACTTACTAGACCTTCTAATAATTATCATATTTTTTTTTTTTTTTACTTATGCAGTAACTCCTTTAATAATAACGGTCACAGCATAAGCTATTCCTTCGTTTATTTATGTTGTACAATGTGGGGGAAAAAAAATATGATATTATTTTATTATTTTAAGACTAATTAAGGATTGGGACCAATGCTAGATCCGCGTTATATCCGAATCCGGATCAGTTCCCCCGGTGGGTCGCATGCTGCTCACTGGCCACGTATTTGCCATGTCTGCGTTATGGTGTTCTTGTTCTTTTAATGGAGTACCTTGGTTGGCAATAGCCCGCTTTGCTACAAAAAAAAATTCTACAAAGTTAGTTTTTGATAATTCTGTCAAAGTTTATTTTTTATGACAGAATTTCAGAAGCATCAAGAACTAACAGAATATGTGGACTAAAGCGGAGTCATGCAAGAATGTGTATAGGTACCGAAAAAGTCGTAATAAATTGCTTGTTTGAGTTATAGTCCAGGAAACGATTTTAGGACACAAAAGATCGGGTAATTCTGATTTTTTTCTATCATGTTTAGATATGAATCGACATTATAAATCTAAATTTGCGACCTCGGCTGAAGATCGGAAGTTTTTCATATTCAAGAAATACACTAAAATTTTCGTATAATACCTTTTTTAAGGAAGAGTAAATTTGCTAAAATTTGAGCTCTGTACAATTAATAGTGCCTGAAAAACAGATTTTCAAAAAGTAGAATTTTCTTTTTAAAAATGATAAATCACCATTATGTGACTTTATTTAGGAAAATATCATGGAAACTGCTATTCCTTAGAAGAAAATCATTATTAACTACTTTAATTTCGCTTCATAGTAGTTTATAATGATTTTCTTGGTTAGAGGTATGCAGTTATGCATAATATTTTTCGCGCGGTAGGTAGTTTCTAAGATATTAAGCATTGAATGAAAATTTTTAATGAATAAAATAAACTTCCGTCTGCTACCGAGATCGCAGGTTTAGAATTTTCACGTCGATCCATACCCAGACAAGATATAGACGAATTAGTATTATCCGAAATTTTGCATTTCTTTGCCCGTTTTGTTGCTTCGTTTCTTGGACCAGTTGGACTATACAAGGGTTATGTGATAGAATACTGTATATAAAAAAAGAAGCTTGGAGGTACATTAGTCTGTACCTTGAGGAAAACCACTTTAACTTTTCACTGTGCTATGAAATAACGTTGCTAAATTATATGAATTGATTTTTTATTTTGTCAACTTTGCCTACGGAAATTCTATCGTTAACCAGATTCTCAGCGGATAGAGGAATTTATTACGAACGTTAGCTTAGATAGGATAGGAAACATTTAATATGACTGTTGGACATAAGAAGCGCTTGGAGTTTGAAAAAAAAAAAGAATGTTGAGGTATCGAATATTTAGAAGAAAACAGTATCGAGAAGTTGAATTAGTTACCCTCAAAGACAGCGTTGGAGCTACTTATTTTAATAATGGCTTCATTTATTGACGTCATTATTTTCAAATATGTAGCTAATCTTGAAGTTTAATTTGTATTCAACAGACTAATGTTTAATACATTTTTTTAAGTCTCGTCTTATTTCTTTCTTTTTTTTTTCTTTCAGGTAAGAGAGAATTGATGATTTTCATTTATGCTTGTGCTGATGCAGTAAGTAATTTTATATCATTGTATGTTCATTATTTGAAGGGTGCAACGGAAAAACAATATGACTCCTATCTTCAAAAATTTTCAGGAGAACGAAATTATATCATAAAATTATGTTGTTTTTCTCTTGACCAGCTATTCATTTGCTGTTTAAAAACTTGGCATTTAGACTAGTTTAGAGCTACAATTTCCAAATCAAAACCACAAAAACGGAAAAAATGTAGTTAAACTGTTTTTCCTCTGCACCCTTCATTAAATATTGTATAGAACTCTCGACTGTTCTTGATTCCTCTAAGGAGGCCTATTTAAAAAATAAAATAAAATAATTCTTGAAAAAATGTTTGCAAAAATCCATTCTTCATAATCCGTATGAGCTTAAATACGATCTAAACTAAAACTAAAATACGAAATTTTTACTAATAATCACAGGCTTATAAGAATTAAATCAACTTCTCATAGTGAAATATGAGAAAATAAAATGTTTCACTGCTGTCAAATCGCTTTGAGTTCAATGTTCAACAAATAAAAAAGGGTAGATGAACACTGTTTTTTTCTTCTTGTTGATTGTCTGATTCAGACATCTGTAGATTAGACGGACTTTTTATATTTTTCTTATGCAACATTAATGTTAGATTAGACTACCATCCATTATTGTGTAGTCACGTTTAAAATATGATTTACTAGAAAATTACAACTTTTAATTTCCAACGTTCCTAATTTTATATACCTGCCAAAAATCGGCCGTTTGTGAGATATGCTTGTAACTTCACTTCACAATATCTATCCGTCCAATTTTGTTTGTGGCAGCGGTTTATAGATAAAGGATTTAGAATTGAATTGTAAATAATATTTATATTAAATAAATAAATAATTATAAATACCGAATATTTAATTTTTTTTAACCTCTATTTACTTATTCACCATAAAAAAAAAAAAAAATACTAAACAAAAAATACTTCAGACAATCACTGTAATAAAATAGTCTAGTGTAATCAAATAAAGTTTTGCATTATCTTAATTGCGGTTAATAGGGTATCTGTGTCTAGTCTGGAATGTTTGTATTTTTCCCTTTTTTCATTTATATTTTTTCAAGTAATTGTCCTATTTATTTATTTTTTTTTTCTGTTCTGGCGATAGTAAATATATTTTCTTCGTATTAACCATTTTCCATGATTTATAAAGTAAGGTGAATCTACCAGTTTGGCCATTTAGATAGTTATTTTTAGAAATAAGGCTACTGGGCTTTGATTTAGCTTCAAATTTGCAGTAAATGTTGCTTATACTATCTAGTGGTTTAAGTAGTTTTTATATTCTGAAGTTTTTCTCCTTATTAATTTTATGAGATCCTAAACTTTGTGAAATAAGAAAACATTACATTAATGTGTTTCAAGTAATACAAAATTTGACTTTAATCCAAGAAAAATTGTAAGTTGTTTGTCCATCTTTGATACCATGAGGTGTTCCTAGTTTGTATCAATATTTACAAAATATTTACTATCATCAAATAAAATTTTATTAGTCTGATAAATATAATAATATATAAATATATGTAATATAATATATAAATAAATATATGAGGAATAGCTGATGTAATCATTGGATACGTAAATGGGAAAAATGGTATTTTTATGTTTAATAAAACATTTTTTTTTAAATATAATTAAACATAAATAATAAATTATTAAATTATATTAGAAACTAATGTTCATTGTTTCAGTTAATAGGTGCTAATAAATTACCTATATATTGAAATCATAGATCCTGTCTTGTGCTGGACTCTGGTGGTTGTTGCTGGAAGCACTTGGTGCAGTCTACCGTCACTAGAGTGCGTTCCATGGATTGTTTTCTTTCCTGGAACTTATTCCCTGTTGAATTTCCTTCTTATATTTTTAAATATAATACCCAGATTTATTTTTAAATATAATTTTGGCAAATCGATTATAAAACTTAATGGTCATTTAATTTTTTTCTCCAAATAATATCAATGATGTTATGTTTCTTTGTTTGACACCATTTATCATTCTTGTTTTGCACAATGAAAGAGAATATATATTAGATCTAAAAATAAATAAAAATAGAACAGGATATCTGTTGATTTTTGTTTTTCTTGTGTCCATTTATTTACAAATGTTATCCTGTTAGGCTTGATTCCGGACTTTTCTTAAGTCGGAGAAAAAAGATATATATGTAGAAGATAATTTTGCTTATTTATTCCAATAAATACATTAAATTGGTATACAAATATTATCCGTAGTCATTCAGTCATAAAATAAGCTCGTATACATTTTGTGTTCGTATATTTATTTATTAATTTAGAATGATGAGATAATATTTAAAAATTTACTTTTAATGAGGCTGTAAGCTTTTACCGCACATCTTTAAGTTTTAACCTTCCCTGATTTATTTATATCCACAAGATATAAATAGTAGAAGTTTATAGTCGTACTAAACAATTAATTCTCCGAAAAAAATTGACAAAAATGTCTGAAGATATCTTCAAGTACACTTAAAGAGGTCTTTACCAAGTTTTCTGATTACAAATATGATATAAGAATGCGTTGAAATCAATTATTTTAATGCATTTTTGTAACAATTAAATGCTATTTGTTACCCTTTTTGTAAATTTATTACCCTTTTGATAAAAAGCGTGCACGATTCGAAATCGGCTAATCAAGAATACTGTATTCCCATTTTGATAAAAATTCGGAACTCGAAATTTTAATACGTAATATAGTATTCTCATGGGGAAATGTCGCACAGATATGCAGTTCAGAAAAACCGGATAAAACTACTGTAAATTTTCCAATGAAATGCACTTCAGAGATTACGCTATCAAGATTGTACGTGCTTAACTAAACATTACATAGTGGACTTATACATCAACAGTACTAATAATTTAATTTATAATTTCACGTACATACTCAGAGAAATAAGATTTGGAAAAAATTAATAAAACTGCATATATGGGGTAACTTAATTGTCATTCTGGAAATTTATTTACCAAAAATAAAAAAAATATTCCAATTCCAGACTTAGTTTTCGAAGGGTATTGTTCTTCCTCAATTTATCTTATCTTAATTTATGTAGGTAGCCAAGCTATTTGGTCTTTTACAAGAAAGATAAAGATAATCGTTTATTGAATAATGTAATTTTAGAGGTTTTCGTTATTTAATTTTATTTATTTTTTATTTTTTTAAATTGTTATATATTGCATTGTCAATGCATTGGATTGATGACTATGCTGTGTGTGTAGCAACCCTAGGTATTTTGGCAGCATTGCTGTTAATGAAGGATTTTCTCTGTCTTTCAAAAATATATGTGCAAATTTATAAAGTTTTGATTTTTTATGTTTGCAATATGTGCAGATTTTTTAATATTTTAAAATTATTGAGGGTCATTAGAAAGGAAAAAAATGTATGCCATACATAGAGAAAACAAAAAAGAAAGAAATATTCATTAAAAAAAAAAACATAACTCATAGCAGATATTAATCAGAGAGTAGATAAATAGGTATTCATAAATGTTCTAATATTATTCTCATGTTTAATAATCATAAAAGATCATCATTTCTTGGTTTAATGTTTATATGCTTGCTATTCATCTTCTCAATAACCGAACAATTTTAAAGAAATATGTACTAAAAAAAAAAATGTTTTTTTTTATTCCCTTAATATTCACAAAATAATTAATCATTACAAACTCCTTGTACCTGGCCATTGTCTTGTCAACACCTCGGAAGACCGTGACCACTTCCTGGACCCAAGGGTCAACCCGGTCCCCTGGTTACTCTGAAGGCCATCGGATTGACAAGTTTACTACTTACTACGTCCCTTATGATTTAGGGCCTGGTCAAATCGTTAGCTGTGGTCATCCCATCGTTAGTGGTCAACGGTACTTCACCTTCTACCTTTCGACAAGGGACAATTTCCCCGTCAGTTAGCGATGCTCGGTGATTGTGGTTGTTTTGTTTTATCTGCCATACCTTCCAGTCTCATCTCTGTTTTGCGTTTGCAATTTTCAGTTCGGTCGTGCCCTCGAGGAGAGTTTGTTCGTTGCGGTTCTTGTCATTGTTCTAAATAAGTTCTCGAGCATGATGTGGGACTTGGGTACTTAATTCACCAATATTTTGTGTTACCAACGATAAAACTATATTTAAACGAATTGATTTCACTTAGCAAACAAATATAATTAATGTAGCCTTTTTCCTTGATATCTTCCCGTCTATGTTTAAAGGTTACTTTGCTAAGTTTTGAGGGAACAACCTTTCCAATTTAATTGTATCTATTGTTATGCTAATAATGTTTCGCTTAATCTATTCTCAATAATCGTTTTGAGATTGTCTAATGAAGATAACTGAGGCGTGGTGGGGGCAAATTGTTCTAAGCATCAACAAATTCAAAAATGTTTTTCACACCAAAATTATCTATTTGCTATCTCTAGCCAATGTCGTGCCAACAGATTGAACTCAAGAAATGACCTCTATTCAGTTGAAACAAGTACATATCCTAAAATTTTACCGATGTTATAGCAACATTTATTTCAGTTTACTATATAACCTCAAAATGAGTTTTAAAACTGTCGTAGAAATGTTACATACTGCTTTATACAGGCATGAGGATTGTTTCGATTTGGCCTTCCTACAAAAGCGGAGGTAAGAAACTTCTTGATATTTTATTTAATTTATATATATATATATATATATATATATATATATATATATATATATATATATATATATCCTGATTTTTTTAGAATAAAATCTTTTACTTAAACTTCAAAAACCGAAAAGATTTAGTGCATGAAAAGTATTCAGTCAATTTATTTTTACAAAATAATGTAATATACCTATAAATATAAAATTAAATAATAATAAAAATTGAAATTATTTATGTGTGTAGGTGGTCATTTTTTCTTGAATTGGGAAAAATTTAATTGTTTTCGGTTTACTTTTTTTTTCGTTACTCTAGTTAGGCTAATTCAATTCAAGTTCCATCAACAATTTGAAATTTCCTTGAATATATTTTTTTTTCCAAAGACAATAGGAAGCTGTTTAAGGATTTGGTTTCATATGCTTTAAGGCATGTAAACAATTGATTGAGGGTTTTTTACATTAGAAAAAATATGTATTAAATGTATAAATTTGTAAACAAGTACATCTAGTTTGTCATTTTTTAAGAATTTTCGAGTTTTTAGGATTCTCCTGATAAGTACAACTATGTCAAATCCAAAAATCCATTCGACAAACTACTTGCAATTAAAAATTGTTTACTTCAAGCATAAATTAAAATGCATTTGATTCAATTTTTTTTTTTTTTTTTTTTTTACCAGGCATTCGCTTTGCGACGCCTCTTGGGATGAAGTGTTTTCACTTTTAAATGTTTATTTAATTTATAGATTAGAATATACACACAACCTCTTTTGCACTAAGATTGTTATTTCTATATTTCATGAATTGTCCTGTTTATGATGTGGTTTGTTTTTGAACTAAATTTAGCAATGACATCATATCAGAGAAGCTCTCCACTCCTATTTTTTTTTCAAAGGAGTGAACCGGCCGTAATAATTCTTTGCTTTGTGGTTTAGGGATTTTAGAGTTTATAGCAGTTTTCTTATCCTACGTTGATACTGTGTAATCCTGCGATTTAAAGGCTCTCATGTTTGTTTTCTGAAACATACGTTTGCAGTTTTGTTTCGTTTGATTAATTTAAGATTGTGAAATTTATAGTAATAGTCAAAATTAGGTATTTATTAAGTGAATATTTTTTTTCAAGTTGTTTTTTTTTTTTTTTTTTTTTTGTGGTACTAAACTTCTGATATAATATAGAATATATAGAATCTCGTAAATAAAATATTTTTAAACAACAAATTGCACGGAATTTGCTAAGTAATGGCAATTTTTTTTTGTTCTAATTTTTTTTAAATTTTATGGTTTTTGAACTAGTCACTGGATTTCGCTGCCATTCAGCCATGAAAATAGTTTTCTTTCAAACACTTACTAAATGCTTTATGGGAATTAATAAAGCATTTCTCTAAAACTGGAAGTTTAAAAAAAAATCTATTTTATCCTGCATTTTCCCACGTTCCAATCACCTAATATAAATTATTTCGTCCATGAAATCTACCTAGCATATAATAAAATGGCACATACAAGACGCGTGTTTCATATATTTTCTCATATGTTAATTTTTCGTAACATTATATAGTTATGATATTATAGTTTGACACTCATGATGTCACTTAAAAAAATAGGTATCTACTAATAGGATTTTATGTAATTTTCAAATTAAAGAAACTGTACTTTTTTTCTTAAATTTAATCTCCCTTTGATTTTTTTCATTTTCATACTAATAGATATTCTTTTCTATCATTAACTTTTACCATATTTATTATTTTATTTGTCTATTTTAGAATTTATACTAAGAAAGTACAGCAAGCAAGCCTTCATATGGGATTTATTTGATACTATATCAACTTATTTTATTTTTTTGTTCTCTGTTGTTTGGTCCCTTTACAAATATTTCTATTCTCGAAGTATTTTTTAATTGATTAAAATTTCTAAATTTGTATTGAAAAACATTTCATCCCAAATAAAAACAATGTTGATGGAATTGAACACTTAAAAAAGACTTAGTTAATATTAACTAAAAATAAAATAATATTGGATTTTTATGTGATTCCATCTACCTCTCCATATAAATATATATGGATTGTGATATATGAATGTCATGTATATCTCATTATATTAAGATTGTATATATTACGTTACATCTTTAAAGAGAAGATAGAAGGGTAGAGCTTTTATTTTATATTATATAAATATTGAATTTTTACCGTTTCAGAAATAAATATAATTTAATTATTACATATGCAAGATTATAGTGTCAAGCTTGTAAATATATTTAATTACATGGTTAGATGTTAAATAACAGCATAGAGTTGTTGCAACTGACATAAATACAGTTCCAATTGTTCGTCCTCACAATACGAGATGGCAACTGGCGCATTGTGTCAAGGAGAAAAGGATTCCATTCTATAGTTGACTATTATCAAACATTATACTTACATGCATGGATTTCACATATCTCTTCCATTAAGTTGTCTGATGTTACTCACACTCATTTATTCCATTGCTTAAATTCGTCTGTGCAAATAATATATTTGCATTGTAAATATTAATTTCGATAGTTTCATTTTTTTTTTTTTTAATATTTTTCTACCAAATAGAATTATGGTCTGATTGGGTTGTGTGTGGAAAAAAACCCGACAGCATTGTTTTTTTAAGAGTGCCGTTTTGATATGATTATGGTTTGCGAGGAACTTGGTTTTATTCAGAATACTTTTTTAAGCATAATGCACTAGTTTTTAACTTTTTCGGCAAAACCCCCATTAGAAAAAAAATAAACCAAAAAATGAGTAAGAGGTGCCATCATAGTGTTCAGCATTGCGATATACATTGTATAATCGATTCTGTCAAACACGCCTCTAATTACTTATTTCTGAAATAGCTCTAAAACTTCGGCGATTCGGCAAAACCCCACAAGTCAGGATTTTTTCTAGCAACACCTCCAGTCCAATGCATTTTCACAGCCAGAGAAGAGGGAAAATGCATTTTTTGTTTATTTTTCTACAAAGTATTTCATTTCTATAAAATGAAGATATGGGATTTTTGTTTTCTTTTTTTTCCCCCCAAATTGTGATTTCTAACCAGTGAGGTTTTTGCCGGCAACCCTTCAATTTTTTAAAAAAAAGAAGATAAATATGGAAAGCTGAATAATAATACGAATAATTGTTTCTTGGTGATATTTGTATGTATTAAAGAACCATAATTTATTGAAATGTGTGGTTACAATATTTCAGTTTTTTTTCTATTTTAACTAACCAAAAATAATTTTTTTTTTTCTATTTCACCCACATGCATTCTATGTTTAATTGCGAACAAGATTTTAAAAAATGTCATGAAAAATAACGAGATTTTTTGTGTTAAAGTGATTGATATTCTAGTTATTTATGCAAATGTTGACTTGAAATAAAAGTTTAATTATTAATTTGAGTTATGCAAATTTGAATGGAGAATTGATTGGAGTAAACCAGTCAGTAGTTCTCTCGAGGATTTGTGGTTGGATTGAGTTGTACTAGTGATCAGGCTCCCGATTAGAGAGCTAAATGAAGTTGTCCAAACAGTTTAAGAAATCAACGGACACATCTCTTCAATGACAGAGCCACCCAGCGAACAAGAGTTAAGTTCGCGTTAAGGATTCGCCTAGTCACGCAGAAGTATCATTGAGATATCCTGGCTGATCCTGGGGAACAAGAGGTTGGACGGATGGTATTTGGAAAGCGATGACAGGAGTACGTGAGGAGGGGGCATTGGGCCTCTAGAGGGGCGGCTTATGATTGGTTCCTCCGCGGGCCAATGGGAAAGGAGTGGGCGTGGCCATGTCACGTGTGTTCCTCTACCCTCGACTTCTGGTCAGCGGATGGCGGAACGTTTGAAGGTTCGGCGGGCTTTTGTAGCGGATGAAAAATTAGTGGTGAGAGGCAGGATGCTAAGTCGTCTGTCTGGGGAACATTCTTCTGCCATCGGTATCCTGGCCTGGGGGCGGGCATCTGCTGTTTCGAAAAGTATCAAATGTTTTTGCCATGTCTCGTCTTTTCATCGCCTCTTCGACGGAGAACGTTTTTGGTTAAATAACCTGTTATCGCCTGAACTTATGACTGCTTCTATAGTACCGGACTTAATCCCATATCATTTGTTGCTTTACAAAAAGGTAATTAGATAAATTATAACATTCATGTTAAAAGAGTGGTTAGTTTTCAGATTATAAACGAAATTTTAATGAAAAATGACAGCATTCTTAACTCACAATCAGATAATAAATTTAATGATTTAAGTACAGTTGATTACCATACATTACACAATCTAATACGGTCTTAAAGTTTAAGGTGAAAAAGTCTAGCCCATTCATAAAAAAATAACATTAAATATATTTCATTTGGTTATTTAACTTACTTCTCCTCGATTGTGACTAATATTTCAAATATCAATTTAATCGTATGTGCGACGGGTCATAGTTGATCAAGATCCAGTAAACCAGTGCCGTTTTCTATTTTTTGTTCCTCGACGGATTCGCAATGTCATGACTTTTTTTTTTAATTCAATAAATCTATGATTTCATTTTTATTAATATACAAAGACTATTCCTTATAATGTTTAAAAACAAATATCCTTAATGATATGTTCGTTTTTCATTACTCCTTTTATTTATTATGACATCATGAAAATTTAATAAATTAATTTAAAAAAATTATTCTTGTTAGTTTTTGTTTGATGCTTGATCAATTTGAAGCTTTCTCGTAAAAAATGAATGTACAAATGTATAGGTACATTTAATTCATTTATTTTTGAAGGTGTAATTTCAATCCTGAGACAAAACGATATCGAAACTTTTTTAATTCTTTAAAACTCTTCTACTTATATTAATTTAAAAAACAAAACAATTATTTTTATTCATTTATGCAACATTACTTGTATTGGTACAAAAAATCTTCAAAATACCATGTCAATTATTATCGATTGTTTAATAAACTGTGTTATTATCCTGTGTTTTTTTTTATATTTCCTTCTTTTAAGGTTGTATAAATAAGAAAAAAAAATGTAATGTTTTGCTATATTAGTATTGTTGTTAGTAAAACAATAAATGTAAAAAGCAAAATAATAATACTGTTTTCAATTCAAGGAAATACATTAGTATCTAAGCTTTGTAGCCCAAATTTATTATTCTTTTTATACTTTATAATATTGATTTATTGTGCAGTTATTCCGGATAGTTGAGACACTAACGAATGATAAGGATAACTCTATATTGGTACATATTTCGAGGAAAAAAGAAATCAAAATCGTCAGAATGAAGTAAAATTTAACCGTTTTATGGGAATGGAGCATATACATATTCATATATAAACAGGACAGTTCAACATTTTTATCTACAAAGTTGTTTTAAATAATCAAGAAATTTATGGGATTATGTGGCTTCATCGACTGTCAAGAGCTTTTAAAAATTAAGAAATTAATAGTAAAAGTAATACTATAAAGCCTTTTGAGTAAAATATTTCTGAATATTTGAAAAAGACACATGGTAACGATGGCTATGGTATAAAAAGTTGAACTTTTTTTATTTAAATTTAATTATAAAATTTAATAAAGATCTGATGACTATCCTGGGCACGAAGTCACAGCTTAAATAGAAGAAATAAATGGGACGCATTATTGTAATGTGCTACGCTAAAGGTGGGTTTACATTTATGCCAAACAATGGCAACAGCCCCGAGCACAAGCGTGTATATGGATTTCTTGTTTGTGGCAGATCCGTTCACGAATCAAAGGAAGCTGGAGACAAGCGCTATATAAGCACTATTGTTGCTGGCACACATTTTTGTATTTTTATATTTTAATTTTTTTTTAATTGAACAATATAACGTATAAAATAAACCGACAAAGTTCGACGTCCGACAGGTTTTCTTCTCTGGTAAGCAAATCTGTAGATACCACATTTGTTTGTTAACCAAGCGTTTGTAGATGTTTGGCAAATGTCAAGCGTGTTAACCCACTATAACATGTTCGGCCAAGGCAGAAAATCTATTAGTACTGCAATACATAAATATCTAATTAAAATACTTAAAATCTTTTTAATGTATTTTCTACATATCTAGTCAAATTGTCCAAATAAAAAAATTTCCCGCTTAATTGCTACACAGTTAAGGTTGTTTAGAAATTCTGGTTTATTCTGAAAAATTGCCTTTAGGAGATATTCTCAGAGTAATTATAATGTTATTTAAAAGATAAAAATAATCCCTATAATCACCTTCCTTATGCTGTTTGAATAAAAAAAAAATAAGGAACTACTACAGATTAAGAAAAACTGTATCGAATATAACGAAGAGGATAAATTATGTGCACATTACTGTTGTGTTTTGCTCACTCTTCCGCAATGGTGGCTCCATTCAATCAGCACCGCGATTGTCAAGCCTTCAATATAGATATAGGAAGCGTAGAACAGCAGAAATGGCGGCTATAGAGGCCATTGTACCAGTGAGTTGATATAATTAGCTGGACAAAGGAGTAGCCTGGGACCCGGTCACCTCCTCACGGGTTATGTAATCTCAGGTCTAAGCTCTTTGTTCATCTTGCGGGGGGAGAGTACAATATGGAGTATACCTTAGATCGTGTTGGAGTTTGAGGAGTATCTGCTAGATAATCGTATTTTTAAGCTGAATTTGACTTTAGAGAGGAATTTTGAAGCATATATGAAGTAAATGAAGAACTGTAAACGAATTAAAAGGTTTAAATAATACAATGGAAGATGATATGCCAGAAAGTCACAGGACCGCCTTCTTTTAAGGTTTCTCAGAGGATTATTGAGAATCGTGAGGTATAGTCCGAGAGCCGACAACACTTCAATTTAACCCGAACGATCTGAATTAACCTAATATCTAAATTAGTAGAGTCTAGGGTGCAAAGCGAAACCTATCTGTCTGGCCGGCCAGATCGGCCGGAATACTAAATGGCGGTAAGTCAAAGCAGCCCAAAATCGTATTAAATTTAATCCAAAGATCTACTTTTCAATGAAGGCTCATTTTAAAGCTTTGACCGTCCTGTATATAAGTCTGGCAATCCAAAACCGTCTGGTTCATCGCGCCAGACTGCGTCAAAGTCGCTCTAAATTGCAATGAATTAAATCCAATAGAGATTTCCCTGAAAATCCAAAATAGATAAATTTTTTAATGAGGGCTCATTTTAAAGCTTTAACTTTCCTGGATAAAGACATTTAGGTCTGGCAGTCCGATACCTATCCAAGAAGATAAATAATCTTTTAGTTTTTTTCATAATTATTCCGGACTTTTGAGTAATTCATACCTTTAACTGATTTGTACTGTCAGGCTTTTATATCTTTATTCAGAGAGATCATAGATTTAAAATGAGCCTCATGAATTGTAAATCTCCAAAATGAATTTTGGGTTAAATTCAATGCAATTTTGGATGAATTGGGCGCGGTTTGGCATGGAGGAACCCGACAGCTTTAGACTGCCAAGCCTAGATATCTTTATTCAGGGTGGTCAAAGCATAATTAGTCCTCAATCAAAAATAAATCTTGGATTTAATCCAATACAATTTAGGGTGACTTTGACAGGGCACCATTTTGTATTCTGTCCTATCTGAGCTACCATACCGACTGATTCCCGCTTTGCACTCTAGACTCTATTAATTTAGATCTTTCGGATTAAATTGACATGTCAGCACTTAGTCTATATATATTATATGCTTACGGATTTCCGAGGAATACATTGTGGAAAGACAGATATTTACTTTTTGTTAGATCATTTACATATGGAATTATATAAGGAAGGATTAGTTACAAAATTAATTCAATAATCGCCCATAGCCTTAAGTCCAAATAGACCACTAATAGTAATATTGATGAGCTTTTAGCTACTAGAAAATTATGTTTTCGATTTTGCGTTTTATGGAATCTGAATCGTAAATGGTGGATTACGGAAAGGTTTTAGAAGGAATCTGATGCGCGTTCCTTTTATTTACTCTTATTTTATTCTATTGAAACAATGACACATTATCGACTAGAATTTTGATGGAAAGTATTCATCCAACGATGTTTGGTACTATTAGCATCGAACCTTCATTATAGTCATAATTATAAAAAAACTGTAATATATATTTATATAATAATTTATTTATTGCTATTTGCCAATTTATTAAGAAAAAAAATAAATGATTTAATAAAAAAAATAATGAAATCAAATAAGGGATCGGGTCTGTTAAGAGCATCAAACAAAAAGTTTTCCGGAACAGTGATTTTATCTATTGTTAGTTCGATTCCGGATTGCGTTTTTCTTTGAATGAATACCATTAAGAGTACACTAGATTATACTCTCCTCAAAATTATTGTAATTATCTGATTTTGCTTTTCCTTTACCATTCGTGTCTATATGTATAAAAAAAGAAATAAAAATCCTTACAAACCTCATTTTGAATGCCTTCAAGTAATACTCATGTCAAATTTGAAGAAAATCGAACGACGCATTTAGACTTGACTGCGAAACAAACACATTTTTGTTGATACGTAGCCAATAAAACAAGCGCAGATCTGAATTACAGAATAAAAATCCCGTCATATCCGTCTTTTTTTTTACTACAAGAAACATTCGCGCCATATTAAAAAAAATATATCGAACAATGTGTTGGTCGTAATCGCCTAGCTAACAGACAAATGAAATGCCAAACGGACCTCGCTTTCCCTATCAATGAGAAAAATGGCATGGCCGACTTCGGAATTCCTCGGACTCGGACTGAGGCACTAAGTGGGCTTCAGAATTACCACGGAAAAATTATCAATTTCGCTAAAGAAATAGGTATCTACACCCTAATCTAAACACAGTAAATGGACGATGATAACCAATTAGCAATTTTTCGTTCTACAAATTAAATAAATAATAATAATTAAAATTATAGGAATCATTGATGTGGAAATTTAGGACTATTGTTTTGCATTTATGTTTATTTAGTTGATCCGCAGCAAATTATTATGATAATCACCATCATAATTAAATTTTTAAATTACTTAGAGGATACGGGAAAACAATTATTTATAGTAAAAATTGGCTGAAGAATGCATTCTTAAGATGGAAATATTTATTTTAACAGTGCTTTAACTCATGAATCAGACTTGCGGATGTTGGCAGAGGACAGCAGTAGCACTCCAATTATTCATAGTTATATCTTAGTCTAAGGGAGACTTGTTATTATTTCCTCCCAGACCCTGACTTGGCACGAACTCCTTTCAAAGGTAGATAAGCCACTCGTTACGTGATTCCTTTATTTTTCCCCTTCCTGCCCCTACATAATATCCTCCACGCCAACGTCAACAAGGCCATGGATCCTGTTTACTCTGTAAATTCGGCGGAGGGAAGACTCCCGATTTGACAACAATAGGTGATATCCATCGAGATTGAAGAGTAGAGAAAGTGGAACTCTAAACTACCTGACACTACAAAGGGAATACTACGAGAAAGCCCACTTGAACCCGCTCCGTCCTTCACCGGCTCTGCTGCAGCTCAACAAAAAGTCAAGATTGAGTTGTGATTAGTAAATTGGTTTCTTTTATGTATTACAGAAAAAGTAAAAGAGGTCTTCCTTTGTGCCGCTTCGTTATTGAAGTCCTTTGAGCGTCCTCTATTTCTAGTGGATCAACTATTTCCTTTATCTATCATTTCAAATGTTATTAAGTAATAGAGGCCGTCTTTTGTTGTTTGTTTTGTGCTATGGTTTCCATAGGCGATGGGTTGAATTTTTTTTTTTTTACATCTGAGAAGAAATATATTTTTAATATTTAAAAAATGACAAGCAGACAACATTACTAAAATAATTATTATAATTGTTGGAAAATATAAAAAAAATAACAAACTTCAAATGTAATGTTAGAGAATACATACTTGAAGATGGGTTACAGTGCCAAAACCGCAGTTTTAATGAGTTTTGATGAAATATTAATAAAAACTTAAAATAGGTTGTTTTGAATTTGTTTTCTTGAAATAGAATATATGAGTATACATGATTTCCATTCTTCGGTATTTTTTCTATAATACTTTTAAATATATAGTATTTGATTATTTGCATTTACTAATACTTCCATATATAATATAATATTGTTTTGTTATTAGTTGTTATATTGTGTTAATATTAGCATATTATTATAATGCAAATGTAGCTCCTAGAAGTCAAATTATGATGCTTTTCAATCGATCTTTATTTTTAATTTCCGTCACTCTATAATCATAAAAAGTTAACGAATAAAGAATTACTTAATCATCAGCCCTCTTTTATGCCTATATAATTTCTTTATTATTGTAATATTTTTACCATTAAATTATTTCCTCTCACATTATTCTCGCAACTAATCCCCAGTCCGTATTGTTGGGCCTCTGACAATGGCCGCTAGAGTATTCCGGTTAGGGTTCTCCGACTGTGGAATCAATCAGTGGATTATTTTCTACAGCTGGTGGTGACTGGGCAAGAATTCCACATTTATTATTGTATGCACATTTCGAACTCAATTAATTTTCTTCTTCTTCAGGGGTTTTATTCATTATTTAATGTTTTATTTTTGTCAGTTGACGTAAGTATGGTGTTATAGAAGGATCAGTCAAATTAGGGATCAATAATATATGAATCCCTAATTTTATTTTTGTATGTCGCCGTAGAAAAAAGTGTGAGCATTAATATAAATTTTATTCGGCATCTTCTTGATTATATTCTCCCTACTCCTTTCAATGAATATTTGTATGATCAAAAAAAATTCTCCAATCAAATAAATACGCTAAACTATAACTATTCCCTTTATATTGATTTTGAAAGATGCAGTAATATATATATATATATTGCATGCCCTATTTTTTATAGTTTATTTATTAATCTTTTATAATAATTATTATACTTTTTTTTTTCAATTCACCACATGAGCGTTACTAAGTTTTGAGAAAATGCCTAATTAAGTTTTTTCATGCAATTATTTTAAGACATGATCTATGTAATCCATGGAGAAATTATTTCCAAGAATCTTTGGTTGTTAATGTTATTGGGCAGAAATATGTACATAACATCTTCATTCATAAGAAAAAATCAATTTTCGAATATTTTTTTTTTACATATCCTCTTCATCCATTCATGTATTTAAGTATAAAAAGGAAAAAAAATTTAATATATATTGTAAATAATGAAAAATTAATTAATGTGAAGAGAATGAAGGAAGGATTATAAATTACACGAAACAATGAAGTGCATAATACATGATATGTATAGTGTATACATTATCATAATTTAACAGAACACGAAATATTGGCCAGGCCTTGTAAAAAGTCGTTTTCGAATATTTTAACGTCTGCTGTGTACCTTCTAAGGTCAAACACGTTGATCCTGTAACACATGTGTCCCTGATCAATTTTGTCTGTTAAACAAACCCTTAGACAAATATTCAAATATTGATCAGTGGTTGGGATAATTGGCCGCGAGCGATCTTTTGATCAGTTGGTAATGTGAGTTCGCTGGGAAGAATTTAGATATTGACATTAAGGTGTTGTGGAATATTAGGGCATGGAGGAGGCGTGCCATTCATGGCATTTCATTGAAGGTACTGACTGAGCTTCTTCAGTTTGAGATTTGATCCTAAGAATCTCCCATGTAAAAATAAAGTAAGATTTCTTATGATATCTATTTACAGTATACAATGGTATCTTAAACATGACAATTTGTTAACTGGTAAAATATTACAATTGAAAGCTCTAATTCAATTGTAATATTTTACCAGTTTAGATAACCTTCAGTTATAACATGTGCTTGTAAAATATTAGTATTCGTGGAACAATCATTATCATCCGAAAAGCAGTAAATACCATTGCTAATATTGTTTTTATATGCGGCATTATTACTAATCGGCAATAATAGATGTAGTTTAAAGTGGAAGATGATCCCATATTGTCCAGATTGATAAATGCAGCACCAACAAAAGACTTAAAATTGCAGAAGGTTTCTGTTATACACAAAACTATACAACGGGTTTATCACCTAGAAAGTGGTAATTTTCAAATTCATTAATTTATCATGCGAACAACGATATCGACGTCGTTTTTTGAAAAATACGTCAGCGCCATTTAGCAAACTTTACAGGAAACACATGAAACGTTTTTCCCCAAATAATAATATATATTTTTTTTTAATTTGATTTTTTATTGTGTACAGAAGGAGTTTATTAAGGGGGCAAAACTTTTATAATATATTTTCAAGCCTTTTAGTAATGGTCGAGAACAGAGCAACGACTGATAGTCGTCAATATTTTTGGTGCGTACATCATCAATGCTTGATTTTTAGACCGTTTCCAATTTTTTTTCTCGATATACCGTGAGCGGGTGATAGATAGAGGTGATGTTTAAGTATCATGATGAATTGAAACCTAAATTCCAAATTTTGGGCGCTTAAGCCTTTTTCAAAAACCGACGTCGATTAGTACGAAGTACGAAGTACGAATTTTTTACTTGTTCTTTGTGTTTTTTTTTTCATTATTATATTGCGCTTACTTGAAAAGTGATTAGTTTAACCGGTGTACAAATTACATATTAGAAAACTTTCTATATTTATAATTTATAAATTGTGGTTTATTATATATTTTACATTGACGGTTGTTTGTATTGCATTTTACGATGCAATGATTTATTAAAATTTTGCATGAAAATTTTAAAAAGTTTGATAGAGGCAAAAATTGTCGTTCTTTGTTATCCGCCGCAATGAGACGAAGGGGCCTCGTCCGAGATTTCGCCCCGGACCTACTCCACTGCTTCCAGAGATGATTTTTACGATTTTAACTTCAGAACTTTCGATGAAAACGTTTAGCCAAACTGATGTTATTAAAACTGAAACTCCTACTTTTAGGTTGATAGGAGGAAATAAGCCTATAAGAAAGACAGACGGGACTCCCCCTCCCCAGAGCTGCGTGGGTACAAGAGATGATTGATGGGGGATGTGACAATCATCACCCCTATTCATGTCTATTCATTAATTACCATCTTTTATCCAGGCTCGCGGCACCGCCTGTATCAGATATATCAGGCCTTGGTGTTCTGTTAAGTCATTCACTCAAAGCCATTGGCCATTCTAGTCTTTACTTCTTATTACCACTAAATACGCTGTTAGTATTATTATATTCCTGCAAGCAAAGAACCTGGGAATACAAATTATTAATTAATATAAATTATTTATTAGCTCATCGTAACAAAAAATTCTTAAAGTTGTTAACAAAAGATTCTTATCAAGTCCTTGTCAAGACATGTGGCTCAACATTTCTTGAAAGAGACAACGCCTCTCGAATCGTTTAGAGGAACTTAAGTTGCATTTTTACACTTTAAGCGGTGGTCAGCCATTCTTCTTTTTATACCTCAATTTAGTTTCGTCAGCTTTTCTGTTATTTCTTTATTCGCACAAATACTACGTTTTCCTCACGAGGCCTAAGGAACATCGTTTCAGAACTGATAACTGTGAGGAAACCTTCTCAGGGATCTGGGATTCAGTTAATGTTCCAATTAAATGGGCGAAACGCACTTGTATAAATCAAAAATGACACCTAATCAAATATTTTTGCATCGGTGACAATAATAGCATGTCTTGTTATAAGCTGTTTCAATTTTGTCATACATTCAAAGCTTACACTATCGTTTACGTTTTTTTTTTTTTGCTCTGATCTTTTTCGTTCGTTATGCACACACCATATTACAGTGTGTTAATAATAAAGTGAAACCTGTATACCAATGTACATCCCAGTCCCCATAAATCATTTCATTATTATTATTGAAAGCGTATCAGCTCTAGAATAAATAATGAATTTTAACACAGTTATATATATATATGATTAAATATATATATACTCTATTCAGAATTTTATATATTATATATATATATAATATATATTATATATATATATATATATATATATATATATATATAATATATATATATATATTTTATATATATATATATATATATATATATATATATATATATATATATTATTATTATAAGTTATTATAAGTTACAAACATTATAAGTTGTCCAAAATTATTGATATAATACAATGAAAATTCTGAATAGAGTATATATATATTTAATCATATATATATATAACTGTTTTAAAATTCATTATTTATTCTAGAGCTGATACGCTTTAAATAATAATAAAATGAAAACAAATGAGTGCCTACTTTGAATCTTTGAATAAAATATTATATTTAAGTATAATATTTACATGTTTATTGTACATACAAATAGATTCAAAATATTTCAATACTTTAATAAATATTCAATGCTGCACTATATCAGTTTCCAAATTCTGGATTATTTGTGTAAATGTGTATCTTCACAAAGACACCCACACTTAATTTTAGATTCTAATAAGATGGCCATCTAGTTTGAACCTACACAGACCGTGTCACCAGATAAGAGCCTGGATTATGCCTTGGTATGAACAAAAGTAGACACGGTACAATGTTCAATACAAAGACTAGAATACTTTATTTTCATATCTACCTTATTAAGCTTTTTAAATATTTTTAGGACGAATGGGACTTTGTCCTGTACTGACCAAAGTTTGCTCTTGCTGTTACCCTTACCTTAGCTGAGGCTTAGAGACTGTATGATTCCAGCCAGACAGACATCTTATGTGTAAGTAGATTATCGATTTTCAAAAAAAACCTATCAGCGAGACATACTGTTACACGTCAAAATAGCAGGTATACATCAATGCACTAATTAACAAAGGTCAACATTCCACAATACTCTCATTGCAATAATTAAAATACCTGAATGAGGGATGTGTGTTCAACCTGCAAAACTTCATCTCTCGAGAAAATCTGCTTCCGTCGTATTGATTCTTCTGTCTTTTATTGCATCTGCAGTTTGAGCCAAGAATCACATGTTTAAATAAAATAATAAAGGCGAAACTAATTAATGTTAGTGAAGCTATGATTGTTTTTTTTTCATTTGAGTGACATAGCGACAAGCGGAATGCATAATTCAGATGAAAGCGCGCCTAAATTGTCAATTGCGCGCTCGAACGGGGTCGGAAGCGCGGCAAAGGTGGCAGCAACTGACGTCAAGGGTCAGTAATTAAAATTAAAATCGACAAAGACGGTGCCGCTGCGGGAGCCCGTCGAGCCGAAAATTCACGCCCCAAATAGCGCCCGGAAACGATGTTGTTTTTTTATATCCGTCGCTACAGTTATCTGGTTGTTGTTAGTTCACCCGCCAGATGGTCTATGGTACCTGCCGTGAGAAAGGTGTATTCATACCATATGCCATGCGAAAATACATTTCTCTATATTTTTTAGCTCGTCTAGTTTATATTGGTCTTGATTTTATGTGTGGCATTTTTAAATACTACAAAGTAAAAAAAGTTTGTGCGTTTAGTATTAAATAAAAGATTTATTTAAAAAAGAAAGAGGATTCTTAGGTTCGCTAAAAAGAAAATACGTATATATATATATATATATATATATATATATATATATATATATATATATATATATATATATATATATATATATATAAATGCCTTTTGATTGTGCCCAAAGGCATTGAAAGGCATTTGAACTACTTCGCAAACTTTTGTGAATGATTTAGGCTATAAATTACTTTTCAATATCTGAGGAATGAAAGAAGCCAAATTCAAAGGATACTACGTAGAATTCAAAAACTATTATTTTTTTTATTTTATTTTTTTAATATATCGTGACAAAAAAGTATTTGGAAACTTAACTCCGTCATTCCAAAGCAGGTTTGATTTTCTATGAGTAGGTGTTATACATGACTACAAATTCTTTTTCTAATACATAAGGAACACGGAAGATTTAATAAAAACAAAAATACAGTTGTTTATTTTTAAAAAAGTAATTTTTTTTTCTCGTTTATTTTTCTATACGCATCTATCTTGCCTGTGACAAGTGAATAAGCAATCTTATCCAAAGGATCATAGAGAAATAAACGTTACTTGTCGTAACTAAGAAAATATGACAGGCCTCAAAAGCTCTGGATTTTTGAAAAATCCAATATGGCGGCGTCCCTATTACGACAACGATCGTCATCGAAAAACATTCTAGAAAAAGTTTAATATTTATTGAGACGGTCATTGATCCATTCGATTTTTATGTAGGTCGGAATCCGGCGGTTCTTCGAGTCTCTAAAGACATCGGATTCTAATTTTGTAAATTCATAATGGAGGATACTGGTAATGGAAGTTTTAAATTAACTTTTCCATTTGAAACTCACGACCTCGTGCTGTATCGGGTCGTTATATCCGAATCCGATTTAAAAAATAAAGAATTGAATTGTATAAACTGGCTCTCACTCGCATTAACAAGATTCACAGTTTGTATCATTGTAATCAATTTAATTCCTCATTCTTTATTTTGGAAATCTGACTTTTATTCTGAATCAGTCGTCCCAAAACCTCATCAGCCGTGATTTTCAACAGATTCCAATAGGCCAAAAATATTGTGAAAAATATTAGACACCCTATATTCCACATAAAAATCAGGTTATTTTCTTGGTATTTGAACTTCCTAACAGTTCAAACAAAATGCAACTGAGAAAAAAATAAATATTTTTTTTTAATTATTTTTCTTAATATTTATTTAAATATTATATTTAATATTGTAGTCTTTTATTGATAGCTTTCAGGTATTTATTTATTTATTTCGAGTGATCATAACATTAGTTTTTATTTAATTAATAGTTCCCTTGTATGATTTTCCTGACTATATCACGTTTCTTTTTCTTCTTCTTATTATTATTTTTTTTTTTTTATCGTTTATTTATTTCTAATTTAAACCAGACAAGTTACAAAAAAATCTTCGTTTTGTTATAAACTTTTTTATTCTATTTATTATTTTTTTTAATCTGAAGATAAATTATATAAGACCTATAAAATATAGTAAACAAATGGGATATTTTATTTTTATAATTACACGCAATGTGTATTTAATATTGCTTTTAATTGTATCATTACTGAGGTAAGACGAGAACATATAATGTTTTGTTGATCAAAAGTTAGTATCTGGCTTAATCAGTTGCTTACTGTCGTGTAAAATCGTTGATAAAACAAATTATTACATGATGTAGCGTGTCCAAGTTTATTATCATCACCCCATACCTATTTGCTATCGATAAGCCATTTCTGATTTATAAAAATATAAATGAACATTTATTTACGTCAGCTCAGTCACTTCATTGATTGCATTGAAAAATAAAAAATGGCAAATGATTTTCGTACCCGAGTATAATGATGACCTGAATTATTTATGTCCTTGCTTATCCAAAGCGAAGCTTTTCTTTTTCTGTCAAGGATGTCATGATTGTGGATAGGTCAGGGAAAGTGTATTTATTTTATGGTGCTGATACTGTACCAGCATATAACACATTACTTCTTAATATTCTTACTGTTTTTTTGGCATTACCACCTAAATTAGGAATAAATAGAGGAACATTAATAAATGTATATTTTACGAGACGACTAATAGTCCTTCCTATAGGAATGATAGAACTTGCACGGTTTATTAAGTTACCCTAGAAATACCTGGAGGGCTTTTATCATTTATATGACCGTTTTTCGCTTTTTTTATTTTTTATTTATTAAAATATTAGTTTTCTGTTGAAAGGAATAATAAATTATGTATTAATTATAGCATAACTTAACTCCTGATGGGTGTACGATCCTCTGGGACATTTGGATCTCCTGACCCTAAAGAAGGCCAAGTACAACTGGCCATTTGAGAAGCATCTTGACTCGCTGAGTTCTGCGTGAAACGTAAAGATAATAGTAAAATTACTCTTAAAAAAAAAATCGCTCATGTGAGTTTCTCTAACAGTCCAGGATCCGAGGCGAAATTTGGTGATTTGTCTGAAGAAACCTTTTAGTCATATATATTTATATAATTTCCATCCTCAGTGTTCAATTTGTACTTGTCTCTCAACTCAAAGCGGGCGGCTTTCAAAATGGCGGCCAAAAAAAATACAATAGAAAGCTAAGATGATCCCATAACACTTAGCTACCACGGCCCCCTAAAACTGCCTTATCCATCTGCGATATTACCAACAAATTATGGCTAGGCAATAAACCATGATGAATTGGAAATTGTGTTGTTCATGGACATCCCTGTCTCCTTAGCACTACGGCGATGAATTTGGATTTTGTTTGCCGGTATGACGCCTCCTAATGTTGGAAGACAACATTTTTTAGCCCCCGGGGTGGCTGTGATTTTATCTGTGTTTGAAATAAATTGTATCTAATGCGAAACAACTGATAAACTTTTAATTTTTTTTTCGGACGTTTCTGCAGGTTTTCACGGCCCCTTATCTCATTAGCTATTCCGAATTTTCAAAAATATTACTTATAAAACTTGCAGGAAATTTAGCGATTTTTAAAATTGGTGATGCCAATTTTTACTTTAAATTTATAGGAAGCGAGTTTCTGAGGAAAAACTGAAAAAAAAAACATTTTCTTAGTGGCTTTTCAAGATAGCGAAAAATGCAAAAGATGAAGGTCGAAAACTTGGATATTTCACAAGAGGGAAAATATATGCATCATACCTCAAAACCAAAATTACTCTTTTTTTTGCACACCAAATTATCTCTCTACTAAGCTAATATTCCAATTACCAATTTCGAGGGGTTGACTTGACCGAATTTAAAAATGATGCTCTACAACTTTTAGTACCTAAGTTTTTCTCTTAGACTACTCATTTCCAAGCTGCTGAATCGTCTCTAGTATTCTGTCTCTATTTTTGGCGAAATCGTCCTTTTTTGACCATGGTGTTCGGCCATCAACTTATTGTGTTATGATACTTATAGATGCAAAATTTAATGTTTTTTTTATTTAATTTCTATTGATAGTATGCACCGTCTTGGAATTCAGTTTAAAAAACAAAAAAAGTCCTAAAATTTCGAGTTTTTTAGGCCGCCATTATGAGTTTTCAGACAGGTGCAAATTGGACACTGATATATGATATATGTGGTCATGGATATATGACTAAAAGTTTTCTTCGAATAAGCCACCAAATTTCGCCCCGGCTCTTGGACTATAAGGTTCATCCGATGACCGGCTTTGGCAGACTTAAGGAGGCTGCAACTTTTTAACGCCTGATCTCCTCCCCCAATTGATATGTGGCCTATTATTGTATATAATAATATAAAAATTATATAGAATTTCATTACATTCGCCATTTTGTTTAAATTTAGCCATTAGTTTAATTTTGCTAAAAATGAATTTCTCGAAAAAGAAAAACCGATGAGCCAACTATGCAGCAGTTGTAAAATTTTCTATTTTCGATTCGTGTATACGGTACAGTATAAACTTCCTACCGTAGGTCCATTCAATTATGATGGAATAGCGCGTCATCCTGACGTGGTGTCATCTACTGCGGTGACTGGAGTCGTCATCACCGTAGCCAATCGCAGTTCCCAGGAATGGAAATCGCAGTTACTCGAAGAGAGAAGGTCCTTTGTGAACGCGGTCCGGCAAATTAGAGAAATATTCAATCCCTATGTTTCGGGGTCACCGACGGGCCCTGTAGGATGATGCGGCAGTTCCCAGTGGCTGGCGTCTTTGCCTTGCTATCCCAGTTTATAATTACGATCTTGAATGTAGCTGATCATAACTGTACTTTATCCAAAATAAGTTTGCGTTCTTAAATTTTATAAAATAATTTAATAGATGAATAAAAGCCCTTGGCTAATGATCCTTAGATTACCCTTTTTTTTAATTTATTTTATTAGGATTTATTAATATTTTTCGGCTTTATTTATTTCTTTTAATTAAGGTAAGATATCACAGATAATCTTAAATTATCTGGTATCTTGCCTTAAGTAATAGAAGAATTTTAAACAGTCTACCTAGAGCCAAATATTTATTTATATCTTTAATTTTTAAAAAATGCTATTGCAAAGGACGTCGCATGGTATTTATAAAAAATGTTTTATCAAATATTTTGTTTGCAGTGTTATTTTCTATTCTTGAGTGAGTTTTTGGCGAAAAAAAATTCACGACTCAGTACGTCAAATTGGCTAAAAAAACTTTTCTGTTTGCACTTTTTAAAATTGATTTTTTTTTTTTTTTTTTTTTTTTTGTAGGTTTTGGATATAGCGATTACAAAATACTTTATATTTTTCCTCTATCTTCATAAATGACCGAAATATGGGCGAATGAAACCTTTAATCGGCCGCCATTTTGAATAGAAATAGCGGATGGCAATGTGGAATTCCGAGGACCCCCTTCCCCTCCCCAGTCCTGTAGCTTTGGTGGCAAATCGGCCCAGCCGTCTCGGAGAAAAGCGGAGGGCGGACGGACGTTTTTTAAAATTAGATTTCTCAATTCTATTTATCTTCTCCTCAAATTTGGGAGGAGGATAATTTTTTTGTTTTGGTCGATTATAAAGGTTCATTATTGAAAATATTCTGGTACCTTGGGAATATTAGAGTGATTCAGTATAATTATTTGTTTGATTATAAATATTGATAGACCTTTAATTGAGTATCACTTTTATTTTAGTTTAAGTTCTATCATTAGTAAAGAATTATCCACTGGAAGCCTGGAAAGGAAGTAACCGGAGCCTCTAGATGGAAAGTAGCCTTAGTAGAGAAAGTATATCTGCGCAGGAGTGGTAAAAATGTGTTATTCTAAGTCTACGACCATTTTTGGGACAGAACTTATATCATTTATATTGTGTTATTCTAACTTTTTAGTTGTACTAAGTTTTAATAGTATTATTTTAATTTATTTATATATTTCATTTATGGTTCAACCACTGGCATTATTAGTTATCCTCTACATTGGTGTGCTATATTTTTATTTATTTATTTTTTAACATCTCACATTATAAACCAGTCCTCTTAAAATAATTCATGAGGTTTTTGACATATTTTTTTTCATTTTAGAGGAAGATGCATTTACTAATTTCTGTTAATAAATGCTCTGCATTCAAGTTCACTAAACCGTGCGAACAGGGCTTTATTTCATGATACAATACAGAAGTGTAAGTGGGAAAAATACAAGTGGTAAGGTTCGTTTTTAGAGATTACAGCTTACCTTTCATTAGATAATAATATTTTTATTCATTTTTTTTAATTTATTGTTTTTTAATATAATTAATTTAAATGTTATCGCGTATCAACATATTACAGTGCAAGTCATAAGTCCACTCGTATTTGTTCTTTATTATGAAATAGTTGGTGCCCATAAAGTAAAGTGCAAGTGGTCCTATGACTAACGCTATGAAATGTTGAAACATGCTAACATTTAAAATAGTAATATTAAAAAATAATAAACCAAAAACAGTAAATTAAAAAAAAAATAATAAAATTATTATTATCTAATACCGATAAGTAATCTACTAAACAACCGTAAGCAGTACTATTACTACAACAGTACTGTTCCCACTTGTACTTGTTCTTTTGAGTTTTATTATGATATAGGGCCTTGGAGGCTCTGATTTTTGCAGAAGGTATTCATATGAAATCGTTATAAGGCCCTATGCAGATACGATTTATAAACGTTTCTTAGCGCAATTTTTTTTTTTCATATGTTCAAGAATTTGTTTTATTTTTTCAGATCTTTGAGATCTTGCTCCTCCTTTAGTTTTAATCTATCTTTCTACATAAAATAAAATAAAACGATTGATAAACAGCTTTGTACGATTTATCTTCGGGATCCCGAGAGACACCTCTGTCTCCCGATTCTATGAAGAGTTGAAGTGGCTGTACACTTCCTACTGTCGTAAGTACCTCCTGACACCCTTCCTCTACCAAGCCATCCAATCCCGCCGCTCATCTTACATCTTCGACCTCCTTCAATTCAAATCCTCTGTTCATTCCCGCCATACCCGTTCTCGGTCTTCAGATTTATTTATAACGGCCCACCGATCTGCAGGTTTTGATAGATCTTTTCTTATCCGATCCTCATCTCTATAGAATTTCATTCCTTCTTCCATCTGTTGCTCCAATACTCTTCCCACCTTTAAATCCCGTCTTCTCAGTCACTTCATGTCCATACTGTTCCTAAAGATTTGTAAATAGGTACTCCTTATTTTCAACTAAAATTTGCACCCAATTATGTATTAATGCATTATTTTTACTTTTATTGTTAATATAAATTTATTCTCTTTCACTGTATTTATTTTTAATGTATTAATATTGCAAGTTTATTTTTCCTTAAAGGTTTAAAAGTTATGTCATTATTATTAATTATAATTTCATTGTTTTCTCATTTGTTTATTTATGCTATTATTTACTCCATATCATATTCCTTTTTGTTCTACTCTGAGGCTCTAAAGCTCTACTGATTTGACATGTAATATTATTCTAAACGGACATGTCCCGAAATAAATAAAGAATTTATTATTATTATTACTACATACTTATATCCCTAGTAAATTTTCGAATCATCCAATTTGTACGGAAACATCCCATTAATAGTTCTTTATATAACTAACTAAATATTTTAAACACTATAAACAATATCTTATAAATTATGTTTTATTTTTGTTACTTGTTATTATAATTAATTCCGCTACCTCAAAAATACTTGGCACCTCTACTAGAAAACAGTACTGTACTAATTTTTGTAACAGCTGTCTAATTTGTCCTCTATAATTTCCCGCACGTTGTTCGGAGGAAGTTGTCTATTTCGTTGAGCAACTGTTTCCTGGTCGTGTTTTGTCGCCTTTTTTCCATACCCCATACTTCTTTCGACTGGATGAGCACGGTTATTATCCGCGGTCACATCTATGTTCGTATGTTTGTCACATCTATCAAGAGTTAGTTGCTTGCGATCCATTCATTCGTAGATTTAGTTTAATTAAAAATAATAAAATATTAATATATTGCCTTCGATCGCTGAATTGTTTTTATTTATTTATTATTCCGCGTTATTTTAGAATTAACCCATAAAATACAAAATAATCTTTAAAATAATAACCTATAATGGCAGATATTTTCAAGGAACATAGTCAAAACGACAATAAATTTTTATTAACGGCAATAAAGCTTCACGTTTTCACACTTTTTTTTCTCCTCTTATCCTCCCATTTTATTTGCAAAATTACGTTTTCACATAATAATGTATGTTAACGTTTATTACATAATTTCTGCTGTCCACTTGTTTCCACGGGTATGAAGTTGTCATGACAACGATACGTACTTATGTTAGTCTCTTTTTCTCTTAGGAATTTATTTATGGTTACTGGTCCGTTCCTATGGGTAGTAGCCTGATGTTATCAAGCCCAAAGCCTTCCTCAATGCACAGTTTATCTAACGAAAAAATAATTTTTTAAATCGGACTGGCTGTTCGTGAAATTAGGGCGTTCAAACACGTACCCTTCTGCTTTGATAGATAAATAGATGAATTAAGTTTTTACTTAAAACATTTTATCGAAGGTGATACATGAACGAATTTTATTTGGGTCAGTAGTTTATCATCTTAGATTCATATTAATAGTTGTATTTTAACTTTGAAGGATTTTTTATTTATTTTCGTTTCAGTCCTTTAAAATAGTTAGACGTAAGCGTTTTGTATCAATGCCCCGAACAAGTATCTTGATTTTATCTTCCTCAAAAATATTTATCAGCCTTAATATCTCCTTTAATCTATTTGAGTAAAAAAAAATACATTAAACATCAACATCCAAGTTGTCCTATAAAGTCTTCTGTTATTAGGTTGGTAGGAAAACAATTTCGTTTTTTGTATTGTTGATGTTTGTATTGTTGATATTAAGATAAGTTATGTATTAATGTGTTAGTGTGTTATATCATTTCAAAGCGCTAACTTGTCTTTGTATTTTGAATAAAAACTTTCAAGATTTTGTTGATTTAAGTGTTGTTTTTTTTGCTCTTAAATAGACAATGGAGAAGAAGCAAATCCGGGCTATTTTCTTGTACGAGTTTAAACTGGGTACTAAAGCGGCCGAGACTGCTCGAAAAATTAATTAAAATTTGGGCCAGACATTGTTCAAGTTCGTGTGCTTCAACTTTGGTTTAAGAAGTTTCGCAGTGGAGATGAGAGCCTCGAAGATCAAGAAGGTCGTGGGCGTCCATCGGTGATTGACAACGACCAGTTGAAGGCATTGATTGAAGCAGAACCGCGCTCAACGATTAGAGAGCTTGCGAAAGAGTCATCCGACAGTTTTGGATCATCTAAAACAACTTGGAAAAACAAAAAAACTCGGCAAATGGGTCCCACACCAACTGAAGGAAAATCAGAAAAATCGCCGTTTCGAAGTGTCATTGTCTCTTTCTCTGCAGAAGTTGAACGAATTAGGCTTCGAGACTCTACCTCATCCGCCATACTCCCCAGACCTTTGGCCTACCGACTACCACTTTTTCAAGCATCTCGATAACTTCCTTCAAGGGAAATGCTTCAAGAACGAAGGCGAGGCCAAAAACGCATTTAACGACTTCATCGCCTCCTGCACTCCGGAATTTTACGCTACCGGGATAAATAAACTTGTTTCTCGTTGGCAAAAGTGTATTGATTCTAATGGTTCTTACTTTGATTAATAAAGTTTATTATAAGCTGAAACATTCATGTTCAAATTTATCGGTTAAAAAACGAAATTGTTTTCCTACCAACCTGATATTTATTTATTTATTTACGAAATATATAATAATATTTACTTATTTTCAATTTATTGATAATTTGAATTAATCATTTTTATAAATTCGGTATTGCATTTTCCTAGTAGTTACCTTTGATATTAATTTAAAATTGCTAATCACGGTAAATTACGGTATTGCCCATTAATTGTTCAACAACATCTTTCGTTTTATCCAACGCCAACCATGTTTTCAACGGTCAGTATAGTTTGTTGTCTAAGGAGAAACTAAACCCAATCCTGAAGACCTTCAATTCGTATTGTATGCAGATCGAATTATCGTATACAAGAGGTTGTTCCAAAAGCTATTTTACATTCAATGATCGATGTTCGTTTATTGGAAAACTCAACGGAAGAACTGTTCCGTGTGAAAATGGTTGCCATTGTATTTTAATTTCCTATTTGTGTTAAGTGATCAGTCTTATGTAGAGGCTTTGGTAGGTTCAGTAATCACTTCACTACTTTGTATCTTAAGGATCTCAATTTCATTTATACTCAATAATCATAATGTAGTTTTCCAAAATGTTTTCATCGTGGTTAAATATTATAATATAAATTATTTCGGCTCGAATCCTAACAAACCTTCTATCATATAAATTGGTTAATTATTTCCTTTTGGATGTGTTAGTACTAATTTAGGAATTACTATCGCTAAATGTACTCTTACTCTCTGTTGTCAACAGCTGACAAGACTTTAGCCATTTCAATTTTTTTGTTTTCCATTCTTATGGTAAATACGTTAATTAACGGGAAAAGAGATGTCAGAATGGAAGAGGACCGATATGATGATATAACAAAAAGATATTATTTTATATATTTATATATATATATATATATATATATATATATATATATATATATATATATATATATTTCGGCATTGAATACTGGTTCGTTTTAAAGTTTTTGAAATGACATTTCATCAAAATGCCACTTGCTATCCCACGACGATTGGCAAATTCTGAGCCATTATTCTACCAATGATTGTTCATATTTTGAACTTTATTGGTTCTTCGGTATTGCCCAAGTCTTAAGTGCATTGCGAAATTATCTGAGTTAAGTGTCCCTAAGAGATGCCTCGCATTATTGTAGAAAGCGAAGACTAATTGAAAGATTGAAAGGCATGGCTATGTGATCAGTAAATTCTCAATTCACCATTCTTATTTTACAGATAGCTCAAGAGGGTATGTAAAATGTGTAAATTTTCTTTTATAATTTAAAGTTGTTGATCTTAAATCTTTTATTTTGATTCAATTTATATTGTTATCCTTCAATAGTCTTTTGAATCGGTCACTCTTATTTCGGATCTTCCCCTGCCATTATGCCCTTAACTCTCCAAGATACCTGCCATGGACTTAGCCCTTCCTTCAAGATAGAGGGGAGTGTTTGGGGCCGGTGCCCCCCGCTGAGAGAAAGCACTCCGGGTGATTAATAGAAGAAGCAGGCACCCCCTCGGCCAAGATAAATAGCTGATGGCCACTGTCAAACAACCCTCCTACAAACACTACTTTACAAACATTAATTTCTTCTTAATGTCTTACCACCCACGTTTTACCGGCTCCCTCAAAGCCTTAGGTCGATTTTGTGAAATGTAGGGTCTTGAGCAGATCTACTTGGGTGATTCCCTTGAAGAAAGATAAGCTTCTTACTGAAAAACTATATTTTTTATTGTCAACAATAATTCTTAAATGCTATGAATTTATACTTAGGTGCATTCCTTGTTTAACTTATAAGTAAATCGAATCGTCACAATATATACTTATAATCACACCCATAAGGACGTAAATACAGAAATTCTTGGACCCAGTTAAACAGTAACTATTAAATAAAGCATATAAAGAAGATTATTGAGCATGTTAGTTTTAAAAACATTGTATTGATATAATAAACAATAATTTAGATTTTATTTTTGCTAATAATTATGTTTTTTGTTTTAGGTAAGACAAGGATGTAACCGTCGTGAGAATGGTATGCAGAAATCAGGTTGTAAATATGTGCACCTTTAGGTTCGTTAATGATCAATCAAATTATATTAATTTTAAATTAACATCCACAAATATAGCTTTGTTATGTTGAACGTATCTTCGTTCACGTGGTAAATTTATGAATGCGAAAATCTCTACTTTTCAGGAGAGCCAAAAAGCTCTTTGTGTCGATTTCGATTATTTTAATTTTTTTTTTCGTTGATTCTGTATTGCTTATATCTCATAGTTTCATGTGTAATTATTGTTTTAACTTTATAGTTATAGGCACATTCGTTACTTTAACATGGAAGCTTTAGACTTATAGACATTTTTCGTAAAAATTTAACTGCGATTTCAGCACTTTCTAATGCCGTAACTTTACTACAGGTTGTTTCAACCAAAATATAATTGAGGAATAACAAAAACAAACATGGGACCGACGATATAGCCATGTGTGTGGTTAAAAGAGATAGGATAACATAAGAGAAGATTAACTGATTGTTTATTATTTTGTTGAAAGTGAATGTTTATGGTGAAAAATATTTAATTAATAACTCGTAAAAGTTAAAATTTGAAAACTCGGCTATAGCAAATTTATTTTATATGCTGTAAAAAGCGGTAAAAGTTAAATAATTTAAGTACCTAATAAAACAAAAAAGCTAATTCGTTGTAAAAAATATAAACTATACCTAAAAATGATGAAATTACATATCATTAATAAAGTTATTAATTCCATATTATTAATGTTAGTCTCTCCGATACAATCATTCACTCTCAACAAAAGCTTAAACAATTAGTTTAACTTTCCCTTATGTTATTATATCTCTACCAAGGGCATACAAAATTATAATATAATTATATTGTGTATTACTTATAACTTATTATATTTAAAATCACAATCATTTAACCTATAAAAAACATTTATTTATAATGCTAGAGCTATTATAAAATATGTCGTGTTTTGTATATTATAAGTATACATGTTTTGATATTGCTAATTGTCAATAGACATTATGTAATGATATATGAACCAACAGTAAACGCGTTAAATAGGCTAACTGCCCAAAATTAATTTTTTCTAGATTTAAAAAAAATTTCATTCCGATGTTCTTTACGTTCTTTCTTTTCTTATTAGCGAACCGCTATCGATGAAACTTTCGGGAATTTTGAAATTTTTTTGTTGATGATGAGATGCGAAAAACATCATACTTATATGTTTTACTTTTTTTTATTGAGTCGTAACTTATATCCCTGAATATTCAACTCAAATAATTTATCAGGGATCAGATTCAATGAGGAAAATAGTTTAAATTTTATATGAAATTGGATATGGAACATATTTACGGTATTATTATTATTAGTAGTAGTATTTTAATTAAATAACTCATTTTTTGTTTCACAAATGTTTTAGTTTCTGTCGTAAAGATTGGTTTAAAACTTCGATTTTTTTTCAGGAGATATTTAATTGAATTTGACATAAATTCATAAAAAGTGGAGTTATTTTTAGTAAAATAGTCATATCTTAGAAACTTTTTGTATTAAAAGAATGTATGAGAATAAGTATTATAATTTTTAAAATAAACTTAAAAAATACTAGTAACTACATCGATACTTCTTGATTTTGTTGAGCATAATTTAGAAATGTCTTAAGTTTTACAATATTTAAAAAATAAATTAATTAGATTAAATTAAAATGAATGATCTTTGTTCTTTAATGTAGAAGCTAGAAAATACTGAGAAATGGAAAAGAAGAGATCGTACTCTGGTAAAATACCGGTTCCTGTCTGTTAAAATATCGTTATAAGAAAATGAACATTGTGGAAGATTCTACTTGTGTTTAATGGAAAAATAAAGGGCTTTACACGTTCACAGAGAATGTGTTCAGCCCTAAGTTTGTATTTAAATCAGCCAATACTTAAGCCTAAAATTCCTATGGTATCTCCCTCCTCTATATAATTGGATGAGTATTCACATCAATCTAGGTGAAGAAGAATTTCCCATCCACGAACATAATATTACTTGCTTTTAGGAATAGATTAATCATCCAGAATCATGCCCAAGTTTCTCAATGAAGTCTTACTTGTTATTTGTAATCTCTGTTTTAGGTGTATTTAGTTTCTGAATAAACATTACCAATTCCCATTTTCGCTTGTCCATAATTCTTCTTCATTTCTTCCCGCTAGACAGGCAATTACACATAAAATTAAAATCTAATTGACGGCTCAGTATCTGGGAATATTTTAATGCGCTGCATCCGATAGGGGGATCCGATAAGGCTGTTAGCCGACTCCGCAGACCTATCATTAGATCTTGGTAGTGGGCACCTCTCGCCGCCATCAACCCCCACTTGCCCCGACCAATCGCTGTAAATGTCTAAGTGGCCACTTCAGTCGGTGGCTTTAAATTTATCCCGCCGCCTTGTAGTCTAATAACATCTTTCAGGAATTTGTTAAATTCCTTTACCGCTTCCGTTTATTCCTGTATTAATAAACTGACTGCGGTTCCCCCCATGTCTGCAAGTGGTACAGCCAGTTGTACAGTTGTGTCATTTACTACCATTTTATCTCGGCAAGTTGAGTAGCCAAATGTTTTGTTTGAAGGAAATTTTGATTGTTCGCACTTTTCTGCTTACCTTTTAAATTAACTGGGAAATATTGCGTAATTTCAAAACTACGTTAGTTAGAAGAAATTTTGTCATCGGTCAATTTTTTAATTGATTGCTTTGTTTATATTTTAGGTGTCTCGTAGTCCTAAAAGTGATTATTAAAAAATATCTTTACTTCCCATATTCGTAGAGACTTCTCGATTTATTAAAGCAATAAATCGTTTCTGATAAAACATTGGTATTTCCCGAATCGTTCAGAGTAAAAAAAAAAAATGCTTAGTTTCACAAAAAAAAAATTCCATGAAATCCTATGTACAATTCATTGACTGAAAATAAAAAATGTAATTATAAACCGATTTTAATCGGCTTGTACTTAAATTAGCAGATATATTTGTTTTTATTAGTAGTCGTTTTGTATAATTTATTAAGGTTGATTCCTCGCCAACATATTTAACAAAAAAACTGAAGTTTTGTACATTTATTATTTTTTTTCTTAGTTCTTTTTAGATCGTTTTTCCTTAATCTGTCAGTTAAAATTATTCGAAATAACCTTTTAGTCGATTTGAAATATCGACTTATGCATTAGATTATTATTTTATTTATTTATTTATTTTTTTTAAGTTGGATAAATAATATTTTTTGTTTTCATCCATAAATCCTTCTATTTCATAGCTTTTTTTTTTTGGAACTATTTACTATGATTCAAGTAATAAACTTTAGTATGAAACCAAATTTTATTGTGTTAATATCGCTATTAAATTTATTTTTCCCTGCTATCAGTGCAATCGTCAGAAAGCAAATATTTTTTGCAATCCACTCAAAGGACAATGTAATTTATATCAATATTTTAGCGTGAAATTTTACTTTTTTTTAATATCTGATAATTTATTATAAAAATATTCATGTTGATTTATTTTACTTTAAATATAATCACCTGTTGTTCTCCACAGTAGTCAAATATATTATCATGAACATTTAAAATGCAGTGTAAAAAAAAAAAAATACGTGAACAATTGAAATTCGAAAATGAAATGAAAACTTTAAAATATTTTTATTGTCAAATATCACAATCAGTCTCAATTCAAGACTTTAAGGCTATGCTGGTACTGGTACTGATATGGCACTGGTACTGGTGGGGGAAATTATTTCGGCAAGTGGGCTGTGTGGTCCTTTTTGCCAACCCCTGGCGGCGAACTTTATGTCATCGCAGCGTACTAACCAGAATGGAAAGACTAATTTCGCGAAGTCGCCGCGATATAAATATTAACTGACCCAGGTGGGAACCGAATCCACAACGTTGCGGACCGGGCACTCTGGTACTCCCACTCCGCCGTCACATCCTCACCATAATGCTATAAGGTAGAGCGATTACGGAGCTAATTCATACAATAATTAAAGTCAATATAAGTAAAATTGAATCATATCGACGCAAATTTAAAGAAAATTGAAATCAAAGTTGAAGAAGCATCTTAAGCACAGCGATACTTATGTACAATATATAAATTCTGTTTGTGGGAGTACCACGCATGCCACTCCCCTCACTGGTCGATTGAAAAGTAGTGTCCCCCAGGAGGTCTCAGCGCTTCTCTCACAATTGCATCACCCGTATTGAAAGCCAGTGGAGGCTGAGTAAGGGTGCTTTAGCACATTAATTAGAATACATTGATATTATTTTAAGAACATCATAACTCGATTTGATATTTCTGAATGATCCGAAAATTCACGCAGGCTTTAAATTAAATGACAATTTATTACAACCGAGTTAACTCCAAATTTTATCATGTTACTGGTACGATGATATCTTTATTTTTTTTATGTCCGAATTTCCTGTTAGTACTCTGGTTTATTCTATAAAGTTTCTCGTAATCAATTCATTAGTATTTCTAAGTCGTCAGAAAGCAAATATATTTCGCAATACCTCTCTGTTGGCATTAATCTTCTGTTATCACCCATCAGAAAGTTAAATGCTATTACGAATTTCTGAGAATCATCCACCTAAAAATTATTAACAACTTTTAAAGGAAACGAAAGTTTCATACGAATATTTAAGTTTGAATAATTTTTTATTATAATACAATGGACGTTTAAAGAATCTATGGATGTTAGTGAGACCTATGCTTAATTTTAATCTTTAGCGATCCGGGCTGGTGCACAATGTCATTATTTCGGAGAGAAAAAAATATATTTCCTAAGCTTATAATATTCATAATTTTAAAGTACAAGCCATCGAATTTGAGTTCAGTTTGTTGTATGTTTATTTTTTCATCGTCTTTATGTACTCCAACTGATATTTAAAAGACGGGTTATATCCTACAGGTTACCAATCCATTCTACTCCGAGAGTGAAGGTATGTGGGTCCACCACATAACATAAATGAGCCTCCACAGCCGAATTCACTGCTCAATGCGCTTGTTCATTGCGGTCTCAAAAATTTAAGTTTTTATAATATACTGGTTTTAGCTTCCCTATTTCAACTACCTAATTGAAATGTTTGGCAAAATTGAATGTATATAGAAGATTGCTTACTATACGACTGGCTTTGTCTTTCAGTAATAAACACGTATTATTTTTTATATTGCTTGGAGTTCGCTTAGGGGTTGTTTCTAAATACAATTAAAAGAATTTTATCGAGTTATATTAGCAAATAGGAGCTCACGAATACGAAATATCTTGTACCTGTCGATAAACAAAAGACCAATATTTCTTGGTTTCTCGAATCATGTTTGTTATACCATAAGATTCACAAGTGTGCCGTTAATAAAGAAAGAGACACGAGGAATATCCTGGTAACTGTACACGGGATCGAAGAGGATGTTTCAATAACCGACGGGTGAGGCACCCACCGTAGGATGAGAACGCTCGGCAGAGACTTTTTGAAAATTCCACCTTCGCTCGAGCAGGCACACGTAGTAGGTGCAAAAACCCCCGGGTTGAAGCCTGCCCGTGCGGCACGGTTCCACACACGAGCGACCCATTGTCTCTCACCCGTATCCTCTACGCTTCCAGCTAACGGTTAACTATTCAACTATTGTTAATTAATGTGATATCTATTGTAATTTTTTATTATATTGCAGTATTATGATGAATATGAAAATTTATTGCAAAAATACTATTAAAAACTGACTGAGAGACAGCAAGATAGAACATTCATTTCATGGTGCTAAAAATAATATTAGCAATTTTAAACATCCAATTTCAATTTTTTTTTTTTATTTAATGTCTTCTTATCTTTCATTTACCTTAATTAATAATAACAAGAGGGTTTGTTTTGTTTTTTATCAAAGACTGATTATTAAGATATTGTGTCGTTAAAAGTTGTAAATTCGATTGGTTTTTTTTTTACATAGATATTGAAATAACAATAATATAATTTATATACTTATTTTATGTATAGAATTTTAATCATACACTAACCTTTAATTTTTTAAAATTTGATTTTTGCATCATCATCTTTCAAAGATCAGATCTACATATGGGTAAAATATCGTAATCCTTAGATAGCAGTGTAAAATTATTGTCTTAGGGTCACAAAATTCTACCCATATACCATAAACATTCAGAGTTGGATGATGAAAAAATTCATGTTTTTAATATTGAGGTTTACACTGTTTTACAATCTCGATTTATTAAAAAAAGAATTTCGTTATTTGATTTCGATTACAACGTTAGGAAAATTTTGATAGTAGACGAACTTGAAATTACTGTCTGGATAGACAATTATTGAGACTGTGGCCTAGAAACGTTTAAATGAGGTTTCTTTTAATGGGTTATCATATTTACTTATTTATATAGCGTATATAAATATTAATTCTAATAAAACCATATATAAAATAAAAAAAGTTATTTTAAAGTATAATTGTTTTGAAGGTCCTAATTATGCAAGTGCTAAGATATTTTTATTATCTGGGCATGTTTCGAGGTCATTCTGAAGAAGATACTGTTCCTGCTCTATATTATAGCGGTGTCTGCGATTGATCTATAAAAAAATACTTTTTTTGTGGGAAAATGTGGTTTGCAACCAAAAACTTCATAAACCATAGCCTATTATACCTTTGACGAAGTCTCCTATTTCATTACCTTAAGTCTCGAGTTGTAGGATTGGCGGCCCAGCCCGCTTATTAGCTGATTCAATGAGCTATCTCTTTTTACTCAGTGAGTGATCTGTGATTCGGAAAAAAAAAAAAAGGAGTTGTTGCTCTTTTTATTTTTTGAATACTGATTTGGACATCTTGTGAATCTTGACCTTCATCCCCCTGTAATTTTTTTGTTCTTTTCTTTGAGTCAGGTATCACATTTTTATTAAGTTATTTTTAATGAATCAGTGAATCATGAAAAAAAAAAACCTCTTAGTGGAAAGAGAAAGGCAATCTATAGTCTCGGGTGATTCCAGGCAGTCATACTCCTCTCAAGCTTTGATTATAAATCAGCAAGAGACGCATTTTTTCTGCTAAAATTCCTTAAGAATAATATCCTTCCTATCGAATTTTAATCTTGTTTATCCGCCGTTTCCTGACACACACCTCTCGGTGATGGTCCCTATCCATGAGGAATTTATCTTTGAGTGGAAGATTCTTCGATATATATTGGTCCTGTTAGAAAAATAACGTCTATAAAATTCATTATGCATGCAATTAAACTTGAAAGGATTTGCTGCTCTCGACATTTGGTTAGGGTTGAAGAAAATTGCCGCCATCCTGAGAAAGTTGCTATACCAACAGGTGCTCAACGGGACCAGACTTGGCAGAACTCAGGTGGTTGGATGGAGTGGCAGATGTTTGCAATGGTATACTTAGCTTCGGGGATAAGAGAATGCATTGGGCCATACTCAAAGTCTTGAAAGAAGCTATATAGATAAATGAACGAAATCGCCGTTAAAAAAGAATTACCAAATTCTTTTTATTTAATTACAATTTTTATTCCTCGACATGAAAGTAATAAAGTTGATGAATTATTCGGGTCCACTGAAATTGAGACTCCGTTCAACCTACATCTCTTTAGCAGAAAGGAGATGGTTCGGGTGGCGGTCAAGAATAAAATAAAATACAATAGTTGTAACTATTTATTGTTATTAATAATTACGACTATTACTGCCATCTGGACCATATCCTTCCTTATATAACATACGGTCGACTATCAGTACATCCAAAAACAAAAATCTTTAGGTTTTAAATGGTGCATTATGAAACTATAATCGAACCTAGTAAAGTATCATAGGTTAGATGGGAACCTATTTTCTCATACTGCGGTTATATTTACAGATACTGTGTATCGATACTGTTCAATTTAAAAGCATAAGATATCGATGTATTAAATGCCATAAGTAAACCCATGATTATTCTTAACTCTGACATGCGATGCACTCAGCAGTCACGTTCTTACCGGTTGAAGGTATTTTTAAACTTTTATTAAACATAAATATTCGAATATTAAAGGTAAATTCGAGTATTGATTACATGTCCTAAATTAATTTATGTGTAGGTTTTCAATATATCAGCTTTACATTGAATTCTTCCGGTTGTTGAAATAAATATCATTATCCCGTCGACATGAAAAATTTCTCTTGAATTTTTTTTCCTTTTCCAAACTGGATTTTTCTTAATGGACCAATAAAAAAAAAATAAAAAAATAAAGAATTTTATTAAAAAGTTGGAGCTATCAAGGATTGAGCTTTCCAAAGTCGAATTTATTAACATTCTATTCAATATTCCTGGCATCATATTCGTGTGTGTTTCAATAATTTTAGTTTGATTGACTCTTAATTTTAATATTTTTATACCTTCATAATCCCTTGTTTGTCAGAAATAACCCCCTTTTCGAATCCTTTCAGAAGTATTCCGCCACCACTGACAGACCTTAAACCAGGTGGGGATGAATATTTTTTGCCGACCTGTGGCAGATACCACCTGTCCATCTTGGAGGAGGCCCTATGGAATTGTTTTGCCGAAAATAATTACACATTAAGGGAACTCCGAGGTATTCCCACGCCATTGGCTCATTAGGACGAGTGGGACAAGATGGCGGCGCAGTATGGCTGCGTCATCATCCCTTGCATCAATCACCCCTCCTCTGTTAGCCCTCTTCTGTTTGCTCGCTCTTCGGCGATTATTTATCATCTCTTTACTACATAAGACCATTTGCATAAGTAGTTACTAAGTAGGTGTATATCAATCTTGGTGTTTATTCGGTGAGATCCGTAGTAATTGATTGTACATTGTTACTTTAAACTGAAGGATCAGTAATGCCTACAGCAATGTTAATAACAGGTGTTTTAGAATCATACCCTTTATTATTTTTTGCTTGCTTATCTCACAGTCCGTATGTATGTTCATTATATTAAAATCATGAAAGGGAACATAAAAAATATATTCATACATCATATAATCAGCTACTAAAGTCGAGAAAATATTCATTTTTCACCACCCTTTATCTTACTATTTTATAACAATATTTTAAAGATTTCAGTTAATCTAATTTGATGTCCCTTTCAAAACGTAAATTTTTTCTTCTACTTTCCGAATTTATTAGAAAACAATTTGATGATTTTTAATAAAACAGGAATGTCGAATCTTAGCAAGTTTTCGAAAGAAATGATGTTGGTAAATTGGGAAATTAAATTTTAAAATGTTGACTAAAAATTTTATTGTACAGTAATTATTTGGAGCTCTACATCAGATATATAGATTTTATTTTATTTAATGTTCACATTAGATAATAATTGTTATCTATGATAGCAGGAATGTAACTGTGTATAAATTGCTTTCATTCAAACGCCACAAATGTTTGAAACAGAAGTCAGTGGACCAATTTTTTGTTAAGAAATGATTTGAAGAGTTATTTTTATATTTTTTTAATGTCCTGTAAACAATACGTCATATATAATTTTGTTACAAAACATAGTTTTTTATTGTAATAAACGTTAAGCGCTTATTTACGGATTTGGTTTTGCATATTACAAATATTGCCCGAATTTTCGATTATCCGGATTGCCTTTGGACCCAGTTAGTCCGGATAAATGAGGTTGTACTGTATGTTATTGCACTTTTTTTGCTGAACATATTGGTATTTTTGAAAAGTCAAGGCCATTGTTTAAAAAATGATGTAAATAAAGAAAATGGGAGAAGTAAACTACTGAAATAAAGGGATTATTACCCTAGTTCCTCGGTCATTTTGATATAATTTAAAAGTGCCTTATTTTCTCTATTTTGTATTGTTATGTTAATATATACTCTTATAACAAACAAAAAACACAATTAAGAAGAATATTAGTAATCTAATCTCATTTATATAATACTAACATCGTTGCTAATAGCACTTGAATAATTTTGTTATCATTAAGTGCTCAGTGACATTGATATTGGATTTTCAAATCAACTAAGGAACTACTGGTGGGAAGGGGGATGTGGATAGTAATTGGCAGCGATACAAAGTTGAAAAAAAAGCATGAAGTGGACACATTGGGACTTCACGATCGATCCGCAGGCATCACGTAGCGATTGGATTCACTGCTTTTTAACATGGACAGTTCACTTTCATTAGGCACCTTCTCTTTGGATTTCTCTTCAACACTTTTTATTGTGTTTTTTCATTGCCTTGTGAATCGAGGCCTCGTAAAAGTTTCTGAAAAAAAATTGTATAAATTGACTCTAGAACTGTATATATAAATCAAACATTAATCGTCGTCGTATGTGTTAAACCTCGCACCCATCAAATCCCAACTATACTTGAGAGACTAAAACTCGTTTAAAAAGTAAATTTTCATCATATTATGCTTTTTTGTTGCTTTTCTTTTACAGTATGTTCTAGCAAGTAATATACTATCGAGTAGAAAAATTTAATAATCAATTGTTGTGCGTAAAATTTACGCAATAGTAAAATTACCATAAATCAAATCAATTTGACTTACGCGGTTTCACTCTTTTTCTGACGATCTGTTGCCCACAGGAGAACACCTGAGGCCATAGATGAAGATACGACTTTTTATATATTTAATACAGCTAATTACAGGTACATACAGCTAAATTTCAGGCAATGTTAAAATAGGAATAAGAACTAATAAAGTAATAGTAATAAAAGACACAAATAGATCATGGTAATAGAGACTAGGTAGAGTGGCTTTAATCAAACCAATATTTTTACTTCAGGCTTCTTATCAGATTTATGGATACGAGTACTTAAAGGCCAAAACGCTATACTGCTAGACTCATCTTGAGACACTGAAGCGTACTCGTAAGGATAAAGAAGATTTCAACCTAATTAATGATAGTTATTGATAATTTTAAGATTTTGTCAGTATTGAAGCTTAATTTTGGTTCAGGCATAGGTAAATAGCAAAAACCTCATCGCATAAATTACAGTTGACCACTTTTACCTCCAAACCGACGACATGTAAAAACCTGTATCACTATAACCCACGAAGGATCTTGGGTTCACTACGTATTAAGTACATACTGTTTCTAGGAGGTGATTTTCTCAACCGCCAGATTTTTTCCGTAATTAAGGATACCCATTTTATAGATGCTGGGTGAGTTTACTTTAATTTACACTTTTCAATGTTGCTTCCAAAATCCTCTTACTAGAATTGAGTTTACTAATTTTTTTATAGTAAATAAGTCACCAAGTTTTATCTTCTTACAATAGAGGGTTGGATTTATGGAGAAGCAGAAAGGTGAGAAAAAACATTTCTTCAGTTTTTCAACATTTGTTCGACGAACGATTTTATATCGTAATGATTGGATACACAGAAGGAATTCGATGGTTTCGTGAAATCCCAAAGTTCTCAATTCCGTAAACCCGAACAGGCCTGATTATGGTAATGTATTTGAGTTTTATTTAGTAAATTGGAATTCAAAAGAATTCATTTAGTACGTACTATGTTTAACCTGTCGGAAACTCAGTGCACTTTCTTCGTTGCAGTCTTGTCAGGTCCTTCTTAGGCGCCTGTCTAGGCAGCTGATCAGTTTAACAGCGATAACCGGAGGATATTGTAGGATAGTATGTGGCAGGATTACGATGTAGGATTCATTTTTAAAAAATATAAAATTATATATTCTACCAATGCTGGTTCATGTTTATTTTTTCGTATTTCTTACTGGTAGATGTTAAGAAAAAAAAAATCTATAACCAGGTTTTCTGTGCCTATTAGATAGGCTTTCGGTGTCATGGAAGGTCAATATTTTCTCTTGTAAGGGGGATTTTGGGTGTTGACACTGCCTCGTTTTTTTTTTTTTTTTTTAGCCCTACTAGCCTGAATACCTACCTGCCCCCTGTCTGGGTTTGCTGGGAACTCAGTCGTTCTGCAAGAGGAAGACTGGCCGGCCGGCTATGGGCACACGCAGTACCCTGTAAGCAGCAGTTGGGGGTTGTCGAGTATTGCTAATGACTGAAGTTTATTTAATTAAAAGCGTGAAAGAGGACAGGGGATTGAAAGAGAGGCGGTACAAAGGGATATGGAGGGGAGGCAAGTGGCACAGAGAGGCCTAGCGGTCTGCATTGTGTACCTAACAGCCTCCTTAGTTCCGCCATTCCAAGCTCTACCTCTGTCCTCGGTTCTCGCTATGGTGTACAGCAATAATCAACTTTATCTACCCTCCCTCTTCTTTAAATATTTTACCTAACATCGCCCAATTATCACAACAAATTACTAGAGGTTTGAAATCAAGTGAACTAAGTTTTTAGATCTTCTTAAAAAAAAATCGTTTTTATTTGACAGTACCTAAATCAAGAAAAAACATTCCAAAAAAAAAAAAAGATCGAAATATTGTTGACCGTACATGCAATCAAGGAGAAGACGGCCGGGGATGCGTTCAAAAATGAAACACACTGGAAGATAATTGTAGTGTTTTAAATATGTTATTTGCTACAGCTTTCCTCTAGCGTACAGATATATAGTATGACTACCTGGGGATATATTCAACAAATAAAATAATATACATACAAATGTTTGAAAATAGGAAATAGTATGTTATATTAAAAACATGTATACATGTATAGTTACATAAAAATATAAAAGATACATAAAAATATTAACAAAACGAATATTTAGTGGAATAGTGAATAATAAAAATGTAACAGTAACATTTACACAATTAACATTGGCAATAAGGCCTACAACATAATAGGGATGAGAATCTTAAATAAAAAGAAATATTGATATGTATTTTATCGATAGTTTTTGAATATATCGAAAAAATATATTTCGATGTATCGGGTCTGGATATTTTTAATCTTTTTTTAAGAGACACACATCGATCTTTCTGGAATGATATAATTAAGATATTGTTTTTATATTATAGATATTTCTCTAATGATACCATTTAAATATTGTTTTTATAATATCAATATTTCTCTGCCGATATAATTAAGATATTGTTTTTATTAAGTTCATCTACAGAAGACTTTTAATATTAAGAAACAGATTATTTCCTATTAGTTTTCCGATTGGTTTAGGTTTTTTATAAATTTAATAAAAGAATTAACGATATTTTGAAATAAAGATATTTCTCTGCCGATATCACAATAATATTGTTTTTATTATATTCATCTGCAGCGAGATTTAAATAATAAGATGCAGGCTATCTCTTAATCTCCTTCTGATTCGTTCAGCATTTTTTTTTTAATTTTATAAAATAATTAACGGTATTTTTTAAAATAGATATTTTTATTTCGATATTATCAAGATATCGATGTTGTTAACCGATACCTATATGAATATCAATATCGATATTGATCCCATCTATAGAACGCAGCCACTATGGATAGTAACACGACACACCACACCAGTTTTTATGGTTCTTTGTCAAATCCGTTGTGTTTGCTGATTTTATATATATATATATATATATATATATATATATATATATATATATATATATATATATATATATATATATAAAAAATTTTAAATATCGGTTTACGATACGCAAATTTTAATATCGATATTTATTGATATATCGATATTTTTTCAACATCAATTCAACATAAGCCAAAACGTCGACACACATTAAAACCTTATATTACCTCATTTTTTTCTCATTTTTTATAAGTTACATCCATTTTTGTGATTTTAATATTTTTGTTTTATGAAAAAAAAAAAAATTACCCCTCTAATTTTTATTGAATTTAGTTCTGTGAAAAAAAAATAAAATAAAAAAGTGACGAATTTTGCTGCTAATCCTCAAACATGTTGAAAAAATAAAGTAATGATACTAAAAAAAATAAATAAAAATATCTTGACAGACAGTCCGCCAAAATCTACCGAAATTCTTCACATAAAAAAAAATAATAATAACAATAAAATTCCTAGAGTCACTTAAGTTTTAATTTAATCACATAATCGTTCTATAATTGATTTTTACTCTATTGTGGAAGTTTTTATTTCGAAAATCATTTCATTCCTCGCGACTCCAAAGCAACCATTATTTTATTGGAAACAGTTCAATTGTCAGGAGAATGAGAAGTTCTTGATTGACGAAAATTATCAAGCTACCTTTTAAAAATATATTTTTTGGACTTGGTGAATTATGTCAGATCTCGAGAACTTTTGAACCTAGTAGGATACTTCCCGTATCTTCGGTAGTTGAGTTAATAAAATTGATTGCTACATAAGCATTTTTGTTTTAATTTAAAAAAAAAAACATAACTGTGGCATAACATATAACAAAAAGTGAGAATGCTCACGAAATCGTTTGCCTCAATATAGATTCAGGATACGAGAAATATTGAATTCATGATAAAATTCCTAGGATATCGGTAGCACGTGTTGTCATACCTATGAAAAATATTTTATAAAAATCACTAACGGTAAAACGGTATTTTCGCCCACCTTGTTGGGTGCATTGACTTTTCGTCCGCGAAGTTTACCGTAGAAAAATGATTTTAATCTTGAATTTTTTTTTTTTTTTTATGTTGAAAGAGGCGGGGGTTTTCCCTGTAATTGGCTTTGCATAAGGCGTAGGAAGGCGCAGGCATTCAGTCTTCTCCTTAGCGGGATTTCTTCTAGAAGGTTCAGGATCGAATCAGCTTTAGAGAGGTGGATATTTTCTTCGAAAAGTCAGAAGGTTTTGGAATTTTTCACTGATCCCGTTCAATGGGAAATAATTTTTTCAATTACACAATCGCTAAGATGGAAAATGTATGGGATGCAATAGTAATAAGAGATTATATGTAATAAAGTAAAGAATGTAATGTAATGTAAAAGTATAAGTATGTATATATAAGTATGTAAAAGTATACGAGATTAAAATACAACAACAAATAAAAATAAAAATTGATTATTCCTTTATTTTAACTGTGATGAAATCTGTTTTTTGGATGCTAAATAAGACTGAAATGCCATTTTGTACTAAAAAAAAAAGTGGTAATTGTATTTCACTCGTACTAACGTTTTCCCAGGTAAGAACTTTTCCTTGTCCGTTTGAGACATGTGAATCCTTAAAAAAAAATGAACATTGCAATATTCCACAGAATTCAATATTCCTTGCATTTAAAAATGATTATTGGCCCATTCGTCTCTCTTTTCTCAATATGTCGGTATCCCTCAAGATCTCACCTTGGTCTCATTCTCTACACGGTTTATGTAGATGATCTCCCAACCCACTCTTGCACTCTCCTCACTACATGCGCTGATAAGACATGTATGTTATCTGTGAATATTGGTGCCAAAATTGATGGACAATTAAAATAAATTCTATCAAAGCACTTTTACCCTTCATTGTGATCACACGAAACCCTGTCCAATAGTATCCTTTAATAATATTCCACTTATTCTTGTAGAACAGATCCGCTACCTAGGACTCCATCTTGACATAAGTCTAACAAGAAACCTTCATACAAAACAGAAACGACAAGACAGTGCTCGTTAATTCAACTCAAACATTTACTTAACAAAAGTTCTAATATTCCAATTTACTTCAAAAAGCTCTTAAAAATTACCGTTATCAGACAGAACTATTTGGGTACTCGGAAAGGAGCATTGGGGCTCCACTAAACCATCGCATCCCTCTCGCATACAATCGTTAAACTATAAAATCCTCAGAAGTTTCCATAATCCTCCTTATTATGACATAAATAAAATTGTCCATAAAAATTCCAATATTCCATTTGTTGGCCCGAAATAGATACACATCTTTTGATTACAAATTCCTGGACCAAACTATCCCAATAGTTCGTAACCTTTCATCCCTATCGATAAACCCTCCGAAGCTTCTGAAAAGACGACGGTCATGTGACCTCCTTACCTAAAATAGTCATTGAAGTACCAACAATTGTTAGTTCCTTCATAAGCTATTATCATGTTTTATATTCTTACATCACATTTAGTTTTTATTGTATTTTGATATACAGTTGCAAAATTTCAATAAATAGAAGACAAAAAATTGTTAGCTAATTTCAATCTTAGTTCTGTTGTTTACTGGGTTGTTTCATAACATTGTCGATACATCATTTATATCTATCTTTAAATCGTCCGACTCGTTGTGTAACTATAAATAATCTATCAGAATAGTTTCATTCTTAAGAGATAACATTTATAAACGAAACTGACCCTACTAATTATTTCACCAAAAAGCAACATTTTATTGATAATTTTTTAACTGATAAATACTTAGAGATTAGCTAGCTAAAGATAAAACATAATATAACAACTTCTTAAAAATAAACCTTAATGAAGCTTTCGCGGACGAATGTAATGTGTATCAGCTATTATTTACAGAACAGATAATATTTAATGTAAAGTGTTATATACATGACTAACTCATCTATAATTTTTCACCATGGTTCAGCCATTAAGAAATTATAATATTGGGTATTATATAGACTGATAGAAAAAAAAACGAATCGACATTCTATCCGTGTTATCTATCCCTTTAAAATATATTGAAAATTGTATCTATTTTCAGTCCTCAATCAATATATACGTACACCATGTACAAGGTGTTCATTTTAAGACGACTCAAACGCGTTTTATGGAAAAACTGTCTGAGAGAATATGATAGAAAAATTTATAGAGCACAACGTTTTCTTCCAGAGTATGCCCATTATTTGACACTTTGATGTTCTTATGCTCTGAGAGCGCGTCCAAACTGATGTGGGTTACATGAATATGATACAGAATTCTATTGTTTTTTTTTTACTCCCTTTTGATATAAATATGATCAAGCTGATATTGACAGTATTTTTCGAAATAATTGCAAATTAATTAATTTAAAATAATTAGAATATCGAAATGCGGTTTGGAACATTCGTTTTATCTTTTATTATCCTTTAAAATGATGTCCATAAACATAGGTGTCATCAGCAAACCTTACACGTATGCAAGGTCTATGTGTCAAATTATAAGAATAATTTACGCTGTGCAATTTATTTCCTCTAGCATTTTTTCCTTAAAATACGTTTGAGCCCTCTTAAAATAAGTAAGTAATTAATTATACAGGGCGAATCAGTACGAAGTTGCAATATTTCAAGGGTTGATTTCTTTTGAGTCACACCAAAAAATTTGTTCTAGATTATTCGTGTGAAACATTATTTTGGTTTGATACTTCTGATATGGTTTTGGAAGTATTTTTGCATTTGGTATTTAACGTGTGACTTTTAAGGTGCGCTCACACCTTTGCCAAACTATGGCAAGTCCCAAGTAGACCAACTGGTAAATGTGCAATGGTGATTTAGAGAAGCTTAGTAAACTAACCTATCTACAAGCTAGTGTTCTGATTAATTGAACTTTTACTGGTTGTTAATTTCGGATTAAACTATTTTTATTTTAAAAAGAATCAATTAAAAATAAAAATATATGAACATATAATTTATATAAATACACAAATATGTGAATGTAACACTAGCGTTTATGTGGCGCTTCCTGCAAAAACCAGATCGGACACACAAAAGCCAACCCAAGCCAATAAAATTAACCCCTTTACATGTTTAATTTGCCTAGCTTATTTAGTTATCATATTATTTTAATTATATTTATAATTATCCAACTATTGATAAATTTCGTATACTTTTTTTTGCCTTATTTGACTGTACTTCTCTCTTCTCTTTTCACAAATATAGTCGTTATTTAATTGAAAAAACAAAACATAAATAATGATTTTTGTTGATAATCTCAATTTAATTTTTCGAAATTCTACAATATCAAGTTGATATTTAAATGTTATTGATTAATAAATACTATGCTAACAAGGCAGTTTTGTGCAAATATTTATTTTATATTAAGGAAATAGAAGTTAAAAAATAAAATCTTGAATAAAATACCTTGTTTGTTTGTTATCTTTTATCTATAATCAAGCAACTAGCACGTGCAGAATTTTTTAGACGAAATTTAATTAATCACTGTATTTTTTCTCTAAATTTTTGTTTTTAAAGTATCTTTTACTACTTTTATAGTCAATCTAGGTTTGAGAATTGAAGTAGTCAACTCCAAAAATCAACTTTGGACGAATATAAGATTTTCTACGATTGATCATTGACACTGTCTACCGTGAAATATTCTTTGCGAATCAACTGTATAACATGGAAATTAATTACGTTACATAATAATATTAATATTATAATGACTTAAATATAATAATATAATTCAAGCAGGAAACGTTGAAGATGATTATATATATATATATATATATATATATATATATATATATATATATATATATATATATATATCATATTAACCGCTGCATGCGTGCACAACGGTGTAAATGAAAGATGAGAGATTTTTTTTAATGGTTTCTTTATTAAAAAGTAATACAAGCTGCCTCACTCAAGGACAACAGGAATTAGTAGATTTATTAATGACGCCGTATTTATTATTTTATATTAGCTTTTTCTCATAATCTTCTCCTCTCTAATTTTATACCTACGTCAGATTTGATGGCTTCATGTTACTTTTCGCAAATTAACACATATTACTTTGGTTCTATCGAAACATTTCGCGTGACGCTTCTGTTATCTATTCTATTATTCAGTACCATATAGGTCTCTCTTCTTTTTTATTTTTTTTTGTCGGCCTGTTGTCTCTATAGCTGGTATTACTTTTTTTTATATTTGAATATATTAGTTTTTTAGTGGCGATTGGGTTCGGGCGCCCTAAGCCTCCAAAGTGGGATACCGCCGTCTATCAGAGATCTTGATAGGGTGTCACAATAACATCGACGGCAGACGGGATGAGCCCTGTCCGTTCCATCAGATTCGTCAGGATATATTACATTTATTATGTAATGCCGATAATTTATTATGATTGTCTCTGGAGGAGGGCCAGACGAAAACTTTGTTTTAAATTTTTTTTTTCGTAATTTTTGTTTTATTTGACTATCTCAGTTGTTCTTTTATACTTATATGTATTATTTATTATAATTTGTCTGTGTATTGGATCCAAATTTTTCATCATGATTATCAGAACTGTCGCTTTTCATAAAATCTCAAATTCGAATAGTCAAAGAGACCAAATAGAATTCTTTTTATTTTTTTTAATTTAATTCAAAATCAGATTTGAGAACCCCTTTTTCGGAATGTTTATTTAAGTGATTGTTTCTTACATTATCAAAATTTTTATTTAAGTGAACACTTTTGAAGTTGATTATTTTTTTTTCATTAATCTTCTCGATGTTTTCTTATTGCTATTTCCTTAGAACCTCTTTGGTAAGACTTTTATTTACTACGATTATTTTTATTATGTGTTACAAACTTTTAGTTTCTAAAATTAAACATTTCTTATTTACTGCCATTAATTTGTTAAATGGTTTGGCATTCATTTACTATCTCTAACTTTTTGTTGTTGTTTTTTTTAATTTAATGTTATCTTTTTTTAATTCTATATTTTTCACATCTTATTCTCAGATACTGTTTCTAAGGGGTAGTGAAGTGGTTAGGGTTAGCGCTTCTGACCTAAATAACGGAGACACGGATTCGATTCCTGGAACATCAAAGAATGTTTTCGATGGGTTCAGGCCTACTTTGTCTTGATAAAATAACTTACAAAAAAGGACAGGTGGTCTAGTTAAGAAAAAAAAAAAAATGAGTTCTAAGAAATTACGTCCAAACATTCACCATAAGATCGTCGCAAAATATCAATTTAGTGCCAATATTCAGTCTATACCTCAATTCCGAATTAAGGTACGTCTACCGACAGTGTACAATGCTCCTGTATTGGCCATAATTAAATTTTGGATATAAGGCTTTGATTCAGCTTCAAACTTGTAAATGCTGCTGATACTATCTACTAGTGGTTTAAGTACTTTGTTAAGTATAAGTTTTTATGTTCTGAAGTAAGAAATGTTTATTTAAAGCAATCTTCCTTATTTTTCCCTCCGCTCTTCATTTATGAGACCCTAAGCATTGTAAAATAAGAAAACATTACATTAATGTATTTCAAATTAGACTTTAATCCTAGAAAAAATTGTTGAAATGTTTTCCATCGCAAACGTAATGAGGTGATTTCCAAGTGTCCACTAGTGGTGCAGATTTGATGTTTGGATCGTTTACTCCCACACTACAGCGCACCGTGATAATTTCGCAAATATTTACTCGGTGTAACGGGAGACGATGGACACCCACGCAGCGGGGTGACAGTGTGACCAAGGAGGTGACATAGAACGATGTTTTGAATTTCATGGTTACAGGCGGAAGCTGTCACCCATACTCAGGTCATCTCCCATCTGTCGGCGGCTAATATTCTGTGTGAACAGTATACGTGACGGCCGTCATATCATGTAGCCTGAGGCTCTGTAGCCATTTTAGTTTTAGTCTGTAGCCGTCCGCTGTTTTGGAAATACGATATTAAAAATATATTAATAAGTTAATATCAACCTGTATTTTCTTTTAAAAAATCTATTAGAAATAGTTATCCATTTAAAAACTTCAATTGTCAAAATCTTTCGTCTTAATGATTGCTATATTAATCCTTCGTTGGCAAGATGGATTCAAATCTGATCCGCGTTACCATTCCCTTATGTCCTGCACAAAAGCACTAAGCGTTGTACACAAGAACACATGTCTTAGTACAACTAAGCAAGGGAATGGTGCCACGGGTCGGATTTGACCCAACCTTGTCAACGAAGGGTCAATTTTTGGAATTCAGGAAGGAGATTGAAGTTCTTTCAAGGGAAACTATTTGTCCGACAAATTAAACGGAGCGAAACATTAGTCGGATGCTCAGAGATCCTAGTAAATTATTGCTAATAGGGTAAATGTTTCAGTAATAATCTATTCTCTGTATGGTTTAGTATTATAAAGTCATACTAAACGTTTTAGCTTGATTCTCATAATTTGACTTTTTGCAAGTCAGCTCTAGCAGGGACTATTAAGCACGAGGAAGTAAAAATGCACACACTAACCTTATAGATTTCTTATGTGTTTTTTTTTTCATTCCACTTTTCCTTTAAAAACAAATTGGTAGCTGAGTATTATATTTTTTTTTTTAAATTATAAGAAAATTATTGTACGGCCTATGGTACCGCAATCGTGCCCAAAGCGGGACGCCCCGAAACGGCGAAACGGAGCTTAGGTTCCTTCCCATGGCTGTTTCATCAGCGACCATGACTCGGCCTCCTCCGGGCACTAATGGACCGGTTGGGTGTCTTCCTGGCGACACAGAGACAATACTCCTTAGATATGTGAAAGCAGGATTATTACCCATCTTGCTGGTCTGTCATCGGGGAGAGCCATTCCCTCCTATGTGAAAGGCTCTTAAGAAAGGGGAAGAAGAATTCTTATTTTCCAATAGTCCAGGAGAAGGCGTGCCAGTTGGCTTATTAATATCGAGCAACAACTTCTTGGAACGACTATAATGTGCATGTGTATCTTAGAGGTCAACTGTCAGATGTTCAATGTTCTTTTGATTTAATCGTTTAATGTCCATCATTTCGGCCATAGTTTTCCTGTGCAACACTTCCAATTTTTTTTTAATAATTTCCATTTTTTTATCAATTAATTAATGAAAAATTGATGAATTATTAATTTTTGGTTTATTTTTCGGCATATATGATCTTTAAATCCAAATTTCTTGAATCATTCACTAGATTTAGTAATTTATAGAATCATTTCAATAAAAGTTAGCCTGTGTTCTCAGCAATTGCCTGTTGCTAGGTATTGGATAAGGGAAAATATTGAGTTCGTGAAATTTTTCGAATTCGAGTTTTCAACGAAAATAGGCGTTTTAAGATCTCCTGAGTTCAATTAACCATATCTCGCAAAATGTGTGTGTCTGTTTGTCTCTGTCTGTGTTTGAGTGTTGTAAATGCCTGGGATATTGCAACATCTGTCGACTTAGTTGAAGTGCCACTTTATATAATCGATTTTACACATTTTTACAATTAACTACAAAAAGGCTTTGATGGTTTTGATCAAACTTGTTCTATGAATGTACAATCATATATATATATATATATATATATATATATATATATATATATATATATATATATATATATATATATATATATTCTATATATATAGAAAACCGTTTTGAAAATTCGGCAATTAAGCCCTGTCAAATTAAGACTAATACCTGCCAGGGTATTATATATATATATATATATATATATATATATATATATATATATATATATATATATATATATATATATATATATATATATATAACATCCTAGCAGGTATTAGTCTTAATTTGACAGGGCTTAATTGCCGAATTTTCAAAATGGTTTTCTTTGCGGTTTTGAAATGAATAAATGAATTATTTATATGCAATAATTAACTGGCTCTTGTTGTTTGTCGTAAAAAAATTCATAAATATAAACTATGAAAGTATTGGATAGTTAACTAAAGGAGAAATATTTTCCTATGTTGTAAAAAATTTCTGGAAATAAGAATAGTAATACAGATATATAATAAACCGCTGGAAAGCTAAAGATTTAACAAACAATAATAGTTGTCATATAAAGTCGTAGAAGGTAATAGAAAGTGATATATGGTATATGCAACTTTTTTGCTAAAAATCGACTTACCTGAAGTGCCACTTTATGTTATCAATTTCACACAATTTTCTCAAAACTCAAAGTTATTTTCTTTTTAAATCATTATGTTTAAAGAATTGTTCTATCAAACCTTTTAGTCTGAATCATCATTCTTAGAAACATCTTTCTAACCAAATATCAGAGGCTATCAGTTGTGTTTGATCAAGAAAATTGACTTTTCATGAGCATCTATTACATATTGTTTTTGTGTAAATAATTTTTATATGAAGGTTTAATGGTCCGATAAATAAATGGTTATTTATTTTTTTCGAGAAGGAATGACGTCGTTAACAAATTGCTTTATTATTGGTATATCTGCTAGCTTTTAAATTGAAGCTCTCCCTGATAAACTGTTCATTTTTAAAAATGAAAATAATTATTTCACTTTCTGATTGATATAGTTTCTAAAAATATTTAAAAAATGTATTTTAGCGATTTAGCAACCTTCTTTACGTTATTTGTCAGGTTTATGTAACCGGCAAGTTTGATAAAAAGTTTTATTTTCTTATCACATTTCTATAGCTCAGAGATAAAAGTGACTATACTGAAATGTTTACAATTTTGTTATAAATAAGATTATTTTTCATTCTGAATTCGGAAAGTACATTTTCTGTACTGTTATTTTTGGTGATATTTATTATGCGATTACTATAAATTACTATTATAAAATTTGAATTCAATTCGAAATATTTATACGAAAAGCAGCTGATGACATATTCGTGAATTAAATACGTCGTTAAACGGTTTTTAAATTTCTTTTTTCAGATTTAATTTATTTATGCAATATAGATTTACAGATGGATATATAGAAATATTTTTATCTTATGCCATAAATATCTTTATTTAAAATATCGACATGTTTTAACTAATTATTTATTATGCTTATTACACTTAATGATCACTCTTAATGTTTGTATTATTGATCAATTAATATTTGAAGGATAGCATCAACCTTTACTCGACGGAAACAGTAGCTATTTCGAAGGATAGACTTTAAGGTGAATTTAAGTATTTCAGAGAAAATTTCTTTGTGCCGAGCGTTCCGCTGTTTAGATGTATCCAATGCACTTTCCGAAGTTTCGAAATTTCTTTGCACATGACCTTTTCCAGCTTTACTTTCCAGATGTGGCCTTCTGGAGTAATTCGTCTATGCCAATTTTCGACATTTGTGTTAAAATTAAATTGTGGTCGTATTGATTTGTTGTCGTTTCTTTTGCTATCTATCTTGAAAATAAATCTATGATGGTAATCCGAAATTTCATCTTAAATGTTCAATTTAATTTTGTATTTCATTTTTTTTTTACTTAATGGAAATTATCAAAATATGCAATTTTATGTATTTATCATCAAATATGCAAAATAAAATGTGGTTAATCAAAGGTATTCGATCAACTGTTTAACTAATGCTCGCAAACAAAATATGCAAAATAAAATGTGGTTAATCAAAGATATTCGATCAACTGTTTAAATAATGCTCGCAAACAAAATATGCAATTGCTTAAAAATCCGGGCCCTGCTTATGAGATATGAAGGTTCTATTTTTTTATGATTGTCTCATCACAGCTTATGATAATGATCTTCGATACTTGGACGCGGTATGTGAAAAAACAATCACAACGATAGGAGGTATTTTGATTGACGATGCCAAGGACATCCCTCGAGTTCTGTAGGACGAGACAGCGAAGCGTCATTTATATGAGCCATTCCCTGTTCAAAATATTCTTAAGCACGTGCGTTCTATTAAAGGATCTTCGTCGTTTTTCTTTATCATCTTCTGTCGGGACCTCTCTTTATTTTTGTATTATCATAAAGCTAAATATAATGATAATATTCATATGCACTATTGAGTAGTAGTCCCATTACTCGTTCATGTAAAGAAAGGTTTATTAGAAATATTTGTTGATATGCTGTAAGTAGCTTGCCTCCCAATAATATTTTCATTATTCCCAATAATATTTTGTTTTATAATATTCATCGCATAGTTAATATAAGGCATTGTATATAAGGCATTGTAACTAATACCCAGGAGGTATTAGTTATTAAATAGGGCTTATAACCCAGGAAGTTATTGTTTTGCTTTCTGCTTGTCAGCGTTAAACAAATGTTATACTCCTAATATCTCCTCCCCTTTTGTTTCTATAAAAACCTATCCGAAACGAACAGATCAATTGGAGTGCAAGATAGAATGTAAGAGAATGTGAGACAGTATACTCTCACTATTCTAACGCTGTCAGAAGCTCACTATTTTATATAATTTAATTCTGCATTTTGTTTAATAAAGTATTTTTTAAGACTTGCACGCATCGACTTTGTTAATTGTATTAATTTTCATTTATGAGATAGGCCATATTTGATTTTATGAGATGACACTTCGGTCCGTAAGTGGTTTTTAAAAATAATTATTAAAGTGAATAATCTCAACAAACAAATAAAAATTTAATTGATTGCAGGTGTTATTGTTACTACTAATAATACCATCGACGTAAAATAATATTTCGCGTTGAGACTGATTTATTTCACTGCTACCACCGTAAGGGACAATCCCAATCATAGGTTGTAAAAGTGAATCAATTTGGTATTTATGTATCAAACGTCAATTTTGAACGAAACCCTTGTATTACTCCTTTCACTTAGCTTAGTCAAAATTGAAATCTACAGGGTCAGACCTCATGCAATCCGTCTTGCGTTTCTTTCGGTTCAGCCGGCGATTCAGAGCTAATTACATTTTAAAGGTTTCAGTGGCAGCTCTACCCGTCAAGCAAAAGATGCGTATACGTATCGAGGCGCTAATCTAATGGAGGTGCCAAAATATTTTTTTTATCGAAAACACTTTTACAGCTCATTGTATTTTCATAATATCATACTATTGTATTTATATACATATTAAACAAATTGAAAGATTAAAAAAAAAATATATTGTAAGGGAGCCTAGCAGAAAGTTACTTCGGGTGGCCTTTACCGTAGCAAAAAAAAAAAAAAAAAAGTTTGAAATGGAATGTTTTAACACAAGCAGGTTTTTTTAGTATATATAAAAATGAAGAAAAACACATAAAAACGTAAAATGATAATTTGTTCATATATTTTTCTGTTTACTAATCTAACTTGAATTCTACTGCTCAAAATTCATGTTTTTCCAACGAAAAAAATAGTTAAAATTTTTGTTAATGATTTTAAACTTTTATACATAAAAGTTTATATTAAAAAAAGATTAATTTTATATTTTAAACTTTTATTATTTAGTGGACCCTTTCGGTAAATTTAGTATAGCGATCATTTTGTATGACGGCTTGGGAATTTGTTTTTATGTTAGTACAGTTGTCTTGTTATTATTACGAAGAGATGTCCAAACTTGTTCGTAAATTTAGATATATTTCGTTAACCGGTAATTGTTCTGGTTTAAAATTATTCAGGAATTACATCCGACCGCGTCCTATTTAGTGATTTTATCGCTAATCCTTAGCAAGGAAATTATAAACCAGGCTATATTACTAATTGGGCAATTTGCGGTGGCGACCAAGAGTAAAGGAATAATGATTTTAAGACATTTTCGTGAATCTCACCCAAGAAAAAAAAAGGTGGGGAAGCTTCGAACGAAGACCTTTCACACCATGTTTTGCTGACATCAGATCTCTGTATTTCCTCATTAAAATCAACCATAGTTGAAGATCAAAAATCGAAAAAGTGTGGCCAGAAACTTTAACATTGTTCTAAAATCCCTACGATCTTCCAGGCAGCTGCGATTCCGATTAAGTATAGTAAATTATTATTTGGTTCAGTAATTATATTAAATAAATTATGTGGTTTTGCTTTTATACTTTTCTAATTATCTATTTAGTGTTTTTATTTAACGAGTGAGTACTTTCATTGTTAATAAATTATATTATAAATAAATTGGCCATAATATAGGTAATTTAGGCAATTCTTTTTTAATTTAATTTTAATAATTTGATTCCAACTATCTACATTTTATTTTGTAAATTATGTATAAGTTTTTTTTTTTCTTTCAATGTTACCTATTTATTAATATTTATAAGTATTATATTATACATTAAAATACTGATACTGGGGTAATGGCTTATCGAGGGCCGTGATACCTGCCATCTTCAATTCATAAAATAACAATACATAACAGCAATAGGTTTAAAATATAATCATGTTTCATAATATATAAAGAAATTTACAAAATAATATAGATGTTTCTTATTTCTTAATTCGTTCCAATGTGCCTCGGTACACTTAAGCGGCCTAAACACACGGGATCATCGGTTCTCGAACAACGGTTCGGCGAACCGAAGTTAGGTTTGTGGCTCTCTACACACTATGCAAACAAAGGAAAAAGTTACGAACAGTTGTTCATCCGCTCTACACACTTACTACCGATGTTCCCATGTGTGCAGGCCGCCATAGAGTCGGCACTGAGCTTAGCTTTACTTTTCCATTTGAACCTTCTCGAGGCTATGACTCCAGTTATATAGGTACCACAAAGCTCTCTCTCTCTCTCTCTCTCTCTCTCTCTCTATATATATATATATATATATATATATATATATATATAAAATTAAACTTTAAGTAAATTACTATCCATAAGTTGGACAAAATTCTGGCCTGGAGTATTCTCTAAATAATTATTTGTATCCCTCTTTTTCTTGACCTTTATATTTGTCTTTCAATCGCGTGGACTAATTTGTAAGTTTATTGTTTTATCAATAACAAAAGGTTATTGCTAGGCGCATGCGCATTGAAAGTTTTTTCCATTTAACTTTGCAACCTAATAATAATCTTGTTTTTTCTTGAATATTTTATTCTTTTCCTTTCTAATTCTGTTTGTTCTTTTCGTTTCTAGAAGTTCTTTTAATATTGACTCAATAAACATATAATCACTTGTTTATTGAATATAATTAACTATTGTTTGTCTACAAAGCTCTAAAAAAACTCTAAGAATAGATAATTAATTCGTTGGATATATATTTATGTTTGTCTGTCTCATCTTCAAATGTTGTTTTAAGATAAAAATTTGCTAAACACTTGGAAGTTGAACCGTGACATTCTGAATAGTGCAATAAGTACAGAATATTAAACAACAACTGATCACGCTATGTACCCATTTAGATGTCTACTAAATATTTTAATGCTTGTTATTTTTCGGTATTAATTAGGTCGCGCATTTTGTCCAGAAACTTAAAAGTTAGAATATACAGAAATATTATCTTGCTCTACAGTTCTGCACGGGTGCGAAACGTGACCGCTAACCTTGAAGGACGAACAACGCCTTCAGGCCTTCGAGAATAAGGTATTGCGTAAATTTTTGGTCCGAAAAAGGATGAGTCAACTGGAGAATTTAGGGGGTTACACAACGCGGAACTGCGTAGTTATACCCTGTTAATATAATCGAAGTGAAATCATCGCGACGTTTGAAATGGGCTTGTAAATTGTTGGACTCATAACGCACGAATTCCTAAAAAGTTAATAAACGCTGAGCCGACTGATGAACGTCCGAGGATTAGACCGAAACCTAGGTGGGAGGATTGTATTAAGGGTGATCTAATGGATTTGGGTTTGGACAGTAGTCAGTGGACCGAGGTTTGTAGGTAGCTGTTGGTGGTATTGGCATCGAACCTTCGGGTTCGCTAAGCCTTTTATTATTATTATTATTTATGTAATTGAATCGCTTTATGCTAAAAGAGATTTTGTCTAATTGTTGGTATAGGTGACAAAACTCCTTTCAGCATAAAGTGATTCAATTATAACAAAAATATGCATGAAATGTCGTAGGTTTAACCATTTTACATTATTTTGTGCAATTAAACTGCCCCATATGAACGGTTAGTTGCTCAAGATACTATTCTATGACACCTAATCAAGCTCTAGGATTTTTTTTTCATTGACATAGTAGCACCTCAGCGTAAGGCCTTTTGTTTGCCTTGCCACTCTCAGTCAAGGTTGGTCGGTAGTTGCTGCAAACCTCCACATATTTTGTGGGTTAAACGTTTTAAATTGTCTAATAGGCATAGCAAAATGTTAACAATTAAGGTTTTCTTGTATGCGGTTTCATATTTTAGTGTATAGATTTCTCAATTTTTAATGTGCACGTAGTTTGGTGAAATTTTTTACTATTTTTATAAATCTTTGCAGTTTAGTAATTATTTCATGATCATACTTATCTGAGAAGTTCGAAAGTAAATTGGAAAAAACTTCAAAATTTCTAATCATTAATGTCAGATAAACAGTAATGAGATCATGCGTGAAGATAATATGATCCTTTTAATCATGAATTAAAAAATATTTACATGAAATAAAGATTCTTCCAAAGTCTTATGCTTTGTTTAATTTGTTCTATGTTTATCACCTATTAGGTGTTACTAACATACCCACCTGATTTCTCATCCGTTTCAACCCACTTCATCCCACCACCCACCAATTACTTACAGAGTCTTGGATTAGTTTAGTTGGGTTTGGTTAGGTTGTAGTTACCACTCGAATATTGAAACCTATATTTGATACCACTGGGTATTCTAGTATACTAGCAAAGGGTATTTTTCGAAGGAATGAAGTCAAGAGTTACTTTTGGATTAGAAATAGCTGCTCGGATCTAGAAATCTGATTGTTGAATGTGCATGGAGTTGAGATTTGCTTTCGCAAAACTTTCTCCCTTCAACCCAAGTTTATTCCAACGGTTATTTATTTTTCAGTAATTAAATTTATGTGTCGATGAATAAATGAAGTGCATATGTACTTATATTTCGGATCCTTTTAAATGTATTCAGTTGGAGTATGTGGTGATAAAAATACTCAATGGAAGGTTTGAAAAAACTGCGATGTCTCTGTTGATAATTCTCCAATTGAAACGGCTCTCGGACAGGATTTGGGGAAGGTCGTACACTAGATCCTGTCCAAAAGCCGCTTCTATTGAAGAATAAACAATAGAAAAAAAGAAGATCTTGTGGCGTAAAACTTAGGCCGAAACGTCGACAAGCATTACAATAAGTTTTCTTATTTGTGTGTTTATTTATTGACCGCATCCCCAACCAAGATTCTCCTATGTACATTTTCCACGGTCAACCATACTCTCACCATTAATAAACAATAGAGATACCGCAGTTTTTCCAATCCTTCCATTGCGCACTTTTCCACATTCGCTAATTATGTCATAGCTTGTTAAGTCATTAATATGTCTGCCAATTACGGAATGCGAAAATCGTTGATATGAAGAGATAGAGGACCAGTTTCGTTGTGCTAACATCACAGGGCATTTACCGATTGTTATTTATACTATTTTCTCAAAATTGTCTCTCGGTGGATATCACAAGCGGTTAGATAACCCGCCTTATCGCGCGACCGTCTTCGATAAGATGGTTCAGTGCTGAATGTGGTGACGGTGGACGAGGACTGCTGCAGGATGGTCTTCAAGGTACCGCAAGATGCCAAAGCGATCCTACGAGGAGCCGTCTGCCAGGTGATAGTGTCTTATTCGGCTCACAGTTTCTTCCTGATCTTTTTAAAAAGTTTATCTTATATGAACTGAGAGTGGTGTAACGTTGCATCACACCATTAGATTTTATTTTTTTCAGAGCTAATCTGGCATAGTAAAATGTACTGCCTATTATTTTCTTTTGAAATAATTTAAGATTATATTCTATTTATATCACATTACCGTGATAATCTGGTGACATATGTATTAGGGTCTATGTGATCGTATGGCTCGGTTGCTACTGTTATTGGTTATTCGTCATACGTAGTACTCCCTCTCCTTGAAGGCTGTTTTGACTCATGAATCGTGTTCGGGTTAGTTTCGTTCCATAACTATCTCTATTTAGCACTGTAATATTTTATTTATGAACATTGTGAAACAGAATATAATATTCAATACATAATGTATTTAGTTATATTTTTAGTCATTATGGGAAATTTGACTTAAATGCAAAAATTACCAAACTTTTAAATAAAAAATCAAAATTAATGTATATATATATATATATATATATATATATATATATATATATATATATATATATATATATATAAACATTTTATAAAGTAGGCAATTGATATGCAGAAGGAGATAAATATTCTGTCATTTTTTTTATTATTAATTTTGTGCACGCTTTTTAGTGTCCTCTTTAAGATACATCATGTTCTTGAGCCCTTAAAACGTAATTTTGCGTTTAAAATTGGATTAAATATGATTAATCATTCATAGTTTTGAGTTTTTGAAAAGTTTACTTTGGATTTAACCCTTACAGCTCAATTATTAATAAAATAAATAAAATTATTAATAAAGATAAAGTGTCTGTCAAATTAATTAAAAATCATTTTAAGTGGTACCAATAACCTCAAATATTAATAATAAATAATTCATTATAGATATAAATATAGCTCATAGAACTATTAACATCAGGGCCGTCCTAAGATTTTCGGTGCTCCTGGGCTACTAAAAATAATGCTTCCTCTTCGTAAGATATGCATATATATAATATTTTCTATTCCATTTATAACTATCCATTTACTTATTTTTGTCATGAAAAGATTTAGAATACAAATAAATAAATAACTAAATTACTAATAATAACAAAAACAAATATTACAAGAATAAAAATAATAATAAAACAAAAAGTCCCTGAAAGGCTTGCGCCTTATGGTGGTCTGATTGACATATTTCTTTTATTTTGAAGAAGTTTGTCGATAATACTATGAACTCCTCTCCTTCAAGGTTATTTAGCTCTTGGAGTGTTCTAGAGGTGTAATGTTCTTAATATAATGATTTGATTGAAAGTGGTACGTTGTTTGCGTTGGAATGTAAGTCCAGAAATCACAAAAAGTCCCAATTTCTCAATTCTTAAGTATTATGACACTTTTGAAAGTCCCGAGCGTAACTACAAATTAAAAGTTTTTAATTTATTGTCCTTTTGTTTGCTTCCTCCCTACCGATGGTAGGGAAGCCTTGTATTTTGTTTTCCAAATAATAATGTTCTGTAGACAGTTTTGATACAAACTATAAATAAATCTTCAATGATGTTTTGAGCATATCGTTCCTGCCATGTCCAACTAGAAAATGTGAAAAAATGCGATTTGCTTATGGCCACATTGAAAACGGTCTGGACGAGACACTTATTTTGGCAGTCTCGAACACTTAATCCCCGGAGACACAAGGAGTCAAACCTTGGGGAGGAGGGAGGAGGAAGGGACTAGGAGTGATTGCAGCAATGAGTGCTTCACCTTCACGAAAATCGCATTTTTTTCATATTCGGTAGTTGGACGTGGAAGGGACGATACGAACACATTTCAAAAACACTTTATATACACGTTAGTAGAAAATCAGAGTAAACAACTAAATACGTTGAATAATTTTAAAACTAATTTGCGATATCAACCTTAACATTTGAGTTGAGAAATATTAAATTTAGTTTAAAGTTCGGGTATGTAAAACAAGAATGTGCCCTATTTAAGAATTTTTTAAAATAACTAAACTAAATTACGGAACTTTGTTAGACTAGAGCTTCAAGTATTGCGAAAATTAAAGATTTTCACATCAAAGATGTCAGTATCTATATAGACCATCCTAACTGGACTTTCGTGACATTTTATTAGACCATGGAATTCAATAAAATAGGTAATGGTTGTAAAACGTTGTAAAATAAATAAATCAACCGCAAATTTATGACATTAGGGCCAATAAAGATTCAAGAAAAATATGCACATGAAAAAAAAATCTTACTTGATGCGTCCAGAATTAGGCTTAGTTCTAGGCTATGCAGAAATATATTTTTACCATTTTTTTGTAATACAATACAAAATATAACACAAAGTCATAATCATTTCATAACTAAATATTTCGGCGTAATTAAAAAAAAAAGAAGTAATGATAGTAATTGAAGAGATTTTTAGCAAGATTATCGTTGCAAACTTTGGAAAGAAGTCTCTCTATCTCGGCTAAGAATAGATCTCAAATGATATCTCACAAGATTATATCTGATAACTTGACAACCCCCAACAAATTGCTTACATGGCTTGTGAAATAGTACCCATTTTTTAAGAATGCCCTTATTATACTTCATATTTTAAAAGATCAGGACTCAACACCCAATATTTCTAGGATCTTGAATTATAACGAAACTACAATAAAATCATTATTTAATTATCCAAAGGAGGTATATTTTTTTAATCGATGAGTTTACATTATTTTTCAACATCCCTTGCCCTTAACGTGCACTTTTAACTTTAAAAATATTTTTCTTCAAAAGCATCAAGAGATCATCATGAAATTTTGTAGGAAGTGTTGTGCACAGTAATTTAACATTTTAAAAAGCCTCCTATATTTTTTATTTATCTATTATTCCATTCATGTAAGAGTATTTTAAAACAAATTTGAGCATTCTATCAGGTCTGAGACTGTAGATATTGTGGTTTTTGTAAAACAAAACACCCGTTTCCTAAATTTCTATCAAATTATATTTTTGTTTTTTTAGGGCATTGAGATAGGTTAATAACAGCATTTTTTCTGCTTTTAGATGTAACATATAAACTTTCTGCAAAATGTCATGATGATATCTTTAGTTGTTTTCAAGAAAAATATTTTTAAAGTTAATAAAAAAATTAATTAAACAAACTCATTTCCATTCCATCCCCATATTTCCATATTTTACTATAGCAGCTGATGTTTTGTGTCAATGAAAAATTATACCTTGCAAAATATTATATAATGGTTTATTACTTTGAAATAGATAATCCTATCAAACAATAAAAAAGTTCTTTCAAATCATAACAAAGTAGAAAACTTAAATAATTTAAATTAATTTTTTTATTTAATTTGTTTGGCTTTGAAATGACTCCAAAACAACAATTTATATTTTTCCTCTATCTCCACAAATGGCCGATATATGATCTATGAAACCCATAATCGTCCGCCATTTTGATACAAAATTGGGGTTGGTGGTGTCGAGTTCCGAGGATCATCTTGGGTTGACTTGTGCTTTTGCTGCAAATTAAAAAAAAAAAAATCGGCTGTTATCTCGGAGAAAAATTCAAATGTTTTTACATAACACTGGATAAGTAAGGTTTTGCAAAAACACGCAACTTTAATATTTTTTTTAACGGATGATGCTAATTATTTCATGACATGAAAACATAAATCATATCTCTTAAGTTAAATTAATAGTTAACAAAAACAATTTTGTACATCAGATGAGTTCATTAGAATCTAAACAGTTTTAAAATATTTTCATGATTTATGAAAGTGGAGATGCAGGGTTTTGCAAAAACGCGCTTCAATTCTTAAATATAGGGCCGTTATGTTTACCTTATAAAACAGTACCATTATGTCTACTTTAGGTCATATAATGATCAAACAAATATAATGAATGTCCTATTTTTTTCAAACAGCTATTCACTTGTCTAAGCCCATCCCTTCAAAGGCCTAAATGCTTGGTGAAAAATCGAGAGATTTCAGTGGAATCGAATCACAACATGCGTCAAGAGTTCTTGATAAGGTGTCAGAGCGTGGTCGTGGAATTTTTTTTAAAGCTAAACCTTTTTGGTTAGCTTCGTAATAACAAGTCCCTGTAAGAATAGTTTTTATTATTTGTTTACTAGCACTTAAAAGTCGTCAATATATCAGGTACATACGTTTATAATTATACAGAGGTTTAAGGACTGTTTACCATCTTCATCATAAATATATACCTTTGCCATCATGACGGTCGAAATTCAATTCTCATGCAAGATGCTTAGTAGGTGCTTTACCAATTGTAACATCTGCTTCATAATAAAAAATTACCCATAGCCCTAAATAGAAAAATATAACACATAATGTTAAATTGAGACAAAAAAAGGAAAAAGAATATGAATGTCTAAAATTTAACATTAAAACAATTTGACCACTGTATTGCTTAAGTGTTTGATAAGATACCCAATACATCTTCAAGTTGTTAGCAGAAATATTATTATTGAACTTGGTTATCTGCAGATAGTATAGCCCTTGATTCAAACCCCAATAGGCAATGGACAGGTTTCTTCGGTTGCGAAACTTATTTCTCTGAGTAGTTCCTTGCCTGCGTTCACCAGTGTTTGTTCGGTTGCATAAGTGTTTTGATATCAATCCTTATCAGTCTTGATGGACAAATAAACCATCGGCAACCTTTTATAGATAAGTTTATTAATGGCTGGAGTGGAGTTTAACTTCCCCTTGCTCCTATACTGATTTTCTATCTGTACAATCATTTATTTTGTAAGAAATTAAAAGAATATATTTTTTTATTATTTTGAATCCCAATTTTCGAGTTTACTTTCACTGAATCTTCAAGTATACCTCTGATGCAATAATATGTTTATGTCCTTGTTTACACTTACTTTTTATTTCAACTTGATGCTGTTAGTTGGTTAGTCTTGGTTTATGGCTTTAAACATCAAGGTGATCTACCGTCGTTCGTACATTTATTGATTTTTATATACATTTATGAAATTTTTTACTGTTTTTTTTTAATGCATTTAACGTATCAGAAAGAACTATATTTTGTGTCAGGTTCATATCTGTTTGTATATTTCTTCCGTTGATAAATTACAATCGCAGTGCCAATAGATATCATTACACGACGGTCCCCACAATGGATGCCATATACATTTTATGGTGTCGACTTTTTCTATTTATGCCGTATTTATTTTTAACTCTGCTTAAATTTTTTATCGATTAATGAATTTCTCTAAAATGTTGATGATAATAATAAAACTGGACTCCAGTCTCCATGTTAATCATTGTCTGCTAATTTGCTATTCCTCTCTCAAAGGGGATAATTGTTGTTCAAATTGAAGAATTTTCACTTATTGATTAATAATTATAAAAATAATAAGACTATTGAAAAACTGTGCCATACGCATAAGGGTAAATAAGATAAATTATCGAAATCAATTCCTATTAACAAGTTATCTCGGAACCTGTATAAATTAAATTTTATTTGTAGAACTTCGCCATGATTTAAGATTACTTCTTCTGAAGTACTCTTCAGAAGATTGCCGTCGAGTATGCAATTATTTCCATCAATATTAATTGTGGTTTTTGAAACTGAAATACCTTTTTATTACAAGGGCTACTCAATTTTACACTTGAAGCAGAGCTGAAGAACAGAAAATAATTTATTATAGACTTTAGAAAAATGCCTCATTTTGCCGTGAATAGCATTTTTTAAATCTATAACCCTTAAGATTTGGAGGACAATCATTTTGAATTGTTCCCATTGTTTTGAATATAAATTTTGATTTCCAATTTATATTATTTTTTCCTAGATTTAATAATTATTGACAGAAAGAAGGGTGTTGATTAATCTCTGCCAATCAATAAAAATATTCCCTCTAGGATTCTTATAAAACGTCGATATTGCAGTCCAACCAAGCCATCAATTGTAGAAGAATACTAAGTTCAAGAGCGCTTTTACCCTCTTTGTGTTGAGTATCCCCTATTACAGCTCATTTCATTATAGATTTTTTTTTTAATATATTGCTCTATGAAATAAATAATAGATCTGTTAGTTGTGTCGTAAGATTTATTAAGACCACATAATGATGATTTTGAAGCTAAATTATTCACATTCAAAACCGTTGTTCAATTAATTCGTTACTCGTTATTTTGATCGTAAAAAAACTTGTCCACATGAAGTCCGTCCTTGATAATAGGACAGTTCTACTGAATGAAAACAATCGTGGACCTATATTCTCAAAGGATGGTGTATATTTATTTTTGTTCATACATTATTGGACAGATTATTCGAGGACAGCCATGTGTCACTGGATTTTAGGTAAGCTTAGACGATAATAATTTTTACGGATAGCTGATTGGTTATTAGTGAGGGAATTTTAGAACTTATATAAGCAATCAGAAGGCTTAAATTAAATACATTTTAATTTCTAATCCTTAAATAATTAGATGTGACTTTTTAGTCATTTTTAGATTTAATATTTTTATGTTAATTTTTCAGTTGGTTAGTCAACTATAGCTGTCACCTTTAAATTATTACTTTCGTTCTTTTTTGACAAAAAATTGTTTTGACTTTTGTCCACACTGCCTCTTTATCTTTCGATGATATATGCACGACAGATTTCTTTGTGGCATTTTATTTGCTAATTATGCTGTGTTTTTGTAAAATATTATTCTTTTTAATTATATTTCATTATTTGAACTGATTTTTTTAAATTATCCTGCTTATTTAAAGAAAAAATGAAAATCGAAATCAAACTTATTTTCGAGAATGTAAATGTTTTGTCGTAAAATTCTCCATTAAACAGCTTCCATTAATGAGTTTTTTCCATTAGCTCATTTTTAATAAAATTAAAATATCCTATAAAAAAAAAAAAAAAAATTTAAAAATTATCTTTGCAATCAGGTTTTTTTTTTTTTATTATTGTAGTAATTCTTATTTTGTCGATCTTTTTGAGTAGAATCCAATATTGTTTTGAAGATTTATTAATAATACTACTTTATTAATAAAATCTCAAATTACCGCATTATTTAATAATAATAGTTACTTTATTCTTTTAATATAGTTATTAATATGGAAATTTATTGAACAAATTAAATAAAGATCATCGGAGATAAAAATTAGTTGTGGAAGGCCGTACGTGAACTGCGGTTTTTCTTCTAATTAACTTGTTTGATGATCATTAACATGGAAGAAAATTATCTTGTACCTCGTGTCCCGAAAAATGTTTAAGAACTATTTAGGTCTCATCTCTATTAATAAAGGGACTACCTAATCAAAGGTGTAGTGAGTTTAGGTTCTTACTTTTATACTGTGCAATTGTTTTCGTTACTGCATTTATATTAGGTCCTATTTCTAATTGGAAGTAGCTATTTTTTTTTTGTTAGTTCGTTCGTTATTGTTTTGGGTCGTAAAACTGCTTTGGACATTAACGTCATTTATTGATTTGATTTTATTTTTTCCCCATTATAATTTCTTATTTATTTTTCAAATATATATACATGCAAAACATACACGCACAAGTAACATACCTACTTGCCTATTCTTTTATACACTTGTACTTTTATTTCATTCGTCATTTTTTTTTCTTTTTCTTTTTTTTTTACTAACAAAGGAATGTGTTTACTACAAAATTCGTCCTTGTCATCTTCTGTGTACTTCAAAATCATATTTCTGACGGTTTCTATTGCTGTATGGTCATCTCTGATGTTTGTTGATAAATTAGGGTTTAAACCAAAACTATTGAGGTGCGAGGTGAAATATGGCCATTCCTGGAAAGTATGGCTTATTGTCATATTTCTGTTACAATGACCGTATCTTGTTGGCTTTGTTTTATGATGAGATAGGAGTGAGCAAGTCTCGTCTGATTTCTTTTCAATTTAATTAGTACGGCCTCATTTGAGGCTGGATGTACCCCAGGGCTTGACTTATATAATTTTTATTTTGCCCGGGGGAATTTTTATTCCACATTGCCATCTATCTATCTGTAAAATCCATTTCTTTTTAGTGTTTTACTTGTTATCCTACTATATTAAAGGATTATGCAAAATAAGAAACAACGCTTCGACAATATTTGTCCTAAAGAACAATAAAGGAAAAAGATAGTTTAGAAGGCAAAATGTTAATATTTCTATATATGCTACATATTTATGATATTATTCTTTTGAGTATTACATTTTTTTTTTTAGTTTATGTTCGCATTTTGTAATGTTTGTGTCCAGTTACGAAAACTTGATTAGAATCGTATTACAAAATTTTTAAATGAAAGATAATTTACAAAAGCTTTAAGCTATAATCGAATCAGCGTTTAAGTTTATTATCTTGTGTCTGAATCAATCTGAAGATCTTTGAAAACCTATTACAAGGTAGACTTTTGGATCAAGATAAGTTGATAATTGATTACCTAACGTTGCTACTTCTGCTATTCTATTTGTAATAAGTTTGGAACTACAGTATATATTTAATCGTTAAAATTATTAATATATATATATATATATATATATATATATATATATATATATATATATATATATATATACACATATATTTGTATATTTTTTTATTTTTATTTTTTTTGCGGTTCTTGCATTTTAGAAGAAACTTCGCCTCTCCCCTTTTGGTGCTTTATCTTATCTTATATTGTTATCGAGTAATAGGCGTTATTTAATTAGCTGTTATCATAATTACATTCAACATAGGAAAAAAATCGGAAACTCTGTACACCTAATGTATCTATTTATTTAACACTTTAAATTAGCCTAAAAAATATTTTAAATCAATTTACTGCCTCCTATATTATGAAAACACTCACTTCTTTATTTTTTTATTTATTTAAAATGTGATGCAATCCAATATGTCACTGCCATTGGCAAATAGTGTAATAAATCGTAAATAAAACATTCTCTGAGTGTTTTGATTTTATTTTAAGTTATCTTGTTTGAGGTCTTATGATGTTTAGTAGTCTGTGCAATTCGCAGGTTATCAAAGCGGGAAGGTGAAGGCTGACTAGATACGTTTAATTATCGCAATAAAATTATTTCGTAAGGGCAGGATATTAATGATAATAGACAAATCAAATAAACGTCACGCCGTAAGAATGGGACGATAAGAGTCACTTGTACTATTTCTAGATAGTGTCAACTGTTTTCGAGGGACTTATCAATCGGAACAATTAAGACTAATTGAGCATATTTCTGAATGATTTAATTGGTTATTATTCAAATAGTAATTTTATTTTAATTCCATAATTTTTTTAATAATTATTCTTTATATATATATATATATATATATATATATATATATATATATATATATATATATATATATATATATATATATATATTTTAATTTTATTTTTTTTTACTCTTCAAATCAACACGCAAAAAAGATATTCAAAATTGGTTGCAAATACGACGGACTTATATTTTCATTTAATTAATTTAAGTAATATCTTTTTCATTTATTCTTATGATCCAGTTCTATTATTCAAATTTTCTTCCAAGTTTAGGGATATATATTTTTTAAATAATTTTTTTGTTAAAATATTAACTTTTATGATAAATATTTCTGAATTGGAAGGCTATGATTTTAATCAGTGAATGGATAGTGAAAAGAAAGATATACCTAATTTAAAATTTATTGTAAATTACATCACATTTTTTAATATAAGAAATAACGTAGATCAGATTCATTATTTCATGTAATTGTTGTATTAAAAAAAAATTCTTGTTCTTATCAAATTTTAAATTTATTTTTTTAATGGCCATTACATATTATGATGACGGGACCGCACCCCTCCCCCCCCCCTCCCAATGTTGATAATTTGGTGATGCAATTGTCAATAAATTCTAAATTAGGAAGATCTTTCTTTTCACTATGTATATACTGGTTAATATTAAATTTTAAATAAAAATGTAAAGAATATATATTTTTTTTTTTAAATCACGAAAATGTTCTGTCAAGTTAAAGGTTAAGCCAGATTGTAAAAAATTTAGTTTATACGTTCATATCATGAAACGTTAAAACAAAAAGTAACAAAGCCCTCTCCTGCAAAGTTTAATTTTTGGATTTCAGCTGCTATTCCCATCTAATTGGATTGCATTGGATTCCAATCTATTCCCAAAACATGTAGTGTGCATTAGCAAGTACCAAACTAATATAAGTACCTACTCTGGTATTGCATATCGGTACCTTAATTTATCCTTTCACAAACATTGCATATTCTCTTAAAATATACAAAATAGTATTACAGTTTTAACACACTCAATTGTGCTTACATAATGTACCTTAGATGATAAATATTGTATTCTGGATCTCATTTTTCTACCAAAATATGGCAATTGAAATATGGATAAACGAAACTAAAATAAATAATGAAATAAAATTACTAATAATAAAAGTAATTAAAGAAATGAATAACACGATGAAAAAAAAAATACAAGATTTAAGAATAAGTTGGGCTACATCATAATACGGTTTTTAAATATTCTTTAATGAATTTTAAAGTACCATTTTTAGTATAATTTATGTTTAAAAATAGAGATTATAATTAATTTAAAAACCGTTGAAAGAATTAAAGCTCCAGTATCGTTTCGATTGCATTGTTGATCCCTTTGTTTGGTTTTTTTTTCTGAGTTCACTTTCATAGAACACCACCCCGATTTCTTTAAAATACTTTTTTTCTAATGATACTAATGACATTCATTCTTGAAACATAATGAAAACTAAAAGGGACCATCAGTTGTATTCTGTCTTTCATCCAGGACGTAAGTACTATGTTAATTCATCAGCCATATTATATGTTTTTCTATTCTTTCAAAATCTACGTATGGTATAACACGCATGTTTATTACAGTGTATTGTTACTATCTTTATTCGTTTTCGATCAATTGAAAATTTTATGTAAATAATAGAATTCTTAAAACTTCTTGCGATGTTAAGAATAGCGAAATTATTGGGTTCATCAGGAAAAAAATAAATAGTTTATCCGTGTTAAGTGCTTCTTCAATTAATAGTCAACTTTGATGATGGTTCATTATAACTTGATTTATTTTATACTATAGTTTTAAAAAATACCTGTGTATTTCGATCAAGAGATTCTTTTTAAAAGAGTTATAAGATAGTTTATTTTCGTTTTAAAATTTTGTTATATTTTTTCCAAAACATTTTTTTTCTACATATTTTGGTGTTATTATTTTTATTCAAAATGATTCCCACGAATTTTGGTCCAGTTTTGCATTGTGGAAAAACAGTTTTTATATAATTTTTTCAGCAAATCTTAAAACGTACGTATAATTTGTTAAAAATTACTACAAGTATATATAGTGCTTTATTACATTTCATAATCAGATTATTTTCCACTGAAAATTACCATGAGAAACTTTTGAGCTGACAATTGAAGGTAGCACAGCTTACGATTTTTTGATTTTTTTTTAATGAAATATTATTTTTAATTATTTAAATACATTGATGAAGAGTCTATCAGAAACTATTGGTTGATCTGCATACTAATAAAAACAAATCTGCGAATGTTCTAAGATCGGTTGTGCTTTTCAGGTCGGATTTACCCCTTTACACAACCTCCCCCTGCTATTGGGCGCACAATGCCAGGGGGACACACGATAAAAATATGATATTAATTGTTTAAATAATAAAGTAAATATTTATTATGAGTTAAGAAAAGTCTTCAGTTCCATTAATGGCGCTATCATGCGATATAATTTAAATTGTCACCGTAAAGATTTTTTTTTAGGAAAATTTCCATACCGAAACAGGAGGGCCTTTGAGCCCTCTAGGTTTTACTCGGCTTTGGCTCCGAATCACTCCTCTGAATTTTTTTTCTCTGAAATCTTAGTGCTCTTTTTAAGAATCTTACTGACTCCTGAGTACCCATTAGGTTTCACTAGTAGTCTCATAATAAAGTTTCATTCAGTAGTTTAAGGTGCGAGAAGTCCTCATATGCAGGGATTCTTAAACGTGTAAATTAAGATCTTGAAAACAATTGATCATCTTATTTTCTCTTTCTTAGTCGAATAAAATTGAATTAGAATAAAACCTATTCATTTTTTATTTTTATTTTATGTATACAATATTTATTGTTGTTTGTCATCTCGTTATTTCGTTATTTTTAATATGTATAAATATATTTTTTTTTTATTTTAATTTTTTAAGTTTTCGTCGGCTAGCGTATTTTAACCACTATAAACAATTTTCAGTAATAGTTTTTGAAAAAAAAATTTTTCCTTTTTTTTTTTGAGTATATTTTAATTTTAATTTTTTTAAAACTCCAATTTATAGGAATGAAATATTAACTCTTGCGTTGGTTGTTAATGGGTTAAGTTAAATCGCTGAGGGGTCCTACTTAGCTACTTGGCAAGATGGAGCCGATGGTGATAGATAAGCAGTGAGGATCACTGAATGGAGGCCCTGACGCAAGAGCAGTTAGTGAACAATAAGCATTGAACATTGTCTATCGATAATTGAAGCTAACGTTTCAAATAATGGGCGCCGGTATGGTGGGGCAAGCCATCGTGTCTTCAGCCGACACACTGATACACTTCGCTATGTACTCTGGTAAAGAATACTTCAAGCATATTATCACACATCATGAAATGGTACTTCAATAGAACAAAAAATAATACAATAATAAGTAAAAGGATTGAACTTAACTTCAAAATTATTATTATTATATATATATAATATAATATACTGTCGCCCACAGACATGACTGATGAATCCGCCCTCTTCGGCAACTCCTATTTTATATATATATATATATATATATATATATATATATATATATATATATATATATATATATATAATAGGAGTTGCCGAAGAGGGCGGATTCATCAGTCATGTCTGTGGGCGACAGTACAACAAATCTGCCCCTGCTAATACCTGTATTCCGCTCTGCCACCCCACTCTCAGCCTTTTTTCATAATGCGAATACATTTATGTGTTTATGAATTGCTTGAGATAGTTTATGGTTTTTAACTTTCGGTATTTAAAAGTTTTCTTCACTCATAATTTAGCCTACTCGTGAAAAGTGTTAATAAAAATTGAAACAAATTTAATTTTGATTCTGCACATCTTCCTTTCATTTTCTGCAGGGTTTTAAAGATTATGGAATAACGCAAGCTATTAAATTCTCGGAATGTTTTGTCAGCTGGGCTATGATTAGACCAAAAAATGCATGAATACAATCATAATGGAAATTCTCAGGTTACTCTTAATTTACATCCACGTTTTAGTGTCTCCCGAGTTCTAAACAGTAAATTTGAAAAAAATGAGATTATCAGTATGAAATTTTAAAAATGAATTTTGAGGGGGAAAAAAAGTGAGAGGCAGATAAAAACAATCCATTTTATGAATATATCAGAGGCCGTGGTGGCCGTGAGTGTTCATTACATCGAGACTGCTACGGCGCTGGTTCGAATCCGGCCTGGGTTAGTTGAAATTTATTTTGTAGTGGCCCCACGTTATGAATCTCGATCTTCCAAACCTGGTTAAAATAGGTTGGTAACCTATAGAATAACCCCTCCTATTTATCTTAAAAGAATAAGAAAGGACGTTAAATCCCAATTAAAAAAAAAAAAAATGAGTATCTTAAAATTTCCCACATTTATTGATAAAATAGGAATTCCAGGCATTTCTCTCTGAAACTTTGTCTTGTGCAGTAGTCACACTGTTAGGATGAAAACTTAACTCTACAGATTTGATTACATAACATATTTTTCACTCATTATCTACTTAATGGTTCATACCAATTATTAAAATGTTAAAAATTATATATTTTTTTAAATTACAAAACTGTAAAATATGATTTTAAAAATAAATTAAAGTATTTCAGAAGAGAGAACCATTATTATACTATCTTGTGATCCTCTAATACCGTTTGAACTTCATAATTTTCATTATTCATTATTTTATAAACAATTATTCATAAATATCATTTCTACATATGTGTGTATATGTAAATAAATAAATATATATAATTATATATATTCCATTTCTTTCTTTGGAAAAAAAATTATAGTTTTCAGTTTTATAACCATTGATTTCCTCATGTTTAATATATTTATTAAACTTTTTTAAATAAAAAATATCATTCTGCAAAAATGTAATTTCAAAATTTGTATTCATATTATATTTTGTTTTTATTTCCATCTTCTTGTCATTGTTCTATACAACATAATATCCTTTTGTTGGTGTTTTTAAAAAAATGAAGATATAGGATTTTAACATGATATATCTTAATTAAAATACTTAATCAATCTATTGTAATAGCTTGTGGTATTTTTTTCCATGAGACTTACTTCATGCTAATGTTTTCAAATTTTGTTACAGGACATGGATCTCATTGAGGTCCTTTGGAAGCAAGATGTGGACATGGGCTTTTCAATTCAAGAATGGCAAGAAAGTGCATCAGCTGCTGAAGATGATACAAACTCTTTAAAAGATGACTCCTCGCCACTCCTGAACAAGAAAGAAAAACTAGCTATACCTCCTGACAAGCTTAATCTAAAAGAAAAGGTAACCAGGGTTAATGATTATTTTTTATTAGATAGTCTCTACCATAAACTTTGTATTTTTCACAAGTATTTAGACTTTTGCCATATTGCTCCCTTTCTTTATCATTGCGACCTCAGTTTGAAAGCATTAGGAAAATATTATCCCTTAGGATGACTATTTAGGAGGATGACTTGTTAAAAAATGTCAGCATTGACCCAATTATATTGGCGGATCAGAAGGTCAAGCAATGTTATTGCAAGTAACCAGTCCAATCCTCTCCAACCTCGTATTGTAAATGCTGCATAAGTTCTGAATCTTGAAATAGTTGGTGTTAAGAATAATTCTTTTATGTTTACTTGTTGCTGAAATCCAAAAGTTCTAAGAGAGCATTCCTATTTCATTCGTGTATTTTCTTTTCTCTTTTTAATTTAAAACTATGTTAAACTACTAGAATATTTAAAATATTAAAGTAATTTACAAATCAAAATACTTGACATCGGTATGTAATTGTGATATAAATTTATCACTGTGCTTTATTTAATAGGTGTTTTCATCTCCTTTATTTTGTGTTGGGCATTACAATCTACCACATTTAAGGGCAATGAGTTATAGAGATAAGATATGTGTACTCACTCATACCATATTTACAAGAAGGAAAAAAAAAGTAAAGATAATATTTATTCCTAACCCTAAAATTTTACAACAGAAAAAAAAAATCATTAATACTGGTTTTTACTATTACTAATACACATATGATACTATTGATACTTATATGACATGTGTCTAGCTCCCATTCCTCAAGTCAATTGACTTTCTGATTGTTGGTATTTTAATTTTGTGTGTAATCAAAGATTGGCACTGTGAGGGGAAGGAACCAAATGTTTTCGGTGAATAAATACAGAGGAGTTTTCTATCAAAAGTGGAAAAAGCAAACTTTCCATTAATTTTCTATGGGAGAAAAAGTACATTTTAGAGCATTAAGTAGAGCTCTGGGAAACCTATCAGAACTCATCAAATTTGTTTTGGTCGGAAGTGGAGCTGTCCACTTGTGAAAGAAAGCCACATACATTTCATTAAATTGCAAATTATTATATTATTCTTATTAAATTTTTTGAATATACCTACTGGTATAATTTTACAGCTATTACCGATCTTAGTTCTCACAGTGGGATAAAATAATTGAATACAAATTCTAAAAATTAGTCAGATTAGAATAGAAATTTGAGATTATATGATAATTTGGTGTCTGTGGATTGGATCATTTTTGCATAACTGTAACTATATAATCTTGAATTCACAACACCAAAATAACTAACTAGAAATGTTTGTTCTAGTTTATTATGTATTGCTTGCTACTTAATTTCAATATGCAACTTATTGAGTACATTTTAATAGATTTTAGATTAATGTTTCTCTTGTGCTTAGTAATTTTAAATTGACTCACAAATTATGCTAATGCAGCATTTTTTCTATTGATGATGTTGGAATGAGGTGCATTGAGGAAAGGGTTTAGTGAATTAGATGCTGGTACAGGCTGGTGGCTGAGATAAATGATGGTCCACCCTCCAGGCCGCGCGATGACTTGCTCCTTCTCTCCAGCCCTCCTCGTCTTAATTGATGTTGACAGGGCCCATAGGCCCACAACTGACAGCACAACACATCTACCTTTTCTCAGAGCATAGCCTTTCTGGTCAGTGCTATATTCTGTCCAGCCTCGGGCTCTGGATGATTCTATTATGCTGGTCTTTTTATGAGACCATTAGTCTTTTTATAAATGTTTGAAACTATAGTTTTATGATCTAAAATATTTTAGTTATACTTCTGTAATAAATAAAATAGTGTATAACAACTTTCTTTGGTTTCTTTAGAATACCCATTTCCAAACTGCTTTTCATTTTTTGTGGATCAGAAGCTTGTTTTTTTGTTATAATTTTTTGTGTGTTTGTGTCAAATCAAACAAATTTTCATTTTTATTGGAACTACTAAATTGGCATATTTTAAACTTTACCAATAGAATCACTGCCACTGTACTAAATATTTAGGTAAATTATTTTTTGTTTTTCCACAGTGTCATGCATTTTACAATCTCTGTATGGAAACTATAAAATGCCATAGTTTTTCAGCTTTACTGATAAAATATTACTCTATATTGTTTAAAAAAAAAATTAAATTCATTGCAATGTATCGGTTGGTCAGTGAATTAGAATTATTATAAAAATTCCAACTCTTCAAAGGCAGTTTCAAAGTTCAATTACTTTTAAAAATTGGCTGTAAGCTCGTGATTTCAGATTTTGATATGTTAACTCCTCAATTTTTTATCTGATTTACCTGCGTATATATGATGTAAAAATCAACTTTTACTACTCAGTGGTGGACTAAACTCATTTTTTTCTTGTAAATTTTTTCAATATATCGAACAAATTTAATCTGACTACTAATGATTTTATTTAGTATTTTCTTATAAATTATTTTATTTTATTATTCCAGTAAAATATTGAACAGTCATTTTTATTTAGCAAAAAAATTTAAAAACTTCCTGCATACATTTTTGCAACTTTTTTTATTCTTTCTGAAACGTCAAGACATCAATTTTTTTCACGCTCTCCTATAGGTGTCCAAAGAGTTCCCATGTCCTCTGTATTAGAGGGATATTGAATGAACGGCCGCTATACAAACAACTGTATGCCTTTGGGAGTACAATGGATAGAAAGCGGGGAATATTCCTTGTTCCCCCACCACCGCTATCTGTTGTCGTGGAGGACATGCCTCAAAAAATCCATCGTAGGGAAGAGAGGGTGCGTGGGAAAAAGAGGAGTACAGCACACATTCCTAGAGGGAGCCAGGAGAAAAGGAGAAGCACAAAGGTAGAGGCCACTCCCCCACCCATCGCGCCTTCTCTCTCATTCTCTCTCTCGCACCTTTCACACATCCATCAGTCTGTGGCTTTCAAGTTCTGTATGGCATGTATCGGCGGCCACATTGACAAAAAAGAGACCAATATAATAAGCATGATTTGGTTAATAATGCCTTATATAGGAACGAAAGTTCATAGTCATCCATCATATCTGACAAATGTCAATCTTCCTTCAAAATATTTGCAAACAAGAGGAGGGATTTTGGGAAATACTATTAGCATTTCTACTCTGATATTCGAAATTTTTATAAAAATAAGTAATAATAAATTTACATTTTTAATCATTCTATAAAATTATTCCTAAAATATTCTATTATTAAGAAATGAAAACAATAAAAATTACAGAAAAGTTGACCTTAAAAATAGAAAAAATAATGCATATGACCAGAATCAGGAAATGTAATAATTTTATTTCTTGACTTTTGGCTGTGATTAATAAATTTTTATTAATGATTAAAAGTAAAAAGACGGGTAATACCTTAATCAATTTGTGGACAGGCTTTTATTATGCAGCTGTTTAGATCATGTTTGGAATAATGAAACCATTAATAAAAGAGTAAGTGATCCTTGACAGGCAAGCGTTTAGGCACCCAAACAGATCTCTTCCTCGGTCATCATGACTAGTGTTTTCCTACTGCTCGGGGCTTACCTATCCTCATCTCGAGATGTGTTTCTGTCTGCCATGATATCTGCTGTTTTACTATTATCTGGATCAGTTTAATTTTTTCTACTCAATATTAACTTTAGGATTGATTTATAATACTACTAATTGTTAGTATTATAATTATGCAATACTGTAAATAAGTTTTTAGATTAAAATGTGCTCTAAATAAATATATTAAGATTTGTTTTTGTTTATCAATATCACTCTGTCATGTTCAGATTAAAACATAATATTAAATAATAATCTCATTCCTTAGATTTTTATGATTACACTTTGTGATAATATTTTTATGACCAATCTTTTTATATTTTTTTATTTTTTTTTAGAAAAATAAAAAGGAAGAAGACGAAGAAAAAAAGGAGGAAAAAGATGATAAAGACCGTTTGAATGGAGTTTCCTACACAGTTGATTTGGAAACTGGTAAGCTGTTCTTTGCACTTATTTGAAATTTTACCTTTCCGTAAATAGGCCATAGATAATTGTTATAAAAGAGGCACAGGAAGCTGCAGGATGTTAGAGATTGAGATTTAAACTATCTGTCGGGAGGGAATCGTGATTCTGATTGTCCCCGCGCAGACCATTACTCAAAACAGCCATAACGCCCAAAGCGAGGGCCTCCATTATACTCTGTATCTCCATTAATCTTCCTTGGACAGGAGGGTAGCGGCCATTTTGTTCCTCATCCCTTAGCAAGAAACCCCTAACCGTATCCTTTTTGATTAAACTCACTGCTACGTTTTAGTAACCATGTGTTCCATGCTAGATTTCATGGTTTCTTACAGCATTGAATTTATTTCCCCTTGTGTAATCAAAGTCTGATTCATTTTGTATTTGCTCATTTATCAAAGTGGCATCTGTTCTTCTTTGAAAACCAATAAAACTTCAAATAAAATTATTAAAATATTAAAATTAAAATTGACTATTATTACAGTGATTATATCATTATAAGTTTTTAGGAGTCATCAGTATTTGAACAAAATCATTAATTTATTTTGGATAAAAACTTATTTAGTATGATTAAGTACTTTTTTTTAATAAATTGATGCAGATAAATGATAATAGAACCAACTATTTAAAGTATTTAGTAGTTTTTTATTTTATATTAATCGTGTTTTAAAATATATAGTTTTTCATGCAAATAAATATTTCATGTTGAAAAGGTGTTCTGGCCACACACAAAGCCCTATTATATGCATCACCCAGTTTATAATACCATAAAGTAAATATGAAACCGTGACTAAACTCACCTTTTTACGCATACCCCTTTTCCCCCCTCACGATACAACGGTGTACACATAGGGGATTAAAGTGTCAATTGTGTAACGGTGCGGCTGGGCACGGAAGGGGTGTCCCCCTACGAGGAGGGGGTGTTAGAAAATAAAAAACATATTTGCACGGCAAGAGAGCGGGCCCCGTGTATAGCGGGCTAGAGGAGACTTTCCATCTGCAACAATGCTGTAATCAGGGAGCCCTTTGTGCTGCAGGGGCTGTCGGAACAAATCCATCGGTCACAACAGAATGTTTGTTTTCCCTCCTCGTCCATCAAGGACCTATATCCCATGGGGAGGCAACACAACTGATGGATTGGAAACGTATGCAATCCATTTGAGACTGAAGCGAACCAAAACATGGTTTTGGCTATCAATATGTAGTTTTAATTAATTGATGATTTATTTAATCTTTAAACACGTAAAAAAAAAATTGTTTCAATTTAGAAATTTTGTGTGTTAAATAAATTACTACTTGACCATTTATTTATTTATTTTTCACTAAATAATGTATCATTCATATTTATATATATGCTTATACGAATATATAATGTTTTATTTCAAAGAAATACCTGACAGAAGCATTGATCTTTGATGAATGTGTCAGAAAAAGAAGCGGCATGGAAAATTACACAGCGGCTGAGTTGAAGCCTTTCTTTGATCTCCTTGATCTGATAATGATAGGAAACCCATGTCAACACGCCCCCTTGCCCTTAGACTTTACCGACCACGTCAAAAAAAAAAAAAAAAAAAGAAATGGTCTCTCTTGATGTATCTCTATCTTAGCCACTCTTTTATTTTTTCTTCAAATTTCTTCCACTTTTTTCCCCCATTTTTCTGCAGTTGTGTTTTGTATGTTTTGAAAAATTTTATAACTTTTTTTATTATTAATGTTTTTAGCAAATTCATGTTGTGACAATAAATATTGAGAACCATTGATCTGAACATCCTAAATTTATGCATATGTATTTTTTTATTCATATCTGACAATGGATGTTTTTCATTCATGTTGGTCATTTTTTTTTTTAATCCTAATTTTATTCTTTAATAAATAGTAGCTTCTTCATTTGATATTTATAGAGGTGCCTGATTTTTGAAGTCATCTTCATTTAACCATGAATTTTTAACGCATCCTGGTCATATAGAATTTGAATATAATCTGTAGAAAGTGATTTGAAAAATGAAGATATTTGGAAAACTTATATATATATACTTATATATATATATATATATATATATATATATATATATATATATATATATATATATATATATATATATATATATTATTTTGTTTTTATGATCACAGTTTTTATATTTACTAAAGTTAATTGGATATTTTTTGGAGTCCAACACTCTTCTATTGCTTCGAAGATATTCCTTTAAGACTTGAAAACAAGAGCTTAGCTTTTTTTCATAATTATCAATTTTTTTCTCAATGAATATTCAAGGTATTAAGTCAAATAATTAGCATAGTTTGACAATTTACTCCGTGGTGCTGTGAAATTGGGCAACAAGAGCCAGGGTTGCAGGAGAGTGGAAGTCGTCAAGGGCATAGGAACCACGGTTTAGGCGGGTGCCAAGAGCAATCGATACGGCCACGACCAGCAGAGGGGTAGAACCGTGCAACCATTAATTATAAGGGCCCCTACCCTCCTTCTGATAATCATGACTGAGCAGAAATTTTCCAGGGGCTGAGGGTAGGGAAACCCTACGACCAGAATGGTTGAAGCCTCTCTCCCCCTACTCCCCAAGAGGCAAACTCCATCTGTGGCATTGATATAATTAAACTTATTCATAGCCTTGCTCTTATTAGTTACGGTCCTTCTTAATATCTATCACTGTAATTAGTGATTCGAAATTTAATTTATGTTTTATGCTTTTTTTTTTCATTTAATATTTAATTCTTATAATAATAATATTTTATTACTATTTGATAAATGGTGACTTAAATATAAAGTTCTGCTATTTACCAAAGAATGACCAATTGAAGCCACACATTTCTATAGGCTTGTTTAATTATTAATTAAATATTTTTGGTAATTTCCTTTGCTGGTTTGCTAATAAAATATTCCTTTAATTATTTTCTCTTTGCTTAAAATATTTAAATTGATAAGTTTTTACTACTAAAATTAGCAAAAGTTCGCTTTTCTAAACTATTCTAAATCAAGCTGTGATATAAGCAATTCGTAAAAATCTGGTTAATAGTATGGTGATTATTTTTTTGTTTAAACTTTATTTTTGTAAATTTTGGTTAAAAATTACAACTTTTGGCCCTTTAAATCATTTTGAATGCTTGGCTCTTAAAAAAAAAAATGTCTATTCAGATTTTTATTTTAAGATCTCTTGATATGAACTATAAATGAATTAATTTAATTATGAAGTAAATCAAACAGAGATACATTGTTTGAGTAAACGTTTTAACAGCTTTGCTTGCTTATGAAATTAAATGTGCCATTTTCCTATCATTCTTATATGAATAAAATTATTATCCAAATAAAATTTATGATTAACATATTTAAGTACTATGCTTTGCATTTTTAACATTTAAAATATTTGATTTTAACTATTCTTTTTTTTCTATATTAGCATAAATGTTTTTATGTTTAATTCAGTTCTTAAAATTAATGCTATCGATTTTTCCCATGTTTTACAGATTATCTAATTTGGTTTATATTCTAATTTAGATTATCAAAAAATTAAAATTATGAATTAGCAAATCATGTAACCTTTAAAGATTATCTAAATTTTAGATGTGGTGGAATCTAGATTTTTTTTTCTAATTTGATTATTTGAAGTATGGTTGGTTTATTCATGTAGCTACTTTCTGGGTTTGTGATTAATCTAGCAAGTGTATTAAGATTGATAATTAGAAGCAAATTGAAGGAAGCATAGTATGCCTGATGACTGATCAGGGATAGCGGAACAAGATGTCACAGTGTAACGGTTGTCCACTGACTCAAGACAATGGCTCCTCGGTAAAAAGAGCTCATCAAGGGCAGGCGACCGGGGATATGTCCATGCTGTTCTTGCAAATCACTCTCGGCAATTGAGCCTGTGCCTTACCTAGACAGGAAAAAAGGTCGGCTTGGCTACCTTGCCACTGCCTTCTGTTTTTTTTATTCTCTTTTTAGTTATATTCAACAGTATAACAGTACTGGTATCAGTGATAGCTATAAGTTTCTAGAAAGTTTTCTCTTTTGATTGCTAATTGTCTTATACCAATCTATTTAAAAGATAAGCATATTGTCAGCCTGTAATTATAAGTTGGTTAAGGCTCATGGAGAAATTAGCCTTTGACTATTATCTTATTGACTATTCAATGGTATTAAAATAATCTTAGTATTGCCATTTGAGTTTATCTGTTTTTTGTCTTTGTGTTAAAAAAGAAATTGATCTGTTTGTGATCTAGATTTTCATGTACTTTTTGTATAATTTAAACTTCATAGAATAGATTTTACAAATTGATTTTAAAATCCACATTTAATATTATCTAGCATATTTTTATTTAATATTTATATTGATAACTACAGTCTTATATGCTCGGTTATAGTATTAATGATCACTATTATTTTATACTAATGGTTGTATTAAAATTGATTGCTTATGGAAAATTTTCTGATTTGCTTATAGATTATTTTCTCCTTCTATAATACCCTTATATGTGTTTAAAACCTCGTGGTTATATGCTTACAGCATATGAACAAGTTTTTAATACCAAGAATAAGTGAATTGTAATTTTTGGCCATATATTGGTACTTTGGTTTCCTCACTTTAGAAAGATTTTGAAGTAAACGTTACCCAAAAATTTAATACTGTATTACTTCCTACTGTGTGTATGATAAATGGTTTCTAGTGAATAGCTCAAAGCCCTTGTGGGCATGGAAAAGGCAGCTGTTCACAATCGGTTATTCTTTCCATTTCCTCCTCCGTCTACCTGCTGTTAACCTCTAGGCCTGATTGGTCCATGGGGGTGGAAACAAAAGGGCCAATAGGAGAGCCCTGTGATTAGAAGGGCCCGAAACACCATTTATCTCTGAACGTCAGAAGTGGCAACGCTGTACGGAGGAGGGAGATTCCGCTTTTTCTGAGCGTTGCTCAGTCAGCCATCTTGCTCCAGAACCATTCCGGGCCCCGTTGAGTGAAGTGCGTCTCCCCTGTCCGTCTTTTTTATTTATTTATTTTTTATTTTTCTAACTTCTCTTTGTATTGTGAGAGTGAATTGTGAGGCACTTAATGTGATAATCTGCTCTATAAGGTACGTCATATAATGTATTAACATAAAAATGTAGACTATCTATCTAAAATAACACTTGTGACTCTGCAGTTTTTAGTTATTGTTTGGGATTAGGGGGGCAGTGGCATGGGTCAAGAAGCATTGTTTACCCATGGCAGTGGGTACTAATGGTCCTTCAGGTAGTGGGAGGGACCCTTTGAACCAAAATATGAATCATTTTTCTTACTTCATATTTTCTTGACAGATTGGCACAGCAATTTTTCATTATATATATTTTTTATTTTTGTGCTTAAAGAAATCTCCATTCTCTTGGCTCAAAATTTTTTTATTCTACTATATCTAGTTTTTGTGTCTGTTCATTCAACCTATTGGAAAAAGCAGTAACAGTTAATGTTGGTCACATTATTTATTAAATTTTTCAACACTATGGTATCAGTCTTCTTTCTTTTCAAAAGTTTCTTATTTTTCATTCTAAATATACCATTATATTTTAATAAAAAATAATTTCATAAATTATACATTATTTTTTTAACTTACATAAATATTCTCAAAATTTTTTACGCAGTATTTTGTCTCAGATCTATTCTCTGTTGAAAAACATTAATTACTAAAAATTCAACTTTGGCTTTTATAATTGATATTTTGTTATTTAATTAATATGCATTAAAAAGACTTTTTGATATCAATTTTTTCACTTGTTTTATACTCAGGAGAATTGTGCATCCCACACAAAATTTTTTTTTTTCATTCTTGTAATGACTTGTTTCCAAATGGTCCATGCCCGCTGAAAGAACTTCCTTCCACCCAGAGATGGTCTGATAGTGTCAACATCTTGTCTTACAAGTGGGCCCTTAATTTTTTTTTTCTTTGCCCACAGTCCACCTCTACAAGATCTTATAAAGATGTTGGAAATGTTTTTTTATATTTCCAAAACTTTTTCGTTTGTTTATATATTTGATTTATACCTATAAACAATACTTATAGATTACAACACATATTTACATTTATTAACATTATCATTTCATGTAGAATGTTTATGTGATGAATCATCTATAAAAAAAAAAAATATATATATATATATATATATATATATATATATATATATATATATATTCAACAATTTAATTTTAATTTTTTTTTAATTTGATATTGGAAAATGGAATGGGGGTGTGATTTTGTGTATTGAGTATCAACTTTTGTTTTTAAATCTTATACTTACTCTTTTTACTTTTTTTTTTATTCCTATCATGGTTCATAAATAGATAAACCGTACTTTCACAAAGTTTTCGAGTTCTTCACTGCATTGACTTATTGGCTAAATTATTATAATAAAATTGAAGGAAGTTACTTCCTTTTTATAAGTATATAAATTTAAATACACTTCATGGTAATATACAAAATTAGTTAAGTTAGATTTTATTAATTAAAATTATGGCAACCAGACTTCCTTTATATATTTTATTAGTCGCTAACTAATACTTCATTTTAATATGTAGTTAAATATGTAGTTAACATTTCAGAGCTCCATCCCTATCATCCGAACAATATTTCTTTCCATAAAATTGGAAAATGAAACAAATTTATTAAGTAAATTATTTATTTCCTTTCTCTTATAAAGTTTGGTTTTATATTAAGAGTTGAAAAAGAAGTGCATAAATTTAATTTAATATTTTGATTTGAAAAATGAATGGAAATATGATAATTGTTTATAATTATAGTACATTTGTTAAATTTTATTTCAAAACTAATTAGAAAAATAACTTCCATAAAATTCTGATTGTAAATTTATTAATTAATACTAAAACAATGCAATAGTTTACTTTGTAACTATAAAATCATTTTTATTAATAATGATAAATTTTAATGCCATTATTATATTAATTGTAAATTAGTAAATATAATCAATTGTTTTGTTGTTCCTTATTTTACAGAATGTAATTTTAAAAAAATAATAATAATAACCAGTTGTATCCTTAAAACCATTTCACAATTTTTTTTAAAATAAACTAAAAAAATAACTAGTATCCGTAAAAATAAAATTATGATTTTTTAAGCTATCAGCATTGTTGTAAATAAATTTACATGCTTTTAACAGTTGCCATTAATTATTTGTTCTTTCATGTTATGTTATTAAACAAGTCCAACGGCTCATTATTTTAATGAATTACTTGTTTGCCATTTGTAAAAATTCCCGGTTGTAAATTTTAGTGTAATATGTCGCTAAAAAGTTCATTATAAATTTCTGTTGGCCTTTGAACATTATACTATTCTTTGCTATCAATCATATTTTTGATTAGTTTTAAAAATTTGTTGATATAACTGAAGTTATCACTTAATTACAATTTTTAAATTTGTTTTAAAAATATAATTTTCTCGTAATTTACTTCAATAAAATTCTCAAGTATTGCATATTTTTTAATAACTTTGTGTCATTTAATCATGAGTTCAGAAAAATAAATAATTGCCTATGTTACTATTTCAGTAAATAATTAATCATTATTTACTTAATGCAATCTTTAGTTATTTGAGGTTTTGAGAACCAGAGCGGTTCTCACCAATTGTGATTTTGAGAAAAACCTTTTAAAAGATTTTATAAATTTTTGTCAAACTGCTTGTAACCAGTTTTGAAATTGAATCCTTACATTTCTGCCATTTTAAATTCCATAAGGTATAGATTTTAAAAATCTATTGGTTTTATTATAAGCCACTTGATCCACTCTTGTGCTGCCAACTTTATACCAAAGACACATTGGACTATCTGCTAAACTGACTTTATCTCTTGGATGGCTTTTAAATTAATAAAATCCTTTATACAGCCAACAGATATCATGGCATGGAATGCTGTGAAACATCAAACATAAAACATTTCACAAAAATACGGAATAGTCCACTCTGGTTCTCACCTCCTCTTTTAATCTCTATCAGCTTTTAATAAACCAACATGAATATTCCTGACAATATTTGTAATAACTTAACCTTGGATTCTGAACAGTAATTAAATGATAATTTGTTAGAAAGGTATATTTACTGGCACTTAAGGAAATAAGAAAAAAGTCTATCTGCAAGAGATTCCTTTTTAATAATACTGAATGTATAAATTGCTTCTTATAATCTTTGATTAATTAATTATAAGTAATCCTTTGTTTATTTTATTTTAATTAAAAACCTGATGACTAGAATTTCAGTGACTATTATTTGCATTTTTGTTTTCATAAAAAGTTTTTGTCCAAATTAGTCCAAGTTTGTCTTGTGTCCATGGAATAACAACTAGTAGTAATAGGTGATTTTGGGTTTGATGATGACTCACACACAAACATTTATATATATATTTTAATTTCTTAAAATATAATACTAATCATATAAACTTCCCAAGATCGATTTTCTTTCATGGAAATCAGCTATGATTATCCTTAAATTTTCAAATTACATATTATCTACGGGTACAATCTAATCTGATGTTTTTGAAATTTATTGATATAATATTTAATTTACTTTCTTAATTTTGCCTGGAAGTATCCCATAGTCAGTCAAGAAAGATAAAGACAAGTCTTGTTATGATTTGTTTTTGATTCTGTTTAAATAAATTGTAAAGTAAATTGTTTATGTAGAACCAATGTGCTGTAGAAATTAAGTATTTTCCTCTTTTTGTCAAATTAGTAATATCCTTATTTTTATTTTTATGTTTATTATTTTAATAATCATAAGAATAATCTATAAGAATGACCTTATTTTAAATGAATTAATGTTATTTCTATAATCCTATTTAATTTTAAAAATTTAACTATACGCCACAATTAATATTATTACACCAATATATAAGAAAGGAGACCAAAAGGATTGTGCAAATTATAGGCACATCTATTTATCCTCTGTGATTTACAGGATATATACATCAGTTATGGAAAATCGCCTGAGAGCTCTGTTAGAAAGTATAATTGGTGAGGAACAAGCAGCATTCAACCTGCAATTCAGCATTGAGATTTAGTAGGCAAACACACAATCATATATTTTCATTAAGAAATATCTTAGAGAAGAACTGGGACAGGGATGGAAATATTTATCTAGCTTTCATTGACTTAAAAGGAGCTTTCAACTCAGCACCCAGAGAGGAGATATGGGAAAGCCTGAGAAGGAAAAATGTGTCTGAAGGTTTAGTAGATGCTATAAAGGCTACCTATCATGACCAAAAGGTCAAAAGGTCAGGTGAGACTAAATGGACAAGAGTCAAAGGAATTTAAAATGCAGAAGAGGATAAAACACGGAGATAGCCTAAATCCTCTGCTGTTCCTACTCTATATATGGATGAAGTTTCAACAATATACAAATGGTGAAAGGAGAGAGCGTGTTTAGGAAAATTAGGTATTAGATATTAGTATAACAAAAAAACAAAATCCTTCAGATGGGCAGAAACCAAGAAGGTGATCAGGTGATATATATTATGTAATGCTAGAAATCATCTCAGATTACACCTATTTTGGAACCGTCATCAATTTAACTGAAAAAGTAGACAACGCTGTTTCTCATAGAATTGGTAAAGCATATGTGCAATACAGTTATAGGAAAAAGATTGGGCAAGAAACAAAACTACATGTGTTTAAGACGATATACCTCCCGATACTCCTGTATGGTGCTGAGATCTGGGTCCTGACCTATAGATTCCTAAGTCGGATCACAGCCGCATAAATGAAATTCCTTGGAGAATTATTGAAAAAACAAAAATGGATCGAGTAAGGAATGGCAGAATCAGGGAGGAACTGAAGAGAGCTCAATCAAGGAAAATTTTGAGAAGAGATACTTAAGATGGTTCGGGCATGTCTGGTGAGAGAATGGTGAGAGAAAGAGATCCTATAAACCCTATAGAATATCGTCCAAATGGAAGCACGCCTCGAAGACATCATAGAGTATCGTTCATCAACCATATAGAAAAGTTAACAAGAGCCAGGGATAAAACATTAAAAGAAATAAAAAATCTTACTGAAAATTGGGACGCCAGGTTATCCTGGGTGGATATGCCCCCATGCTGCAAGGCAATAAGGAAGCTTGCGAAAGAAGAAGTAGCCACCATTAAATTTTGATCACAGAGAGTGAATTTTAATACTTGCCAATAATCATTGTTAAAGAAAATTAGCCGTATTTTTGGAGGTGTAAAGGTTGAAGAAAATTGGAGTCGACGCACAAACCAGGAGCTATACAGTGCTTTTGGGGATGCTGATGTCAGAGTAATGAAGTTGAGATATGCAGGGCATATCGCCAGGATGGCGGATGAAGGAATGCCCAAAATATTGCTGACACAGGCGGTCCATGGGACAAGGAGGAGAGGGAGACCAAAGCTGAGGTGGCAGACGGTGTGGCGGGAGATGCTTACAACATTCTTGGTGCCAGGAATTGGATGGTGTCGGTAGAAGACTGTGTTTGGAGGAGGCCAAAACCTGTAACCGATTTGTGATGCCGTTAAATAATAATGAAATAATAATAATAAAAGAAAATTAGACATTATTATGTTTTCTTGATCATTGCCTCTCAGGGTTTGATGAAAATTTATAATTTAAGTACATATGGCTTCTGAACCCTCTCCTCACTCTAGCAAGCCCAAGGACCAGAAACATAGCAATATTGTGTTCATGAATTAAAAGCATTAATTTAATAGATGACAATAATAATTTTTTTATAGTTTTTTAGGGTGTTAGTCAAAGTTCATTCCATCTTAATCTTCAAACATAGCCTATTATAATCTAAAAGGATGAGTTCATTCACCTAGCCAGATTTTCATATTACCATAAATATTAATGCTTTTTACTCTGGTAGCTCTAGCTTGCTTTAGGTTTAACTGTAATTAGTACCACTCATCAATAAGAGTTTAAGACAGAATTGAAGACTCCAAATTCAGTAATAACTCTAATCATCCATGTTTTTTAACCCTGGCATCATATTTATTGTTTTTTAATTTCTGAAATCACATTTCTGAAATATCCGTAAAATATATGTTCATCATACACTGCAACTTAGGTTTGCCCTACATTTTTATTTTAGTAAGAAAATAATACATCACTTTCTCCCAAGTGGATGTTATTCACCACAAAACTTCCTATTTTAAAAATATTAAATGATAGTTATTAATACTCTAGCCAAATGCTTGGATGACTTATATTAATTTTTTAAGTTTAATTCTTATATTAAAACTATAAAGGGTTTACAATGTAAGCACCAGGAAACTTCAGGTGTTGATTCTGCACTCAAAGAGCAACAAATATGAACTATGGTTCAATTCCCCACTGCTTAGCAGGAAATTTAAATTTTATATTATTTTAGATAAGTCAGGTTTTTTGTTGAATAGTAAGCGATCAACCAAAAACTATTCGAGGTTAAAATTTTACCATCTGAAAGTAGACAAAATTCCCTTTAAGAAATATGGTTTGGTTCAACTAACTCATCTCTAAAACGGGAGCTTTCGGAGGGAACAATAGCAAAATGTTTTATTTTATTTTTAAAATCAGACTTTACTTGAGAATTTTTTTCTCAGCTCCAGATATCCTACTTTCAGAAAAACCTTTCCATTTATTAAGCTTTAATTTCGTATAAGTTTTCAGAGGAAATTTCTACAATTAATAAGCTTTATTTTCCAGCATAAGACCACATCTTATACCACTGGAATTTTATGTGTGGGGTACACTAAAACAAAAAGTTAATCAAATAAAAGTAGAATCTCGAAATCTGTTGGAACGCATCCATGCAAATTTCGCGCATTAATTGAGCCGAACTGCGTTATACTATGGATACCATACGAAGGAGGTCCACTTTATGCTTCAGAGAAGAGGGAGGATATTCCGAACTCTTATTGTGAATAACATCTTTATTTTACATAAACAAAATTTTTTATAACTATCCAATTTTTGTAATTATCCAATTCTGATAATAAATGATAATTAAAATTCATTAATTGTCAAAAATTTCCCTGGAGACTAATCTCTCCTGAAGAAGTTCTATACTTTGAAAATTCTGCCAAAAATAATCCAAGATATCCATTATTCGCACTATTATTCATTGCATTTTTAAGCCTTATGTTTTTAGCTAAACATTTTCTCTGGCAGATATCCATCTGGTTGTTTCAATTTCTTCACTTTTCCAATCAGATTTTGTGAAAGATCATTTTTGGAAGAGATAGAAGATTTTTTTATATAAAAAGGCTGAGAATATAAAAAAAAATGTCTCCTGTCGGAGAAATCCTATTCCACACCACACTCTTTGGCTAATCAGGTTCTAATTCAAGAACAGTTCCAAAAGAATTTGGAATTTCAAGAACCTGAAATTGGGCCATCTGTAGCCCAGCAGGGGGCTGAGGAAAACATTGTTGAGTGAAATCTGATTTTATAAATAAAATATAAACGTTCCGCTCTTTGGCCTTCTGAAAGCTCACATCCAAGGGATTCAGTTAAGCCAAACTATATTTCTTAAAGGGAATTTTGTCTAATTTTAGATGGTACAATTGGAACTAAATTGTACAAAATTGGTACCTGAAGTTTCCTTGTTCTTACACTGTACAATTGTGGACCTATTGTTTATTGAACAATTCTATGTATTCCATAAGTATGATAACTCGACATCCCCCATGAGATGGTAAAGGAACACTGCCCCTTCTTAAATAAATCATTAATTATGGCTCAAAAATGTCCTTCCCCCTGTTCTTATTTATTTATTTTTATATCTTTTGTCCAAATTTTGAATTTTCTTTCTTAGTCTATCCTCTTCTACCGCAAGGCAGTGTGAGGCCTCCATCTATAGAGCCTGATCCAGAGGTTTCTATCCTGAGCCAGTTGTCATCTCGTCAAATCCATTCCTCTCCAGTCAAAGGCTTCCTTTATTCCACTTCGCCATGTCTTCCTAAGGCGTCCTCTGAGCCTTCTACCTCCCACCCATGCTCATAAGTGATCCTTGCCAGTCTCTTCTGGCATTCGAGAAATATGCCCAAACCGTCTTAGCTGGTGTTCCTATATAATATCCTTTGCATCCTGCAGGCCCAGGTTGGATCTGATTTTGATGTTCATCACTCGGTCTCTCCTAGTCTTTCCCTCGGCCCTTCGGAGGTAGCCATCTCCATCGCTTAGAGTTGGCTTCTATGTTTACTTGTTAGAATCCAAGACTCGCTTGAGTATGTCAAGATTGGAAGGAAAGGATTTTGGAAGGAAGACACTCCCTGTTGTCTTCCTTTTTGAATATTGGGACTATGACGGAAACTTCTTAGTCTTTGGGTATTGTTTTTTTCTTTCCATACTAAATTTAGTAGATGTTGAAAGATTTCTATTCCTTTAGAACCCATATTTTTCAGCATCTCAGGAGAAATCCCATTGATTCATGCCCTGAATCACTGCTTCCTTAGCATTCTTCATAAGCGGAATAGTCTTCCTCCATCTGAGACCTTAAGTACTGCTTCCAGGCAATCTTCTTCTTCTTTATTTCTTCTTTAACATTCTCTTTCCACCATGCTGTTTTTTTTATTCTTTAGCCCTTTATAAATTTTGAACTTATAAATTCGTTTTCATTATTTTGAATTGAAGTGTTCTATAACTTTCTATGATTCCATGATCCTTCTTGGTCTGATAGGATTACTTATTTATTTATTTTTGATGGCGAAAATGGCAATGATATTTGCCATTGTACTACATATTTATTATGTTTGCTTTATGTTTAATATATTTAACTCTCTTGGAAACTTTTAAAGATTTCCTCAATGTCTAAATTGCTTTATTTAAAAAACTCAACCTCTGTCTTTATTATCATTTGAATCGATTTTTACTTACTCTTTAAATTTATATTTTACTACTCTAAAATGTTTAAAAATGCATATTATTTCAGGTGAGTATATTGTAAAAGAAGAAACCGATAGAAGGGACGATTTAAGTGAAGACGAACCGCCATCTTCCCTCCTCCCTGAGCCAGAATTTTCTCTTGAAGAGGCCCTTCAGCTTGTTGGCCTCAATGATGACCTCCAGGTGAAATATATTTTGTTTTCATATTTGAATAAAATTAAAATTTGTCATTGAATATTTTTGAATGATATTTTACTTTGAGCATAAAATTTGTATTCTAACTTAACAGAAATGCTTAAAGTGCGAAATATATAGTATTTATGTGCTGGTGTGTAGATATAGGATGAAGTTAAACTGCATATGAGGAAAAAACTTTTACCAATATTTTTTCTTTGGCACAAGTTAATAATAATGTCATAAATTCTATGTACTCATTAGTTATTGTTATAATGTATTTATTTATCAAAATTTTAAATTTAAAAAATACTGAAAATTAAATTTCCTTCATTATGATTGTTAATTTTTTTTTATGCCCTTGAAACCAGTTTGATTCATTTAGTTTTTTTTTTTTGATAATCTAAGCTCTCTCTTATCTGGCATCTAATAAAGGATAATGAGAAAATTCATAAGATATATGTTTAAATTTTATTTTTAAGAATTCATATTTTACATTTTAATTAATAAATGCTATCAAAGCTCTACTTTTTTTTTTGTCTTCCAATTTCTCTTAACATCTTAATACTAAACTGGAAATAGTGTTTGTGTTTAAGGAAAGAAAATTACTGTGTTGTTTTTATTTATTATTTTTTTAAAGCAACTTTTATCAATTTTTTAGTTGCAATGAAATAATGTTTGTTGTTTTTTCAATGAATAAACTTTATCATTAATGTATGTTTATGATTATTCCTTTGCTTTCCTAAAAAAAAAAATTAAAAAAAAAAATAAATAAAAAAAAAAATGCTATCAATGGTTACAATAAGTTATTAGTATAGTAAGATTTATTTATAGTTTATTTGAGCTTATTGCTTATTGAGAATCATGTAGGCATAGTGTGTTAATAATGTTTGTATTTAAAAATAAATATAATTCTACAACACTTAATATTAATTTTTGGGGGGATCAATAAGAGTTTTAAAGAGTTGGCATAAAAAAAAAGTTTAGCATTATTCAGGACAATCCTAAATAAGGAAAGCCTTATTCAGTGAATTTTTTTTTCTATGCAATTATTATTAATTTTTTTTTTAATTTTTCCCTGTTTTTTACTATGGGATGTTTGATTGCTTTTATGGTATTTTTTTCCTGCCTAGCATGTTGTATCATGGCTGTTATACAATACGATAAATCCAGGAACAAGTTAGATAACAACATATTAGGTGAATGTTTTACGGTGCATTGGGTAATTTGTCATAGTTCCGTTTGACCCAAGAGTTGACACTTGACTGATGGGGCCTACCGGCACTCAGTCATGGTTTCACCTCCATCCCCACCCCTCTCAGACTATTTATTATAATTGTGAAATATCTTAAGGCCCATTACTCGGAACACCTCATTCTTTTAGAAGTCTTCATAATTTATCTGGTGGAAGTCATTTTTTAAAAATCTTTTAATTATGCTATTTATCTTAAACTTGGATATTAGGGTTATGCATAAATTCTACTTTAAAAATGTATGAATTTTCATCACCTTTCTTAATGTTCACTTTAAGATGCCTTCCTGCATTACCATAGATGTTCTTAAGTAGGTCACTCTAGCCTTGTGCAACTAATAAGGTTGTTTAAACGCTTTCTGGATTAAACAACTTTCAGCAGTATCTATATTAAAGATATAGGTTTTTCTTGAATAATATTCATGATGTTTTAATAGGTGAATAAATTATTGCTTACTCATTTATTTTCAATAACTGCCTATTTAATGAAAAAAAAAAAAGGATTCATCAAATACTTTTAGTTCATTTACTTCTGATGTTGTTCAAATAAAAAAGCAATTTTCAATAATGCAATTATAAAAACTGTTAGATAAAACTGATCATGGTTATGGCTAAATATTATAAAATAAAGTGTTCTTGATGTCATGTTAAAAAAAATAAATAAATAATAAAATAACCTATATATCCTTCTATAGTTGTCTTCACGTAAATTGATGTTAGAGACCCGCAATACATAGGAAGCGCTGGTGCCGCTCTGTGCACAACTTGTCTGAAACTGAGAGAGTGTAGAAGTGAGAGAGACTGCTGGCAACAGGTCATCTCCACTGTTGCCAGCTCTCTCGAGGAGGGTCGGCTCACGGAATCCCCTCCTGCCCGCATCTGGCAACATCGTACCAAACAGCACCTTCATCCCAAGCATCAATTTCCGTGAAGGCAACTATTAACTTATGATTTTATATCTTCTAAATATCAACATTCTATTACAATTAAATTTTAATTATTTCAAGTAGTTAATTTATGTTTTTCAAGAAAATTTTTTCTTCGATAATGAATTTCTCAATATTATATTTGAATACCCCTTTGTTGTTAGGGTTTATATGTTAACAAAATTCTTTATATAATTTCTATTAACCTATCATTACAGTAGAAGTTAGCTTCTTGGATCAATATGTTTAAATATACTGTCCATCAAAATTTGTCATTTTTAATATTATTATTGTTTTCCACACTGTTTAGGTAGGCACATATATATTTACAGCATGTGCTTAAGCTCTCAAAACGTACTAAATCCAACTTTAATTTTAGGTTTAAAGTTTGGGTGAATACCCAAAATATAGTTTTGTGTTTTCAGAAAAATTACTAATTTGTATTTATCTCCTTTTGCATCACCACAGCTCGTATATCTTTATCAACAGTGAAGAGAATACTTAGCTTAAAGCCAGAGGAATTTAACATGTCATTCGGCGCATTACTTCACAAATAATACCGCAAAGCCATTCTACGATTTACAAGAGAACATTGGCTATTGATGAATGTAGAAAAATTTAGGACTAAAATCAGTTTTCAAGCCAGCACTGCCCAAATAATAGAAGACAAATTACGAAGAAGGCAGGGATAAATTTTTTTTAGTTGCATTGTATTATGAAATATTTTTCTTTACATTAGGAGAGTAAATGGTAAATGCATCCCTTATAGGGACAATGCTCATTAAATTGGCTTATATTGGTATTATGGCTGTTGATTTGAACACATTGGAATTTCAGTGACATAATGATTGCATAATGGTATACGATAATATTTAGATACTCATTTAGTGAAACCATATTATATCTATATTCATTTTCTCATTTACAAGATTTATTTATTGTATTGTTTAACAGCAATAACATACATTTTTCCTTTTATTGGTCAACAGTTTTTATTTCATTCATTTAGATCCCCTTGTATAATAATGTTAATTTGTGTTGTTTTTAGTTCCTGGAGGGTGGAGGGATAGAACGTGAAGAAAGTGAAGCTAGTGTAAGCGAGAGCTCTGGCTCCCCATCGCGGCTGACAGAGGAGCTAGACCTCTTAGAGGAAATGATACATGGCCCTACCTACCCACCACCTCATCATAGGCCAATACAGGTCAGTTTATAGTGCATTATGTATTAAAATCAAATGATCAGGATAACCAAATATTAAAGGCAAACAAACTGCTTAATATAGTTGATCAAACTTCCCATATAAATTACTTATACATTGTTATATAGAAACATAGAAACATTGTTTATGAACTGCGTTTTAATATGATTTTTCACTGATCATTTACAACTCATACTTTTTTGTTCATTGCATTTTTATACATTTTGAGTTTTTTCATAGTTATTTTATTTAAGTTTGAAGATATTTTAAATTACATTTTTACAAAAATTGTTTCTTGGATAACATCATGTCTGATATATTTTCTTACAATATGTTTTTTTTCCTTTACCAAATATTTATTAATTAATAATTTTTATTTATTAATTCATTATTTTATAATGTATATTGATATGTCAACCTTAAATCTATTCATTATTACCATAACCATCAGCTCTGTGTCAATAATAAAATTTTCAGTCAGTAACCCATGAATAAGTTACGAATTAGTGGGTCTTGAAAGGATCTTGATTAAGTTTTTGTTGTTAGCATTTTGTTCTTAATTTGGCTTCATGTTTTATGGTAGATTGTAAATTCTATTTCTTTTTAATAGGCCTTTAAAATGTGAAAAATCTCAAACCCTTTTTGCATTGTGAAATTTTTTTATTATCCTCTTGATGGTCTATCACCTTTATGATGGTAATTGTTCAACTTTAATATACGCGTCCCTCTTCATAGCTCTAACTTTATGGAGTATAATTTGTAGGCCTAGGAAAGTGTAGCCTTAAGTACCCTATTAGAGTATGAGGCAGGACTGCATCAGGAGGTATAAACGGCATCTGCTATACGCAGCATTATACCTAAGGAGCCTTTCACCATTACTCGGCTGTATGCCACCTAGGGATCCAGTTAATTTTCCCTCATTAGCATCAACCGCTTCTGGAGAAGTTTGCTTGACGCCTTTAGACTTGAAAACATTGTTCTAAAATGAGGATGTTAATCATGAAAAATAAGGTCAGGACTTGGAGGGCGGTAGTGTCCTCATTTGGTAGAGGGAGATGTTTGATGTCATTGGTTAGAACCTCAATCAAATTAATTATGATGAGCCTTGATTGCTCGGCAATATGAAGTCCTCGATCGTTACTGCCTTTTCCTCTGTGGTTAGCACTAGATAATTGGTCAGCCATCCTCAAGAGTGCACCGCTTCATCAAGAACGGTTGTTTCATTCCTTTTTCTCTGACCAAGGAAGGGCCGTTACATTATCACTTGTTATAGTCTCATCAGGCTACTGAAATGTGCTTATTATGTGGGAAAGAATAATTTTCACACTTTACATCTTACCGTCTTATGAATTACTCTGTTTTGTCATTTTGTTCACATTTCTACATTCCAGTGCTATATTTTGATTTGTTATTATTAGAATATGAGTAAGAACAGTTAACAATCTACTGCTTACTGTATATGAATGAGTTAAGCATTTTGTTTGTTGTCATTGTGTTTTGTTAAAGTAAAAACAGTTAGTACATTCCTAAATTTTTAGTAGAGGCATTGAAATTTCAAATTTAAATGCACACACACACAAACATAGAAAACAAGCTTTAGACGATTAGAAGATCATGTTTCAAATAATTTAAAAGAACTTTCAATTTCATCCTTTGAAAGTAATTGAGTAATTTTTTTTTTTAATATCTAGACTAAAAAACCAAAAAAATCTTACAGTCATATAAATTCCAAAACAAATAAAACTACAAAAGTGTGGCGATTAAGTTTGGTTATAATATGCTTATACTTATACTCAGAGTATCTTCTATTATGGACTAAACTTTCGCTCCGTACATTTTTTTATTCTTTTTTTTATTTTTACAGTTCTAGCGACTTTGAAATGCTACACACCCTTTTAAGTTTCATGAAAAATTGTCGTGTAATTTTGGATAATGAGAAGTTTTAAGTAGGTTGTTACAAAAGTCCTTGTGTATGAGTACAACCCTTAATTCCAACTCTCATAATTATTCTAGAATAATGTTTTTGATCCTACTATTTATGTCAATGTTTACTTTGACTAATCTTAAATCTTTAATTCCTTGTGAATTGAGTTGACTTTATGGGGTCATTTACATTTTTATAACGCACGTGGGAAAAAATCGTGATTCGCGTTCTTTTAAGGTATTACTGGAAAAATGGTTTAAGCGCAAAGGCAGCCGCCGAAGAAATTTGTGCCATAGAAGGAGAGTCAATTATCCATCCCAGATCAGGTTGCTCATCGGTCGTTGATGATGACATTCTTCTTGAATGTGTGGACAGGACCCAGATGCAACTACTCGTGATTTATCGGCCGTAACGAGTCCTTCGAAGCTTTACTGTGAACAGCTAGACAGAATTTATGCAGTTTTGAGTGCAAACTACCCCGGTTTGGTCAACAGAAACCAAGCCATTTTGCAATAGGGCAATGCCCCTGCACATCGTTCTCGTTGGACCAAGGAAAAATTATCGGAACTGCAAGGAGTAAACGTTTTGTCCCATCCTGCGTAAAACTCAGATATTGCACCATCAGATTATGGTTAATGTTTTAAAAGGTCGGATCTTTGATAATTAAAAGGACATAAAAACTGGATGTGAAGAGTTCTTTGCCTCAAAACCAAAGGACTGGTACCGGTATCAAATCCAATTAATGGCAGAAAGATGGGTGAAAGTAGTTGAAGACAATGGACTTTACTTTAAATAGCTGTATTCACTTATGTTTGAAATATATAATCTGAAATAAAGCTATACTAATGCACAAGGACTTTTGTAACAACTACTAAAAACTAGTAAAAATTAGGGGCAAGGCAAACCAACAATTTTAGACAACTTTTTTTTCTCTGAAACGTGAAATTTATGGGGAGAGGGAAAGGAAATCGATTTGCTTACCTTCAATACTATCTCTACTTTATTAAGTGGAAAGAAAACAAATTCAACATTGATATTGTCTCTATACTAAAAAAAAAATACTTCAAGAACAGAAAGTGGTAGGGTATGTTGTAATTTTTATTGAATGAAAACTATATCTGGTTATTGGTTGGCGAAATTACTCATATATGCTTGTGACGGAAGACCTGAATTTAACTTTTTTTAGTGCGTAAATTTGGCTAATAAACGATTTCGGTGAAGTAGATATAAGAGGAAATATGTAGAGAAATTTAAATATGCTGTGTCTACAATTACTTGAAAAACAAAATTCAGGAGAAAATAAATGCGAGGTTTAAGGCAAGAAATGTTTGTTATTTTTCAGTTGCAAAATTACTTACGATTAGTTCTCGTCTTCTATTCAGAAATTAAAATCTTAGAATTTACGAAACCATTATCCTTCCTTCCATTCTTTGCGGTTCCTTGCTTCCTTTGAAGAAAGAAACACGCTTTTAGATCTTCGAGAATGAGGTATTGCGCAGAATATTTGGTCCTAGCAAGGATGAGTCTACAAGCGAATTTAGGAGGATACACCACTCAAAATTGCGCAGCATGTACCTTGTTAATGTAAATGGAGTCGGAGAATTGAAAGGGGCATGCAAATTGTTGTTGGGCTTAGTAACGAACGAATCCCTAAAATGTTAATTCGTTCTGAGCCGACTGGAAAACGTAGATGGGAGAATGCATTGCGGATTTGGATTTTGACGGTGGTCGGTGAACGGTGTGTGTAGGCAGCGATTGCTGGTATCAGCATCGAACCTTCGGGTTCGCTAAACTTTTTATTGTTATTTGTAAGCTTGTCCAGAAATGAACTCCTTAATGTGTTTTAAAATTTGTTCGTTGTAGAATGAGTGAACATGTTCATGTTCAAGTGCTTGGAATGGATCTTTAACCGCCCAAGTAAAGAGTGTTTTATTTCCCCTGAGACAGCCATTCTGTCCCCCGAGCCGTAGGTGAAGGATAGCCATCCCCTTTTTCGGAGCGCTATTTGAATTTAATTCAGCACTAATATCACGCTTGCTACGGGGCAGTTAAGGCTCCCTTGTCAGTTATAAATTTATTGGACTCTTACTGTCCACGTTAACGACACAGGTGAGTGAAATAGCTTTAATGCTGTCTCCCGCCTGGATTTACGCCCGACACGGAGCGGCCCTGATTTACAACGAAAATAATAATGACGATTGGTCCGGGTAATGAGGCGGGTTGTGCTGCCATCTATAGGATGACATTAGCCAATGCAAATAGACCCGTAAGATTGCCTCCCCGATGAATAGCTTCGGCTACCACAACCTTTCGCCTATTAACCCTTTGAAACTGAGTTCACCATAGAGAGGGAGGTGGAGGATAAATTAGAAACAGTTTGGCTTAGGAACAGTGAGGTTCGATGCTGATACCACCAATAATCTGTGCCTAAACACGTTCAACCCTGAATAGTCCTAAAATAATAATCCCATCTACGCCTTGGTTTACTCGTCCTGCGGTAGTTATCTTTTTATTGATTTATTTGTTGTCCAACCTAACAAATTTTCACGCCCATTTCAGTCACCATGCGGTTAATAAATTAATAAATTCATAAAAACTCACAGGATTCATGCTTGAAATTAATATATTCATGTCCAATTCAGTGTCTGAAAATTTCTAAAATTAATTCATTTAACTGAAAACTCTCATTACCTATGGCCCAATGCGAAAAAGACTGTCTTTCTTGGAATTTACATTATTTTCGTTTCAAAATTCTGACTATTTTAATAATCATATCTTTTATGCGGGCTGTCTACAAGTGGCATATATTTTTACTTGATAAGATGAGCATTCATTCAAGCAAGTTATATTACGCCGTTGATTATCTAAAAATATTAATAAGACCACAAATAACATCTTAAATAAGAAAAAAAAAATATTTCGGGCAGATTCACAGCTAGTATGTCATAAAATTTAAAGTTGGGATCTGTCTATTGTTGTTTATCTGATTTAAATTCCCTTATATCGACAGAATACCTACAAAATCTCGTAAGTTCCTATTTATTTCAGTATCACTCATGAGGTTTTGCTGGTATATTGTGATATGCTGCAACTATTTAATTTATCTATTCTAACCAGCAGTAATAGTTGAAGACTTCTCGTAGATCCGCCACGAAATGAAGTCTTGTGTTGTTCCCAGGTCGGATCGAACCGGCTCAGCTTTTGACTGGGTTGCTCCTGGATCCATTTATCTAAATTTTAATCGGATCTTGGTGATTAGGAGGAAGGAAATCTATTATTTATTTTTTTCGACTCATGATCCCATAATTTATTCTTTATTTTTCCGGGAAAATTTAAAAAATAGAAAAAGAAAATGATGAAAGTACTTGGAAATTTGGAAAAAACATTTTGATATCTCTTTTTTAAATTTATTAATAACAAGAAATATCTATATGTAATAAGTTAGCTTTACGTGCAACATTCAATTTGATCTTCAACGAAAGATGGTGCCCGCTATGTTGTATTTATATACTGTATCAATTCGTTAAGGCGGAATTAAGTATTGTTAGGGTCCAGAAGTTTTGAAAATACTCTTTACTACAAACCTCAGTCTTGGCAGATATTATCATGAAAAAATAATTCAAAAGTTAGTAATCTCCTTTGTTTTGTTTAATGGAATATTTCACAATCAAAAAGTAATTTTTTTAAAAAATAAAAATACCTAATTTATTGTTTGCACATACGTAAACCATGGTACCAAAATTATTTTGCTTCATTAGTAATAATCCATGAGTGAAATACATATTTATTGGTTTAAACTTGGTAGGTTTTCTTCGCCCTTCAAACGCCCATAGAGTCTAAATCCAAGCTTGAATGGAGAACTATTCCCATGCACAAGATATTGCCTAGATTTTCATAAAATCGATTTGCAAGTATCTGATGTCGTTTACAAATTCTATGAGCTTATTTTATTTCCCTAAGTGTTGTGCGTTGATACTATCATCTCTTTTAAAAAAATAGTCTCCAAAGTGGTAGGTAGAGTTGAGTGATTGTTATTAAATTTAGCTAAATATTATATCGTGAGATGTCCAATCTCGGTATAACTGGTAGATATTTAAGACTAGAGGGACCCAGAGATTGCTATATTTGGTAAGAGGGACTGTAGCGCGGAGGGAGAGGTGTGATTTATGGAGACGAAAGAGGATCGAACGAGAAGCGGTGAAGGCCTGATGCCTTTGAGGTTTCGCCTCTATGGAATTAGTCCTTCATCACGGAAACTAGCTCCTGTCGTCTTAATTATCTCCGGCGTTGATTAGTACTCGCCTAAAACGGACCATTTTCATAAAAAGCAATCAGTAAGGCATTAATTTGAGTTTCTCACACCTCGGTAGCCTAATCGCTTCGTCTTTTTCTTTACTAGTATTCTTTAATAGAAACTGGTTATCTTCAATGAGGTATGCATGCTTTAATGATACCCTCTCTGTAGAAAACCGCAAGTCTCTGGATGTTATACGTGGGACTTGGGATAGTTTTGCCTCATGTTTACTTACCGTTTTTAATTATTTACCATTTAGAAGAACATTCAAGAGTTGAAATTGATCCCCACTGTATATTATATTTATAAAAAAGATTTTAAAGGTGAGAGTACTGTTGATCGTGGAAAATGTATGTAGCAGAAGTTTGGTTGGGGTTCGGTCAATGAATAAACACACAAATAAGAAAGGAACATATAAGTTTTTTCTTATGTGTGTGTTTATTCATTGACCACAAACCCAACCAAGCTTCTCCTATAAAAAATATTTTAATTTAAATAAGAATTAAGATAAATACCTTGACAAAACACAAGACCATGAATTTTATCCCTTTAGTGTTTTACTGGTACTGTTACTGATATTGGTGGAAGTATTAGTGGTCTTTTTGGTCATTATTGCCAACATCTGACGGTTAAATTTCCGCCCTTTGCTAACCAGAGTTAGAGTGTCCAGATTCATTTTGCGGGACTGCCGAAATTAATGTTTACCTACCCATACAGAAATCGAACCCACACCGTTCTGAACCGGTTCGTACGCTGTCGGACCTTCGTCCCAACGCGTTAAGCCGTCTCTCTCTCATATAATATGTTAAAGAAGAGAACGTAAGTTACTCTTAATTTTGTTTTCCAGTATCGGATCATAACTCATTTATTCCAGTTGTCCTATGAAACGGACGGTATTCCAGGTCTATGTGCTAAAATAAATCGGAGGTTCCAGTAATCGCGATAAAAGATAAATTGCAATTATAATTCTTATAAAATAGACACATTTTAATTAAACATCATCAGAAGATTCTCAACAAAACCTTTGGTTGAAATTTTCTAAAATTACCTAACTTATTAAAAGTTTATGTGTTGGTAAAGCGACGAGAAATGTTTTGTACTTTCTAAGTTAAATGATGTTTCTACATCGTACCCTCCCAATTATCAGGTTTTCCTCTGTCTCCTTTTATTCAGTGATATACCTCAATTATCATTATTCGACTTATTATATCATTTTTATGGCAATGCTAGACATACATAAGCTAGGAAGGCTTATAGGACAGCCGAAACGCTACGGTAACCGGGCGACGTAAATAGAGAGACAAGCTGTGGAAACGACTTGTCATGACGGGGCGGAAATTAAAACTCCACGGACCGCCCGTGTGAAGTTAATAACGCTGCATAACGGTCTTCCTCTGCACTGCCGTCTGGATCGGATCTCTGTATCTTATGAGTAATTATTATAATATTTAAGTAAATAAACTTTATTTCAATATAATAAAAACCTTGATAAATAATTTTAAATAAATTGTAATTAAGGGTGTGTACTCTTTTCTTCTATTTTTTTTTTCATGTTGTGATGTAAGTAGTTTTGCAGTCCTTCAGTTGCAGAAATGAAGGATGTTTTGCAAAAAAAACTATTGGTTTTTAAACGTTAAAGCATAAAGGTAGGTATCAGTTTAGACAGATTCAGACTCTTCATTCTGACAGTTGACACATGGGAGTATTAATATCCATTGCTATCTCGCTTTTAAAGAAAAAATGGAAGTAAGGAGTTTGCAGTTCACACCGTCATTTGAGGCGGTAGTTAGAAAAAAAATGGGCGTCTGCCCGAAAACCATGTTCATAGAAATCACCGAATGAAGTTTCGTAAACAGATATAACAATTTATGAAATTCGCTCTCATTTATTTTGGTATTTATTATCGATAATGTGTATTCAGGATAAGAAAAATTCTTGATTTTAGGTAACAGTCGATTGTAGATTTTAAAAATAAGTACCAAAGAAGAATAAGTGGTCTTAGACCTTTTTACCATAGAAAATCCCTCCATAGACCACACAAAAAGAAAATAAATTTTCAATTTATGTATTTATGATTGACCTCGATGGTAAATCAAGGAGATGGTCTGGATGGTGATCAAGAATAACATAAAATAGTGATAACTATTTATTCAATACTGATTCAGTCTCCGCTTACTTGTCTCAGATTGAGCCCTGATGAAGAACACCAAAGTGAGTCGACGAAACGTCGGAATCCAATTAATAGTTATTACCACTATTTTATGTTATTCTTGATCGCCACCAATGCTTCTTAAATTTTCAATTGGTATTATAAAAAATAAAATAAATGCTGGTAAACCAAACACTATTATATTCAGATACAAATATACATTCATTTTTGAAACAGATATTCATTAATTTTTTCAGAAAAATGAAATTTGATGTTTTTTTTTCTTTTTTTTTTATTTCTGTTTTTTCTTACATACCGAACAAGCCACCATTCAAATCAAGAATAACTAAATATAAATCGAAATAGAATAAAAACTTATCGTCACTTTTTTTAGAAAAGTAGAGAACAGAGATGATCGGTTTATCAACATTTTTCTTCTAAAAACTACAACAAAGAAAGGAAATCAATACTGAATCACTATTGATCCCTTTTATGAATAAACAGCGAATTAACTTCTATAATGAAAACTGTCCTATCAACTTTCTAAACTATGAGACGACTTCGAAATTTATGTAAGAAACAAAACGGATGTCAAGGGCTCCAAAAATGCGATCTTCGGAAAAGAATTATTTGACCGCGAACGCCCTTTTTCCTGCTGCCGCTGCAGTTGTATCCTGTTTGTAATATATTGGGTTGCATATCATTGTTTTGCTTATTAGTATGGTTTTAGCAGTTCTACTTGACGGGGAGTCAGTAAAAAAAATTGTGATTATCTGAAGAGAACTTTGATAGCTATTTTTTGAATCCTTATAGTATTGAAATTAAAAAAAAAATAAGTCTGCCAGATAATGCTACCTGAAAAAATGAAATTAAAAAAACTCGAAACTTCTTTTTCGTTTTCGTTCTTTTTGGTTTTTCACCCGTAATTCCTAAACAGTACACAGTGCATTCTATCGAAAACGTTACGGTATATTAAGTTAAAAAGCATTAAATTCTGCGTCTAATGAGTACCACAAAATAATAATTTGGTTAAGTGATGTGGTCAAAAACCATGGTAAAAAAACGATAACTTTGTCAAAAACAAAAACAGAGTAGTATGTGAGTCTGAAAATTTGAAATGAGTGCTCTAAGAGACAATAACATAGAATACAAGTTATAAAGCATCAAATTCTGCGTTCATTGAGCTCAAAAAAATTTTAATTCGGTCAAGTACAGCTTTTGAAATTGGTATGTGAAAAATATATGTTTTCTACCTCCTCCTTTTGCGTTTTGCACCAACTTAAAACACCGCTTAGAAAAAGCGGTCCATTTAAGGTATTCTTCCAGTGCATTTAAGGTAAAAAATTGCCATTACCAATTTTAAAGAACGTTGAATTCTCTGCAAGTTTTGCATATAATATTTTTGAATATCCGGAATAGCTACTGAGAGACGGCTGTGTGTTAATCTGCAAAAAAATTGAAAAAGTTGGATATGCCAGTGGTTTCGCATTACATTTGATTTATTTCATACACTCATAAGACTACAGGCACCTTAGATGCTAAAAAAGTTTGTCTGCCGACATTAGGAGGAGGCGCCCCAGACAAAATACAAATTCGCCACCGATGCAATTTCGAATTTTTTTCGGCTTGGAGGCTCTTTTTTTTAATAAGGATTCGAAAAAATTCTATCAATGTTTTCTTCAGATAATGTCAATTTTTTTGAACGGGCTCTCGGTTTACATACCTTTTTTCACAACTGTTTTTTGGAAATAGCGTTATATATCAACTTTGTAATATATTGGGCTAAATATAGTTTTTCTGCCTATCAGCGTAATTTTAGCTTTTCTGCGCGTCGATATGACTTTTGTCACAACGGTTTTTGGAAACGTGGTTAGGTATTTATTTTACGAATCAACAATTGGAACCTTCTTTCCACTCGGGGCTACAGTGGTCTTACAGTGGTTTTCCTTTACTTACTAATTTCTTGCTTCCATCTACACACAATAATTATCCTTAAATTGTTAGTTTTCTCAAAGTAATTAATATGTAAACGCTTCTGTCTTCTATACTATTTCTTGGTTGTTTAACTGTCATAAAAATGAATAATTATCATCTATTAGATAGAAGAGAGCTCTTAGACTATTAGAAAAGAAAAAAATAAAAGCTTGAAATAGTTCCTGTGTGACTACCCGACTTAATAATACTATTGCAGGCTGCTTTAAAGCTACCTTCCGTTGGAGTGTGATGATAGTACTTAAGCACTTTACACAGGCGCCATCTAATTGTTATATTTTATATCGGTGTACATGCCTACATATCAGGAACGTATAGTTATAGTCGTAAAATAAAGTTGTCTTAACAATAATAATCAACGGCCTATGTCTGTCCAAATTAAAGACCAATCGCGATGACAATATAAAATATTTTCTGTATTGTTTTATAAACTAAATTAAAATTTACGATAAAACTGGTAATACTGCTCGAATTCATTCCTCTGGTATGTGTAGTAGTATTAGTAAAATTATTAATTGTTCAAAATAATTTTGAGTCGGCTTTATGGATATACCTATTATTTCAACTTTAAATTCTTGATGTCTATATTTGAAAAAATTATGATTATTAAATATGTATAAATTAAATGTGTAAAAATTACACGGATAAATATAACTATTTATATTATTAATATAAATATTATTCAAGTAAACTATTTGCATTTGCATTGGCCCTTCAAGTTTTTGAACTTGTGTCGTGGATCGTTTTGCATGAAAGAAGCAGTTTTTTTTCCGATGACACTTGAATCGTTCAAAATTATATGTAATCACGTAGAGAATGTAATGTAATAATGTAGAGAATGATGAAATTATCTGCCTTTTCTTAGAACGATTGTTCGAATTTTAAATTATTAGGGCTTATAGTATTCTAAAAATTACAATTTTTAACATGCTCATACAAAATTTTGCAAGTAAAGATATTCACTCTCAATCTACATCTGATCTCATAAGGAGCGAATTTTGGGTGATCATACTTTTTAATGCTCTTGTTAGGAAGTTTCTTGTTACACGTTGTAACATTTTGGAACCCTTTTGGGCTGTATATTCCCCGTTGAGGCAGCTACCTAGGGACGACCCATTGAAGGAGAAGGAGCCCGTTGGACCCACAAAGAGCCCGATTTTTTCCCTGCCATAGCCCTCCTACGCCGCGTGTGTAAATTCAGTTAGTTCCGCTCTGTTTTGTCGCCTATGGGTGCCTCCATCTTAGGAGCATCGGCTATGGCATCCTCCATAACTTCCTTCTGTTGCTAGTAAAAACTATTCAGGTTGTAGCTTTGGGTGTTTAATATAGTACAAGCCATTCCCCCATCTTAAAGAAGCTATTCTGTTATTGCCGTCGTTATAAGTATGCCTGCGTTTAAGATGTTATATTTATAGAAATTTATTAATGATTATTTTATTGCTGTTGTTTTATTTTGCTATTATTTCTATCTTTTTTTTTTCAATTTTCTGTAAATATGGTGTGAATGTACTCTTTGATAACTATTACCATTGCCTTCGTAAAATTATTTTTATTACTGAGTACATTAATTTGCCTTTTATTTGGTGACCTTAAATTTTACTGATCCGGAAAAGAATTATGTTTCACATACATTTTCATCAACATTATTCCCTCGTTAACGCGAACTCAGTGGGGAACCGAATTTTCCAGTTCATGTTAATCGAATTCTTGTTTAACGTCATTATTCGATTGACTTTAAGTCTCTCTATGACATATTTGTTCTCATTCCCTCATTTTTTTAAGTAATTGGTCTCGCAATTAATACATACAGTTTGCCTAGAATTTGTAATATATTGTTTTTAATCATTGTTGATTTTCGGAATATTAAATTTTTCAGATATTTTTGTTTTCGATATCACGCCACTATCCACTTCTTGTGTAATTACTACTCCACTATCCACTATCCAAAAAAATGTAATTTGGTTTTTTAGATCAATAGATTTCTAGGTAACTTTTTTTTTTTTTTTAAGCCATAGTTTCTTGAGCGCGAATCTTCCGATTATTTCAATTTTAAACTTTTAGCTCCACTTATATATTTTGTAATAAAATTTAATATAATTTTTAATTTTTTTTTTTATGAAAAAGGATGGTTCATGTAAAGAATGCGGTTCAAATGGAATGTAAAGGAAGAAGATAAGGCCGGTACCATGTAAGTCACAGGCGAGAGGTTACCAAGAATTGTTTACTAAATATTCCTATATAAGTTCATGTTAGCCGAAAAATTCACTCTGCTGTTGGCTAAAACTGTTCGAGATTCGTGTTAACCGGGAATTTCTTAAAAAATATGCCAGGAAATGAATTGTTTTTGACGGAGCTACGAAATTAGTTCGTGTTACTCCATGTTTCGCGCTAACCGAGCTCTTGCTTGATACGAGGGATTACTGTACTCAAGGACACATTATTTTATTAATTCCCTTTAGAAAGCCCCACCAGAATGAAATATTTAACACAATAATTATTTATTCTGTTCCTTTTTTGTTCTAACAATTATAACGGTATAACATGGTGAACTTTTATCTTTTATACCCCTTCTGCCATATTTCATGATATTTTCTTAAACAATATTTTATAAATAATTTTTATCCGTATATTTTATTTATCACAAGTTTATCGATGGCCACTTTGTAGGTTGGTCAGAAGTTATAAGTTAGAATATAACTTTATAACATATAATTTTCTTAGTTTGGATGGTTTTCTGAATTTCGTTCTTGAAGATCACCAGGTGCATAATTGGTTGAAGTATCAGTAATAGTAGGTTAGCTCGCCTTATAAATATATAGAGACAATATCGTGATATTCAATAATATTGAAGTAAACGAAAGAACAATAAGAGGGAAAATTAATAAGAAAATATATCCTATATGTACTGGCAGATAGAATTTTGGTCAGTCTGTTTTATCGCAACTTGAAGAATAACTAACTGGTTTCGCATAAATATTCGATTTACTTGTTTTTTGGTTCCATGATAGTTGGTATTTTTTGGTTTGCTCAATTTTTTTGTTACTTTTAAATTTTTTTTAAGAAAACGATTTTTTTTTTTTTAATTTCAATATACCTAGCTTATTGTATTGTTCCTTTGATTAATAATACATATAACATAAGCTGTAATTGTCGATAATTAACTGTTTTATGTTTTACTGCTTTAAGAATAGACTATGATTGTTTTGTTTACCAAATGTAAACTAGCCTTTTTTTTTTTTTTTTTTTGAAAAATAATTTTCTGATATCTGATTTTGACTTGAAAAAATAAAAATCAAAGTTTATGATGTAGATTACAATAAAATAAAATAAAAATACATAAATGTTTCGGGTACATATTTTACGTTGTTTTTTTTGTGTGTTTTTTTTTAGTTGATCCTAAAACGAGAGATTTAAGAGAAATCACAACAAAAAAATAATAGCTTTTTTAAACTTTTTTAACTAACCGTACTTTTTCTAGTTACTTGAGGAAGTAATGTGGATTTAAAACCCTCTTTATTTAAAAGCACCATCATAGTTTTAGTATTAAAACAATCAATTTATTCAATGAAGGATTTAAGTTTAAACCGATTTAAGTAATATATTTAATATGCTGTACTGTATAGTTGGAATTTTACGAGTTCCTTCTCCACTTAAAATTAGTAGAGACTTCTTCTTGTTTTTTTTTTGTTTTTTTATTAAGAATGCTCCGCTTTAGCAATGGGGATTCCTTCATCTGAATTTTCTATCTATATACCAGTCTTTCCGCAAACCACTTTCTATGATATATTCTTCTAGTTCTTTATCTCTATTCCTTTGTCTTTCTCTTCCATCTATTTTTACGTCGGTCCACTTCCCTTGTCAATCCTCCATTCGGTATTCTGTTTTAATTTCCTAACCAGTATAAACACAAAAAAAAAAAAAAAATTAAAAATTACTTAGTCTCTTGTTTAGGCATTGTGTTCACTTGCATTCTATTTTTTTTTTTTTTTCAATTCTTAAAAGCGGATTCGGATTTAATTCTGATGGTGAAATCAAAGGGGTGAAATTGTATATCCTTTGGTTTCCCGGTCGGACAACTATTATTATGGACTACGTGACAAAGAATAAAATGTAAAAGTCCAAAAAATATTATATAGGAAATGGCGGGGCACAAGAGACGACCTGGCAACGCTTTCTATTAAATGGCAGCTCCCATATCGGTCTGGGTCACGTGCATGGAAACGGTGGCACTAGCCGAGCCAGAAAAAAAAAACTGGAAGACGGAACGGAAAGCTGTCCTAGGTCGATAAAAGGGAGCAGATTTCCCCGTCGAAAGTAAATCCACGACATGTGGAAAAGTGCTTTCTTCGCCAAGTCTCCTATATTATATAAAATAGAGAAACTGTCCAACTAACTTCTGAAATTTGTCGATATCCTCCAACCTACTTCTTGTATATTTGAAGAATGAATTAGTTAGGCTTTTTAGTGTTTCTTGAATCCAAATAAGGGATTTTTTTATGTTTCAGAATGTTATATTAAGTCGTTGCCGTCTGTACCCGATTTTAATACCGGTTAGTTACTAAACTTTTTTTCGATTAAACGTCAAGGGCATACAGAGAGTTCAGGATTGATAATAGCTAAATAAGTTTCGTGACTAAGTTTTCTTTGGATGTCAAAGTACAGTGCGTTGTATAATCATAATTTGAGTAAATCAGTAACCATCTTAAGCGACCAATACAATTAATTATTGTGATTTATACAGATAATTATTTAATTAGGGAACAGTAAAGTTGAATTTATAGTAAAAAAAAAAAATGTTTTTTTTATCACAGATCAAAGATTGTTGGCCATCTTGAGCCATAACATTGATGAGAAACAGAAAAATAATAGGCGTTATAATTAAATGCAATTTTTCATTTGTTATTGTGAGTCCTGTCTTAAATTGCTGAACTTTAATTTAACCTAACTTTAGGAACTGGGTTTCTAATTTACTATAGAAAAACCTTTAAATCAATGTGGGATATTATTCTAATGTTCACTACTGGTGTAAATTTGATGTTTACGAAAGCTAAGAAAAAATATAGTAACTATAATACTATAACTATAAAATTTTATTTGTCATGAATTCAAAGGGGAATAGCTGATGCAATCACTGGATAGATTTTAAATCTCAAAAGAAACCATGAGTCTGAAAAACAAGTAAAAATTTCCTTAATTGTGTTATAATGTATCACAAATCGTATTTTTTTTTTTTTTTTTTTATTTCTGTAAACAATAAATTCAATAAAAATTCGTCGGGTCATTTGAATAAATCGGGAAAATTATAGCAAAAGTGTTTTGGAGACAAAAAATTTGTATGTATAAGAACAATATTATAATTCGAAATATGTATTAGATTAAATTAAAAAAAAAAATTGATTAATAAACTTTTTTATTATTTGGTTTTGAAAATTTAAGTTCGCTGTTTAAAAAATATGAAATAAAAACTTATAAATGAAAGAGAATGATTATTCGATTTCACTAGTAATGTTTTTTATTATTAATTTTTTTTATAACTCCCGATTCGACATTTAAAAAATATTATCATTTTATAATTTATTTATTGCCAATGTTTACAAAATAATCGTTTAATCATTTCGATCGAAATCATTAAAAAAAATTTCATATAACATATATTGCATAAACTCACGATAGACCTTTAATTAGAGATATATCAATTTCTTATTAAACATACTTTAATTTTAAAATACTTCTCAACCAATTTTCATCGATATACTATTCTTATTTTTTATTTTAGTTATTTTCTGTTTTTTCATTTTATTATTGCCTTGATTATGGAGTACAGAATTCAGTGGAAAACTGCTATTGAAGACGTTAGTGTTTATGAACTATAAAATCACTTCTTTCTGATTTCGTATCGATAAATAAAATAAATATTGATTGCAAGCAAAATCTACTTGGACATCCATCGCCATATTCAAGGTTTCAATTACATTCTACCCTCTGGTAATAAAACTACCCCTAGCGAGGGTTGGCAGTGACAAGGAGAAGTGGAGAAGGGAGGAAGGAGGGATGAGATCCCATTGGCTGGAGCCACGGCCAATAAAAATGTGGGACAGGAGAGCGTGGGCGAAGAACCCCACTCGGTTGGTTAATGATCTCATTGAGTCCTCGTAGTCCTCCTTTAGCCGCAATTCTTCTACCACTGAATATTCATCCAGGATACGAGGGCGTTGAAGACTAGCTCCCACGGTATTATCTCGTCTATTCAATCATCTACAATATTCCTCTATTATCTTAACCAAGGCAAACTCGATTAAATTTGCATCCTTATTGTCTGAAAAAGCGGAAAATAATGTCTTTGCCGCTGGTCGAATAGTTATTACTACTTATACTGCCCACTGTTGGCTGGCAGTTATTACCTACCGTTACTGCTTGTATTCATTGAAACTGCTCATTATAGCGGCCAACTCCGCTCGCACTAAACATCCTAGTTTAAAATATTGTTAATTAAAAATTCTAGGTTTAAATTTAATGGTTTTCATTGTGTCGCAAGGACAGAAATACACCGCTTATAGTATTTTGAATAGAAAATAGAAGAACAGAAGATGCATCTCTGTTTTTAAATTTATTTTTAATGTAATCACAACATACAATATATACAATAAAACAATTTTTATCGTCATGTGATTAGAAAACAGTCCTTAAATAAAAAATGGATTTTGATTTTTCAATGTTTGAATTTGAGTATTTATTTGAGATGAAAATTTCTTTCATTATTTAATTTATGTAATATCAATTGGCTTTATATTTATATAAGATCAAAAATGTAATGATTACTGCTGTTACTTCAATCCTACAAAATTGGGTGGTTATTTAAATTTTTGAGATTTTTCTTTGAATTTTAACTGTCACGACGTTATACGGTATAGTAACGTACCAACATGACCATCATCATCAAAACTCTGCTTCGACCTAATAACATAACCTAGAACCGTCGTAAGATCGAGCGTCAAACTGCTTCAGGCGTGATCGAGACGCACCAATCGGAAGGTGACTTCCTACCTTGACTGCTGAGCAGTGCCTACGAAGTATTTCCCACTCTATTCCCTCAAAGCAGTAGTCAACTGTCAGCCTCTGTGGTGGACAATACCAGCGAAAGTCTATCTTAAGTGTTTCTTTTCTACAAGACAATATGGTTTGATTTTACATTAGCGAAGATAGAATTTATACGAGATGAATTATTGTTAATAGCACAAAACGTTTTCTATTCCAAACGATGGCTATTACTGATCTTAGTTAAATCTCCAAATAGATCTCCAAGATCCCTTTCCAATCGGTGAGAAGTGATTGTGTTCATCCATGGACGGAACTAGGGAGGTGGCAAATGGGGCACTCGTTTAAATCAGCAGAATTTAGGGGTCTACAAATTTTGAGTGAAATTTTATTTTATTAGTTTAAATAAAAATTATTTGTTTTTACTCAATTTTAATAATAATAATTGCCATAGATCTATATCCATGTAAAACAATTGCAATCATAATCAATACAACGATATAATATAATAAAATATTTATTGGCAATAGAGAGAGGCTTGAAATATACCGCTGCATCATTAAATTAAATTTAATTTATAAAAATAAACTGGTAGAGAGGCAACCAACCTTACTATAGCCTTAAGAATATCCTTTAGCCGTCCCAGTTTCTGTTTCCTCTGAAGAAAATACTTTCGGCATGGTGGAACCAATTAAAACTTATTTGAGGAGCACGATTACTCAACAAGTGTTAACAGATCTGAGTTTAATAGAGATTAAACCTCTATAGAGATAAAGCACAAATGAGCTGCTTCCATGAGATCATAAAGATTTTTGCTGGATAAATGAAATTTTAATGTTATTAATTGTACGAGTAATCATTTTTATTTTTTGGCCTTAATTCCGTCAATGGAATGGAATGATCCGTTGCTTTTATGAAATGATGTTTATTTCCTATACTTATCTCATTTAAAGAAAATTTTGTTCTATTTGGAAGTTCTCTTATCTGTTTTAGTTTTTAATATATATTCAGACATACGTGATACATGTATATTCAAATTTACTAAATCCTGGTAAATTTTAATATTCTTATATTTATTTTCAAGATAAATCGTTGGAAATAAATATCATCATCCCCAGCACAACAACTCATCCCTGAATCTTGACTGCCTCAAAAATCTTCCTCCTAGCTTGTCGATCCAAAGCAGCTGTCCACCGGATACCCAGGTTCCTAGCGTTACTGCTCACTCCGTCGACCCATCGTTTGTCGGCCTCTTCCTCTCGTCCCCTCTGGCTGCAGCTTAAGAATCTTCTTTTGTATTGATGATTCCTCCATCCATACCAAATGTCCGGCTCAGCGCAATCTGGCCAGCTTAATATGGTGGACTGCATCAGGTTCATTGTATAGCCTAGGTCTTCATTCTGTCGCAGACGCCTTTTCTGGCCTTCCATATTCTTCTGAGTGGTGTCTTCCTCTCAAATACTAAAATTTGCCTTTCTTTTTCTTTAGTGAATGGCCAAGTCTCTGTCCCATGGGTTAGAACTGGGCGTATTAATTAATGTCTTGTAAAGAAGAATGTTGGTCCCTCTGGATGGTGTTTGGCTGCGCATGTATTTTGAAAGACCATAGTAGAACTTGTTTGCACTGAAGATTCTCTGGTGGAATTACTTTTTAATGTTATTATCAGCCGTCACTAAAGCCCCCAAGTATTTAAATTTATACTGCCCTTTTATGATGTGGCCACTCAATTGATTCTTATCGGTGGAAATATATTTGATTTTCTTCTTTTTTTTTCATTTATTCTTAAACCCATCGTCTTGACAGAGCTTTCTATTTTGAGGAAGGCATCTTTCATGGCTTGAGTTGATCGGCTAATGGCTTCGATGTCGTCAGCATGAGCTAATTGTTGCACTGACTTATTGAAAATTGTTTTGAAAAGTGTTAAAAATGTTTTCTGGATTTGAGCAAATAGCATACATACTAGGGCATCCCCTTGTTTTAGGCCTTTTGTGGTTGGGAAGTTAGCGTTCAGGAAATAAATATAAGACTCGAAACATGAAAATGTATTTCTAACAATGAAACCACTTTCACTAAACAAGAATTTAGGTATAAACTTGAAAAATATTTACGTATGATTTTTAGCTGAAATTTAAACACATCGGTGATTTTTTTATTTGTTTTAAAATTAAATATTTACTTATCCAAGTATCAGGATAAATAATTGACAGTTTGATCGAACATGTGCTTCAAACCGTATGCGAAATTTAAATTATAATCCCATAATCTTGTTATAATTATTTTTTATAATTATCAATAAGTGAACTTTTATTAAGGATTGTTTATTTACTTAAATAAAGCTTTATATTCCATTTAGGATAGGATGGTTGGGTTATCTTACTGATTAAAAACCCATCGTAACCAGAATGAGAAGGTCGGCATTATTCCATGGGCTCACCGCAAAATAAAAACCGATTCTCACAGGATTAAAACGTTATTCTTGTCTCTTGAGCTTGGAAGATTTAAGGAAGCCCATCAATTTTGAAAGTAACACATCATTTGTATTTCCCCCTTTTAATAATTATGCATACTATACATACTATTACAAACTTATACAATTAATTGTGGAGCATAGCTTTAATAGCTACGTTTCTCAATAGCAGGTGTTGGAGGAACATCTATTAATAGCCTTTGGTAAATTAAAAAAATCATTAATAATACGAAGGCTATCATGTTAACAATATGTCGTTCCGGACTAGATGCTTTTTTTCCTGATATAATTAACGAAGGGTCCTTCTTTATCCGATTATTTTTCTTTATCAGAACTCTTATATGGTACTATATTTTATAACTGCTTGAAGTTTTTTCCAATTTTAATCTAAACATTAGAAACGGTTAAAGTTGAGAGACTCTGTAAAAACATTAGCTTAAATCACTTAAAAGATAGTGACGAATTTGATTTTTGTTACAAATCTCTCGGCAAGAAGTCAATCAAAAGTCACTAAAACTCGTGTGATTTATTTATGCACCAAAGAGAAAGTAAAATGGCGAAACCACTTAAAATTTCTATTGGTTTTAATTTACTCAAGTTATCACGGGAACAACGGATTGTACTTACAATTAGACCATATTCAGGAATATGGATGGTCCGCTCCAAACCCGTAACACGTCATTGTAAAGGTTTTTTTTTTTTAAATTTAGGTCAACGCGAGAAGAGGGCTCAGCAATTGTAGACAACAACGATAATACAAATGCCGTAATCGTCTAAGTATTTATAATATAAGTTAAAATAATATCTTTTGAAGAACAGAATATATGTCTGTAAAAGTTTATTTATAGAAACAGAATTTAAGCCGTTTAAGAGAATTATTCAAAATGATCACTTATATAGTTGGATTCTTTCGATATTTACAACTTGTCCAGGCACAGCGTTCCTTCCCTTTATGCTCCGGCTACCTCTTGAGTTGAATACTAAGAACTGGTTTTCGTTTTTCCTACCTTTAAAGACTGTTTGCTCAAGACTGGCTCCTGGTAGTTGGAATATTATATTTAATATTTGCTTCGGCGGAGATAAATGTTAAACCCCTCAATGACCGACCATTATTAGAGCGAGGCTTCTACTTTAAGAGCCGCTGTAATTCTATTTGCGGCCGTAGCGGCCTCTCCTTTATTACCTATTGTTCCTTCCTGAGACCTTCCACTATTCCTTCTGCCCAAGTGTACCGGTTTAAATTTGAACTTTCGGTTATTCAGTGACTCGTAATCCATTTTACGCAAACAAACGCTGCCGAATTGTTTGCCGTTTGTTGGTCAGATGTCCCATTTAAGTATAACGGTGGTCAGTTATTCCTCACGGGTTTTTCTTAGTTATGGTTTTCTCACCCGCTCCAAATAGTTTTAATTCAGTTAGTTGGCCTTGCAACATTCTAGGATGCTAAGAGAGATGATATTTCAAGAGACATGTTGTAACAGCCGTGCAAGAAAACTGAATCTCTCTGATTTATGGATTATTCCGAACTGGGATGCGTCGGAAAGTGATTAAGGAATTGAAGGTGATTAGACGAGTGACATTACACTATCTCATCAATAGAGTGGAAGGAATATATGGATTCAATAGAATGGGATAAGGGCTCAATATTTTGCTAAAAATTTGTTTAAAGCTGAGGGTATGATTGGAAATGTTATAGATCTGAAAAAATATTAGAGGAAGCGTGGTACAGGAGATTACATACATTTTTCAACATCTATAATAATAAGATCAATTAGTGTGCCTGAACACTACGAATAGTGGGTTAGTCATAATGGTATAATGAATAAGTCGAGGGAATCTTTTATCGGGAGTGTCGGAGAGGAGATCTGTATTGAATTCGTTTGCAATTATTAGGTTAATATACTGAGGAAGTTGAATAAGAAGTGGGAGGGATTCGAATGCTGGGTCGAATTGGCGTGTGGGTGGAAGACTATGACGTAAAAGAGACAAAATGAGGCTGGGGTATTCCAGTAAATAGATACTGTAGGAGAGGAGTGGGGGTATCAGGAGGAGATTTTACCCAGGCGTTTACCCAGGTTCTTGGGTTTAACGTTGTTTTGAGGTTAGTCAAAGAGGATCTAGTGTTAGGATGCGTTCAAATTTAGGAAGATGGGTAATAAATCACAAATCGGAAAAAAATTATTATATTTCACCAACATATTTTAAATAGTAAATTTTCCCCTTTGTAATTTACTATTTAAAATATGTTGGTTGTTAAATATTGATATTAAACTCGATTGTTTTGTTTTTTAATTTTATTTTGTAATGTGAACCTTTCCGCTTAGATTTTTGTGAAATTAAAGAAACTATGATCATTTTTGAGTTGCATTATTGATTCAGTGAGTTAAACTGTAAGGAACTGTGGCACCCTGCGTGCTTCTTGTAAAAAGATTAATATCATCCAGTTAAATCTCATCAATAATCGATATAGTAGCTTAGAAACAAATTCGCTTCCTATTTATTAATATTATCATGACATCTTCAAGTTTTTAATTGATAATATTCTTACAGTCAGTGATAAGTACGTACAGTGCTGTTACTTCAAGCTCCCATTGCCCTCAAATTAAGCATTCAGCCCATCAATGCGCGGTTGTCCAGTTATTACGAGGCGATAGATCTTCTCCTCTGATTGAAGCTATAAAATGATAGTTGATTCTCCTTATAGTCTATCTCCTAAAAGCCCATGGCAGATTCGAGATCGGTCCTAGAAAGCTGCCTATCTCCCTGTTATAACGGAGATCCGGGTATAAATCTTGAATGAGTTATTGGGCGGTAAATATGGCTGGAGTCAGGTGCCGTTGCTATGTCCGCTCTTGCCTTTGCGGTACAATTGGAACACTGTACAGAATCCTCCGCCTGCTTTACGGGCCATAAAACTGGGCGATCGAGTTTATCGCCTATCATTTCTGTTTCCGCCCGTCCCTTAGGATCTATTACCGAAGGCTGTTTGGCCACCCGTGTCTTATCCGAGTCTGTGTCTAGTCAATGATCCCTCCCTGGGTCAGGGATGACAGGATGGGCTAGGATATGAAGGAAGAAAAGAAATCTGAGTATAATTTAACCCAACACTACTGTTATACATTTGGTTGGAATATCTCTAGTAATGGATTACTTCAAGAATAATAAATTAATTGTTCGCTTCGTGGATCGAATTCGTATTTTTTAGTCAGCAATGCAGCCATTCCAAGGCTGTGATGCACGTTTCTTAAATAGTTACGAGAAATTGTTATAAAAAATAAAAAACAAGTTATTACATAATTAATTAATAGTTATAATATTATTGACAGTTGCAGATTGATTTGCTTGATACGGAACTCTTATACGTTGGTCAGTGATTAGTGCAAAGTGGAACCTAGGAATACTGACACGAGCCTATCTCCGACAGGTTGTGATTTCGATCTCCAATCACGACCCATATCGGTGTGTTATCTCGATCAATCCCTGTCTCGTTTAGAGGAGTTTGCCATGAGCAGCTTTTTTTTTTCTTCTTTTTTTACCAGTTTAGATTTACCTTTTACGATTTGTAGTTCTTTTTTAAGATTTTGTGAGGAATATTGCCCGACAAAATGAGATTACAGCTTCACTTTGAGGTGAGCGGATTCATGGAATATAAGAGGAATAGTTTACTAGATAAAATTCAACTATCTTTTAGAAAAAACTGAAAGGCAAATAGTTTTAAACTTCACCTCGACCATGTCTCACTAACGCGAACTTACCGCATTCTTTGATTTTTAAAAAAATATTTTGCTATTATACTTATACATGAAAGATGGCTATATTTTATGTATAGTTACATCCTTAAGGGTAGTAAGATACCCGAAAAAAAATTTAAAATATACTCGTATATCTAGATGCTTAGTTAAAACGATATTCTTAATTATTAGCGTTAGCTGGTTGATATATTATTTTTAATTCATACTTTCTCCTATTCACAAAAGTAGTTTTATAATTCTTCAATCACAAACTTATTTTTTTTTAAATGAATAAATTTATATTTAAATAATTAATGAGCATTAATGATGTAGGTGCTTTATGCCTAGTACTGTTTTAATTGAAATAGTTGAATCTAAACTATCTTATAAATTTTAGGAATTTTTGTAATTATTTATTTTCTTATGTCTAAAATGAAATATTACTCAAAATTCATGCTTCATGTGTTAGTAAGTCAATATACATTTTATATAAATGGTCTGGTCTCATTACGATTGAATTCTCAAATCGATTTGGACCTAACAGAAAAATTCGTTTTTGCTTTATTTTGTATTTTTTTTTCAGTTTTAATCGTCGTCTTCTTTAAAATACAATATATAATAATAAGATCGATAAGAAACCAGATGAATTAATCCCAAGTAAAAATAATAATAATAAGATAATTATTCGTATCAGCATTTCTTCATCTGATGTGTGCGTTAAAATGAATCTTCACATAAATACATGTAAATATTATGATAAAGCTTGTTCAAAACAAATTAAATAGTTATTAATGATTTTATTTACCTTTTTTTTTTTTTTTTATGTCTTGTCAGCTCAGGCTTGAGATAAGAACCACCTTCCAATGGTGTTGACTTAAAGCGCGATCTTCCTTAACAATGAGGTAGTGTGTGTTCGTCGGTCAGGTACAGTCACATGCCCGTCTCTTCTGCATTTTTCAGAAGACAATAGTCCTAAACCGTTTTCTCACGGTCCGGTAAATCGGATGTTGGACCGACATCCGATTTATCGAGGTGGTCTTAGACTACAGGAAATGTAAGATACTACTCCGATTATTATCGGACCGTGTGTTAATTCCCTAAATCTTGATTGTTCGCGCAGCCAGTTTTAGTCAACTCAAATTCATTTCAATAATTTCCTTTTATCATCGTCTCTATGGGACTAATATTCTCTTCTAAAAACTGGGATGTGCTTTTAATTATGGATATTTTATTTTAGTATATAAATGATTTACGAATTTTACTAAATTGTCTTTATTATGTTGCAGGTGAGTTTCTAATGATTTTTTAATGGACAAAGTTAGTGGTAAGTTCTATTTAATGTATATTAGTTAGTATTGTTCTTGGTAATATTTAATTAGTTTATAACTCATCAGATTTTCATCGCTATTTTTGTAAAATTAATCGTTGCCTTGTTGCCTTTACGTTGGGTCAGGAATTAGTCTAGTTCTGAACTAAGCTTACTCTAACCTATTTCTCATGCTATTTTGGTATACCTACATTGTTTCCGATTAGTTATTGTTCAATCTGGGAGTAAATATTTCAAAGTTCTTGTTAGTCAACATGTTTCGCTGGTGGGAGGTTTTAGATTACGCTGAAGTTACCAATGTAATATTTATATTCTGTATACTTATATTCTGTATACTTTTATTCTGTATATGTAATATACAGAAGTTTACTTGGATGTGGGATCAATGTTTGGGAGAAAAATAGTATCTAGTTCTTAATTAGACGCTTAATTTAGTAGCATTCACAGATACAGGGGAAATCAGAAACACGTTGGTTCGTAATATCTTAATATCGTAAAATTCGTGTATTTTTAGCATTATTTTTTATTTACACTCTTTACATATCTGCCTATCATATGTATATATTACATATCTAGATATCTTACAACTGTGTAGCTTCCTCTCCTTCCTCAAATACTTCATAATACCTTACACCAACATTCAGACTGCACTTCCTATGCACCTTTTCTCTTCTTCCTTCTTCTTATCATACCCGGGCGGACCTCACGTAAGTGCCCTGTCGGTTTTCCACATGAAACAGTTCTCATGGAACAAAGAACTAGCCGCTCTAGAAATCCTCGTCGTGGCCTCGGTATTTCCTCAAGAACTCGCCTGTCATGAACCTTTCTGCTTTAGTGAAATAGCAAAAACTAAACAATACGTGTCACAATAGTATCATCGCCTCCTATATCTTCTAGATAGCGGGCTGGATACAGTCAGTTTTCCGTAATATTTTGAATTTTCTTCATATCTCTTTCCGATATTCCATGCAGCTTCTCTACTGCTAGTTTCCAAATTTTCCACACATATAATATTTTTCTCTTATGGTAGAGGTTTGGTCTGAAAATTAAAATTTAGCCGCTGAGAAAAACTGATTGCTTATAATATAATTTAGTATTCCAATTATTAACTCATTCAATTTTCACAGGGACCCACTCATTAATATTTATTCTATTGAAAATCCAAATAAGTGTAACAATAAATATCATGTATACTAAAATTTTAAAATCTTTAAACTTGAATTTTGTAAGTTACCAATGTTTGTAAGCTGTAAGCAAAAATAACGCAAGTGGTTGAAGAGTCCAAAATTGTTAATAAATAAATATAAATATTTTTTAATAATTACTTAGGTATTAAAGTAATTATAAAGTTGATCCATTGTAAAATCCCGTCTTTTTGATTTATTATTTTCAATAATTGACCTTTGTAATGGACTAAGAAAAAGAAATTATAACCCCCCTCAGAATTTGAGGTTTTACTTTTTAAGATAGGTAGAATCCCAATATCGAGTAAATAAAAAAATCCATCCGTTGTTGTTATGATCATTCGAAAGGGGATGAGGTGGTTAAATCCTCTACAAACCCCCTCCCCCCCCCCCAAAAAAAAAAAATCATTCAAATCGGACCAGTATGAGCTGAGAAAAGCTTAATGAACTTTGTAGACTAATTATCCGGAGTTTCAGGTCAGCGTGTCCCTTGGTGTCCTCGCTTATCAGTTGCGGGTTCCGGACTCCCTCGCATCTCTCTACTCATCATTCGTTGGATTATTTGGGCACTTCCTTCAGCTTATTGGTCTTTCATTTTTCCTATTCCACTGAAGAGTGGTATTCCATTGAACATTCCGTTCCCAAGACATTCCATATTCTCATTTGAAAGGTAATCCAATTATCTGATCTGTAAACCAAAGCAATATGGAAAGTCCCGTGAATGGACACATCTGATATTTTTGAAATATTACTATTTGGAAATAATAAACCATTGTGTAATAATTGGCAGCGTTTTGTTATTTTGCTCAATACTTTTTGTTTATATTTGATAAACTTAATCTCGAATTAATTATTTTTTTTTTAAATAAATAGATTTAAGTAATCTTTTACAAAGTAACTAAATAGATATATTAATGATAAACTTTTGACTATTACTTTTGAACATCTGTACAATTAAAAATCAAAATAATTATAATAATAACAAGAACTAATAAATTATGTTTATAATACTTCTTAAAAAAGACATACGCACACTCAACTGCGTATCACAAAGTTAAACTAAGTATCACAAACTCGTCAACTGTGAGTCGTAAAGTTGTTTTTAATCAGTGATTTATGATTACGTTTAGATTTTAAATTTAAATTAAGTGCGATTGATTATATTTTTTTTTAATATCATTTTTTAAATATGTATATTTATTATATTTAATTAACGTTTTGCCCGAAATCGTTCCATTTCTAAAAGACGAGAGAGAGCCAGCGTATAGCCGATCAGTGACCCACTGATACAATTAATAGACTAAGAAAAAAAAATAGAATTAAAGAGGGATGACTAGAAGCTGGCGGCTCGAAGATCATCGTGATTGACCTTTTCTCCTCCGACAACGGGACTTACTGTCCCCTGTTCCATCAGGAGAGTTGGCCATTCTGCTAACTTTTCTTTTTTTTACTTTAAAAATTAGCAACGATGGCAGTGGACATTTCGGCATTATGTTTGATTTATTCCCTCGTTTCTGTTTGGTCATCGCTTTCATCAGAGCTTTCTCGTTACTTCTATTTAAATGTTGTATAGAAGTTGGGTAAAAACGACCGGTTTGACCCTATTACCATTCTTGTCACCTTTCTTCATTTAAAATGTCAATTTGTATCATAGAGGATATAAATTTAAAAATTTTGAAGGTATTTCAGTTTTAGTAGTCATGACCACTGCACGCTCTACTTACATTTTAGTGTATTCAAAAACAAAGGAACTGATTGATTTATTATTAATGATATCTAGTAATTAAAAAAAATATAAATGTTGAGCAGTTCCACTACTTTTTAATTTTTTAAAAATCCTTTTTGTGTTAAAATGTAATATTACCTATTAAAAAAACACATTGAAAATTCGAAATAAATAAATATTTTTTTTATTAAATAGTAATGATTATTATTAAATAATAATTTGTTTTTATTTATTTAAATTTTCAAAAATGCCGATGAAATCTGATATTTGCTATTTACAGTGAGTATAATAGCAAAGTTTTTGGTTGAAATGTTTTTGCATTTTTTATTTTATAAATGTTTTATTATTGGATTTTCTATGTTATTAACATGCAGAAGTCGTGGATTGTTTTTTAATGGAGTTATAATGATTTAATGAATTGGTTTTCAAATTGCATATTTATTCGTTATGGAGCAAATCGCACGATACACACATTTGGATTGAGGGAACCTTTAAATGTCCAAATTTAATGAAAATTCAATTTAAAAATTTTAATGATTACCATATCTGACTGAGGATGTGGAATCACCATTTGCCATGGGACTACTATAGTATATTGGGGAGTACTATAGTATATTGTGCACTGTGCTACTAATCTCAAGTTCTCGGGCTCGATACCGGCTGAGGCGGATAATTATTTATTCTGTATTCAGTCGTGGATCGACCCTGTGGGATCGGGAGATCCTCCCAGGGCTCACCCAGCATTTGTAAAATGGGTACTCTTAATTGGGGAAAAATCCTTGCAGTTGAGCGTGATTTCGGCCGAATCACCTCCTTGCACAACCGTTGGCTTAGAAACAGTACGGTCCTTACCAAGTACTGTACCCAAGTCCCTTCCCGAGTTATAGTGGTACAGACTTTTTTTTTTTTTTAATATTATATTGTCCCGTTTGTATGGAAGTAAATTAAATAGTCCGTATCAATTTCTGTACTAAATTTATCATCCCACAAGTTTATTTATCTAGTATAAATTGCCCCAATTATACGACTAATCCTTTTCATGCTATGTCATAATAACGTAGCCCCACCAAAATCCGATCGGTACATTACTAAACGCTATTGTCAAGTTTTTTCGTCCCAGTTAATTGCCCGGCAACCGCCTTCTTTATATCGCATTAAATATATTTTAAATTTGCCATGGTCCTCTAACTGCCGCTTCTAAGTCTTCTGGTCTCGCAATTCTTTATTTTTATAGTAGCTCTCCGTACTTTACAGGCGTGATTGTCGTCGCCTTGCCTTGTTAACAATTAACAACAATTAGAGCTGCAGTAATTTACTGTAGTGGAAATTACATTTTATTTTTAATCATTAAAGCAATAATTTTCGCCTTCTCTTTTGTCCGTCTGTTTGTTAAGGTTTACAGCCGGAGGTAACTGATTGTTCCAAACCTAGAATAGGTAAAAAAACTTCTTGTTTGGAATCTTTTGACTTCTACTGTTCCTTAATAATTCGATTTTAATCCCTGGAAAAGTTTCTTTACCGTACCCTCGGATTTCTATTTTTTCTTTTCCTATATATTTATTTTATTCATGTGATCCTATTTTTCTTTTATATTCGTTTTAGAAAATTATGCTTGTAAATAATACTATTATTACTGCCGTCATAAGCTAAAAGGTCCCAACTCCAAAGCATTATTTTAAGTACATTTTTTTTATTGTACCCGAATTGCTCTAATAACTAAACTTTTTTATGACATTCGAAAACCCTAAAACCAATGATTAGGATCTAACCATTGGATTTTGGGCTTTCTAATATCGTGAACAATATAAAGATATATTTTTAAAAAAATATTTGGAGTTAGGAACTTTTAGTTTATCACAGCAGTATATACGTATATTTTTTTTTTAAGTTTTTAATTTTACTATTCAATGCGGCATTTAATTAATAAAATTTTTGTTTGTTATTGATGCCCAATTAAATTATTTATTAATTAAATTATAAAATAAAATCGAATATTATTGATGTATTATATATATATTCTCCTATACAAAACTAGAGGTAGGTAAAAAAATAAAAATATTTTTTCGTGAAAAACAAATTATGATAGAACCTTATATTTATTTATTCCGTCTCTGACCCTAAGTGTAATAATTGGTGTATTAAGTTACTATTATTAGACCCTACTGTAAAATTTGATCTTCCTTGATAATCCAAAAGTCTTCTTATTGTACCTTCATCATTCTGGAGGATTTCTTCCATCAGTAGTGGACCTAGACTTCGTGGGTCTCTGGGCAATACGATAATGTGGGATCCTCTTGGTTAGAGCGGAGGGCTGCTCTCTAGCAGCCCTCCGCTCTAACCAAGCCTCTGGTTTGGGAGATATGGAATACGAGGAAAGGGGAGTCCGTGACTCCCCTAAAACTATAAATTCGTGTGCAATGTATTAGTCATTTATTTAATTTTTCAAAGGTTTGGGGCCCGGGGCGGTCGTCATCTTTCCCTCCCCTCTGGATCCGCCACTATCCTACATTGTCGTACCTTCCCGTCTAGATCTTCAGTTTCAAATTTTCCGGAGAGGGCAGTTTTTCTTAATTCCCTTTAGGTTTGCGGAACTCACCCCATTTTTCATTCCATTTTTTTCCTATAAAATGAGACCAGCTGGCATGTCCTGTCTTCTCTGGGGAAGGCCCCAATTATTGTGGCTTGTGGCTCATTTTGAAGCCAAGTCAAGTTATATTTATTGTTTTAAAAATAAGGAATAGTGAATAAATTTTTAATTTATTAATAACTAATCAAAATAATTTAATCGATATCCAAATTAAAATGTGACCCATTTAAATCTTAGGCCACGTTTGCCAATAGAACACAGCCTAAAAAAACTAAAAAAAAAAGTAGGTAGATCTTAATTCGAATCTAGGTCTGTTAGGCTTAGTTTAATTTCAGAGCTTATCTACGAAATAAATATGAACCACACTTCGCATTCGTATCCGGGTTGTTTACTCATCGTTTTACGACGAACTACTTGGTCATTCCAATAAATTTGTAGAGAAAATGGCTCCTGCACGCATTCCGTATGACTAATAGACGGCTAAAAAGGAAATAGTTAAAGCATATACCTGAGTAAGGAAATGTTCTGACAAATGAGCTATTTATTATTTCTCTTTATCATTAGCGCAACTTTTGTGTTAGTAATCCATTCAATTCTCTTTTCAATCGTTATTTACAGATCCGCCGATTAGTAATCAAAATATAGGATCTTGTTTAATAGAATCCCTAGGTTAGGCTTGTTTACATTTTCTACCACCAGGTTCCGCTGGTATTATTTATTCTGTAAAAAAAGAACCATGACAAATGTTATCCGATGCCTTTCTTGTTTTTTTCAAGTTTCACACATGTAAAAAGTAATTATAATGGAGGTTTATAATTATGATAAATGGGTGCTTTCATTATTACAATTATTTCGGTTTGTTGGAAATTTTATCAAAATAATACAAACATGAGATTGTCATTTATAGGATCCATTTTACGCCACCAGCTCATTAGTCTTCATGTAACTTATTCAACGACTGTGAAGATTACTAAATTGGAAAATATAAGGATAGAAAATTGTCACATATTAATATTGCTGAATGCGTGAGTTGTATTCGTTTGCATAGCGGAATGTGTGCAATATTAAAGAATATGTCAAACCAGTGTTAGTAGACAGTTATGGAAGTAAACGATCAATCAAAGATAAGATTTAAAATAAAAATGATCACATCTCATTTATTAATTTTATGTATTATATTTATACATGTATTAATAATTTTGTTTGTGATAATATGCAGTGGATTTTTCTAAACTAGTACCAAAAATAGGTACCTACTGAACCGAAAAAATGAATTAAAATCTTTAAATGTCTTTTTGAGCAGTGTAAAAACGGTACCCCGCTGCTTCCAGCTCAATTTTCTGCGGCATTAAAGTCTCCTCGGACTAGAATACAAGATGGCGGAGGGGTTGGCAGGAGGGGTGGCGGAGGGTGGGGGTAACCCGGGAGAGGCAGTCTAGTGCCGTCGTTGTACCCGGTTGGATCATGGTGCCATGTTGTCTGCCATACGATCACACGATCAGCTCCCCTCTCACCTTCAGGTATATATCTCTTATCCATGTTGTGTATAATTTATACAAGAAGAACTACAGGACTATGTATTTGACTGTGCGTGAGATATTTGTTATCAAGTGGTCACTGATAACGTTTGAGAGTTGCAACCGGTCAGTATGAAGAAGGCCAGTTTCGAACATTAAATCCATAACAAGCCTCATTTTACTGGAAAAAATAATTAGAATGATTTCCACATATTGATCTCTGTGATACGTGCTTTGTTGATAGTGTTATTTTAAAACGTGTATAAAACATATCAATATATAATTTGAGTTGTTCTTGTGCATACAATACTTGTACGAACAAATACAATTTACTAAAAAGAATTTAAACATCAGGAGAAGTTGTAAATAATAGCTTTGGAACAAAGCCAAAAAATTAATAAAATTAGTACCTGTGTGTTTCTGATAATAATATTAAATTATAAAAATACTGAGATGATTTTTTTTTTTTTATTAATGCCTATGGTATTCTTTATTCTACAGATAATTTAATAAATCGTTGTTTTAGGTCATGTAGTAAATCTGTTATAGCTGGATAAAAATAAAATAAAACATTTTTGAATTATTTACGTACAAATAATTAATATTGGTAGAATGATTTATATTAGTACGCATACCATATCATTATTCGAATCACCAGCATGTAAATGTCTATCAATATAAAAAGTGATCCAGAGATATGACAATGCTGTATGTAATTAAATTACTGTTTCTTCTAAAACTCCATGCTAGGTGGTAATCGATTTAAAACAATCTTAGCTTAAAAGTATACTCCCACTTAGGTCTGTTTGAATAATAAGTCAATGAAATTAATATCGATGAAGTTATATTGTGGTTTTTTTTATGGAATATTATATATTTTAACAACAAGTTATCGAAATAATAACCATTCATCAGGAATTGTGATTTTGCTGCCGACACCGTCAGAGATCGTTGCCATAAAGCTTGAAATCTAAGTCTATAGGATCAAAGTTAAAATACCTTACCATCTATGTCTAATGAAGTAATAAGTGTAAATGAAACTGCCTTAAATTATGTTAACTACATATCCATGTAAATTTAAAAAAAAATACAGGATTAGACAAGTGCAGAAGAGTTTTTGAGTTTCAGTTGTGTCCTTCCATTTATAAATAAAGATAAAGATTTATTAAGATCGTTTTAATGCTGTAAATTTTAAATTTATCAATACAGAAATAGTTAACTACTAATTATATTCAAGCTTCTTTGAGTATAATTTAGTATTCACTGTTTTTTTTTCTCGGCATAGTAACACCACGACATATAAAAGTATCAAAAACTAATGTTACCCTTAATTCTGTTTTTTTTTCTTATTTGTGCCGGTATGATAAAATGTAAACGTAAATTTTTATAATGATTTATTTGAAAAAATTATGTTTTTTATTTATATCGTTCTTTTGAGTAGGTATTAAGTATTTTAGTAATCCGTATCCGTTTTTAAGATGGTATTTTGAAAAACTTGGTGTCACTGTCCATTAATAATTAAAATCTAAAATTTATAATATTATATATTAATATTTTACCGTATAGGTGGTAAATCAAGAACATTAATAGTAGAAATAAATAGTTTCAACTACATTTGGCGTTATACTTCACCACCATCCGGACCATCTTCTTATTCTAATATTTTTAATCATTAATTGATTTTAGAGCTGTATAATGAATAAATTATTCTATAATTATATAATAAATTGCTTAACAGTTAACTATAATTGTACTTTTTAAATAAGTACATTTACGAGTTCGCCAATAAAATTAAATATTTGTTTCTCGGTTTCTCATAGCCCTTGAAATAAACAGTGAAGCTGTTTTTATTATAATGCTTCATTAATTATTTATAGATAAACGTATATATAAAAATAATTAATACGTTAGTAAACTGGAATATTAGTTTCATGAGTACGTGATAACATAAATTCGTGATTAGAATAAATGCATTCTAAACCCCACGGTAATTTCTGACCTCCCGGAGCTTGAGGATTAGGACTTTATATATATATATATATATATATATATATATATATATATATATATATATATATATATAATGTAATTCATATACTAATTACTAAGCAATTGAAGAGCATTCTTGTTTTTTTATTTTTATATAACCGTAAAATTATTGATCTGTAATAATCCTTAATTGTAGTTAGCTATCTGAAGCATTATTCAATTATGAGTAGCTAAATTATATCTAAGCCTAGCATAAAGTATTTTACTTTTATTGAATACCACCCACATTGCAGATTTTTAATTTCAGGCTTTTAACAACTATATATTAAAATTGATATAATTTTTTTTTAATTTTTATTTTAATATGTTAAAATAAAAAATAATTTTAATTTGTAGTTTTTAAAAACCTGAAATTAAAAATCTGCATTGTGGGTGGTACTCTATAAAAGTAAAATACTTTATACTAGGCTTGGATACAATTTACCTATGATAATTGGATATTGCTTCAGATAGCTAACTACAATTAAGGATTATTACAGATCAATAATTTTACGGTTATATAAAAATAAAAAAACAAGAATGCTCTTCAATTGCTTAGTAATTGTGTGTTATTTGATGAAAAACTACAAATAATTTAACTGCTATCATTAGTTTTTTTTATAGACGGGATCTTATATTTGATTTCAGTAATTATGTATATTTTCCTCCTTGGTTTGTCACAATTTCCGATTTATTTGATTGTTGAATTGCATTCTTAGTATCCTTGGTAATCCCTATATTTTTGTATTATTTCTTATGATTGTTTAATTTATTACTTCCATTTATTTACTTCCAGGTCTTCCAGTACCTTCTATGTTTTATCTAAATTTTAGAAGAGTTATGGCATGTTTTTTTAATTGAATTTTAATTATTCTATTTCTATCGTGTCGCGAAGTTCACTGAACTTCATTTTTTAGCATAGCTTACATATATATATATATATATATATATATATATATATATATATATATATATATATATATATATATATATATATATATATATATATATATATGTATATATATATACATACATATACAGATATACGAACTTATAGTTATTTATAGTTATTTTTATTATTAACTATAGCAATTTAAATATTTTATTAGATATTTATCATTTTGTAGTATGATTTTATAACATCCGTCCATTTTTCCTATTTTTGTAGAATATTTTCTTACTTTCGAAATGCCATCGCTAAGCAAAATGGTTCCATTACAGTGTAAAACATTTTAATAGTTCCATTAAAATGTATTTAGTAGTTGTTCAGTTTAGATAAATTAAAACTGGGATTCACTTTGTTGAATCACCGCCATCACAGATTATGAATAGCTTATTACATTCAATTGATTTTTTAAAATTATTTCAATAAAAACATTTAAAAATCCAAAAATAAAAAATCTAGGGCTAGAAAATTAGATTTCTTAATATAAATTCAAAGTTTTCAAAGTGCGTAAATAATAAAAGCAACAAATAATTAATAAAAACTAACCAAAAAATTTGTTTTCTTGTCTATTAATCCTAAATCATAATAAATGGTCTTATAAAAATATAAGCATATAATAAGTGCGCTTATAATGGTGATTCGGAGGAAGCTGTCGCTCTGAAAGGAATCTAGTCTTATATAATTTAGTCATATAATTTCATTTTATTTTTAAAGCGAATGGTATTTTGTGTCCGAAATTATTTATATTTTAGTGGACCAAAAATAAAATCTGTTCCGTTTTTTACCTTTTTACCAACATATTTATCATTTGCTTATCTCTAAGCTAACGAATCGATGATCGAGGCTTATTTTCAAAGTTCATTTTAGATCCTTTATTTTTTAATAATTTGAAAAAATATCATTACTTAAATTTTCGTGAATTTTATGTTTTATATATATATATATATATATATATATATATATATATATAAATTTATGTGGTCTTTCGTTAAACTGATGCATGCATATATATAAATTTGAAATAGGTAGCATATCCATTAGAAAATGAGAAAGACTTAATAAACAGTAGTTTTTGTCCAGAGAATTCTTTCTGGTATTAAAAGGAACCGCGCTTGAATCGCGCTAACTTTGTATAATAATAATAAACTCTTTTATTCCGGCATATTTCCCTTTAGAATAAGGTAAAATAACACAAGCAATAACTGGGCTTTAGAACCTTAAAACAGATGAAATATGAACAAAAGAATTAACAGTTCGTCATTGTCGCCATGAAACCTGTTTCAAAAATATGTTTTTACAGTGCAAACGAAAAACTGATTTATAAGCAATTTTATAAAATATTATCTTATAAATTAACGATATACATTCCATGATGATAGGTAAACAACTGTGAAACTACCTGTGTATAAGCTGTCTTATTAGTGTCTACTATCAGTATTTTTTTTTTAATCATGTTACGATTTTTTTACACATGAGTGCTTTTCCCCAGCACACATGATATAAAATCTCGTTTCTAATAAAACCAAAATCAATGATTTTCGGTCAAATAGTAGGTTTTATGGCGGTAATGATGAGGGAGTTATAAAACAAGAAAAATGAAATTATGATAAATCATAATAAGTTCTAATATTATAAATAGGCGTTGATGACCTGAGGGTTTTATTTTATTAATAATATAAAATAATGAAGTTTATAATCAAGTCTATATTTAACCATTATTAGCTGACGTTACGACCCAACTCTTGAATTAAAGGCTGCCCCAGAATTGATCGCCAGTCTTCTCTCAGTTTTGCTATTATCTTCCAATTTCTGATATCAAATTTAGCTCTTGCATCGGCAGCCACCTCGTCGTCTCATGAAGCTTAGGACGTTAGGATTTAAAATACTGTCTGAGCTACAAGACGGGTTGTCTTGTAGCTCAGACAGTATTTTAAATGGGATTTCATTCGGTTCCATTCTTGCTATATGACCCGCCCATCGAAGCTTTAATTCGATAATAATCTTAATTATGGTGCATATATCTAGATCTCCATATATGGCACTCGATTCTGCATTATTCCTCTTTCTCCAAGGGCCTTGTTCATAAACTCCACCGTATATTCTTCTCAACACCCTCCTCTCGAACTTGAGAAGAACTTGTTCCATGGCTCTACTGTTTGTTCCTTCATATTTTTCGACTGTTAACTTGGGTTCCTAGGTAGATAGGTGCTCATGTACTTTGTCTTTTCCCTATTTATCCTGAGACCCATACTGGGTTTTAATGAGTATTGAATTTTGGATTATTTTTTCTTTTGATTTGCTTATATCTCCCCCCTCTTTGAAAATATATCATACTAAACGATTTAGTAATATGTTTATTATCAAATATATAAAAAAATAAATAAAAAAAAATGAAATTAGTATAATGACGACTACTCCTTCCAATTTAGTACCACAATTTGCTGGACCCACCCCTAAGACAGGTAGCCTTTCCCTAGTCCACTGTTGACTCTCTGTCAACCACTGGCCGCAACTTGTCAACCCCTCAATTACTAACTGCTAACCCTCCTTAATTGGATCCCCGACCTTCCCAGGTAACTTGCCTTATTTTGTTTAAGGACTTTCCAGGACCTCTTAACCACCTGAAGTCCAATCTCTGGAACCCTTCTGCCACTCGTTATGGAAGAAAAAAAAAGAAAGAAGCAAGTGTTTGATCAAGGAATTCCCTTATTCTTATAAAAACATTCCCATGAATTAACGATGAGCTACGTCTTGTTTTTTTTTGTGTGTTTTTTGTTCGGAATTAAGTAACTATAGCAAACTAACTATTTTTTTTCGTAGCACCTCTCTGTAAATGTTTATATTAAATTTTTGATTAAAATATATAACAACCTGATATGATTATTCATCGTTATTGTTATTGAACTGAACTTTATCGTTAAAAATCAGTTTGTTAGTTGATTTAATTAGAAATATTTATATGTATACATATATATTTTTTTAACAATATATATATATATATATATATAAATATTTACGCTTAGGACAGAGAAGTCCATTTAATTGGTTAAATCAACATGAATTTGATGAAACATGTAAACAATTTTAAATTTTTTGTCATTTTATTTCGCTCTATCTCCTTCTCTAAACAATTGTATCTTATTGTATCTTATCGTATAGGTTGTTTCATCTGAATGATGATAAAAATTTATAATAACCTTCAGTCTTGTTAAAGTCTCGTCATCTCTTTTTCTTTGATAGTGTGCTAGAAAGATAAACGAGATCATAATTTTAAAAACAAACCAAAAATAGAGTAAATCATATCAGAGTAAATCGTATAAGCATATTTATTGAGTTTATATTAAAATTATTCCATTAAATGATTAACACTGCAGTATTTTTTTTTTTTTTTTGGATTATGAATATTAAGTTATTAAAATTATTTACCTAACCATTTTTTTCCTACGAATATTTGATCTCGGTGTTGTATCCGTTCTTCATAATTACCAGTTCCTTCCATGTAGCCGTTTCATGAAATCTAATTCTTTACTGGTTAATTTTACGAGCACCGAATAATTTCTACGATTTAGATTAAATTTTGCTATTAACTAAATTAATAATTGTTACAAATTTTGTTGCAATATTCAGTTAACAATGATTTACTTGTACATCAACTTTAATTTTAATTTCCTCGGAATTCGGAACATCGAAACGGTTGTTGGTACAACATTATTTTCAAAATAAATAAATGTATTGAATGTATTGAATAAATATATTTAGAAGGGTTGGGGAGGAAGGTAAGGGTAATAAGACACAAAGTTAATATCGCTACCTTGGAAGAGGGCCGGAATTGTCCAAAAATTAACGATTTTCCAATTTTTGTGTTACTTTATGTGGGACGTGTGTATTTTATTTTTATGAATCATTATTGATTTATTTATTCTGTCCACTCTGACGAAGAAGTTTGCTTTCTCTTAACTTGGGAAGCTGTTCGGGAAACCAACTACTAAATTGGATCAAGGATATTTACTATCTGTCGATGCTATATTTGTAGTGGTTTGTCAATGTTTATTTGGCATTAAAAGGCATATTGCCATAGGATTAATACCTGAATGTGTATATGGTAATAGGTTCTATTATTCTCACCAATTTCTCTCCAAAATCAACATAATGCATTTCAGTTGTAATCAATTATACAATTATATAAAACATAAATAATTTTATTTTCAATTATAACATTTGATATTACAGTTCCCGAAACATCAATTGCTTCCGATAAATGCATTTTTTTATTGTAAAAAAAAAATTATCTTTTTTTCTAAATATGGAAAATCGTAATTATGTTAAAGTATGAAAGAAGATTTAATTGTGGCTAATTCCAAAAAAAAAAACTTTTACACGAGTAAGAATTTTATCATATTTTTCATTTTTATTTATGAATCCACACCTGTTAATTACAATTATCAATAATCAGCAGATGGGCTGGCATAATAATCGTATAAAATAGGTGGAAAATAAAAATAATAAAAAAAGGACTTGATAGCATGAGAAAAATCAGTACCCAGCGGCACACCTTCCATGGCTCTTTACTTACACAATTAGATCTCTCATCCAGACCCTTATCACTCGTCTTCTAGTATTCTCCGGTATGATAGTTATGGCCATTTCATTTATTAGTTGGGTCCTATTCTTGATAAAAAAAAATCTAGTTAGTACTTTGATTGTTAGCCACCAGAGATCATACAGAAACCGACTTCCTATTTTATAGGGCACCTAACATTTTTTGGTCAAAGTCTGTTCTAATTGGCGATTAATTTACATATGTTTCCAGTAGGTGTGCCAGCAAAGTAACTTACTTTTGTTTCGAAGACCAGTATGTCTGGTCGAAACAAGAAGCACTGCTAACTGTTTGATCAAAAGTTTCAAAAATGTTGGAAATTTTGTATCAGTAAACTTATCAAAAACCTTTTATAAGATTTAAATTTTTTTATAATTGAGTTTGTTAATTTTTTCATTAAAATTCTAAGTCGTGTAAAAAGGTCTAAAATAATTGAAAGGAAGATTCTTGTTTGTTATTTATTTATACTAATTTATACAGTTTGCCAACATACAATAGCTAAAATGACTACTGTTTTTATGACCACAGTCCGTACAAGCCGAAATGTTATGCCTGTTAGTATTGGTGGAAGAGATATTGATATTATATAAGATATTTTTTCTACAAGTGTATTTATTTATTTTTTTTTTTATTTTATGAATCATTGTTGATTTATTTTTTTTTTTTTAGTTTATTCTAACAAAGAAATTTGCTTTCTCTTAACTTGAATCGTTGTAATAATAGAAATAATGATGTATAAAGCGGTAATAATCATAGGAATAAAGCGGTGAATAATGAACTTACTTTTATTATTCTAATACTTCGAAAACTGTGTTTAAAAATGTTTATACGATATCCAAATTTTTATTTTCGTATGTAGGATTGCGCCAATTGCTCCTTCAGGGAACAGTACTTGTAAGCTACATTAAAAAGTAGAGGCCGAAAAACATTGTATTTAGAAATAATTAGGTTAAACCCGATTAAACTCATGGATTCTCCAAATTTTATCCTCCTACTTGCAATAATTGGTCTTTATTACGAATGAAATTATTGCAAAAAAGAGAAAAACTAAACTTTTATTTATATTTATAGATTGAATAAACACAATTGAGAGTTTGATATTAATTATTCTATGTACTTAGTTAAAATTAGATATTTAATTAAGCATTAGCAAGTACGTATTGGATCTGATAGATGGTAATTACTGTTTTATTCAATTTTAAGTTCATTGCAATGCTCTTGGATATACAATGTTTTTGGTGATTCCATTTGGCATTTATTCAAGCTTATTAGTTTTCTTGCAATCCCATGTCCATGTGAAAAACATGGATTCTCCAAATTCAATCCACATACTTGCAATTATTTACCTTTATTACTGATGTAATTATTGTAAAAAAAAAAAAAAAAAAAAAACTAAATAAGTTCTATATAAATAAGTTTTGAATAAGTTATATTTCAAATTTTATCTACCGTTGGTTATTAATTTGATTTTTTCATAGAATATCCAGTCCTGGAAAATCCTATATACAATTGGCCTTGGGAGAAACATTCATAAATAAATATAAACGGCATAAATAAATATAAACATACATTTTTACAAACGCCAATAAAGTTTCACACTTTCATACTATTTTTTTTTTCCTTACCCTCCGATTTGATTCACAAAATAAAGTTTGCTCCCAATAATTTCTGCAGTTTTCGTGGTTCGCGGTTACAAACGAAAAACTGGCTGTCATTTTACATAACAGTGTAATTATGGCACAAACAAAGTACATTTTTGATCTGCACTCTCTTGCTATATCCTCATAATTGCCCTCTTTGGACTGTACCGGATTTGCATGAGAGCGAAAACTTTCACATCCATATAGATGGAACTCTCTAACGGTGCAGGACAAACACTCGGTAGAATATTTTCACGGTAGGACGATAGGTAGCCTGAGTTATATTTTGCTTCGGTGTTTGCCTTGGCCGGTAGGAATGTGGCTGAGCGGTGGGCAAACAGAGCCTCCTTCCACGGGTCGTGATCGGTAATCAGCAGCCCCTTTCGACCACTCCTGGCGCTCCTGAAGGCCTCTCTTCTCCCGGTAATCAGTGGCTATTGTATCCTCCGTTGTCGATTAACAGCTGGCTAAAGGTCATGTCTTCACCACCGCCTCCTTATCTGCATTTATTTCAAGGATGTCATCCAAAGAACCTATATTTATCATGACCAAATATTAGAAGAGAAAAATCTTACTGCAATGTATTTAACCCACTCACCTTGAAATATATGAATACTCATTTCTTAAAGTCGTGGAGATTTGTTACTGTATGGTAAATAATTTTTTATTTATTTAGCATATTGCTGATTTAAATAGCATGTATTATTTAAATCTCAGAAAGGTTCAATATAAAGAAAACGTGGTAACGCGCGTTGGAACCCAACTACTCGTTTTCAATCAATTTACCTAAAACTAAAGTTTCAACTTGAACTGGATACTATTCTTATTTTCGAAGCTGATAATTTTCATTGTATTGTTTAATTTTTTAGTTTAAAAAATGGTATTTACAAAACGTCTTGAATAGTATCGGAATGATCAAGATCATTTAATGCAAATTTTTTAGTACAGCCGGTTCCAACCTAAAACATTGCAGCTTAACATTGGAAACTCCCCTCGAAACTAAAAAATAAGATTTTAGCTCTCAATTGATCAGAATTTATTTACTTCGGAAGGCGCGAGTTCCTAGTAGGCCAAAAACAAGCTAAGCACTTTTTCTAAAAAACGGTTGGCGACAATCTGAATTGAAATGGAAGGAAGAATGAAACAGCTTGACAGAATACCAACCACTGTACTTTTCTCAACACATCACTTTTAATCCGAAAGTTGGTCCTCTCCAGGATAAGTTCCTGAGAGTTAATAATCTACATCTTTGGCTTACAACCCGTAGAAGTCTGCGGACTACTAGGATAGAAATTGAAACATCTGTGGACCACCCTCTACCTCAACTTGGGGATTAGGATGCTTAAAAAGAGACACTTTTATAGTGCATTTACCCATTGAAACCTTCCAACTAACATCCAAATCTCTGGAGAGATAATATATAAAACAGTTCTAAACAATAATTCTCCTCTAAAAAAGATACTGGAGGGGGCCGTCGGACCATTCCGAGGTTCTCGCGGACCAACGGCTGTAAACTGCTAATTCATAATTGTTCATCATGGACATACGATCTAGATAAAATAATTAGAAGCAGTTATCATGATCTTAATAGCATTTAGTATTTAATTGATCTAGGTAACAATCGTAAGAACAGATGCAAACAGAAAAGATAAAGAGGGGGAGAAAGCAAATCGAAAAAAAGGATAATGATAGTTTTTAAATAAGGGGATTCTGTAAAAATATATTCCCTATTCATATTACTTTATGTATGTTAAATTAGTTTCTGTCTGCTTTACGTATTGTTGGTTCCTCTCTAGTTTCCTTTAAACACCTGTTATTCCTCCACTTGTCTCTTGTTAGTAAATACATGAGAAATGTGCCTTTAATCTCTGAAATAATGTTATTCTCTGGGGTCAATTTGTCCCTTAATAAGCAAAATATTTTATTTACATTTTTATTTTGTTCTTGTTGAAATTTTGAATAATCATTAAATCCCTCACGGTTCAAAATCTTTTTCGTCCTTAATGAAGATAGCATTTTCTCTTCCCATGGAGTTCGTAATTTAGAAAACAGGATTGGAAGCCGTCAAAATTACAAATGAGCCAATATAGGCTGTCAACTTAACAACCATTCAAAATCCATTTTGTGTCATGGGTAAACTTTAGGGAGAATGGGATTCTGTTAAATACAAATTATTTGAGGACTGTTACAAAGGTTAAAGTTTTAAAAATATATTCGCGAAATATAAAAGCTACTGCGATAATAAATTATTTTTTCACATATGACGAATTTTTTTGTTCAATAGTTTTTTATCGTATATGTATTACTAATTTAAGTGGAAGTTCTATTCCCCAGCTTCGAATTAAAACTTAAGTTTTGCTTTTCGAAATAGTTATGTATATAAATGTCAAAAATGGACAAAAAAAAGTATTCCTACACTTAGTTTTTTTCAGGTAAAAATATGTTTAATAATTTATTGAACATAAATTAACTTATGGATATGATAAAAAAACAATTCAGAATTAATTTTTACAGGTGAAGGAAATTAGAAACCCGTACAATCTAATTAACAACAAAAATTAAATTTTTTTTTAGATTGACTTAATCATTTCGATTTACGATCCATTTCTGGGAGAATGGTTTATTAACCTAATTAAAAACAAAAATTTAAAATTTATCATACAAAAAAATTATTCATCCAGTAACAGTTCTCTTAAAAATAACAATGCATCTTATCATTGAACTTCGATTTACGACCCATTTTGGAAGAACTATCCTTCAATTCAGATCATTTAATCCATTTTGGGTTTGTATTTGAATAAGAGATTATGTATTAAGTGAAAACCATGAGCTGAGAACAAACTTAACAAGTTTTTTTCACAGAAATTTTTACTGTTGGAATACTTTTTGTGCATGATAAATTTTCAATTTTGTTAATTAGGTTTTACGTGTTTATAATTTCCTTCATCTGTAAAATTTAATTAGGAATGTTGTTTTTTAACATATCCATCAGTTAATTTATGTTCAATTAATTATTAAACATGTTTTTTACGAGAAGAACTGTACGAATTCTTTTTTGTCCACTGCATATAGTTTATTATATTTTATATTAACTCTTCGGAAACTTCACAAGTCGTTATTGAATTCAGAACAATATTTCACGCCAGATTGGAAAATGTCAAGCCGTTCATTCGTCACAAAGAGCTAATGTTCGCTTCCCACTGGTAGGAAGTACTTGACCTCACGATTTATATTACTCCCAAAAATAGTATTAAAAATAAAATTAATAAAAAGAAATCAGATTAATTTAGAACTCCTCAAATGTAGTACTCCATATTTCTTGTAATGAGATGTGTGTAATTACTCCATTGATGGAGGAACCATGAAACTAATGAATGAGCCCTCAGCACGTATCGTTTCGAGCCCTAAAACATAAAACTTACGAAGCTGTAATATATATCTCAATTGTCAGTAGCCACCAATTTAACGTATCAATATGAAACATAAGTCACTTTATTCAATTAAAAACAACAAATGCACACGTGTAGGTGCTCATGTCAGTTCACGAACTCGCATCATTTTAAACTTATTTGTATTGCAAAAATATATAATTATTTGTATTGCAAAAATATATAATTATACATTTAAAACGTTACTATAATTCCCTAAAATTATTTTAATAATACTTTAAGAAATTCCTAATTATTTCTAGCTGATTAAATTGAACCGTGGAAATGCAAAAAGTCTAAATGTCTAGCAAAATTGAAACCATATTTTTTTTTTTTTTGCAAATTATACGCATAAATACTAAATTAATGCCATTATAACTGTGATTGTATTACTTATACAATCGTAGGTGATGAGAAAAAAATAGTTATCTTTTAATTGATTTAATATTTTTCAAGTTGAAACGAGTCCTGAAAAAAATTTCCTAAATGCAGAAGGGTCTAATTCTGCATTTTCACGTTTCAATTACTGAAATGTTATTGTCTATATTAAGGAAGAAGTTGGTCGGGACTATCACAATAATTTGCAAATATATTTTTAAAAATAGAATGAATGGGAACTGAAAATATTTGGTTGTAATCGCCGAACTTTTTTTGTTCGCATGGTGAATTTGGAGGCGGTTTCAAAAGATCCGGAATCACAGGAAGCCGTACGCTTTTGAGGAATCGTAAGGATCCTAAAACGGTTCTAATCAAGGCCATCTTCTGTTAAGTTCCATTTTTCTACTATTTAGTCCCTTCACCAAAAAGAGAGGAATCGACAACTTTAATCGATACCGGTATTACAAAAATCTCGGTGAAAGAAAGCTAAATGAAAGGACGAATCAAACGTGCCGCTGGAACAGGCTGCATCAAATGCTCGTTAGGGGGCAGCACCTACATAAAGGGGTATTAATTTTTGTACAGTTATTAATGATAGGACTGTCAACCACTACGCACCGTTCAATCGTCAACTGTTGGGGCCTTTATTCTATTTTTCTTTGACCGATTCCTCCTTTCCTTCTTTTATTTTCACACCTCACCTGATATCCTTCGTCTTCAGGGTCCTGAGGACGCTGTTTGGCTCAAGGTTCGACGAGGAGATCGTTAGTGCTAATTTATATCATAATTAACCAATGTAACTAATCAAGATGCTGCTACGATCAGCAAAGACGATTTGTTATTGTGTACAATCGTATAAGGGATCTTTTTATTTTTAGCTTCCTAATGGATCTTCCATGGATAGTTTGCGAGCCATTATCTTATGTATGTTACCCTCCATGTCAGTTTATTGGGGCTTTATATAAAGCCAATTTTAAACTTATCGTACTACTTATTATCCTTAGAAAACAAATATATTTCTTAGAACATCACCTCCCCCTTCCTTTAAAATTAAAACCCTTCTTCGCTTAAATATTTAAGCGGTAGATTGGTAACACTATTGTTACTAAATCTAAGGCTCAGGATTCCTTAAAGTCCCTAACGAACTGATTTCTACCATTTAAGCAATTATCTTAGAATTGTCTACTTGGGGTCAGAAGGCAGATTTACACTATTGCCGCTTAGGGGCCAGTAGCAATCTGTCCAAAATTCTTTAGGGAAAAATTGCCCTAAACCCAAGGGTTTTAAAAAATCTCTAATAACTAAAAAAAAACCTAAATCCATAAATACTTGGGGTCACTAAGTCTTTATTCAATTAACGTGCCTGATCCAACCTCTTCGTCAGAAATCAAATGAAATAATAAAAATAAATGTCTCGAAGTATAAAACTGTTATTTTTCGTCATATTTAATATTTAAAACAACCAATGATCTTCTTTGACACCTTATAGTTACCTAATAATATGTTTTTCAAATATTGATAGTTTTTCCAGATATTATGAAAATTACCTTAGCATTCTACTTGTCACGTTTTTTCTAAAGGTAATGTGTAAACTAAAAAAGAAAAATCAAAACGTCTTAATATTATAAAGTTGTAAATTCCCAGAAACGATTATATAATAATAATACTTTTAATGCTAAAAAATGTTATTTTATTTGTCATTAAAGAGAATAGAAACAATTAGGAGCGAAATAAATAAATAACGACTGTTATATCATTGAAAATGTTTTGATTTAAGACAAAATTGAAGCCGACTTATTTGCCTAGTTACTGGTAGTTAGTTACTGTTTTACTATTTTTATACTATATTACTAGTTTCCACAATATCATGGGGTATGTCTGCGTTTGCACATGACTATGCCAAATTATTTAACGGATGCACATTCGCGCACTGTTATATAAAGATAAAAAAAATAATATTTCAGATCGCCCCTCCCTCCTTCCCAAAAAAATACTCAATTTTTAACTATTAATTCTAATCTGAATGTTTGACATATTAGATATTTAACTTTTTGTGCTGAATATGATGGGGCATAACAATATTTTAATTATAAAAATAAAAAGTTAGACTAAATTTTCTTTTAATTTAATTTATTTATTATGATCTGTTATATCAACATCGATAATGATAATTAAAAATTAGTTTTAATTCAAAGCTCATTAACATCAACTATTCTGTGGTAAGGATATCAATAGCCACCCATGCATCTAAAATCAATCATCTGAGTATTTGATTAAATAAATATGAAGGAATATTTTATTGACTTTCTCATTTTTCATTTTTTTCTTTGATTTACGTATGTTTACGTGTTCAAAGAGGATTAAAGAAGTTGAAACTGCCGATTTAAGAAAAAGAAATTGCCTGTTCATCAATACCTGTAATGTATTACATTATTTTTATGAGAAATTCCCAGTTTGATTCTTTTATTCAAGAGCAATATTTCAAAACATTATTGTTTACCTGCAATCATATAAGTAATAAGTAAAGGTAATATAAATTAAAGCGGTTATTGTGAATAGTTAATCTTTTTAAGGTCGACGGGTTGCATTAGTTGTATAGTTCTTTTTACTGCGATGAAGCAATAGTTATTATAGATAACAACTTTGGATTTTATTTTTATTTTATTCTTTTTAAAGTAATATATGTTGCTCTTTACAAAAGCAACCGCAGGAGTAAACATTTATACGACCTGTTCTAAAAAGGAACTAATTGTAGAGTCATCAATCAAATATTTCCTTCTATTGATGGGCGAATAAGAGTAAAAAAAAAAAAAACTTACTGGATCTACCTTCTTGTAAATGGCTGGGCATCAGTCATGGCTGTGAAATGATTAAAAGAAGAATCTTTAGCTAGCTGCCGCTTTCAACACCTTATTTCCAGAAGGAAACCTACGAACCTTTGTGACGATGCTTCCTTCAAGTTTTAAAAAATAGATATACCTCACATAATTACTATTGGCTGTAATTTTAACAGATGTCGCTATTTATATGTAAATAATGCCATTTAATTGACAAAAACTGAAATTATCAACCCAAATTATCATTACAACTTATCTATTTCATATATTAATAATCAAATTTCAATTTAACCAAGAGGTGAATTCTAAATGTTCCTGTTTCTGAAATAAACTTATTATTTTATATTTATTGCTTTTGAAAATTGTTTATTGGTCGCATCGAAAATAAACTGTTCTAATAAAATTTTAATTATGTGTTGATTGGATTGAGTTATTTCTGTAATTTGAAAAAGTCTCTCGGTGCCTACTTATTAAAAATAATAATTAATTCTTTTTGGAATTAATAATGCCAAGTAATAAATTAAAAGAGTGGTTCCGCTCTAAAAGTCGTTGTTCATTTTAGTAATAAAATATCAAGTTTTAAATAATAAATTTGAGGATTAAATTTGTAAACAGATAATTAGATATATAAAGAGGCATTTAATATTAAATATAATATATAATACAATAAATATTATATATTAATATAATAAAATAAATAATAGAGTTAAAATTGATAACCAGATTGGGGAGTTAATAATTTTCCTGCTTATATTTAACACATATTTTAATAAATTATCATGCTTCAAATACATCGCTCAACAGCGGGTTTTTGTTCTTAATGCTTTCTAGATGTTACATTTTTTAAGTAAATACTGTAGTTTTTCTATGATAACTGATATAAGTAATAGGTTTATTGCATGGCTACTGTTCTTCTTGGATGGATAAATATCTCATATAGTATACTTGTCAACTTAGCAGAATAGTCCATTAAGCTTGAAATAGCCTGAAAAATATCTCTAAAACCTTTAAGAAACTTAACCTTAATTCAGAAATTATGGTGTATAGATGTCTTTTAGTACTATATACGTATCCTTTCATTTATAAATATAAATATCCCCATACATTAATTGTCGGAAGTAAAATTTATGGAAATAAATAAAAGTTGAAGTATTCACTAAAGTAATTACTTAGTTTAGAAAAAATCATCATGGAGGAAAACTTAATTTGTTGGGATTAGTCAAGCTTTCGTTCTAAGTAATTATTCACTTTTCTGGTTGCTATACATTCTTGTTTGTATTTATATAAATATATATATTAGAAGTAAGTTATAATAAGTTCATAGTCAGAAATGAGTCCCATTACTAATCTAATAATAGTGTATATAATATCAAAAAATATTTGATATTTATTAGAAAATATTAATAGGCTAGGTGTCCCAAATACCGTCCACTCTAACTATTTTTCATAATTTCATCTATTTTATAGTTTCCATTTAAATATATTTTCGCCACTTATACATCTAAACATAAGGAACATGCATAGTTTCTGCGATCTATACTGGCTGCATCACAATATTTGTAGTTTCACATTAGGATCACCTTGGTAGGCGATATTAGGAACACAGCACAGTCTACATAAACATGCTAAGAACGGTGTTTCGAACACAGCTTTTTCAAAAATAATAACACCTCTGGATTCTCCGTTAAATTCAGTGTTGAATGGCATAAGCAAAATTAGAATTTGGATTAGCAGCTACCATTCACTTTATTGTTTGAAGACCAAAATTCCCAAAAAAGCTTCAGACGCCATAGTGTTTCTGCTGTGTCCTGTCGCTAGCGCTGAACTCAAGATTACCGCATTTTTTTTTTCTTAAATAGTGCAAATTGTACTTTCAAAACACAAATAGGCAATATTTGTGACAACCACCCCTAATATTTATCTCACCAAAATACATTTAAATGCATCCAAGATACAGAAAAAGGATAAAATGCAATTAACAAAGAATGAAATAATTTAATCAAGAAGTAAGTATTTTCTGCTTCATCAATAAGATATTGGGCTTTCAAGAAGTAGTGTTTTTTTAATTACTTGTTTTGTATTGTCGCTACATAAAAATTTGTTTGCATGTTCTGAAAGAAATATTGTATATATGTATCGTCATGTCGCGTTTTCCTTTTTAAATGAAACAGGATGTACTAACATGCACTTTCCATATTTTAGGCTCTTTGTTTTTTCTTGTTATAAGTTCATTCTGGTTTTATCTTATTTTTCTTTCAAAACTTGTTCTCAAAGTTTTTGCGATTTAGTTTTAAATAATTTCAAATGTCTTCGTATCGTCCGTATTATGCCCAACTATCGAGTTTGAAAAAATGCGATTTTCATCAAAATGCGTCACTTTGAAACGCACTAGTTGAGATACGCATTAGGAAGGCTTGAATTCTAATCCTTAAGTATTTACTCCTTGTTTCTTTTGGGGGTTAGGCATTCGAGACTTGCAATTAGCCACAATAATCGTCTCATCACAAGATGAGATGTGCACAAGCACAGTGCTGCAAAGTGACGAATATGAAAATCGCATTTTTTTATGGTATTGCATAGTTGGATATGGTAGGGACTATATTTTCTAAATTAAATAATGCAAATTTTAATAGATTGCATATTATATTTTATTACATATTATAATTTATATCCGTCTCCGCCTCTGTAATAATAAGTTGCTATCCGGTTTCGGTCCTTTAAATTGCTATTGGTCCTTTAAATGGTTTTATCTATTTTTACTAATCGAGCATACTACCAATTTTTGATAGGTCTCGAATGCTTGGTTTCAAATCATACTTTTAATCTTTTGGGAATCTTTTTTTTCACAGAATTTCAGTAAGTCTAAAACATTCATCCCTATGATGTACTCAAAGAGTACACTCGGAGAAGAGCCACCGGTTTACGGCTGTAATGGCCCGGTGTGTACAGGTTCTGTTTGCGATGGCTAAATGCTTGGTAAATACTTGTGCAACCTTTACATAGCCGCCGTATTTCTTAAACAATTTTAGTTTAAGCTATTTTTTTCGTTATTTTTCTATGAAATTTCTGCGAATATTCAAATAAGACGATCGTATTTTCCCTTTCGTTAAGCATTATAAATAACTATTACTTTACCATTATAGCCAGAACCATTACCGTGGCCATTACTGTAGGCTCATTATATCTACGAGATAAAGAACTACCCCCGCCCCGATCCACCCCCTGGGAGTGGGGACGGCTCTCCATTACACCCCCAGCTGACAGGTACAAATGGTCCTTGGTCCAACAATGAAACCTAATAGATAATATCTCTGTCGGCAAGGCAACAACATTACCGGGCTCTTGTGCTCTTCCTATATACTCTTCCATCCATAATAATATTCAAAATGATATCCTCGAAAATTTCAAGAAACCAAAACCTTTACATTTCTAATTAGGGATTGATAAATATTTATCAATCCCTAATTAGATTGAACCTTCTATACCATCATGCGGGTGTCAACTGACATAAATTTCTCTTTTTTTCTTTTATTCTTTTAATCCCGCGAAAGGGTTTTGGGTTCTCATGAATCTACTAGCGCAATCCTTCTTCCTAAAACTCGTATCTACCTTTAAAAATCAGCAAGCCGGTGAGAAAAAACGTGAAAAAAAAATAGTGAAGCTCAAGTCATTAAACTGAACTTACGAATCGTGGTAATTTCTTTCGTCCTAGTAATAAATTCTTTTTTTGTTTTTAAGTAAGAAATTCACCATTAATTATTTTGGTTTTAATTTTGTTAAAATATAAATTTAAAGGTACACAACTGACTTGGATTCTCCAAATTAAATTAATAAGGACAGAAACTTAACTTACGGTATAAATTATTACTGCTTCTGTTTAATAAACGATAAAAATTACTATTAACTGGAAAACTCAAGATTTATACTTATCTACAACAGTTGGGCCGAAATTAACTGTGACTAATAACTTTATTAATAACTAATTTAGTTGTAATTCTGTTGAACTCAAAACCATTAGTTGTTATTCTTCGACAGACAACTAACTTGTATAACTAAATTAGTTATCAATTGAAATGGACAACTAATTTTTTTTTTAGCTCTGAAATCTTAGTTGCAATTGCAATTACAACTATTTAATTTAATTCATATTCGACGAATAACAACTAACAACTAATTAAGTAATTTTTTTTTTTAATACTTACTGTTTGGTTTCGTTAGATGCTTAAAGGTACTATATCAACCTGAGACACACTCCTGTGCCCTTCAAAAATTAATTTATTTATTTTATAGGGAAAGATAATAATTTTAATTAAACTAATGGCTTTAAATAATATCGGCATATTCTTATAACCAGAGTGCAGATTTATATGTATTTACATATATTTTTCTTCAACTATCTTCGACATTTTACTTTAATTTTCAAACAATTTAAAAGCAAATAAAGCATTTTTTATTTTACATATTTGGAGGATATTACATATTACTTTCCCTTACCTTTATACGAAGTACATTGTAAGGGGAAGTATTGCGATCGTGAAAATGTTTGAAATAACCAAATTTCGCAAAATGGTCTTTGTGTCTGTGTATATGTGAACAGCCTAGCTCAAAAACGAAAAATTCTACGATATTGAAATTGCGTATTTAAGGTATGGCTGTGATGTTACAGCAACTTTTACTTCATAATCTACTGATCGGAAGTGCCACTTTATATAATCGATTTTACACTTTTTTACAATTTCTCGAAAACGGCTCTAACGATTTTGATGAAACTTGCCTAAATTATTCTTCATAAAGGCCTTTAACTTTTCATTTATATAGCACATCATTGAGGAAATTCATGGAAAAAATTTATAATGAAAAGAATATTTTATTTGCGCATAGCTTAAAAAGTATGCATTTTATAGTAAATAATGTGTAGAATTGTATGAAAGGTAATTAAATTATCTAAAAAACAATAAAAGATTCACCAAAATCGAACCAGTGTTAGCAAAGATACAGCGCATCGGACTAACCGGAAATAGCTATTATATCATGGATTTTAAAATTTTCTGGAAAACGGGTCTAACGATTTTGATGAAACTTGCCTAAATCATTCTTCATAAAGGTCTTTAACTTTTCATTTATGTAGTATGTCACCGAGGAAATGCAGGAAAAATGTTATGATGAAATGAATATTTGATTTGCGCATGGCTTAAAAAGTATGCATTTTATGGTAAATTACTATGTATAGAATTGTATGAAAGGTAATTAAATTATCTAAAATTCAATAATAGAATCATCAAATTCGGAGCAGTATTAGCAATGATACAGTGTATTTTATGAGGAGTACAAGACCATAGACGGATAACCGACAGCATCCGAAAGGAGACTTATGCGACCGAACCTCCTCTTACCAATCCGCCAATCTGTTGTCAACAATAACGTCTGTAATAATGTAATTTAATAATTTCGATAGGATAGTAACTTAATAATTTCTACTTTTAAATTATTTAATGGAAAGAAAATGCTTCCATGGAAACTAAACCGAAACTTTTCAAATATATTTTCAACCTGACAAACTTAAAATATATAGGTAGTGTACTGAATTGTTGTACTAAAATTGTTTAAAAAAACTGTTTTATTGTACTGAAGTGGGAGAAGATGTGAAGAAGTGGATGCAGCTGAGTTTATTTCAAGTATTGTTTAAATTTTAAGTACTCTTTAAAATTATATTAAGAAGATAATTATTATAGGACGGTAAAGGAAAGTTGTGTGATGCGCACACCGCACCAGATTTTTTTTTCATAGTTTGAGGAGATATTGCATGTTATTGTTCATATTTAGACTATAAACCAAATTCATATAGATAATTTTTAAAAAATGAGAAAGAACAGAAGAAATGCTTTCTATATTGAAAATATTTTAAAACGTTAGCAAGAAATTCGAAGAATTCCTGCGTGGCTGACATTTTAGTTCCATTTTTCGCCATTGGCTATTGTTCTTTTCACTACCAATTCAGAATCTTTTACTATTCAGAATTTGTCACATTCCATATGAGATTGAATTACCTATACCGTCTTCATTACAACCGTTTTGTTTGATTTTTACCATTCTGTGAAGTGTCACACACAGCTAGTCACAAAGATTTCTTGATCACTTGGTGTACTTGCTGAGACTAACTCATCATGCGCACAGTTACCCGATCATGTAAGTAGAAATGTATTGCTCTACCCTATCAAAATGATTGGCGAAGGTTTAAATTATTATACATATATGTATTAATAAAGAATCATAGATTATAAATATAATTAGTTAAGTCTATATAAACATTGTGAAAGGCATAGCTTCTTATTTTCTAAGGAAGTCAAATAACAACAATACTTACACTTTAAAATATTCCAGTCCTTTTATGAAGTGGTTTCATTGGATGGCCTTTATCTTCATGTTTTTGGGACATTATTTTCACCTTAAAGCACATTCGATGGTTGTAATTACACATTGTTTATAGTTGGGAATTAATTTGATAAAACAGAAAAACAATAAAATGAACTTTGGACAGTTAAGAAAATAGATTTTATTTTTCTCTTTTAAACTTCTGTAATGATTATAAATAATATGTTGTACGTCCAGAATGAACGGGTCACAACTTAAAATTTCTAACGTCAGCATTTTAATATTTGGGCCCTTATCATCCCAAAGAGCAGTCAGTCATCAAATATCGGGCCAAACCAACAGAGTGAAAGCCAGAGGCTCTATATTGTAGTTCCCAGCAGCGTCACTTCACAGGTACTCGTTGAATCCCGGTCAAAGCCTTTAACAGCTAGGTCGGACTCAGCGGTAATTCCATTCTCGGTTTATTTTTTTTGGTTTGGAGAATTTTCGATAGCGTAGTTGTTGAAACATCGTGACTGTGAATTGCGCCATGTTCTTACTTCAAACAAATACTTATTGTCTGTATTTGTGTAATTGCCAAATATATATTCGCATGTATAGTTTCTTATTTGTAGTGTCAAATTTTGCTTAAAGTTATTTAGATTTGATTATTTATTTTCAACACCTTGATTTACTGATTGAGCTATTTATATTTTTTGTATTATTATTAGCCATTGGGATGTCTAATATAATATCTATCTATAATCCATTTTCATTCCTTTATTTTACTATACTGCTTTTAGCGCTGGCAAGAAAAATTAAATTGGTGCTCCTAAAAAAATTGAATTTACAGAGTAAATTATTGACTAGTATTAAAATATTCGGGAATTTTCTTTTTTTTTTTTTTTGTTTTGTCGGTGTGGACCACTTGTCAATGGTGCTGTGCCGGTATAGATGCCCCCAACGGCTAGCTGTTGTTGCTGGAGAAACCGCAGCATTATCGGTTTCTTGGAAACCGTGGGGCTGTCGGTCGGCAGGAAAGGGTACGGTGGAGATCATTTGTCAAGAGGTGGACCTGAAGGCCGGCTTGGTACCATTTGTCAATGTTCTCCAGGCAACGGTACACGTATTTCGATCGGCGGGTCTCTCTGGAGTTCTTCTCCCTCGGGAGCGGATAGTGACCAGGGACTAGAATTCTTTTGTCATTTGTCGTCGCGGCAGCTTTTATCGATGGATGCTGCCTTAGCACTATGGTGTAATACAACACTTTAATGTATTATACATGAAATGGAAATGTTCACGACATTAGTTAAATTAAAACTAGAAATAATTTTCTTTTTAAAAAATTATTATTTTTTCTTAGCGATAAACAGAAGGCCGGGCTGCAATTTTTCATATATATATTTCTGAACTACTCATCACATATTGATTACATTTTAAAATTCTAATATGTAAATGAAGTTAATTGATTTGTTTTATTATCTTCTTCTTATCTAAATTAATGTCATGTGAATCATGATTTCAATTTCAGAAGCTATAGTGAAAAAGTATTCAAGCTGTATACAAAAATATTATTAGCACGAATATTTGAGAAGATTAAATAAACTTTGTACAGTTAAAATTAATATATGGTTTGTTAAAAATCAAGCTTTGAATTTCTACAAAGGATCATAGCCAAAATTGGAAATTATTATATTTAATTAGTTAATGTGGATAAAAAATGATATTATTCATATATAATACAGCCCTATACTTTACAATAATTTTATTACTTTATTATTCACGCGATAATATTAAAACTATTTAATACAAAGTCAAAATATTACATCATAATAATAGTAGTTTGAGCATGAATACGATTTATGAATCAGTTTGATACTCCATATTGGTTGAATATGAAGATTGTGTTTGTTTATTTATTTTTTTATTGAATAAAAGTTCTCCTACGGTAAAGTATTGCGCTAATTTCTTTATGAGATTATAATATTATAATATTTATTTATAATAATACGTTATTTTTTTTCTTTAAATCAGCTGCTGATCGACTTTGAAGTCGTGAGACCCCACACATTAGGCTCGTTTCTGTAAGGTGATTCCCGGACCTTCGATTAGTTTGGGAATAACTTGGCGATTGGTTGTGGAAACTGTTGGTCAAGAAACAGTTGTCCATTAATAAGTACCGAACGATCCTCCAAGGGCTGTATTTATCACTTTATTGGCAGTGGCACATGAATATCATTGATGTCTCGTAGCTGTTTGACAAGCAGTGACTAAAAGATATATAGGCCTGTCAACGAGGGGGTTGTAGGCGGATATGATTTCTTCTTCTTAAGCGGCTCTACACTCCAAGATGGACTTTAGCCTCCTGAACAATTCGCCCCCACTCACCTCTATCCAGAGCCTTTCTTCTCTAGCCAGCCACTCCAATTTTCCCGAAGTTCCCTCTAGGTCCTTTTGCCAGCTTTACCTTGGACGTCCTCTCTTTCTTTTTCCTGGAAAGGATTCTCTTGTGACATTTTTCGCCATTCGCTCGTTGGGCAACCTTTCGACTTGTCCAAGCTGGCTAATTCTTCTGAACTTGATAAATCTGACAAGATCCTCGTGGTTATCCAGCTCATCCAGTTCTTGGTTATTCTTTTCGCTAGTTGCCTTGTTCGCGGATTGGACCCAAAGGGAAAAAAGGGAGAAATTTTAGTGGAAATGGCGGGATGGCCTAAATTGACTTCTGGGCTTTGTTTGGACTAGTTAAGAGATAGACATATCAAAAGTCCACAAATTCATGAGTAGAGGCAAAGAGAGGAGGAAGAGAGGTCATGTTTTCGGCTTTTCGTTGATACCTCGAAAACGGTTAGTTCTAGCTTAAAAACATTATATGAAAAACATGTTCCTGTTAATTTTTTTCGTACCTGCTGTAGTTTAAGAAATATAAGCTCTATTCAGTGGAAAATTCTTGTAGAAAATTTAATGCTCTTCAGTTTTTTATATAAAATGTTTTAAGCCAGAACCAACCGTTTTTGAGATATAAACGAAAAACATGACCTTATTCAGCCTCTTCTCTTTGCCTCTGCTTCTAGATAAGGGGCTGTTAGTATGTTTATCTCTATACTAGTACAAACAAAGTCCTGAAGTCAATTTTGGCCATCCCATCATTCATTGACTGGACTAATAAGTATAAATGTTTAGATCATGTTTGTCACCGAGATATGGCATGTATCGAGCATATTCCGATGTTATGACAAACCTCGTTATGACGGCGAATGGTGAATATACCCATACCCATTCACTTACTTTACCCCCAGAGATGTGGACAGATAGAGCACTGATAGCCCAAGAGACGGTGATGAGGCTGGACCCGGAGTGAGTTATGATGATTGATGCCCGGTCCTTACCCTCGCATTCCCTCTGCCTCCTTTGTGCATCCACATCTAGCAGCTCTTTACCGGACTCTCTAGCTCCTGGGGGAGGGACTGAGGCTCTGATTTCTTCTCGTCTAGAACACGAATAGAACTGCCATCAAATATTAACTTGGATTATGAAATTGTTCCTTTATACAACTTCTTTTCAGCTCCTTATGATTATTTGTTTGTCTATTTGCATATGAGGCGCTCCATACAAGACGAATCCGCCATGTCACAAAATATTTGTTTTCTTTCTTTGAAGGTTGATATATATACCGTTATATATATATATATATATATATATATATATATATATATATATATATATATTATTTATCGTTTTCGCCCGTCTTCCATGGAGCCTATCATATCTCTGCAATAGAAAGAAATAATTTTGAATGTTATGCTTTCTCATCTGCGCACCATATTTCAACTCGTTCACGTGCGCAGAATCGTTTTTATTTGTTTACACTTATGAATCAAAATATCGTTAAAAAATATGTATTTTTGATAATTAATGAAATAAACATGAATTTAAAGGATTTATTTTTAATAAAGCTACATGGGCGAAGACATTCCTATACTGAACCCGCGCAATCGCGTACGATCATGCCTGACACTTCCTGGTGCTGAAAATTAAAGCAATTATTATTTTTGCAATGTTTCTTGTTCACTATAGTACCTAGTTTTAATATTATTTACTATTTGGATACAAAGTAAAAATGTTAATTTATTGCAAGTGATAACTGTATTTGAAGGGCTTAGGACAAGAACACATTCTTGTCACAACAAGCCACAATTTAGAAGAAAATTATTATTTTTTGTAAAACGCTACTTTGTTTCTCTATATAACTCTTAATTATGTTAATTAGTTATGCTTTCCATGAGACAATAGGACTATCTCATGGAATACACCCCAAGCTAACATAATAACGAGTTATATAGAGGAACAGTTTTGCGTTTTGTACAAAATACTCATTAACTTCAAAGATAAGGCTTGTTACATTCTTGCCCCAAACCCTTCATTTAAATATATTACAAACTTAAAATATTTTTTTTTTTTTTTTTTTTTATGATAATTAGATATATAAAAGAATACGGAGAAAAATAATAAGCGAAGATACATGGTTTTAAAGTTTGAAAAATAAATGATTTTTATGCTTCATTGGTGAGATAAGAAAATAATAAAAATTATATTTATTTATAATCTTACAAAAGATCCACATGGATCGTGGTGAGAAAGGGTTACTCATCTCTCAGCATAATAATAATAAAATTTATTTATGAAGATTCTTGATAATGAAGATGTTTTGATTATTGCGGCATTGGATAAAAGGAAAATAAAAACTTCAAAATCCAAGCAGTAGTGAAGAAAAAAAAAACATAAAAAATATAACTATAATAATACAATCAATACATGCTAGGACAGTGTTGAATGTAAATGGGCTATGTGCTAATGAACTGATTCAAAATATTCTTATTACTGAGGGAATGATTAGTAAGATTTGGAAAAAGGAATATGAGTTCTGATAAATTATTGAATCAATTGGGCCGAGTTTTTGTCTGTTTTTTAGGTTATCTCTTGTCAGGGAATCCGAATCAAAATACGAACTGGCTGTCACAAAACTATATCCCGTTAATTAAAAATTCAGTCTTGAGATTTTTGATTTTGATGTGATTAGCAATGGTTGAATGGTTGAGCATTTTGAAGGTGCAAGTTTTATATAATACCTTGCTACTGTAAGATATGGTCTGTCAAACAATATCGTTCAACCTTCATTTAGAGTTGGACCCAAGTTGCTTCTTAGTTTTTCGAAACTGGCAGATTAAGTTGATCCAGGGTGTCCGTAAGGTGCTGGTTTACTTTATTAGCGACGCTACCACTACCTTGCAAATGTACATAACAATGTTAATATCTCCTCGATAATTAAAAAATCATGTTTCCTCTCGGATTCTTTCTACCGAGAGCCCACTTGTTAAATAGGACAATAAACCTTTCCACACGACCCGCCTTCTTATCGGATGCTCCTTCCATTTTTTGGCAGCCGCGCCTCGGAGCCCAAGAGATTCCTGTTTTTGTTGACCGCCAATACGTGAGAACGAATCGGGAGGTTCTTCAACTGCTCTTCTCATTCATGCGAGCACCCGGTCCATTGAACAGATTCCGGCACGACTCCTCTTCACCGCCTAATATCAACAGATTTATTCCTGATCTTAGTGACGAGTGCCCGTCAATAGCTGGTGCACGAGAAGGCTTTTACTGCAACTTTCAGGCACACCTTTCACGTACCGGTCTCAAATCGAGAGGTTCATAAGAGCAGAAGCTCCTATAGTATTTGTGAGCGAGAAGAGATTATTCCTTCATTAAACATTTAATCTGAATTTTGTTGGCATACGATTCAAAACAGTAAATTTCTTTCTTTCTTTTAAGCAAATAACGGAAAATCCTACATGCATACCATACGAAAATTCATTCACAATCTGTTGCTCTGTTAATACTACAATAATTCAATTTCTTATTGCGATGTTCTCTAATTTCGATCGTATATTTATTCTAGTATGGATTTTACTGTTTCCCTCTCTATAACCTCAAGAAACATGATATTCTATTATTTAAGATTTATTTTTTTAATTCTCATCTGTCAGAATCTCGTAGTCCAAAAAAATTGATTCGTAAAAATATCTACAGGTCGTTATGGCCATTCTTGATTTCTTGGTAGCTCTTTTTTTTCTTAACTGCTAAATCAATTTCGGTTATGCTCGATGAGTATGTGGATGACCTAGGGTCGTATGCATCGCCAAACGTTTTTAGAAAAAATCTTCCATGGTGGAGTTTTAGACAGTCCTAGTCAAGTTCTAAACCCAAATTTGTATAAGTTGAATCTAATCTTAACTGTTTTTTTTAACGTAGTCTTCTGATGAAAGATTCTCTATGACATCCTCTGTTTCATGTTCCAAATTTAAAACTAATTCTTATCATTTACATAGTTTTTATATTTATATAATATATAATATTTTATATTTTATACATAGTTATTAAATAATTTCCTACTCATGTTTTAACAAATTTCTCTTTCGATCTAAACGCTTAGGAATAGTGTTTCCGAATTTCCACCACCATTTCCAATAAGACACGGGACTCGCCTGGAGAATTTCTGGTAGGTGGCTAAGGTCACAGCGGCAGCCTTTGGTCACGGCTCCCGACGAAAGTAGGCTCACTATGATGACATGCTCGTCGAATTGAAACGTGGGAATCAAACGGTTATTCTCATCTTTTGGGTTATTATTGATGAAATGGTTTTATGTATTGAGTTATGTTTATATCTATGGTATTTTTTAATAAATAAAATTTTATTAAATGAATTCCCGCTATCATTTGTTGATCTGAATGTATCTCCAGTTTCTTAATTATCAATTAATTGTAATACGCAAATTTTTTGTTGTTTCAATCTTTCAAAAACTTCAAAAACAGTGTAAACATTAATCGATCTCACGATAAAATTTCTATCAGACTTAGAACAGAGAAAATTTGTTTATTTTTCGTCACAACTACTAATTTGAGTGAATTTCAGTGATCTACTCTTAAGTAATTCACCTCGCTAGGAACTGTGTATGGTGCAGTGTCGCCAGGAGTTACGATTAGTTCAAGTTTTTACAAGAACACTCGGAGTAATTATAAAGGAAAGGAGAATGGGCATTAACTAAATAATAACCATATTTAAGTTAACTCTAAACCAGATAAAATTGGAGAAAACCAGATTACAATAACTAAAATATATATTTTGTATTGAAGTTTTCGGCCATTGTGAAATTGTTTCTTCGCTTACATCAGGTTTGTCAAGCTCAATTAAAACACGGGCCATTTAATGCATCATTAAACCAGGAGTTTTACCAATCGTCACCATCATTAAAAAATCTCGTAACTCCAGTTATACTTATATGGAGTTAAGATTTTTTTTAAATAGGATGATGCAATTTTTAGTTATTTTCATTTTCTTGTTATTATTTTTTTTATATATAATTAGAAATGAAAAAATCGACTACGTAATTAGGAGAGCCTTTGAAGTTGTAAATTCGGCTTGAATGATTCTGGTGAAGCCCTAGTTAACGGATCGGTATTACAAAAATAGTGTAACATCCTGGAATTAGACTACGGTAGGGAAGGGTATAAGTGAGCTTATTAGAGAAAAAAAAACATCAAAAAATTATAAATTATATCGTCACTATCGAGTGTTGATAATTGTGGAGGGAGAAGTGGTGAAAGCCTGTATAAGACCTTTTGGAGAAGCTGATGGCGTATGCTCAGCGAACCCTGACTTGGGATGGTGGGGTGTTCTCTAGCGCATTCTTCCCTCGCACCCAGCCTAGCGAAACCGACTCCGCGTCGAGGATCGTCCATTTTTGATACTATTTACCTATTTTAATATCATGGAGATACATTTTCATTATTTATATATATATGTATGTGTGTGTGTGTGTGTGTGTATGTGTGTGTGTGTATATATAATATATATATATATATATATATATATATATATATATATATATAGTTAGGTAAACTAAAGTTAGGAAGACTAGTGATTAGTAGCGTTCTACTACCTTATATATACATATATATATATATATATATATATATATATATATATATATATATATATATATATATATATATATACTGCACCATATATACTTTATATATATATATATATATATATATATATATATATATATATATATATATATATATATATATATATATATATATAAAGTCTTCCTAACTTTAGTTTACCTAACTTCGGTCGTTAAAATTATTCAAGGATAGTTGTCAATATCTTTATAGGTTATATATGTATGAATTGCGGATTAACAAATAATTGCTATAAAAATTGATTTATTAATGTTGAATCTTTCCGTTAGTACTACTTGGTGTTAAATATTTCCTTTACCTAGTTTAGTAATTGGATGGTCAACCTGCATGAACTCAATCGTTGAAAAAAAGATAAAAATACATCCAAGTCCACTTTTTGAGTATGTCCATTTTTTATGTGATTGATATTTCAATGTAGTAGTCTTTTGGACTACTTCAAGGAGGAAATGCTTAAGAGGTATCTGGAAGACTCATTATTCAAGCAGTAGTGGAAGTTGTGGGAAAAGTTTAAAACAGTTTGTTTCCTGAGGATTACTTTACTGATGTAATCATCAAAAAAAGTTATTCCTTGTCTGAGATTCGTATTTTACTATCTACAGTGACTGTTATGAATGTAGGATAGGAATCTTAATTGAATGGGTGTACTGACAACTCGTTATACTTCACGATCTTTACCGAAGTTTAATGGCTTATTTGCGAAGCACTAGTGTTTAGCATTCAAGCTCTCAAAAGAACATCTATTACCAGTTCAGTGTTTGAATTTATCGAAAACGCTCTCGTTACCTTATACTAGTAATTTGTAAATCGATAAAATGAAGATTATTAAGACAATAAAAGTTAGTAGAATTTAAAATTTTGAATGATTGGTACACTTGAAGATAGGATATCTACTACTTCAAAAATTTTTAAAAAAATTAAAAAAAAAAAAAATGAAATACTATTTCATTCACAAAATTAACAATATTTTTAGTTTTGGACTTATTTAGTTTAGTGGTACCAAGAAGGTGATACCTTTAGGTTTATGAGTTGGTCATTATAATACAGTCTTATTTGCACCTATTATTGTCTGTTGGAATCCATGGATTATTCCTATAATAATTATTATCCATGGATACGCTAATTATTATGGTGAAATAAGAAAAAAAATCTAATAAGCCAGGAATTTAGCCAGTACCAAGGAAGAGTGGCAGTTATGGTCGAGGAAATGCACTAGAAGGTTGTTGCAAAAGAAGAAGAAATAAGCACAATTTCTTAATTATGCTATATGAATAATCATTTTATGGTATATTCATTTCATAGAACATGATTCTTAACAACTCACCGTGTGGTAATAGCTTGGGATTGAAGTATTACAACTGCTCTTCAGTAATTGTTTCTGAGAAGTGCACCATGGCGTCAACTTTCAACTGTGATTTAGTGCGCATTAGCTGGGGGATAACATAAGTTTCTCCGCCATAATCCTCGCCGCTGTTATTTTCTGTGAATTATCACCATGTATAAATATTTATGTATAAATTTTAATAGATACCTAGTTTTATCACCGCTCCACTCCTGGTCGATGTAACGGGCTGTGGTTATCCCAGCGATAGATGTGTTGCTTATTGGAGATCTGCCTTGTGTTGAAATGCCATTCTACAGTCTTACTATTTAAAATACAATGAAGGCATAATGAAAAAATTCCCTCTCGCGTAATTGTCTTGAAGCTGTGTGAAGTGATAACAATGATAACATTTTTCTACATATTTTGGTAAATTATTAATTATTATTACCACCTTCGACCATTCTCTTATGGAATTTGCTACTTTTTAATATTTTTGGAGAGAGGATAGTAAGAAAAAAAAAACCTATTTTTTGACCTTCTTATTCCAAATAATTATAAAATTTTAAATGGCTCCATTGTCTTCCTCAGAGGTTTTGCATAAAAAACGGTTCCTATATTTTTATGTCAATTATCAACTATTTTATAAGAAAGTATTCACAAATATCTCACTTGAAATCCAGTTCAATTTTTATTTATTTATTTTTTGATATTATATCCATTTTAAATATTTTAGTCATTTTTAATATACTCGTGGATATGATTAATTAAATCATACAATTAGTATTGCCTAGTATTACATGTGTGCTTATACGTGTTATATATTTTTATATACATCTGCTAATATTTTCGTTTTATTATTTCCTTTTTTGGGGAAAACTTAATAGTTACCGTCTTATTTTTTTAAATTTTTATATTGATCAGCATGATTTTTTTTTAGAATTTAATTTGAAGACATTTAACTTTTTTATGAAATAAAATTATAAATATAAAGGCAGGCTGCTTTTATTTCACCAATTTATTTATTATGATGCAAAAATTGGGGAGACAGTAATTTTTTATTTTATTATTTAGTTTTTTAAAAATTATTTATTTATTTATTCGTTTATTAATTCTTTATAAGTTTATATTTATGTGCATATGTATTTTTTTTTTTTTTTGTCATCCCTTCAGTTCACACTATGACCAAGAAACATTTACTGTTTATTATTATTAATTTATTTTTTACAAGGAATGGTAATTGATAATTTTAATTCCCAAACCCTAAAAAGTTTGCTGTAAGAAGCTTTTCCTTTAAAGATAGTAATATTATTGAAATCATTCATTTTATGATTTTATCGTATGCATGCAAAACTTTTCAAGCACATTCATTACGATTACCGCATTCATGTGTAGCATCAGTATTACCAACCTGTTTCAGCTAGATTTTGAAGGTCTAATTAAAACTTAACCATTACCGACTAGAACCTTCAACTTCGTGCTTCAACATTGAACCCCCTTCCGTTATAATAATATATGCAGCCTCGTAACCACCCACTGTTCAGAGTTGCTCAGCAGATTTTGAAGTATACCTGGACTGCTCTTGTTTCGTCAAAGTTATAATTCACTTTTATTAAATGTATGCTGTCATTTTATTGTTTTGTCATGACAATATTGATGTTAGGTATATCCTTCGATTGCAACATTATGGATTATAATGGATATCTATTCTCCATCTCGTTCTCGCTGAGTTATTTTCAACTCCTGATGACATAATTGGCCCAGGGACCAGAAGCAAGACAATTAAGGAGGTGGTAAAGGTCCCACTGGTAATTACTGAGCGGATAGAGATGTATAGTTAATTCCAGGGTAATTAATTACAGGAAAGTTAATATCTCGGCCCTGAGACGTCGTAGTTCTGACCCCGGTAGCTGTGGCAGTGAGAAACTGATTTTACACTCCAATAACCTTATACTGTGAGAAATGACTACTCCCAGATATCAGTTTGCTAGATTTTTTATAGCTCGTTAGAAATAAATACTGGTTTTGAAATCGACAACTTGTGTTGTTTATTAATTTTTTGTGGAGAGATAATAATGTGAAAAGCTCTTAGGATATCAGTAATGTAATGGAATTATATTTTCAAAGATATTTGTATCCTTAAGTAATTAAGGTAAACCTGATCTTATGAATCGAAGTAATTTAATTAGTTTTAAAATTATTAGCTATAATTTCGGTTATTTGAAATTTATTGTCGGCTAATAGTATTACGTGATGTAAAATCATAATTTTGTAGATTATCTTTTTATTATAACTGTTGGAATTGGTAATTATTGAGATCAAACATTATCCAATGATTCTTTTTAGCTGTTGATTTGTCTCATATTATATTTTTATTAATAATAAAAAATATTTCTAATCTTTTTTTTTGTATTGAGTAATATTACATTCTGTCTTAATAAAGGACAATAGTAATAGCGATTAAAGCGTTCATCCACACCATATTTACAGAAAATTAGATAATAAAATAATAGCAAAATAATAAATAAGAAAAAAAATTAGACTTAAATAAATAAAATAAACTTAAACATCTTAAATGCAGTCATACTTATATACATTATTTACAATCAGCATGAGGAAAGCCGAGCCAGGTTTGTCCCTCCACTAATGGTTGGAAAAGCCGGCACTCTCGGATATCCTACCGATTTCTTTCAATCGCCTCACTAGCATTAGGCGAAGATAGCGAAGGCGCTTTAGACACAGACGCACAGGGATTGGGTGGAGAATCTGACCATTGTCATGACATATTTACAATAGGTCTGCCGTTTCAACCTTCGAGGATTGTAGGGTAGAGTGGAGCTCAATAGGGATTGTGGTTCTGTTGAAATTTGGAGAATTTGAATGGAATAAGGTCTAGAACAAAGAAAATATTAAGTTCATGATATAGGGTATTGTTGGTTACATAGTATGGAGCATTGACTATTATTCGAAGGAGTTTGTACTGAAAGGATTGGATGCGTTTGATGTTCGAAAATTTAGCTGCCCCCCCCCCCCTCTCACCCAAGTTCGAGCTCATAAGTCCAGATAGGTTTCAGGATTGTCTTCTAAATTAGTAGTTTGTTGTCAATTGAAAACTGAGATTTTCTATTTTGCTGTCTAATAAATACCTGGTCAAATTGTTGGTTAAGCTCTTGCCTTTAAATATAGAATGTGGGTTCCTCGTTAGACTTCTAACTAGAAGGAAGCCAAGACACCGGAGTTTGTCTGAGAAAGGAAACGGTATGGAGTTAAAGTGAACTGGCGGACAGGATCTGCATCGGTGGGTAACCCTTCCATGTTTGCATTTTTACCCTTAATCGCCAATTATTACACCAGTTTGCGATAAGTGAATGTTGCCTTTGCACGTTTAAAGGGGCTGTCATCAGTAAATGTTACCTGGAAAATATTGGGATGAATAGGAGTATCAGCTGTAAATAAAATAAAAAGAACGGGTCCCAAGACGCAAAAAAAAAAAGATCTATGTAGAAGTTTTAGAATGTTTGATTGTTTATCGGAATGTTGATATTTTAAAATATTTCATTCATTTTTCAGTGATTTATTAATTTCAATTTTAGTTCACGTATTCATATAATAAAAAGACTGACGGTTCTATTCTGAAAAGAAATTTAAAATAAAAATTTTGATTGACTGTGAAATCTAAATCATTCATGCTAAAATCCATGTTGAATTGCATACCTCAAATTTATTATCCTGCTAAACAGAGGTATTTATTACAACCCTAAACTCCAGTGATTTAGCAACACGACTTATACACCTACCAAGATGCATGGAAAAGACGCACCTTATAAAGGTGCTGGATGAGAGTTCTTTCTAAAGATGTTCATTTAATTTTGTAATACATCTTATTTATAGCCGTGCTATCATTACCTTTACTGCTACGCTATACTTTAAATTAAAAATAATATTTTAAAAAAAAAGTATTATTTTAAATCTCCTGATTTTTTTGTATGGCCTGGCTATTTTTTATGTAGAAAAACATTATTTTCTAAAAACAGACAAAAATCGAGAACTGATTAGATCGCAGTTGCTCCTTGCTGTTCTTTCGGAAGCGTCATACTTTCGTGCACAATGTCTGTAGAAATTATATTGATATACGGTAGGGATGTAAATATCGAACAAAAATATCGATATATATCCTATCGATACTTTTGAAATGCATACATCGAAATAGTAGCTCAATAACGAATATCGATATTTCTATCGATATTTTTAATCTTTGAAAAGAGAAGAAGAAGATTTGCATTGAATTGAAGGATAGGGTAATTTTAACAAGTCTTAGATTTGTATCTGCTTTAATAACACAAATTAAATATTTATACATAGCTTATACCCCCAAAAAAGTGTGAATTTGTTAACATTTATCAATAAAATAAAAAAAACTTATTACTAAAAACTAGAGAAAAAAAATAATTAATGAAATTTCCTAACACATATAAATGTTAAAAAAAAGGAAGGAAAAAAAATCAAAATTGAATTAATAATGACTGATACTTACTTATCAATTTTTTATCAACACTTACTAACATAGAAAACAAATTAATTAAGCTAGTATTTTTTATTTTATAATCAAAAAGGATGGAAGAATGTAAATTTTGAATTGCTAAAAACCTATCAAAGTATTACATTTATTATTTAAAAAACTTATTACTAAGAACTAGAGAAAAATTAATTAAATTGCTCTACATAAAGAAATTAATAAGTGAAGGAAGAAATCAAAATTGAATTAATAATGACTGAAACCTACCAAAATTATTATTATTACTTTTTTTAATTATATACCAAGAAAAAAAATATTACTTAGATAGAGAAAAAAATAATTAAATAATATTTTTGTTTTTTCGTGTTTTTTTTTTTTGTAAATTAAAAAAAAGATCGGTTTTCGATACTCAAACTTTAAGATCGGTTTTCGATACTCAAACTTTAATATCAATATTACGATTTATCGAATCATAGCTATCAGACAAAAATATCGATATAGTTATTTTTTTTAAATATCAATCTATCGATATTTTCCAACATCCCTATTGTACGGTGGATAGGGGAATAACGTTCGAGATTTCTTCCCATCGAGTCTTTTGAAATTGGTGAGATAATAATCGTGTAATCTGTACAATTAATCAATTTCTCTTTTACAATATTTGGTATAGCTTACACTTGATAATATATAAGGTGCCATATTTATTTGAATTTAAGAAGGTTATTCCTCGGTAGCTGTAAAGATGAGGTGAAGGGCGGGGTTGCCACAGGTCGTGAGGGACTGCCCACACTCCAACTCCCGACAAAAAGACCTTTCTTATTTAAATCCGGCTACCGTCTCCAGCCGCCCACGGCATCTCTTCACTTCTGTCTTTATTTTCTTTATGTCCCTCTGGCCTACGCAACTCTTTCTTATAGCTGCCACTCTGTGCTCTGCTCCCGTTGGTCAAAGACAATGGAATCAGTGACCTCAACGCGGCTCTCGATATTGAAACCAAAATAAATATTGAAAGATCTGACCGGTCAAGTATTAAGTTAAGATATTTTGGGGAATGGTCTATACATTTTATGAAGGATTTCTTTTTAATAAGTTTAAAGTAGCTTAATTTTAAAAATTGCGGTTAGTTTAAGTTATGTACATAATCCGAGCATTTTTTAGTACTTTTTTTGGCCGACCCCCCAAAAAAGGTTAAGTTGTGAAAAAGTTAAACTACGTAGAAGCGGCTGATGTTAAAATGCAAATCTCTGTTAACTGTATGAATTACGTTTTATTTGGCCTTTTCGAGTGTCATACATTATACGAAATTCTTAGAAAGGTGCTATGTTACATGCTGAAAGTTATTCTTGGTCATGGAGTTGAGCTGTTATTATGACATTTTTATTAACTTCTATATGGACTGATAAATAACAGTTGCCTATAAAATTACATCTATACTTTAAAAAAAAAAAATAATACCTAAAACCAGTTATAAAAAATATATATTTTTTTTAAATTGGAATTAAATTTCAAGGAATTAAAATTGGATAGCATCAAAATGTTTAAACCCGTCCTATTATGCTTAGATAAGGCCTACCGACACTGATGTTTATCACAACATATGGCGAAAGCTACAAAAGAATTTCACGAATAATTTCCTTATGTAATCTAACAAAGCTGCTGAAATGAAGTAAAAAGGAGGTACTAGTGGTTATTAATCTCCATCATGCTTTACATGACTTTTTTTTCTTCTTTTTTTTTTTTTTTATCTCAGCACATTATTGTCTTTATTTTAAGAAAAGTGAATAATTATATAAAGATAAAAAAAAAAAATAAAATAACTTAGACTTATAAATTTGCAGAGTGGATTAACTGTTATGCTTAGTAGTTATTTGTTATTTTTCAGTTGTTATTTCTTAACTGATAATCGTAACAGTTAACTCCACAGCTTTAGGGACGAAGGCTGATATTTAGAAATCCGTAATTCATATAATTAAGATTGTATTAATTAAATAATAAATTGTACTTAGACTAAAGATTGACTCATCATGACCATGCAAACTCAATGTTTTGGGAAAATTCAATCCTTCCAGGATTAAAGGGAGATTCAATTTCTTTATATGAACGGGACTCGCCATATTTCAAATTGTACTGCTAAATTGAAACCTTTCAAATATTTTTACAGATCCTTGACTTTATATTTTTTTTTTTTTTTATTTAATTCATTATATATGAATAACCATACATTCATCATAATCGGATCCTCAAGAAAAAAAATAGCAGTTTTTCTTAAGTCAATTTTTAATTTATTTCATTTTATTTTATTTTTTAAATTTATTTTATTTAATTTTTTTTTTTTGTAGCAGTTTAAACGCTTTTTTATTTATGATTTTGTTTCATTGACTTGATTACTCTTGTTAAGCAGGAAGAGTTGACGGTACCTCTAGACAAATGCCTAAGGACCGAGAGCAATTATCCGAGGAGTCAGTCCAATTGGGCAATAAAATAAACACCCATAGTCGTTCATTATCCCCTTGAGGAGACCCGAAGGCGGCGTGACATGTTCTTCGTGATGAGGTTGATGTTTGCATCATTGGTCCAATAATTAATGGACCTGACCCGTAGCTTTTTATAGCTAATGATCGCCGGGCTCCTTTTTGTTTTAGTATCTGTAGCCACTCACCGATTCTATGGGATCTATCGGATCAGAGTGCGAGTGACGCGGATTGGTTTCTTTTAAGGACCATCACTTGGGTCCTTTTATTTTCTACCCTGCGTCAAAGTTGTCCGCATTAAAAAAGCGATCATATTGTACAACAAATGTCTTGATTATTGGTCTTAATGACCATGTATGTTTTACTGTATGGATTTTTTAATATTAATAAAAAAGTAATGATCCAATTAACGCTTGAAAAAAAATCTTTTGACCTGAGAACTTCGCCTACTTTTTTATACCCGCTCAAGGGGGTAAATAGTAGTTTGCGTGGTGGCAAATACCACGTGCCTCGGCCCAAGGGGGGCTGGAATTGTCCTTTATAACAATCAAATGCAATATCAAATAATATTACATGTAATAAATAATACAATTAATAACTAACATTGTATTATCATATAGAATACACAGCCAGGGGTGCCCTTCAAAACAAACTCTTGGGTGCCAGGAGCCTTCAAAATCATACTTTCGCCACTGTACACGCCTTTTTTCTTCAGGAAGAAACGAAATGCGGCGAATTTTATACTCTTATAGGATGATCTTGATGATAACATTCTGTTTTTTAGAATACAGCCGGGTAAAAAATTGTCAATTTTATCGGAATAACTTAAAATTTCTTTTCTTAGATTGGGTCGATGATATTAGGTATTGGGTAGATAGAAGATTGGGTAGATTGGATGATATTAGATAACGTCCTAAAGTATATATTAATAACTCAAAATGTTCAAGGTTTATATACTTTCGCAAAAAAAACAAAAACATTTTGGCTTGTTGGGCTACTAGAAATACTAATTTCCTATTTTATATCCACATTTGTTTATCCTGATTTAATTAAAAAATCTCTTTTTCTCATCCTTTCTCTGCCGTATCGCAGTGAGGAGACTGCTTGAAGGAGCCTGATCGCGTTCCTCTTTTGGACATTGGCTTAGCTAACCAAACTTTCAAAGAGGGCGCGGTAGGACCCTGGGAGGAGCAGTCCTCTCCCCAGGAAATATGTACCTATCTATGTCAACGTGAGACTTGGAGATTGACACATTTGGCGTAGCTAACCAAGCTTCTTTTTTTTCTTTTTTTTTTGTACTTCTTAGTATATTTTTTCACTATGTCGTTTTTGTTAAAGGCTTCTTTAACTCTTTCCTTCCTCGTCTTCCTAGGTCTTTCCCTCGGTCTCCTTCCATTTCTACCGTGGCTCTTATCACGCGTTCCTCTAGCGTACTTGTGACGTGTCCAACCAAAGTCGGTGTTCCTTATTTTTATGTAAAAATTACAATTTACTTTTACAATCATAACAAGGGATCTACTATAAAATGTATATCTGATGATCACATTTTCCAGTTTAAAGTTATAATAAGTATGTTAGAAAAAATTACCTTATAAAATATTTATATGTATGTATTCAGACTTTTTTAAACATTTAGTATTTCATTGATATTTTTTGTATGGTTTAACATACTTAGTTTTCAAACTTTTCAAACTAGGGCAAAAAGGACGGGATACCATGTCTTATAACACACACACATATATATATATATATATATATATATATATATATATATATATATATATATATATATATATATATATATATATATTGTGAAAATATTTGTGTACTGATTAACTAAAATGGCCAGTTTTTAATTTTTATAAACTAAATTTTAACATGTATACGACTTTTAAAGTTGTTTTAATTAAATATTTTTTGTTACAGGTAAGCCAATTATGGGAACAATCGACATATATAACTTTAACGTACGTAAGTCCTATTCTCCAATATTTGTTTACTCCTATATTTACTCTGTATTATAACTCGTGATTTTATTTTTTAAATAAATATTTTTTTACGCTAGGCTAGTAGAAACAATTTTTTTTTTTTTTTTCCTGGCCTGGGGAACTCCCAGAGGAACCGGACCTCTCGTATCAATCAAGACTGATGTTGACACAAGTCACCGCGAGTGGATCCTCTCCTATCAAAATATTCCTCCGTTCGTTTGTGCTACAGCCTGTCCGTGGGGGCAAAAAAATTAAATAAAAAATAATCCGTATTGTGGCAGTATAGATAGATGGTTAGGATTATGCCATGATTCATCATCCGTCGATACTCGGTATTCATTGTCTGTCGGAATTTTAATGTTTATCTTAGTTTTTTATGATTGATATATATTTTATTAATCAATAAAACATGATTATAATCTTCTTTGTTATGTCGTATACTTTTCCGTACGTTATTTAATTTTAATATTCCCTAAAATTACACGTAAAATACCTATCTAAAATAACGATCTAATAATTATTTATTGTCTTTTGGAAGAGATTAATTTTTCAGTAACTGATTTATAAGAGCAATATTTTTATGTCCGATTTATGTTTTGTGTTTTGCTCCCTTCTTTTATTTCATATTCTTGTTTCTAATAGATAGCTTTGTTGCAACAACCAGGTAAGTCCAGAATCACTAATTTTTGGTGATAACCCAATGAAATTGTATAATACAACTGATTATTCGACCATTAATTAGGCTTTAAATAAATTAGCAAACATCTGAAATAAACTTTTAAAGGAGAAAGATAGTATGCATTCATTAGCACTGGTGTCTAAAACGAGATAAGTCCGGATATACCTGGTATTTGCACCAACGTAAAACAGTTTCTATTTGCCGATGATGTAGTCTTTCCCACATTATGTACCATACTGGAGTGGATTGATGTTACATTTATGTACTTTTCTTGCACAAATCGAAAGAGCCTGTGCTTAGCCATACTGTCCTTAGCCAAAAATACATTACAAAGAAAATTGGAAGATTTGGGCTTACTTAGTTCTTGCATCTAGGCCCTCAATAATTTCTGCATCAACCATGCAATATCGTAGTAAATCATTAACTTAATTTAGATAAAAAAAAAAAAAAAAAAGCAATTCTATTCTATTATTTTAATAATTTCGTTTGATGATGGCATGCATTAATTTTTATCAACATGTAGATGATCAGTTTTTTATTACCGATTGTTTTAAAAACTTAAAAATGTATTTTTTCGTTCAACTTAATGTAGGTACTAATTTCTTGTTTCAATCAAGACAACATTTCAAGTATGAAGTACCCTATATAATTCGAATTTGATAATATATTTGTATAAATTCCTAGAATTAAAATCAATTCAATATGTGTAGAATAAATTTCAAAACATTACTTTATATCTTGATTATGTTAATTCATCGCTATCTTGATGAAGTGACAGTGATCGTTTGAAATCAATTTGAAATTTAAACATTTCAATTTAGGTATTGGAAATACTTGTTAATTTTTTTTTTGCCTAAATTTTTAATACTTAAAATATTTCGTTGTGTGTACCGTTTAACATTAGCTCATGGTAGTTAAACTATAGTTCTTATTTAACTGTTTCGATTAGCAACCCCATATTGATTTGTGGCACAGCATGTAAGAATAATAAAATAATTTTTTTTTAGGACTTCAGCACTGTCATAGTCTACCTAAAGATTTCGAATTATTACAGATTTTCGATATTTTATCTCTTAATTATGGTTGTGATTGAATATGTAACAGAAAAATAGCCAATGAAGAAAATTGTCAATGCACTCCGGCTTACAAAAAAGAACAAATAATAATAATACACTCACGTAATGATTCATCTCCTGCAGTGTTGTTATTAGTAATTGAATACCTGGTTGAATTGTTTTTGGTGGGCAACTACACGAGGAGTGAAAGGCGTTAAAGTCTCTGAAATATATTATACAGAATTTTACTTGATCAGTTATTCTTATTTGGAAGAATTACAATATACATAATTTTTGTTTAAAATTCATCTCATTCATTATAAATTGACGAGCATCAAGAATAATAATTGATTTATATTTTATAATACCAACGAGCGTTTTTTTTCTCGATTAATTACTTGTTTTAATATTTCAATCCTCTTGTTTCATTTAATTGTTTTTTAATATTTAATGAAACAAAAAGTAAGCAATCTACTTATCAATTGAGTTTGAGTTACACTTATTTACCTTAGAATTGTTGAAGAAGTTGGTTAGACGATGTGGTCAGTAAAGAATGCAAATAAGAAAACGTACTTAATTGTGGACCGACGTTTCGGCAAATGTTTTAGGCTATCATCAGGACTAACAAAAATAAGATAATAGCTATGACATGGCCAGTAACAGTAATAAAATATAGTAACAAACAATAATGAAAGACTAGTGTGAAGATAAAGGAGCATAACAAATATATTAAAATAATTATAATAAAAAAAAAAAAGTAAATAATGGAAAGACTTTCATAGAGATCTCTATCAAGACATTTTTATGGGTCTGATCCATGGTTATAAAATAATACTTAAATTGGTACCATTTTAAGTCATTCATATTATTTATTTTTTTATAACAAGCCTATGAAATTAATTAGCAAATAAAAGAATATTAAAGACAATTTTCTGGGCGTGGTTTAGAGGTAGTGGTGGGAGATACAAGACTCCTCCCATTTGCTGTTCTTGAGAACGGGAATCTCAGACCAACCCAACTCGTTCCTGGAAAATTATTTAATTGGCTTAGATTCATTTTTTCATTTATTGGTTAATCTTACTATTATTGTTTTGAAATGCTAGAAAAAAACACAACTAAATTAAGCGTTTTGCACTATTTACCAATAATTGTTATTCTAATTGCTTTATTGGTGTGCCTGTTAAACATCAGAAATCAACCACACATAGAAATTAATATTATATTATACTTTAGTTACGATATTGATTGTTTGGTCACAGATTTATTTATTTTATTACAATGTTTTTTAGCCTATAATTTATATCTTAATTTAATTTTTAAAAAAGAAGGAATTAATATGAAAATTGCTATATTATATCTATTGCTAATGAAATAAATAATTAAATTAGTAACAATTTCATTTAAGGATATTCGTTCGTTTGTTTTTGTTTAATGAAGTAAAACACCATTTATTTATTTACATTTTTTCCAATTATTATTTAATTTAATTAGATTTTTCATTCGTATGGCAGTAATACAAATGTTTTTAATTAACGGATTTATTAAAAACATATTGCATGCATCAATTAAATACTTATATTTTCTCTTGTTAAGTATTTGACAATATTTATTTATTATTTACATATTAGTCAACGGTTTAATTTAAATTGAATAAATAATCTTGAAATCGTTTTTATCTTAATAAAATGGCATATTTTCTGTAGGAATGAATTTATTTAATGTCAGTATAATATGTATAATATTTGACTATACTTCTATATTCGTTCTTAAAGGATTATACATATTTCAATATTAGGAAAAACTATTAAAAACAAAGTTTTATAAATTTCTTTTAATAAAAACAAATAATCTCCGAATATTTTTTCATTTTATTAAAACTCAAATAATCAAGTATATTTTAATTAAAAACGTATTTCCATTCATGGTTTTTATTTCATTTTGTTACACAATTTTTTTAATTATTAATGAAATATATTAGTTTAATCAATTAGTTTTTAACTGGCTCATACCAAAGTCTCATCTTTTTCATGTTGTGTTGAAATTCTCCGTTTTCATTACCTTTTATAATTCGTAATAGTTATATACAACTTTCATGTAAAGCTTTTATTCGCTTCTTCATTTATCTTCTTTGAATTCTAATCTTTCAATGTCTCAATTCGCTTGTTCCAGATTAAGAAGTAGGTTTTTGTTTCATAAATAGAGGTTGTAGTTAATTTTATTTCTCACAAAAAAGTTTTAATGAAGAAAAAAAAAAATCAGTTTTATATAAGGGAAAGTCGGAGAACTGTGCGCAACTAAGAAAAAATGTAATAATGTATTTTCATATAATAATTAATACCAAACCTATCAATCTTTCCTTTATTTCTTCTAGTTTCTTAAGTTGAAAAAATGCATTTGGTCAAGGTTTCTGTGTGCATATGGCCCATATCATGTTAATCTGTTGAATGTGAAAAATTCCGACTTTCAAATTGGCCACTTTGGTCGACTGTTGTGATAAATTTAACGCATTGTGATAAATTCTTGAATTCCCAATTCTCAAGGATTGACGACTCCTTCTGTCTTTTGGGTGTTAGGTTTTCGAGACATTGTCACCATACGTGCCTCGACTATAGCGTTTTTCGAAGTGACGATATGAAAATTGCATTTTTTTCTCATTCGATGGTTTGACATAGTAGGGATGTTATGTTGGGATAATTGTGCGCGGGAAATACGATCCTGATTAAATGAGGAGATGCTACTCTTTTAAACTCATCTTTTTATTTATTGCACAGGTGCAAAGTCTAGGATTGAGTTGTCCTCAGAGGTAGACGGCTTAGGGTTGTCATAGATGATGTTCCGGAAAATGAACTCTCCACTTTTGGGAACGTCACTCGAGGTTGAATTATCCAAACCGTCTTCATTAGGAATTTTCGTCAGTTCCTTTAGATTTTTATCATTCTGTGAAGTTTCACTAGTCACAAAGATTTCTTGATCACTTGGTGTGCCTGCTGAGACTGACTCATCTTAGGTAGAAATGTATTTCTTTGCCCTATCAAAATAACTGGCGAATTAATAAATTATTACAAATGTATATGCTAGCAAAGGTTCATAGATTATAAATATAATTAGTTAAGTGGATAAAAACATTGTGGAAGACATAGCTTCTTATTTTCCAAGGAATTCAAATAACAACAAATACATACTTTACAATAATCCAGTCCTAATGGCCACGAAAGTAGGTTTGGCGGGAGGCCACTTCGGTGGCCCTCTTTATTCGTATAATTTTGTGTTTTGGAACGATGGCCGTTCGAAATTTCATTATAGTGATGCCCACAGTTCCCCCATTCTTCCACACTGCGTCTATTTTAATTTCTATTTCCAGTTTTGGAGCCATCGTACATAAATTTGGCATTTATTCTAAGCTAAACCTTTTTGAAGAGCCTCTTAATACCAAGTTATACTAGAATAAGCTATAGCTGAAATATGTAGCCTTTAAATCTCAATTTTTATAAATATAAAATAACTTATTAGTTATTAGTAACTTATATTTTAAAAAAATTATAATTTGTCGGATATGAGTCAGGGAAATTGAAGAGCTAAGTGGAAGAACATGTTCTATAACATTTTTGGAAAAAAAAAAGAAAGGATTTTTCTTTTTTTGGCTTGGAAGAATATTTTTTATGCTTTCTACGGAGCACTATGTTTAATTTTTGTAAACCTTAAAATGCAGTAGTTTTCAGAAGTCAAAAATTGAATGATTCAGTCGAAAATAGAAAAAAAAAAACATGAAAATATATTATATATAAAATATTTATCAAATTTAAATTTTTGCAACCGCTTTATCACCACTATAGCAGTCTGAGTAGACTACCGAGCCTACAGTGCTGTTTTTCTTTTATGTTGTAAATAAAAATAACAATTTTCTAAAAGTAATAATACTTTTAACTTCTAACTATAGCTGCCCGACAACAATCTCTCGCCTTGGAATGTATTCGACGGTTCTACAAGTCGCCATCTCAGTATCAACTTGGCTTCTTGGGGATAGTGTTTATTAAATCATCATATTTTGTGATATAGATTGCATATCCTCAGAATGGTTGGCTATATCATAATTATATTATATTTGTTAACCATTAATGTCACCAGACTTTTTCCGCCCGTTCGACCGTTCTACAGAAATGAGAAGGTTAAAAATTCGTCAGTTCTCTCTTTAGAAAATATTTCGCTTCCATATCGGGCCGTCAAACGGACAAATTTTCTTCCGAACCGGAGGAATAATTTTTTTCTCTCTAAATTACCGACTATTTCTTTTGACCGCGGTGAAAGCCGTTGATACAGCCGGGGGGTGCTGCCATCTGGCGCTACCATCACTCATTAGGGAGTCTCTTATGGATATATTTAAACAGTCTCAAGGAGCTCCTTCCGCGTTGCCATATGGCGGCCATCATCAGTGAGGGTTATGAAGCAGCGACACAGTGACACAGTTAAGTCGCTAATCGCTCTTCTGTACCGACGTTTCTCTTCGTCGTCGTACTGCGTCATTCGGTGACCATTACTACACCTGCGGTATCCTCTGCTTTAAGTTGAAAGATTGGTTTGCCAAACCATTTAAGCCTGTGATAAACAGAACATAAGTCAGCTTAATGTTTATGTTCTCATCGCTTTGAGAACTTGGATTGAGATGAGCTTTGAGAAGAAGGCAATCATGCTGTCGTGTTAATCATCCCGTCAATATACATCATACTGCAGGTTATAGTCAGTTGACAGCCTATCAATGCACCATACTTTACCAAAAAAATAATAAAAGAAAGTAACGAATTGATTTTAAAAAAGAAGCAAAGATTTGTGTTAATTCTCGTATGTATGTTGGCTATAAGTATCCACATAAAATGTTTGCCCGTATTTATATCCAATGATTCATTTTTCTTCATATCTACTTTATAATCTTAAAAAAATGTAAGGTAAGTCGAGGTAGGTGCATACATGGAGATTTAATTCAAACCTGTTTTGTTGGGAGACCTGCCATCCTTGAGAATTTTACTTTTTATTTCCTGTTGACTTCAAATTCCCATAGAAGGCAGCTCGGAAGGGGTTGGTGGTTAAAATTTGTTTTTTCGTCAATAACGAAGTTTTATCATTGAAAATAATAAACCAAAATGATTGGGAATACTCGTAGACATCCATGTGCCTAAATCAAAAGGCTTATTATTCTTGAAACTATTTCCTCAGGATTACCTCTTGATATTGCAGCGTTTCACTTATATGCCTATGAAACCGTCAAACTAGCAATCAACTTGTCTCTGACAATCTCTGGCTCTATATGCGAGCAAATGTGCTTCACCTCTTGATTCATGGAGCAGATATCATAAATGCTTTCCGAAGAAGCTCTTGACTTTCTGCAACATGTATTAGTGTAGAAAGTCGAGTGTAAAATAGCATGAAAACTTCCCAAATCGATTATGGCATTCATTACACTTTTTTCTCATATCCATTGATGTCAGACATTTCAATGAATCAAAATTTCGCTCCATCTAAACCTCGTAAAACATCATCACCGTTGTATGATGAAGTGAAAAACTTTTTGATATTGATAAAAGAGAACATGATATTATTGGAAGTTTAAAATAATTCATTAATATAAAATTTCAAACTAAAGATAAATTTTCTATTTTATTTTTCCTTACTAAATAAATTTTTCTTTATGTTTTTAAATAATATTTTAATACAGACTAAAGGATTAAATATTTAAAAAATTTCTTTAGTAAAATAAATTTTAATAATTTTGCATTTTATTAATATTTTTTTACTAATTTCTTATTGCTCAACAAACTTCACACCTTCCTTCTGTACTAAAATAAAATGTATTTGTTCGCCAAAATAACATTAAAAAATTTGTAAATTTGATAAGATGGTTAATTTATGTTGATCAATGAATTATTTTTAATCAAGCTTTAAAGGTTTTTCATCGATATCTGAAATAGACATCTCCGTAGAATAAGCCGGCACCATGTCGTAATTAGGCATATTAACTGCGTGAGGAAAAGTAAAAGAAACCATTTCAACAGTAACTTAAACGAAAAAATTAATTATGACGCTAAACTCAGTATCGTATCGCTCATTTCGAATAATAAGAAATGATTGGCTTTTTTTTTAATCTTCTTTTCATATGTTAGTACCTCTCATTCTTAATATATCATTATGAGTATATTACAAGGATTCTATAAGATGCCATGAATACCTTCAATATTTTAGTTTTGATCTGAATATTTAATAACTGTAAACTGTAACCTGTAAACAGGTGGTTTGCAAGGGATAGATGCTGTAGTCGAGGTAATTATTTACAGAAGCAGTATGATATTAAATCATAACACTACTTTATTATTTTTTATGCACTAATATTTATTCGTCGGTGCGCTATCTAGCTCATTAGGAGTTTTCTGCTTGCCCATAACCTCTCTGATCTGATCAGTTGTTGCCAAGAAAACGGACCCTACAGTAATGAGTTACTCTGGTGAGATATTAAGCTATTTATATTCAGATACAGACCCTTTAGCGTAGTAAGTACCATGGTTTCTGCAACTATCTGCCATACTCTGTTCATTAGAGATGGAACTACGTCAATAGGCTTCACATTATATTAATCTCTAAATCTGGTTGATACTATCTCTTTCGTTTCAAATGTCAATATTATAAGCAATGATCATATTATATCAATACTGTTAAATTTTCAGGTGTAAAGCCTGAAAAAATTGTTGGTACGCCTGAGAAAATTGGAATTGTACAGACTCCCTTATAGGTCGTGGTTTATGTTCACTATGTGAATTCCGAATAAATCATACACTTTTGGATTCGTATAATATTTATTACGTTATAATCGTACTATTCATAGTAACTGCCTTTATATCTGCAACAGAAAATAATATTTTTATCATGTTTCCGTCCCCTGCCTTAAGTACGATTCAGATAGACTAGCCAATATCATCTGCCAATATTATCACTGTTATTGAAGTAATTGCTTTATTAGAAACCGAAAACCATTAACCTACAACACCAATTATTACCTGATCTACGAAAGACTTATTTTTTATGAGGCAGATAGTGTTGTGAAACTGTCTTATTTTCACTTGGTTGATGTGAGGTTCTGTTTTTAAGGGTTTTGTAGATCTTTTTGATTTTGTTGATGTTCAGAAAGCATTATCATAAAAGTGTATTTGTTGATGAAATCCGATCTCTGCCAATGTTTATTGACAGGCTCTGAGCATTGAGCAATAAAGGTGGTCAGTGGGCACAGCAGACAGGCACTTAAATTTCGAAATAGGGGAGGTGATTTACGTCTCAATACTTAAACCTATCTGGATTTACGGGGCAGAACATGATGGTTTAGCAAAGCACGCCACATATGCACTAAAAACTGTTGTGTTTCTAAGAAACATTGTAAACCTCCATGCGTTATGTCTCTAACTCAAGACCCTTTGCATTGGATGTTAAATAAATCAGTTCTGAAAGAGCCAAAGTCTACGAAAGTAATTTTAGAGGTATCTGAGGCTCGACATTGGGATATTTTGGAAGGCAGTGTGTACAACAATGTGCGTAAACTGTCTGTTTTATTTCGCGATTTATGTCAATTACTTAAAACAGTATTTATTCTCTTGTTCTTCTTCATAGTTATTTCTGTTTATTTCTATAGTTGTCTGCAGATTGTAAATTTATCAGATGCATTCCGATCAATCCACAGTAAATAATTTCAAAAATATATGCAAAATAAAATCTTGTGAACATGGGTCTGGGAGTCAAGTGCCTTACTCACTGTGCTACCACATTCCTGTATTAAAGCATATTGTTTTTCAATTCTCTTCGAAATGACTACAAATATTAACTGTACCATATTTCATATCAGAATTATTTCTACCCTTGATCTGACCCTGAAAAATGTATGAGCTGTATATGTAAGTAAATCTTAAAAACACTCACACACTTCCTGATGCTACAGTCCTACAAGGAAGTCTTCGCCTTCTTAAAAAGACGTAACTGCGAAACAGAGATCGGTTTTTGGCTTATTAGGTTATCGTCATTTGATGAATTTTACTGTGTGTACACTTAATGTGTTTTTTCTCGAATCTATTTCTGTTGTTGACGACTCTAAATCAAGCGCTACAGACTTCTATAGCAAAAAGCAATGAAATTAATATACTACAAGATAATTGCAGGGCTATGAAAATTCGTTTCGTGACGTTATTATTATTTTGTGCTTTTGTTATTATTAACCGGTTTTATGTTAAACCCTTTTTAAACATTTTCGCTGTCAGAACTATCGGAAGGTTTGTGTGGTTGTTTATGAAAGGGTCTGGCGAGGGGGTCAACACAGTGTTTGCGCTGCACACAACTTACACCCAACTACGTGATTCTAGTATAAAAATAAGAAAAATTCTCGACTGCTGACGATGTTGCCGGGCGAGAGCCTGCCTCGTGTTTACCTTCTGCAGATGTTCTTCAGGATATTGCAGCTAGTGCAGCATTCGTTTCAGTATGGGTTGCTTTATTAATATTTCCTCCCTCCTACCTATTAATATTTTGTTGTATTATTACAAGTACCTTAGTAAGCACTAGTTAGTAAGTACTTAGTAAGAACTAGTTAGTAAGTACTTTTTTTTTTTTTTAAATTCACAAATTACTTAGCCTAGACCTTTGTTATCCGTCGAAATTTTCGAAAAATATTTATCGGTATCCTCACTCAATTCACACATTATAGGGCCCTCTTGGTCCCTTAAAAAGAGAATCGTTTATAAAGAAATGTATGACTCCTCTCTGTTTCTAAGGACATCCCATTCCCTTAAACTACGTTACCATTTTCGATGGAACTCAAGAATGAAGTGAAGAACGCAACAGTTTTGGAAAATAATCTTTCTTAGGTAGTTATAGGCAAGGACAGTTGAAGTCCAATCAGCTGTATAATTTATTAAAAATCTTAATGACTGTTAGATTTTTTTATTTTGGTGGTATGTTGATGCTCTTTTTTTTCTTTGTACTCAAATCATCTGTATACTCCTGAGCCACCCTATTGCTGTTCTCCGGTATTTTCCGATTTCCCACAGAACTGCAATATATGATAAATCCTTTCTAATCCACTCATCAATCCTGTGGAATTATCTCCTTTGTCGTATTACTTTTTAAAAGACATTCTTTTTCACCACCTCTTCTTAGTTCAAACAAATGCAGATGAAATCAAAAGTATTTTTAATTAAAGAAAAAATATTATTCTTTTCATCGTTATTATTCTAGAGAACTTGTGTCATAATACTTTGTAATAAAAAAAGTGCCTCTTGTTATTTGTTTTATTATTTTTTATTACGTTTGTAAGAAACAATGTATTATGTTTCTTTCTGAAAACAATGTTTTCATTCTGCCATTCACAGATGAACACTTGTATTTTTTGGTTGACTCATCCGAGATATATTTTCCAAAAACTAACTTTTTTTTTTATTTATTTTTTTCCCTGAAGTCTCAGTTTAAATCTTTTCAAAACTCAGGGCCATCTTCAAACTGGAAAAAAACTTTAAATCGAATTGAAATATGCCATCATCTGATGTGATTTCTGCAGTGACGTCGTCAAGAGGGGATAGGTGGAGATGTCATCCTTTCCCCCACCCAATAATTGGAAAATCCTAAAATTTGGAAAATTTGAGATTTGAGAACCTACTTCAAACTGTTATACTTGTGGTAAAACAATTTACATTAACAATTGTTAAAATCAAATTATTATAAAAATTATTATTATAAAAAAATTATTATTATTATCATTATAAAAATTATTATTATTATAATTATTATAAAAAAATTAAAATCAATACCAATACCTTCTAAGTTAAGATATTAGGATATTATCGATAAAATGTTGTGTTTGAAGAGATAATAAAATTATTGTTGTCAAATGTCAACATTCGCAAGTGAAATGTTCCAATCTGTTTTTGAATAGCCATTAGAGCAAACCTAACAATTTTCAGGGTTCTGTTTCAAAATATATTCCTTCTTCCTAAAACATTTGAACTAAATGAAATAAAATAAATAAATAAATCTGGTGCGGTGCGCGCATCACACAACTTTCCCTTACCGTCCTATAATAATTATCTTTTTAATATAATTTTAAAAAGTTCACATAAACAATGCTTGAAATAAACTCAGCAGCATTCACTTCTTTACATCTTCTCCTACTTCAGTACAATAAAACAGTTTTTTAAACAATTTTAGTACAACAATTCTGTACACTACCTATATAATTTAACTTCCTCAAGTTGCAAATATATTTTAGAAGTCTCGGTTTATTTTTCATGGAAATATTTTCTTTCCATTAAATAATATGAAAGTATTAAGTTAATTTCCGTTTTTGTATTCTTAAATTACTTTATTACAGAGTATATTGTTTATAACAGATTGGTGGGAGAAGGTTCAGTCGCATCCGTCTCCTTTCAGATGCGTTCGGTTATCCATCTAGGGTCTTGTGCTCCTCATAAAATATGCTTTATCTTTGCTAATACTGGTCCGATTTTGATGATTCTTTTATTGTTTTTTAGATACTTTAATTACCTTTCATACAATTTACAAGATTTACCATAAAATACATAGTTTTTAAGCTATGCGCAAATAAAATATTCTTTTCATCATACATTTTTTCCCTGCAATTCCTCGGTGATTTACTACATAAATTAAAAGTTAAAGATCTTTATGTAGAATAATTTAGGCAAGTTTCATCAAAATCGTTAGAGCAGTTTTCGAGAAAATTGTAAAAAAGTGTAAAATCGATTATATAAAGTGCACTTCCGGTTAGTCGACTTTGACGAAAATGTTGCTGTAACATCACATGCATGTGCCAATCTTAAATACGTAATTTCAGTATCGTACACCTTTTCGTTTTTGAGCTAGACTGTTTGAGCTGTGACTCAGGGGACCTTAAAACGTGTATTTCCGTCGAAAACTCGAATTCGAAAATTTTCACGATCGCAATACTTCCCCTTACTATATACTTCGTAAGAGAAAGTAAAAAGTGTGAGGACATTTCTAATAAAAATGACGAACACAGGTCACTTCGCAGGACCTTATTCATAATGAAAAACTTTTGATGCATTTCCTATCCTATGACGATCTATATTTATTGCGAATAAAAATATTTTATTTTAATTCTATCCCCGCCATTTCCATACCTTACTCGGTACAATTAACATAAATTATCCACTTGAAGAAGAGAATAAAAAAAGGACTTGTGAGGTGCTGACTCTAGTTTGATCGTAGCATAAGTGCTCTGACCGTTTATTTACAATCCATATAATTTCATGACCCCGGTTAGATTTGTCTCGTTAAATCTTCTCAGAATAGAATGCCCATCTTTACGAGCCTATCAAACGAACTAGGTGTCTTTTGTTGTTGAACTATTTTTTAGATGTGTATAATATCTTCAGATTTTCGACTTTCAATAGATTTAAAATTAAAATAAACATTGATGTATGAATATGGATGACTTGTGTTAATCACGATTTATTACTATCTTCATTTCGTATTTAATACTCACTTAAGAGAGGTCAGCCTAGAACTTTCCCACGTTCCAACACTTCTTTATTGCCCGTTCCGCTTCTTTCTGGAATTCTCTCCCTCCTAAAATCCGGCATGCTACTTCCTTACCCACATTTAAAAATCTCCTTTTCCAATTCCTGCTCACAACCCAGCCAGACGCTGGCTATGCATAGCATTATGCTGTAATCCATCAGTTTCAGTTCGTACTTTTTATTCTATTATGAATATGCATTTCATTTAGTTCGTTTTTTGTTTCGTGAATCTCATAGACTCTTTTCTTTTTCTTTTTGAATTGTTTTTTCTATTAAGACATTTGCAATTCGATTTTCAAGAAATTCGAATATATTCTTTCTGCTGTTCATTTTTTATCTATTGATTTATTTTTTTCTCTTTCAGTTCATTTTTTTTTTTTGCGCCATATAACAAATTTTTTTTTTCGAATTCAGATAAAAATAATTATTTTAATGATTAAGTTTTTGTTAAATGGGGATATAATTTTCATTTCATCATGAATATAATTTTCATTTCTCACTCTCTTTGTTATTTTCCATTGTACTTTTTTATATTGTTTCACAAGAATCCTTTTTTTCTTTAATTGTTTTTATATTGGTTTTGATTCTTATTTGTTTATTTAATATGTAAGCCAAAATAGATATAGTAAAAGCTGAGATTAGATGAGCAAAAGCTGAAAAAGAGACATAAAGTAATTGTTAAGATATAAATGGAAAGTTCTAAAAGTCTTGAATTAACTATGTATCTCATTTTTGTTAATTCCTCGTCATAATGGAAAAAATGGTATGTTTTACTTCTTAAATTGTTTTATATTAGTTTCCCTTTAGCTGTTAGCTCGATCTATGTGCAGGCTTAAATTCTAGTACAGGATACGCCCTGAGCATGTATGTATGTTGCAGTTTCAGTAGAATACTACCAAGTCGTTACTCCAGTTAATTCCTATCAACACCTCAGCTATGAAGGATTCGCCGCTCCAGCCAAGTCCATCTTTGACTGAGACAAAGGATGTGCTCTTTCTTCAGTAGTCAAGTACCGGGGAGGCCCGTTATGATTCTCACAGACCACAAGACCTTCCCACGGGAAATCTGGGCGCCCACTTCTTTTCGGAGTAGTCCGTAGTCCATTATATCAATTTAGCGACACTTCTGCCTCTCTTACTGTCTTAATTTTATATTCTCTTCAGGAAATAGTCGCTGTGATTCCTGGTCATTACTGTGTGATGGAGGCCTTCTGTAAGGAAACGAATAGATTTTTCTATCATCATCATTCTTTTCTACATTTATCCGCCATAGCATAATACCCTGGTATTAGTATATTATTACCTTAAGATAAAGCTCAATAAACATTGTGTTATTTTTATGAATCTATGAGTGTCTTTTAGCTTTTGCAGCTTTAAGATTCTTATCCTGAAATAACTTTTTGAATGTAATACAGTTTTCGTTTAAGTCTCTTAGTTTCTGCCATTAATTCATGTATAAAAAAGAAATGATCGGAAAAAAATGTATTGAGTCAATAATCACATAATAAAATTTAAATTATAATATTTGCAATAATTTAATTCTGTTATTACTGAATGTGCTATCAATTAATAATTTCTTATTGGTTTTTGTTTTACTACTAATTTTATATATTTATTGTTGGCTTAGGAAGCCAATCTCAATTTTTATGTACTTTGTATTATACTTTTCATTGGTAGGTGAATTGGACGAACTTTTTTAACATCTACCCACACATTTTATAGGGGTACTTATAGGGCACTACAGGCTTAAAAGACACTTAATGATGTATGGAATAGCAGGGGATGAGACCTGCCACTCCTGTGGGCAGGCACCTGAAACTGCTCTACACTACATAGCCGAATGTAATAGATATGCGTCGCTGAGATTGTTGTCAGATTGTTAGGATCTGATAGAATCAGAATACAAGAGGCTCCCTCCATTGAATGGACATCCCTTCAGGATTTCATCAGAAAAACCAGAAGGTTCGACGTGGAGGGTTAATAAGCTATTTCTATTGGTAACCCCCGGGGTTGGCAAAAAGGATCATCAGGCCCACTTGCCGGACTTTGTCCCCCCACCCTTGCCAGTACCAGTACCAGTATCCACACATTATCGCGGCGTAATTCATATAAATTCATACAGTCTCAGATATTTTGGAAATAAATGAGATTTGTTTTTTTTTAAATCCGATTTCTTTTTATTAAAATTAGAAAAAAATAAACACCGAATATTTTACTGAAAATACATATAGTTTAAATTTCTAACTTTCTCCTCATCGATTGGACACAGAAATATTGGCTTTTTGATTTCTTGTATTGCTACACAGTTAAGGAATTTATACCGCTAGAACTATAAATACCTATATTAATGAAAATCGATCTTTAGAAAATTATAATTTGTTCATAAATGATGAATTTAATTTTATTACTGAATAAGTTTATTATAACATCGAAGGTTGAATGTATGTTTTTAGTGACACTCATTAGTGATGTTCATTTCTGGTCTGTAACTAGATTTTGAATCATGTTCTGATTTGTTTGGAAACTTGAAATCGTTGTATCTGAATTGATTATTCACTTGAATGAAACACATTTTAATATAACTTCTCCTTTATATAACTTAATTTAATATAACTTCATAATGAAAATAATTTTCTTTTGTACAATAGTGTTTACAAGTAACTTATAAATTTTGATCGAAAAATTACTCGAAAGTTTCTAGTATATAGAATCCGCCGAAAACACTCAAAATTCCCGGAATAGAGCCTATTGATTTATTTATAAATAATTTGCACTCTTTTTTACTTTTATTTCTACTTTCTTTAGCTACATAGTTATATGTCTTTTACGCATTTGCTATTTGTCATGATCTCAGGATTTTCCAACTTTTAAATAATCATTCGTTATTTTTCTTTTCCGTATTTTACCCGGCGCAGCTTCCGACACAGGTTCTACATTTAACACACTTTCGTGCTTTTTCTCGACTCCCTAGTATCGTTTACTAGATCTTTCATTTTTTGAGCTGACACCGACATCCTTCACTTCCGAGTTGACAGTTGTTCCAGCAACTTAGCCTCTTCTATGGAGGTACTCTCAACTTTTTTTTTAACAAGTGCGAAAAAAGATAAAATCACCAGAGAATGAAGGAAACGTTGCTGAGCGTAACGCTGAAGCTTGCACTCAAGTATAACATTGTGAAGTCATCCGAATCAATAAGTTACTGTATTTGGATAAATAAGTATTTATATAATTCTTGTTATCGTACAAGTATGGTATATGGAACGGTAACATTCATTCTGATCTTCTGAGTTCTTGGGTTTGCCAAGGATGTTATTTGATTATTGATCCGCTTATAGTCTAATTGGTTTTTGTAGATTATCAGTTTCTCGTCAATATAGATTAATTACTTTTTTTTACTTTTTACTTCTTTTTTTAAAATTAATTTATTATGGCTGTAAAACTTTGGTAAAATAAAGGGCACAGTTTTAACTCTTTGACGTTAATTACTTAAATACATAGCCAGGATTCAGGTATAGAACCGAATTACGTCCATACATGTCTAACATATTTATGAATGCATATTAATTGAGATGCACATTACTTTTAAGTCTCAAAAGTTTCTTTGCAATTCCATAAAAAATAGTGTTCGTTCATACAGGACCGGAACTATGATTTTTACTACGGGTGGAGAGAGGAGAGGGGAGGGACAAGCTTAATTTTGCAACCCCTATTTTCACTCTCTTCCTCCTCCAATAAAAGTCAACAATTTATAACAGTATTTTAGGTATTACATTTAGAAATAAATATCATCATCTCATAACTCATTTTATTGGCTGAATTAATATCAAAACAATCAAAATCGGAAACAAATATTTTTTACTTGACCTAAAAATGAAACGTCGCTCGAAATAAAATTTTGCCGCCCTCTAAATTATGCCGCCCTGGGCGTGTACTCCCTTTGCCTCCCTCCTTATTCCGGCTCTGCGTCCATATCCTTTTTTTGCCGATTGGAGAAAACTTAGTTGCGAATTACAAAGACTGCTATTTTGAAAATTTGTCAAAATACAATATAAATTCATTATGGAATTATGAAATATTTATGTAATTTCAAAGATTTATTAAATCAATCATTGAAAAATACTGGTTCCTATATGATTTTTAAAAATATTTTTTTTTTAGTATGAAATATTTTTCGCTAGTCCTTCGACCTATGGTATTCTTCCACTGATGTTGATTAATGGTCACGTTGTTCGCCGATGCAGCTCCTGAAGATTCTCTCTTGACCCGCAGAGTTAAACTTTGACGGACTCTATTACCGAAGGACTTGATGCGCTGCTATTAACTGGAAGACGTCTGGTAGCTGCCGTCTTTACGAGCGGATCCTTTTAGTGTCCTGCGAACGCAGCTTCTTAAAAGGGCCATCAGTCAGTCTTTAGGATTGATGTTTAAAATGTTACGTCCTGCAGCTGTGTAAAATTTTCTAGGAATTTTAATTCCAAGCGGTATCGGCCCTTCTGTTATAGTTTGGTGTATAATAAGGGATACAAATTTGCTATAGTATGAATTTATATAATTACGCTGTGGAATTTAAGGCGTTGTTTGTTTTGATGGGTCGTTGGTCCAAAATTAGTCAGCCTATTTTCGTTATTCAGTGCCTATCCCGATCATGAGTATTGTTTATTTCTCAAATAAAAGTGGAAGTAAATAATGTAGGAAAGAACTTCCCTGCAAACTGAACAAAAACTGTGGTATCCGCTGATATGACCTACAGAAAGAGTGATGTCTATAATTTGCTTTGACAAGGAGAGAGAGAATCACAAATTTCGCGGGAGAAATATTCAGGTCTTAGATATATAGGAGAGATATTCAGGTCACCTCTTCTATTGAATATTGGCAAATCCGAGCTTAGTTGAAATGTAGTGTAATGTAACGAAACACGATTTTATTCATTGAAAATGTACCTACGAGTATGTAACAGTTTACTATATCATGTTCCTTCCTGAAGATTGTAAATCGCTTTTCTGTACTTAGACTATACTGTGGTTTAATCCGAGACTTTTGAATAGATTACGGATTTTTAATTTAGAACTAAGACTTATTTCTGAACGTGTAACGGGCCACGAATAACATCAAAACGTTAAAAATAAATAATTCATCTACCTATATATCATAAATTTCTTTCCATTTTTTTTTCTTCTTCAAACGTGAGAAGTAATTTGTCTTTAAAGCTTCTCCACATTTCTAAAGACTTTTAAATTCCAGTTAGCTTTTTTTGAATGAAGCATTAAGAAGATCTGAAAACTTTTTGAATTGTAATATAGGCAAATATCTTGCGCAACTGTTGGGACAGTGAAAAATAATTATTTTATATCTTTTTACTTTTTGACTATAATAAAAAACTCATCGCGAAAGGCTGCCTTCCTTTTCGACAAGGATGAGTAAGCCTCCTAGAAAGGATTTTTCCTTGTAACAGTTTCGAACCCTGCCATTTATAACATTGTCAGTTAAAATAAACGCCCCCTGATCAAGTTGATGGCTCAATTTGAACCCAAGGATCCCGATTCGTCGGAATTTCCGGGACGTCCTGTACCCCAAATCGTTTCTACAAACTCATGGCCGTGTAGGCTATTAAATTCTCCATCAGAAAGACACGACGCCGTGTGTTCGATTGGGTAAACATTAACGCAGTGTCGTTTCTCCGTCGTGATTAATGCTGGGATTAATCGAGAACAAAACATCGCAGACGACGAGATGATTAATTAGCCCCTGTAATAATTATTTCTCATTTGAGATATTCCGGTACGCGAGGAGAGAGGATGGCGGTGGAACTCCTGGAGGCTACCGTAATCAGTGAGGATGGGCCGGCAATTATGTAGACTGATGACCCGACTGGCATGGACTGATGGACTGGCGGTCCGGTCGACGTCTCAATCTGTGTGCACAGCCTCGGGGTCTCGTCCGGGCTACCTCTCGATGGAAGTGGAGGTGCCGGTAAGAGTTAGGTAGTCATCTTAATCATACTCAATATGGAGACTAATGAAACTTTATCATGAAGCAACTTTAAAAAGTAAACGTTTTCAACACGTTTCAGGTCTGAACAAGCTACTATCACGTCGAAAAGTTTGGTACCTTTGATTTTATAGGTTGCTGCTGTTTTAATGTATATCTTATTGTTTTATTCTTTACAAAAGCAATACTTTGCATGTCCTTATGCAACACGTTTTTGCAAAAAGTTTGGTACCTTTGATTTTATAGGTTGCTGCTGTTTTAATGTATATCTTATTGTTTTATTCTTTACAAAAGCAATACTTTGCATGTCCTTATGCAACACTTCCTACAACTGAAATATAGAATGTTCCATATCAGGTTTCATTGCTTTACAAAAAAATTATTGTATTTCTCTCCATACCAAAATACCTCTCTGTCTTAAAAGGAAAAGGAGTTGAGCGCGATCTACTTGCAGATTGGGTTTTTTAATTCATGAAGTTGTGAATAAAAGTATAGAAATTTGATCTATATTAGTCTCCTGTATAGATAAAAATCGGTTCTTTCTAACAAACCTCTTTAGGCTGTTTTAAAACAAATTCACGGATCAGATTCATTGGATTCGCTCTTTGACGAATGATTTTTTTTTTCTCGGAAGATCGCAGGTTTGTAATTTTGTTTATATATCTAATAAAATAAAAAATCGATATTAATTAGTTTTTAAAATCGCAAATTAAGAAAAAAGAAGTTTAATGGGCTTAAAATGCTGGGATCCATATTTCAGCTAAAATTCATTCCACTATCCAGTCAGAAGTTTTACTTATGCACAAGCATCTCAATACATTGGAATCAACCATAATATATGAAGACCTTAACATTTCAGTAAAACATCCGTTCAATAACAAAACTTTCTGGCTATTCCACATCACAGTAACAGAACAAATCACTTCATAAATACAAGTCATGTTAATAACAGAAATTCCTCAAAACCATTAGCATAGATTCTTAACATAATTATTCATCATTCAATATATCAAGCATGGAGGAATTTCCAGCGGGAATATTCCTCTGTCAAGATATATCTGCTAGTTGTAAGTATTGTAGAGGCTGTAAATGGCGAACTTGTGGCCTTAGTGACTTTTTTGCGGCTAAAACTTCATAAAAGCTCACTCACTGATCTATGCTGTCATCACTATATCACTAAAACGACAATGTACTCCTTTTGCTGTTGACGTGCAATAAAAATCGTAATTTAAGTGGTTGAAAAAAAATTATTTCTAAAACCTAAAACAAAATGAGTTTTTCGGATAACTTGAAAACTATGCATGTCCTTGTAAATTATAGGTTTGAGAGATAATTAAATTCTCTACAACACAAAAACAAAATCATCTAAACTGGACCATTATTATCAAAGATCCTGCAATAGATATATAAAAGCATATTGGACTTTGTTTCCATGCTTCTGCGCTCGCAGGTTCACGTGGAAACTCATTCAATTTTTATTTATTTTTTAAGTAATTCGAAAACTATACATTTCACTCATTTGAAAGGTAATTAAATTTTCTGCAATATAAAAGAAAGATAGGCAATACTCACTCATTCATTGACTTAGTAATCACTTTATCTCAAAACCGACAATGCCTATGAAACTGTATGTTTTAATGATGATAACAGATATGCTATAAAAATGGATTTAAAAAAAAAACGTATTCTAAGTGGACCAAAAAAAAAAAATTCTGGAGTATAAAAAAAATTTGTTTCAAACTCGGGGTTTTGACTTTGGATTTTGTCGGAAGGCTTCACCCACGAGTGAGGAAAATCGCTTTTATGTTGCAAACATCTTATGACAGTATAGAAAGGTTATGCTTAGAAGTTAAAACATTAGTATCACATCTTCCTGTATAGTTTTATCGACCAGTTTTTGATTGCTATGTACGCCAATATAGAGATGAGAAGGCTAACCTTTATAAGAATCAACTAGAGTAAGTTGCGAGCGAAAATCTATGTTCAAGAGGCCTTGTGCAAGAGGGATGCTAACGTTTCGGATATTGGAAAGATGATCGTGTTGTCATCATGTTTTATTGCTCAGCCCCGCTGTATAAATGAGAGAACTCGGTTTGCCATGACATATGTTCGTCCTTATTTTTTTATTACGTTTACATGCAAACCGAAATGGTCGGAAATTGGAGATGTCTTGAAATGGGGACAAAAGCTTCTTGAATGATACGATATAATCCCGCTCGACCGTTTCATTTGAAAGTTAGAAAAATGATGCATGCTTTGACTAAACGTGTTGCCTGTATACTGTGAAGTGGCAGAAGCGGGGCTTGCCTCACGCCCACAAATTTATTATATGCATTTTAGTTTCCCTACGTTTACAAATTAAAACGAAAGGCAGAAATAAAATATTCGCGAGGGTCAATTGAACAAACAGTGAAATATAAAATAAAATATAGCGGCCTCCTAATGGTAACAAAGTTCCCCATCTATGTTATAGAGTTTTGGATTAGTTAATAAAGAAAATGTAAATCTTTCTATATATTACTTTTCTATTAGGTATAATGATGCTATCCGTGGTGGTTTAGTTCGCTGGCTACCTCTCTCTGGATAGGTGTGGGCTCTCCATACGGAAGCCACACCACCGGAATGTTATTGTAGCAATACAGTGCTGGCTGTATAGGACAATAATTGCTGGACAAGCCTAATGCGGTGTGTTATAGCCCTAAGTAGCGGGGCCTTATAGAGGTGGAGGCTAGAGGTACTATCAAGGACTCGTACCCATCAGTGCCGTAGGCCATCACCACTCTCTGCAATTAGCACCTTTCCCACACCTTATTGCTTCTCTGTCGGCATTAGTATCCTCATAGTCTAGTGTACTCTATGGGTACTGGCGTACACTGTGCTTAACAGTAGGCACTGCTGTTGCGTATGTTAGACGGATCTTTCTTGTATGTCTTCGTTGGTATGTTTAGCAGAAAGCATGTTAGACAATTCATTACTAATAAATGTTAAAAGAGAATATCATATTATCTTCACATAATTTATAATTTACTTACTTACTGCAACCGACTATTGAGATACCTGCATTTATCAACAGTGATACAGATCTCACCATATCCTAACAACATACAAACTTGGAGTAAACAGTGAAAACTGAAATTCGACGTCATATTACTCGGAATATTTATTACAGAAGAACTTCATGGTGCCTTGAGATGGGTTTAGATTTCATCATATCATTATATTAAGATCAATTTACTAATCCTTACTATAAAAAAAATTATGTTGATCCACTTCGTAAAGATACGACCTCCAACTGCTGCCACCTCCTCCGACTCCTCCACTTCTGTAGGTCTCCCACCCTAGAAAAATCCTTCAGAGGAGCCTACTGTGTGCCGCTGACATCATTAGTCCCTGGTCGGACCGCTCCTGATTACAAAGCTCGGCGATAACTAGACAATGTAGCCTAACAACTGAGTCAAGGCGAGTCATCTGCTATAATATGAGATAGCGCTCTGTTCAAGGACATTTATTAAGGGTTAAATCACTACTTAGATCAATCGTTACCACATAATATACTTATATATATATATATATATATATATATATATATATATATATATATATATATATATATATGTTTGTGTATATATAGGTATATATACCCTGAAAAGCTTGCGTGGGTTATACAGTCGTGGGTATCGTTGTCATATAAGCAAGTTCACAACACACTTTATTAGATTATTGTTTCTTTAATAAGCGTTATATAAGAAACGCAACAAAAAAATAGAGGCGAAGGAGAAATTTACAAAAAAAAGGTTTATTAATTCTTTTTTTTTTTGTTTTTTTGTGGGGCTAAGGAAAAATGTGTATAAGTTCGTTCCTTAGGGTATTTTGTGTTAAACTTAAGAAAATACGGAGTATTATTCTCTTAATTGAAATTATGTTTGTGCGGATATTTTTGCTGCTATCTGTTCCCCCTGATTTTTATTGAAACGAAGTGGAATAAATAAATAAAAATCATGTTTTGCATTTTTAATTAAATTTTAGGAAAACCTTTTTGTTACCTTTTTTTCCTATTTCTCCTTTTAGTCATAAATATATTAATCTACTCATTCGACTTTTTTTTTTTTTTTTGCATATCGGACGGGTTATCCTACAGGCTATCAACCTATTCTAACCAGAGTGGAAAGGTCGAGATTCATTACGTATGGAACCCTGCATTTTCGTTACAAAAAATGGGTCATATAAATTGCCAACCTCAAGGTGTTTCTCAACTTTACCCAATGAAGAACAATCTGACCCTCAGTGATGAAGGTGTGTGAAACGATCCTAACCTCCCTTGGTTCTACCTAATCCTGTTCCAAATTTAGACCACTCATAACTCATCCCCATCCTCATCTTTCTGCGTTAACTCTAGTATCTTAAGGGTGATGATGCATCAATTATATTGTGTTCTAATCTATTTCCAAGAAATTGAAATAAATCTCAGGAATGGTAGATTGATTGATCTTGACTCAGCGAAGGAGGCTATGGCTATTAGTAAAGTTATGTAGGTATGTCCTGTTCCGCCTCTTGCGCAATCTTGCGCTAAGTATTGATAGGCGACTAAATATCATCTGAAATTTTTCGCCAATGATGTTCCCGATTCTAAAACAGGACTAGAATAGATATTGAGCGAGTTTCGGACGAAGGACATTTCGTCCTCACCCGTCACCTTACAAGGATCGTGTGTCTTTGATTGGTTGTTAAGTTCATTGGTTGTGGCAGCTGGGAGCTAACGATTGCAATGGGTTCATCAATTGATAATTTCATGAGGAAAATTGTTGGATTTCAATTTTGCTCCAGATATTGTCGAGATTTTAGATAGGCATATGTTTCCTGGACGGAATAGTAGGAGGATGATTTTCATGAATTAGTTGGGAATTAGTTAGGATATAATTGCTTAGTTCTCAGCGTTTAGGGAACTCATTTAACTGGTTAATTAAGAATTTTTAAATTAGAATTTTAAAAGTATACATTTTCTTCTTGAAAAATAGTAATCAGAAAATATAAAAAACCAGATGCTTAGTGGATTGGTGTTTAATGTTTTCTTTGTAACTGATCGCCGGATGTTTTATGCCTGGATGTTCATTCCGTTTGTGGCATATTTAAGATGATTAAGATATTTGTATTTTAGATGGTCAAGTATTTTATTGATTTTAATTTTCAAATTTGAACTCAATAAAAATTCGAAATAACTTGAAATTTTATCTAATTTTCATTTATTTTTTTTAATTTACCAATGTACTTATAAAAATATAAGAGAAGATGCAACAGTAATCGAAATTTTGCTCTATTTTTCAGAACCTTCTTTCTAGATATTATGATTTTCTAATGGCTAAGAGCCGACCTGCAAAATGTTTACTTATTAAAATCGGCCTTTCATGAATGATGAAAATTGAAATTTATTCCAGAATTTAAAAACCTTTGCTGTTTTAACTAAATTATTTTTTGTGATTGAAGCTAACTTTTGTATTTTCCTGATGTTTGTAAGCTTACTACAGGGCAAAAATAACCTAAGTGGTTAAAGAGCCCAAACATTCGCTTATAAATAAATAAATAAAATCAAGTTAATAAATCTATATTATCAATGATATTTACTGAAGTAGGTGTTTAGGATTCGGAAAGTTTTTGAAAAAGCAATATACGAAAGTTGAAAAATTAACATAAACTTTTTTTTTTTCTAGTCATAACCTGCAATTGTTTGGAAAACAATTTTTGACACAGAGAGTGTCCGACGGTTCAGATTAGTGAAATTTTGTTCTTTGTTATTGATGATTGCATTATCAATGCTAGATTAATTCTTGGAGTTCAGAGTGCCCAATCACTTAAAGAGATGCATTGCATTTAGCGTTATATTACAACCAAATACATTCTTTTTAAAAACTTTCTCCAGCCATAGACACAATATGGAAGAGACTTGAACTCTGCGATTTGGTGGGACTAGAACGCAGGTCGATGATCGGTTTGGGATAGCCGTCGGGGAAGGAATTAAAAGAGCTAGAGGATGATGCCCGAGGTGGCTTTGTGACTATATAAAGCGTTCGGGCATTAGTGTGGAAGATGCGCTAATGTCCTGGGCATTAGGGTATCTTCAGCACCACCGCCGATAGCTAACCGGAACAAAAGGGTACCGTTCCCCACCTCAGTGCCTGTCTGTACCCGAATCTACTGCTTGTGTACTGTATATTGATTATTAACTAAATTGATTGTCAAATTCAACCTTGAATGTATTGTCGTCATCAAATAATTAAGTAGTATTAATCTAAATAATAGCTATGGAGTTACGTAGTTGACAAATTGTTTCCTTGTCCTCTGGTACATACGTTTAATTTGATGTAAAATAGAACATCAGAGGAATTATTTCACCGAAAATATCATAGATTATTGTGCTTTGAAATTTTAATCCCCATTCCACTAGACCAGGGGTATCCGATCCTAACTTGTTAGCTTAAGGGCAACATCGACTCCTCCACTACGTACCAAGGACAAAGACATTGGTCATACCATACCAAAATATTGTATGTAGTTTTGAATTACGCGTAAATTATCGTATTGTAATGAGACGGATAATGAGACAGCTCTTGCGAATGGCGCGAGGATGGACTCCAGAGATATTCGCATTTTCGGTTGGCACTTACGTCAGAATGTCAAAAATAATTGTTAGACACCTCACGATAGTTCTGTCTTTATTTATATTTATCACCTTCATATTCCGTTTGAATGATTTTTATATGTACATTATTATAACATAACATTTTCAGGTTGAATATGAATTATTAATTACTTAAAATTATATCTAAAGTTTTTCGTGCTTATTTTTAAAAGTCTTTATATATATATATATATATATATATATATATATATATATATATATATATATATATATATATATATATACACATATATACATATATTTAAATTTTTTTCTCATATAAATTAATGCCTATGTTGAAGTTCGTCACATCTCTCTCTAATAGTAGAAAATAAATTAATAACTTGAAAAAGAACTGAGAAAAGAGAAAAATGCTTCATTCATAAGCTATACTGCCTAAATATATTTTATTCCTGCATACACCAACAAATTTATCAAATCATTATAGACATAATACTGGATTTTTTCCTTGTTAATTTAATAGGAGTATGTATAATTATTCTCATCATTTAATCATATTACCGTTTTATTAATTTTTTGTTTGCCTAACAAATTTTTAATTATTTTTTCCTTTTACCCTTCATAATGATTTAATATAACGTTAATGCAATAAAAAATTAAAACTTTACAAGTACGTCCATATCATGAATAGGCAATACAAAATTATGATTTAACAATTAGTTAATTATAATTAAACCGTTAGTAAAAAAAAAAAATCTAAAACCATGCTGTTGCACAATTCAATAGATTTAATTAGAATGACTAAAGTCACTGTTATTTTTAGTTAGTTGTAAGAGCTTCTATCAAGTAACCTTGCCTGCATTTTCTCTTTTTTTTTCACTTTTCTAAGTTTTTCTGCCAAGCATAAAATAAAGTGGTTTTGCGAAAAATATATGTTTTGAACATCTATTTTACTATTTAAAATCCAATTTATTACCAATATCCCTCAAATTGATATAAAACACATAAGAAAATGAAAAACTCTAGAGTACAGAGCTCTTGCATCTTCTAGCTTTAAAAAATAAGTTTAGTATAACTTTGTTTGGAACTGCATTTTAATTGCTAATTTAAATTAAAAGTTGTCTTCATCTCTATTTTGAGTTGATATGATTGAATGGAGTCGGTTGGCAATAACAAAGGATAAACCCCCCTTTTTGTCTCCCTCACCAAATTATTATATTTTTTCGCATTTTGGTAACATAATCTCCAAAACTAATGTATGTGAGAAATACATAAATTTTAATCGAGAGCTCTCCCTCCTAATCGGCAGCGTTAGGCTGGAGCTAATGACGCCCAGCGGCCACAATCAGGACCGCAATATTTCACTTCTCAGTTCTCACCTCACAAATATCCCTCTCTTAACTGCCTCACAAATGTCTTATTTTACCGGAGCGGCCTTAAACTTTAAGGAGCCCTCGGAAGGACGAAGCCTTCGACGGCCCTGCAGAGATTGGTCAACAAGCTATTATTTATCACCTCTCATTACTCTTGTAACACCGTAGAACTAATTAGTGGGATCGTTTAAGTACTCGATCCCTGGTTTGGGACCTTCAATCCATAGCGGAATTCTGTATTTAGGCCAATATGGAGATTAGATGTTAAGTTACATATTAAATATTGAATGGATGTCTTCGGTACCTATACTAATTTTAGGGAATTGATAATTAGTTCAAACTTTCAAAGAACGAAACCTGCTATTTCTGTAGCCGTTATTTTTCTACGAGTAACAATTAAAAGCTGCTGGAAGGAAACGGTTAAAAAATAACTTATTGCTGATTAGTAACTTATTAATAACATTGAAACACGTTTCTACTTTTGTTTCCTCTCCCAAGTTTTTTTTTTAACTTTAGCACTACTATTTGCTTATCCTTAAATGGTTGGAAGGCATAATGTTTGTTTTTTAAAAGTTTGAGTATGGTACAATTGATTCATAACGCATTTCAAACACCTTTTCTGTCGTAACTAAAACCTATAATATAAAATAATGCCTGTAATTAAGTTATTATTGTAATAAAAAAACTTTAAAAAAACATTAGTCTTTCTAAATAGCTATTAATAGCTAGCCAGTCCCCCGATTATCATAAAATTTCATTAATGACAGCATAGAGACAGCATATCCCACCTCAACACCCTTAAACAACGACGATGTCAAGCCTTTGTTTTGGGTTCCTGTAAGAACATCCTTATTCTATATTTGTCTCTTTTTTTTTTTAGAGTTTGTTCTCATTAATTATATGATATAACTGTAACTATGTATGTTGCTGGTTGCAGGGCCGGATGGGGTACATGCGAGGAGGTAGCATGGAGCAGCGGTGGCAGGACCTGGCCAGCCTCCTCAGCCTCCCGGAGCCCCACTACTTGAGCGGCTATCCCCCTCAGGAACACCACAACAAGCCCACTGCCGGTTTACCCATGCCGCACCAGGAGCACCATGCTGTCACCCCGTACTCTCCTATGGGTAAGTGCCATTTCTTTAGTACATAGCTGCGTAACCACTTGCACTCTGCTGCGCGAATACTCCTAGCGCGCAGCACGTTCTTCAGATTTGTAATGCGTCGTCATGAAAAATAGAAATAGAAAAGTATGACAGTTTGAAATTCAAGCCACTATCCTCTAACCATGACAAGCGAATCCTCCCAGAAAGCGTCTACATCCAATTATAATTTGTTCCTGTCTATCAAAGAAATGATAAATAAAATCCATTCCTAACGTGTTCCCTAATTTTCAAGCCTTTTATTGGTCTGAGGGATTTAACATGGAGGTCGAGCGTGGATGCTGAATACATCATCTCCTTGCATAATCGTTGGTCAAGAAATAGTACTTCCTTATCGACTATTGAACCCATGACCTTTCATAGGTTGTTGTGATAGAGGTTTATTTAATGAAAAATATTTCAATATTGATAGAGTATTTAAACTTAAACTTTATAAATATAGTTCGATAATTTATGAAATCTATCTTAGATGTTCATTTTGCGCATAAAATTTAGTGACTTGATTTTTAACATTTTGTTTTTGATGGAGTATTTGAGAATCATCTTAAAATCATCTGAAATAAAATTGTGTTTAATTTAATAATCTTATTGGGTGGAGGAAAGAGAAAGCTAACGAATTTCATGCCGATAGTTTAACACTTCTTAACTACCTTCTCATCTCTAACCCTAAGTATAACACTTTGCTCTCCTCTCCACTATTAGCAAATATCTTTTAATTATTTTTGATTCGCTTCGTTTCTGTCTTCGCTTACCTTCATTCTTATATAATCAAGTCCTTTATGTTGTATATTCTTGGAACAGAAAATTGAGGTGAAAATTTGAAATTCTGGTATAAACAGAACCGCTGCAGCCACTATAATGGCTAAGTGTAAATTACTTTATTTACTAGCTGTTAGCTTAACTATGATCGAATATTTGGACTATTTCTGTAGTTTATTTTAGGAGGTCATAAATCGCAGGTTAAATAAATTTATTTTAATTTCATTTCATATCACAAGTGTACAACGTGCTTACCACGTGATAACCAGCCTGATATTTGTTTATTTTAATTATGTTGGTTAGGAAATAGTGAATAATTCTTTGAATGGACACTCATATAATGCTATTGCTTGCAGTATTAATGTAATAAATCATTATATCATTATCCCGTGTTTTAGTTATGTTAGTATATCTTTCTTAGGTTCATACATTTTCGTGTTTTACTTCTCAAGGATTAAAGGTATCGTTATAGACCAGGGTATTGAAGCGTTAACCAAGTTTAGCTCCCAAATTCAATTTAATATAGATGTATATTATTTTTTTATTAATTTTTTTCAATTGAATTTAATTTTTTAATATTTGTACAAATATTAGGTTATCATCTTGCCCAGCGAACATTCTTCATTAAATTTATCGTCTTCTCAAAAAGAATTAGTGATTCATTGCATTTTTTTTTTTTTTTATAGAATACATTTCTTCAAGAATGAATGAACATTTCATTTTATAATTTATTTAATTATTATTATTAATAAAGGCAAAGTACGACAAGATTATGTCTGCCTGCGCTCAACTTTGTCGGCTATCAATGTTATTTTATTAAAATATTATTTGATTTAATAATGTTTTCGGGAATAAAAGATTAATTTTTTTCTTAATTACCCAGATATGTACTATATAAATAAATTTTGTGTATTTATGATTGACCGTATGGTAAATCTAGAAAGAGATGGTCCGGGTGGCGACCAAAATTTAAAAAAAAATAGCTTTAACTATTTATTAAATACCGACATTTTGACCGCCACCCGGACCATCTCATTCTTGTTATATAAATAAATATTTGTGTTTTTATAATATGTATATACACTATAAATAAAACTATATAGCCATAAGATGGAAATCATTTAAAATTATTTTAAAAATAAATAAAAGACAAATAAGCATGCTTTACATTAATGTTCTGATAATTGTATGTACGTTTTCTTTTAGCATATTTGTTTAAAATTTCGTTAATTTTTGGAATAATTCGTTGCTATGACGGCAGGGTCCGGCAATGTTGGGTCTGCAGTGGCATCTTCGATGAACCTGATGACAAACGCAAGCGAGCCGATGGGTAGCGAAGCTGGAGTCACAGCCTTCAAGATGGAGAATACCCACGATATGATGTACTATCAGGTAATTATTATTTCGAATATTATATATGTTTTTGTATAGTGTTGTTCTCTCTCCTGATTGTATGCACTCCAGAAATCCGATTTCGTGGATATAGACTTCGTTAATTCTTTCCTCAAAAAATATGTTTCTTATGGTGAATACTGCAGTCTTTTCGTGATTCGTGTCCAATAGGGTTTAATATCTTTTCACCCTAATAATTTCCAAGGTTGATTTGTTTATAACAGTTTGCTGGCTGTTAATTAGTTGATATTTTCCATCTGTAGCTTGATATTGATGGATGGCTTTGGCTAGTTGTAGGTATTATTAACCTAGCAATGGCTGGCAGCCGAGGTTACATGCTGAATTGATTCGTTAGCGGTGTTAAATAGACTGCCTTTCATCGATCATTCCATGTTACATTTTCTTCCTCAAGGAGTATACTTCCATGGTTTGTTCCTCCATTGCTCTCATTCCATAGAGACTTGCTTCCTCTGTTTAACCATCAGGCAAATGTTTCTAAATTATACTTAAATAACCTCAGGTATACAAAGTTGTTAAGGAATGATAATTCTTAAAAGAAGATTTTACCATTCCTTAACAACCAGAGGTTATTTAAGTATAATATCGAAACATTTGCCTGATGGTTAAACAGAGGAAGCAAGTCTCTATGCACTGAGGGCAATGCAGGAACAAACCATGGAAGTACACTCCTAGAGGAGGAAAATGTAACATGGAATGGTTGGGTGGGGGACCGATATGCAAAGAGAAAGAAAAATAAATAAAAGCTTAATTTCGATTAAAAAAATGTTTATCCACCTTAGTATTTTTAGTTCACATTAGAATGTGAAAAATGTCCACCATCTAAAAAATCCCGAAATAGATAAAGTATGCCAATTGCTATAGAAACAAATAAGTGCAATCCACATATGGATGTTTTATTGCAACAAAAAACAATAATGGTCTCAAAACTGCTAAGAACGAAAAATCGGCCCATTGAGGAAAGTATTAACTTCCATGATTTTCTCTTAGATTTGCATTGTCTTTGATAATTAAGTGATAGTGAATCTAGACTTGTGGGGCCCTGGGCGATACGATATTGCGGGGTTCTTCCTGGTTTGGGCGGAGGGCTGCTGAAGGGTTGGGAGATATGGAGGAGAGGAAGGGTGAGTGGGAGAGGGTTCCTAAAACTATAAATTAGTCTATTATGTATTAGTCATTTATTTAATTTTTCTATGGCGCGGGGCCCTTGGCGATCGCCCCCTTCGCTCCACCATTGATCCGCCTCTGATTATAAGCAAGTTGAGAGCTGTATCGACTGGGCTGATTTAATAACTCTCAGGCAGGTCCTGTTCATTCTTGCTTAGTAGGTATTGGTATTTCTCCTAATGAGTATACGAGTACAACGGCAAAACTACCAGCCTGGTTTTAAGGTTTCTTTATTTTTCTGCGGATAAATTATAAGAACGTCTTGAACATGTTTCTTAAATTTAAATAGAGAAGCTGATTAGTACGGAAATAATTTTAAGAGTATGTTTTTTCAGCTGTTTCATAATATCAATATTCAAAAGTTCAATGTTTGCTGAGTTTTATACTTTCCTCAATGGGCCGATTTTCCATTCTTAGCAGTTTTGAGACCATTATTATTATTATTTTGTTGCAATAAAACATCCATATGTGGACTACACTTATTTGTTTCAGTAGCAATTGGCATACTTTATCTATTTATCTATTTTTAGATGGTGAAAATTTTTCGCATCCTAAATATTCTAAGGTGGGTAAACATTTTTTTAACCGAAATTAAGCATTAATTTATTTTGCTTCCTCTTTGCATATCGGTCCTCCTCCCTCACCCAATAGTTTTACGATTGGCCATGCTGTTAAATGTAAATAGTATTTCATTCTAAATAAAGATGATAGTATAGTGAGTTATGTAATTATCATCGTTTATTTTAGTCATCCTTTTTTTTTTTTTCCTTTCTTACTATCCCTCTCTCAAATATTAAAAGTAGCAAGACCCACAAGAACATGGTCAAGACAAGGGCATAGTCATCACCATCACACTTGACTTGATCGGATATAATCTGCGATTTTATTTTAAGTGGTGATATTTTAAGATTGAGTTTAATGTAAAATTGTGATGCTTGTTCTTCGTACAGTTTTTATGGCTTTCGTAGTATGTTCAGATAACTGCTCCGTTCTTCCCATCTGCTCTTCGCCATTTCTTTGGCTTGTGAGAAATTTTTTGAGCATACCGACCGCATTTCGGCCACCGATACGTTTTTGTTAAAATACGCTATTATGGCAAAGGCCATAGATGCTGTTGGCTCACATTATATTGACGGTTGTAAATTACTTGCCGATCTACCACCCCGAAATTTTTTCAGCTCTCTCTTCACAATATCTCATTGAAAGTAGGAATATATTTTCGCCGGACACTTTATTAACAAAAGTATACTTAGTTATAATATGACATTTATTTTCTTTCTATGAATTTGTACATTTCTTTTTTCAGAATGGTACAAGTGAAATTAACCATAATTCAGATGGTTTCCTGTCGTCGATATTGAACGATGATGACCTGCAGCTGATGGACATGGCGATGAATGAAGGTAGGTTATTAATTTTTGTTATTATTCAATTAATTAATTAATTGATTAATTATAATATACCAGTATTGCTTATGCCACTGAAGAATAACTCTATTCTATGTTCGATGTAATTTATTTACCGATAGTCTGCTATGCGATGTGGTATACGAGAAACGCCTGCCGGATTTTAAGAGAAATTTGTCATTAAAAACTGAAAGTGTCCATAAATAAACAATATGACTCAATTTTATGATTTTGTTACATGTTTAAATGTAACTAAATTTTCATGGTTTAAAACCACATTATTTAAATAATACTTAACAAAAAATTAGCGATACACTAAATTTGTGAATCTTAGATAAGTATCGCTATAATTCTTTCACTCCACCCTTGGGCTTTTCCGTCATTTAAAAAATAAATTTAATTGATCGGATTTTAAAGAAATAAATTGGCAGATAAATATCACCCGATGTACGAGTGTTTGTAAACTGTTATTACCACTTGAAAAGAATTTCACTTCATGCCACTACGATATCTTTTATATGCCTAAATGAATCAACATGTTATTTGTTTATATGGTTCAAATATAAATGTTTCTAATCCTGACATTAATAGGGAAACTCGAGCTGGTTATAGCAATTCTGCGAGTCATACGAAATTGTGTACTTTTTTCAATTATGGATCTTCGGCGAAACGTTGGAGTAACCACGAAAAGTTATTTGTATTTCTGAATAACATAACTAAAGATCTAATGTGGAAAACACATGACTTCCTTATACGTAGCTATTAAACCATAAATCGGTGGCTCAAAAAGTTATAGTCAAAACCTACTTAGCTTATATCTTATTCTCCTACTGCAGACTTGTTCAGCTCACAAATGGGGAGGAAAACAAGTATTTTACACTCAATTTTAACACTTAAAACAAGTAATACATATGTTTAATTCGAGTGAGAAAAAAAAATCGCGTTTGTAACCTTTATTACCGAACCATATGATCTCAGAATTTAATTTTAATATAATTTTTGATGTGTTTATTATGACATTCAAGTAAAGTACCACTTTCAGCTCACCAATTTTAACCAAAATCTAGTATATTATTGATATTGATATAAAAGTCTTATTTATTAAATTTCAGATGTCTAACATTGTATTTTAATATGATTTTTGATGTAAATTTATTATGACCTTCAAGTAAAGTACCGCTTCCGGTTTGCCAATTTAAACAAAAATCTATTATGTTATTGAAATCAATATATAAATCAAAAATACCAAATTTGAGAAGTCTTGCATTATATTTTAATGCAATTTTTTATGAAAATCACTAATGATCTTCAAGTAAAGAACCACTTTCGGTAATCATGTAGTGACCAAAAAGGGAGGTTAACAACTAGATTTTACAATAATCCTAAATACAAAATTTTAACTTTTTACGACTAACCGTTTTTGAGCTATACGAGGTACGCGAGTTCGAACGTACGTACAGACGTCTTTTACCCTATTGGAGGCTTTTAGAGCTGTAACAAACATGATGTAGAAATACTTGGCTGTAAACATTTATACCATAAGATTGATTATTTTAAATAATTTTAATTAAACATCTTATTGGTATAAACAAACGCAGTTTTAACATTTACAAATAAATTACAAAAATAATTGAATGCTAAATGTACTAAATTCTGATAATTGGCCATCAGTAATGTCTTAAGTTCTTCACATTTTAACATTTATTTTTGGCTATAATATTGAATGCTACGGAAATCGAAATTAACCATTTCCACACTTATAGGCTGCAATGAATTTTAGCATCAAACCATAAGTAGCATTTTTTTTAGTTTCCAACATTAAAAAGAAAAAAAAATATACCGTGACTAGCCATAGGTTTGTTTTGTTAATTAATAAATTGCCCATAACTGGTTTCTATTATATTACCAAGGGTATCAGAATTTTAGCAATATTGATTACCAATTGTACCTTGAGGGTCAGGGTAAATTGTACGTTAGTATAATTTGGAGAGATCAAAATCTAAAATTTTCCAACAATTTCAACCGGTTTTCCCAAAATTAATTTCCTTTTCTATTCTAACACAACATTGTATCGACAAAATGTCAATTTGTTAACTTAAAAGGTATTGGTTTCATTTTTTGGTAACTCTTTGAGTAAAATGTTTTACCACAATTTTCGCAGTTTGAAATAGGTTTTCAAATCTCAAATTTCCCAACTTTTGGGATTTTCAAATTATTGAAGGGGGTGACACTCCCTCTACTCCTCCCATGGCGTCGTCCCTGATGACAATAGCAGCATTGACAACAGACAAGTTTTTAAACTGCTGTTCATCAACTTTAAAAATACGGCCTTTTTTATATTTTTATATCACATTCTGGTATTTATTTAAATTTAGAAACGATTATTCCAATTAAAATGTATATAGATACGTAATCCTGATATTAATGGATTCTATATCACCACTTTGCTGGTACTTTCAGAACGGGAACCGCTTTTACTTTAATCATCAAAACATGCTGATTCATGTGAAGAGATGATATATTGGTTTGTTTGATATAAAAAAACTAAACAAAAAAACATCAAGTGTTTGCAAATGGTTGTTGTTTATATATTTTTGTTGTAAATATTGTTAAATGTCTTCATTATTACTTATTCCATGATCTATCTTATTATTCCGTTATTTTGTAACACTTTTTATCCGCCATTACTGATTACCATATCATTGTTCTTAAAGCAAACTCGAAACCTTCCGCATTGGGATCAGAGAATGGAACCTCTGGAATGTTTTTTTTCTACTTTTTCGTTTCTATAAATATTATACATATTTTTTTTATTATGTTATTATTATTCAGTCAATTTAAAACACTGGTTAAATAACGAGTAAATTTAGTTTAGTTATTTTATTTTTTCATATTTAGAATTAGTTTAAATGCATTAAGGAAGTATTAAATCCTTCGTAAGTTAAACCACTAATTAAGTGGTTCTAAGAATTAAATGGAATACTGCGAAACCCCACCTTTGTTCGTCTCCATTAGTTTGATAGATTTTCCTTAATATATTATCTTTAACATCAAAACAGTTTAAGATTGTGAAACGCTATTTTATTGTTATAGTAAATGTTGTTTTATAGATGTATAAGTAAATGCTATTCAACTGTAATATATAAATGAGAGTCACTAATTTATTTATTTTTAAATTTTGGAAGCATTTTGGGAATCATATTAATTCTTGTCTTCGCAGAACCAATTTATTACTTAAAATTCTATTTTTTTTTTAATTTATTATAAATTTCAGTTAATGTAATTGTTTGTTGGATTTTTTTTTTCAGTATTTGAGGAAAAGGAAAAAACGTTATTTTTGCGACCAGAAATTGCTAATATTTCGTTAGGTGAAAAAATCCTTTGGTCTCTATAACTATTTTCCTTTGTTTTTTAACTACCGTCCATAAAATCAATAAATGGTATAACAATAATTGTTTGCTGTCTTCGGTCCAATTAAATTAGTTTTTAATTAAGTTTTCTAGAACATTTAATTATCTTTCAAATGGGTATCTATAATGTTCCGGGAAATGTTACTTTTCGAGTTATTTGAAAACTTAAGTAAAGGGAGTTCCAATGGCATATGCACAGAATACTTGGCTACAAAGTCCAATAAGCTGTAACATTGCTAATACTGGTCCGTTTTAAATTATTTTTATTGTTTTGTAAATAATTTAACTACTTTTCAAATGATTATGTGCATAATTTTGGTACCATTAATTGCATTACTGTTTGAGTTATGCGCAAATAAAATTTTCTTTTAGCTATAATTTCTGTCAGTTGACGTCCGCATGATGGTATAGCAGGATCAATCTAGTTGATCTAAATTTATCAATCCCTAATTATAATTTCTTTTCTGTTTTTTCTCGGGAATGTACTGGATATGAAAATTTAAAGGGTTTTAAGGAGAAGACTTCAGCCAAGTTTCATCAAAATCGTTTCAAGCCGTTTTGGCACAACAATAAAAAAATGTTTTTTCGACTACCGCTCGCAGGGTGCCTGATTCAGCTGGGTTAAGTTAATAATATATAGATTCCGTGCTAGGATACGAATCCCACAGTATTTATTACTCATTTTTCGCAAACTTTTTTGTCAGGTTGCATCTTATGTGTGGCATATTATTGATCAATCCCCTCTTTTTGGGTATGCTCCGCGCGGTATAGATGGATCCCCAAAGATCCATACCGCCTACCCTTGATTGCTATCTATAAACCTTTATGGCTATTACTAAGGTAATGGATCTTTAACAAAGGTTATCACGAAAATATCTTGTTGTTTTTTTTCTCTCCATTTAGTGCTGCTTATCTATTGTAGGGGTTTCCTTAGCCGGTGCAATCTGGTCGCCAGATCTGCAAGTCAGTTAGCTCTAATCTGCCTTCCCTTCAGCTAGCCTCTTCGTATGTTTGAGTTCTATAGTACTCGTGGTAATGCTAGAAAGGATGTTGCGGTTTCGAGGTATACATAGTGATACTGAAGGAATACCATTTTAATTTATACTTATAGAAGGATTATTATTAGTAAGGTATCTGCATACGATATAATTATGCTCATAACTCCGCGAACTGAAGTAGTTGTATTACATAGCGTAAATATAACATTAATCTAACTGACTTAAACTAATCAATTTTATTAGAAAATGTGTCAGTATTATTCACAATTGCCCGATTATTATATATAAATATATATATTTACTTTGACCCATTTTAAATTGGTAATCATTATTATTTTTTTTTAGATTATTTTTGAGTTTTATAGCTCATTTCGAGTCAATTTTATTTATTTTTTTTGTAATTCTATTCTTCTGTTCCCTTATTTCTTAGCACATCTGATTCTTTGGAATTACTGAAAAGTTTTAAATGAAATTTTATGTGTATGTAATAGTCGGTTCATTCATGAAGAAGATTTTGTCAGTCAAAATTCTATTCATTTTTTATCGATAAACTTAACTCTATAAAAACGGATTTTAAGCGATTTATGTTTGTTTTTTTAAATCGAAGAGTCATTTAATATCGTAAGACAAATTTTCTCGGGCCCTCCTCATATACTTAAATTCACCATTCACCTAGCCCTGTCTCGTCCTTAATAATTTATTTAACAAAAATATTATTTAAAGGCGTTACATAATTATTATATAATATATGTAATGTTGTTACATATAGTAAATTTAGAACGTAAACAATAAAGCCTTATCTGTCAGGCTGGGTCTCCTTCAGGGCCCGACCTCTGGGGCTGCGGCCCCGACTGCCCCTTTCCCCTCGTCGTGCCTAATTATAGTAATGTATAGAAAATACATATCAAGATTAGAAAATAACTGACTTGATGAAAACCGACTTTAATCGACTTTTCCTTTTTTATTTGTTTTCTAACTATTTGATGGTTTCTGATTGGCCCTAGGTAGTGCCCAAAAATATGTAATTTATTTATTTTTTTCTTAAGTCGTATTCCTTGAACTCCCGTCTCAAATCACTTCTCAAGGTTAGATTCACCGTGTAAAAATCTTTAGATCGATAAGAAAGATAGTAGCAAAATAATAAATTTTGTTCTCAAATTTTTAAGATTTTGCCATAGCGATTGTCATTAAGCATCTTAGTTTTTCCCTCTTTTTTTTCTGGACTGAATTCAAAGATAATTCTTACGGGCAATTTTATAAAAAAAAATCCTTTTGATAAATAATGCTCATAGAAAAAACAATTTTAAATTGGTAATTTGAATATCTTGCTATGATTTTTTCAATAGCACTTAGTCGACTTTCTCAACTATAAATTTAAATTAAAATGAAATATTTAATGTCAACTTATATTTATTTGAATTGTATATTTATTAAATTATAAGTAGATGTAGCAGCATGCCCATGACCCATTTTTCTCTCTCGTAATTTGCCTCTAGTTTGAAAATCATTTTTTTTTCTTACACAATGAGTAATTTCTCTTTGTCCTTTCTTATCTTGTTTTATTATCGTGACATAACTAATTTCAAATTCAATTCCTGTTCTCATTCCTGTGAAGGTGAAGGTCTGTAATGAAAAATATATTCACTTAAATAAATGTTTGGAATCTAGTTTTAAAACGATTTGACAAAAATGTCCCTTAATGTTTTTTGTGCCAAATTATTATTGATTCAGTATCATAAATTTTAGTCATTTCTATTTTTATTTTTTAAAATCAACAATCTGAGTGAAATTGTAATTACAACAATGGTGTCTTTTTGGTTTTTTAATTTTCAATAATGAATTTTTGTTATCGACCAAGAGAAAAAAAATTAACATTCCCTTAAAAAATTGAGGTTTAAAATTTCAAGAAAATCTATCCAAAAAATCCGTTCGTCCATCATCAACCATCTGTGGCTTTCATCCGAGATTACGGGGTGGATTTTTTTTCCGTCACCCGAGGATGATCCTAAGAACTCGAAATTTCACACGGTTCAAAATGGCGGCCGATTAAAGGTTTCATAGCCTCTGTAATGATTTACAGCGCTTTTTTTCTTTTTTTTTTAAATGAATTTGAATTTTTCCATATGCTTTGATTACTGTTTTAAGCAATTCTTTGGTTAGTTTCAATTTTCCAATTTACCAGCTTTTGTGTAATTTAACTAAGCCTTTTTTTTCGTTTTATTTATTAGTTGATTTAAAAAAATGTAGATGTATGTCAATCATACAAAACATCGATTTTTTATTTTTTTATTTCTGCTTATTTTCGTGAAACGCATATAAAATTTGACCGGTTTCATGAAAGCACTCCAATTACGTTTTAGCCGATATTCTACTCCATATTATGATAAGATACCGCTCAATTATTTTGTTTACCCAATACGAGACCCACTCCTTTTTAAAAAATCCTCTTGGACAATTTATTATTAACCGTTCAATTTATTTTCTAGTTGTGGTGTTTTTCTCATAGTCTGTGTTATTGACTGATTAAATATCATGATCACGCATAAATTGTTAGCTCATCGTTCATATCTTACACAGGACGAGGAAATAACGATAGAATAGCTATCGCGACCCTTGATTAATTTTATAGAATGGAGGTTTGATGATTATCAAACCTGTTTTATAATTTTGAATATCCTATATGCATTTAATTATTATCTATATTTTTAATAATTTGAGTAAATTCCATATTAAATTCCTTTACACTTGGTTTTGGTATGTAATGAGCTTTATAACTTTAGTGATTTTCGGAAAAACCATCGGTGATATGGGAAAAATAATTATTTTTTAGTGGGGAAAGAGGGTTAAGGGATGCTATTCGTGTCATTTTTGGTTTATTATTTTCAATAATGATTAATTGTAATCGACCAAGAAATTGAAACTTTTAACTCTCCCTCTCAAAATTTGAAGTTTTACGTTTCCAGATACGTAGAATTCAAAAATCGAGTAAAAAAATTCGTCCGTCCGCCGCTTACGGCTCTTCTCCGATGCTGCTGAGCAGATTTTTATGGGATTCGGCACCATAGTCACAAGTCGCCCCATGATGATCCTTAGAACTCGACAATACCATCCGCCATTTTATGGCGACCGATTAAAGATTTCATAATAAATATCTAAATTATTTTTTTTTCTTTTATCTGTAACTATTTGGAAATAATAAACAATGATAATAATTTCCTACGTTTTTCTTTTAGCGAACTTTTCCTAAAAAATTTAAGATTTCCTCATCACCTTTTTTTTGTATGAGTTCTTTCAACCGCTAAATTATGTTTGTCAGGTAAATAAATCAAAACCAGTACAGGTAAGGAATATCAAAACCATAAAATTAATGTACCAAAAAAAAAAAAAATGATGTTTTGTGTTTCCGCAACTATTTTACAACTAATATAGTAATTAATTTCAGTTCGATGTTGTTGTTTTTTTGTCTATTTATATTTTATCAATAGTGTTTTAATTTTGTAATTGGTGTATGTTAGCCATGACTTGTATATATTTTCCCACGAGAAATTTGTAAATATTTAGACGTTCTGAATCAATTTGAACCAAGGACGAAACAACGGTGGTAAATAAACCATTTGCGAAATTTCATATGGAATAGGGGAAATGGCTTCTTTACATAATTGCAAGTCATGTTTGATGTTTCCGTACATGGCCTTTGTTTTCTAATTTATGCTTCGATTATTTTGTATTACAATTTCGTCACTGATAAAATATACGTGATATGTCATATGGCTGTTCAAATAATATTGACAGATTTGAATTTTAAAGTTATTTAAAAAATATATTAAAAACGCAACAGCTTTTATCATCAGTAAATTCGGCTGGAAATTTTATTTTACTAAATCACGTTGTGTTGTGATATTTAGTGTTTCTTCAACTCCTTATTAACTCCGGTGAGGATTACATTTTCTTCTATTTTGCTTTTAACTACTCCAAAAACAGAAATATGAAGCATCGGCTGCCCATAGAAATGACAAGTGAATTTGTTCCTAAAAGTACCAATATCTTAACAAGTATTGACTTTCGTTATTTCAGAAGTTGTAACTACCGATATTTGCAATAAACCAACTCGCTATGGATCGGGCCCCCTTGCAGCCGAGCCCCCGAAAGTACAAAAAAGATGAATAAATATAGTTAAAAAATAATACATCACAAACTTCTCTTATATTATGAATTGTATGTATGAAAATTTTTTTATTTATTGTTCAGCAATGTTTATTTATTTTATTTTAGAATACTTTTTTTTTGTGTACTTCATAATTTGTTATTTATTTAAAATTTTATTTTATCCAGCAATGATTTCTTAATTATTTTATTTTTTTTTTTTTTACATTAATGTTGCTCTTAAGAAACTTAGTCCCACAATAAAGATTTTTTTAAAATTCTATTCTATGCTGTATAAATTATTGAAGTATACCATGACTCTATTGCGGAAATGGTGTGTGCGAACCTCACCTGTGCCGGTCGTATTATTTTTATTAGCCGTGTCTGTTTCTTAGATTTTTTTTATTTATGAAATATACTGATATATCTTACTTTACGCTGTAGATGTCTAATCTAAGATTATTGGTTTTTGTTTTTTTACTTTTTGCTTTACAACGTTCTCATAACTTTTAGCGATACGATTGGTGGGAGATATTGCTATCACAATGGAGGTGTGGTGGGGCTTCACTCAAGTGGCAGTTTAGTTCAGTCATGATTGTGTCAGTTCTGCAAAATGATCTATTTGCCCATCCCCTGCATGGGACCATGTTGCCCCTATATACTCGCCCTCCATGATGCTCTCTTCTTCGGTAATAATTATTATTTATTTTATTTTATTTTATATACCGAGTATTTGGCCGTGGTTAATAATAAAAAAACGACATAACTAACGGGTAGTTTTGGTTTTATGATTATTAACAAAAATATTTTATGTCTACACTGCTCGACTTTCAGTAGGCGCATTGCCCCTAACCAATGTTGGGAAAATTTTATTAAAAAAAAAAAACAATAAATAATTAATAACCCATTTATTTATTCGTTATTCTGTTATTCATTGAATAAATTTATTCCTAATTTTTATTTCAGTAATCAAATAACAATAGTTATTCGACATCGCATGCCACACGTCCCCTTCCTCGTTCGTCATGACGAATCGAATCGTAAGTGGAACAGTGTGGACATTACTAAAGAGCTCTTTTTACGGAGCCAGTGAAACGTGATTCTGTGAAATACCAGCTGATTGAATTGCGAGCTTCGCTTTTTTAGCATATATTCGTGACCATCCTTCCCCACACTTCTTTTTTACTGAGCTGAGTGAATTATGGCCTTCAATCATTAGTTTTTTTCTGAGCTACATTAAAATTTAGCAGCAATGCCATCCACCGACGGGTTCTCGAGACGTTGTTCTCGGTATTCAACGCCACATTTTACCATAGATTAGTTCTTTCAGATTTGTTGGTATCTCATCATCTTCCATCCTGGTCACATGGCTCGCCCACCTCAGACGATTTCGTTTATAGAACATTATTACGTCGGAGGGGTGCTTTTTAAATTACACGGTTTTGGGGATGTCTGGTTTATATATATTTTCTCCGCCTCATTTGTGTACTTCCAGCGGTCCTCTTCTGATTAAATTAGCTTATATTCGGCATGAGGGTTATTTTCAGACAGAAAAATACCATTGAAGTGGGAGTAAATTTCAGTCAAATTTCGGCATATCCTGATGGTTTTCGTGTTTTTTGAGCTTTTGTATACCTCTACAGCCCCTCCAAATCGAGTTAGAAGATTAAAAATTTGTATCTGAAATGAGTTGGGTGTTACAACTTTTTCCTCCCATCCCCGCCACTTTGATACATTCATGCTTGTATTTTATTATAAATACAACCTTAGTAACAGAGCTCTGCTGCTCACGCTTTTTATTTATTTTTTTCAATTCTCGCAACAAAAATTACTTTCTTGGATATAAAACTCCTGTCTTCTGCCGTCATTGCTCCACGATGAAAAAAATATGTATCATTCCTGGCAAATTTTTTTTCAGGCTAACGATTTTTTGTGAAACATTAATAATGACCTTAATTTTTAATTTTTTGTGTACTTTTGAACTAACTGAGTTAGTTCTTATGAACATAGGTGTCCTCCAGATTGAATTTGTTGAAAGGTGTTGGCTTTTCAATGGTCCATCACACAATAATCGATTGCTTACTTAATCAATCGATCTCTGCCCATATCGATAAAATCTCGGTCCTTTAATCGTTTACACTTTGGCATGTTCGATAATTTTTTATTGAATAATTAATATTATCAGATTATGCACAATTTGTGTTTAGTTACATAATCAATTGAAGATATGTGACAGACAAGATTTTTTTTTAGGAGCCATTTGCCTCCACTCGTTTACAAAAAGAAAATCGATTGCATATCAATCAATATGTGTGCTTTATTTTATAAAATTTTTAGATTAATTTGAACCTGTTTCAAATTAAAAATAGTGCCTTTCAACCTTTACCTATTTTTTACACTAAAAAAATTAATTTTTTTAATTTAATTATTTTTTTTCTGGAGGTCTCATTCCGTTATTACCTATATATAGTTTTCTTTCAGTAGGCAACACGAAGAGATTTCTTTGTGTTCCGTGACAATGTTAGAACTGTCTATGCCACTAGATAAATCCTTAGAAATCGACGGTTTCGACGTTTTAAGCGGAAGAACCCGCTTAATTTATTTTTTATTCTCCTGCTGCAGATTTGTTCAGCTCACAAATGGGAAGGAAAACAAGTATTTACACTCAATTTAACTCTTAAATCGTGTAATAAAATTGTTTAATCAGAGTGAAAAAAAATCGTGTTTGTAACCTTTTATCACCAAACCATATGCGTTTCTTATTACCTTCAAGGAAAGTATCCCTTCCGGTTCACCAATTTTAACCAAAATCAAGTATATTGATATAAAAGTCTTATTTACAAACTTTGAGATGTTTTACATTATATTTTAATATAATTTTAGATGGATATCAATTATGACCTTCAAGTAAAATACCGCTTTCGATTTGCCAATTTAAACCAAAATTTATTATGTTATTGAAATCAATATATAAATCATAAATACCAAATTTGAAAAGTTTTGCATTATATTTTAATATAATTTTAGATGAATATCAATTTTGACCTTCAAGTAAAATACCGCTTCCGATTTGCCAATTTAAACCAAAATCTATTATGCTATTGAAATGAATATATAAATCATAAATTCCAAATTTGAAAAGTTTTGCATTATATTTTAATATAATTTTAGATGGAAATCCATTATAACCTTCAAGTAAAGTACCTCTTCCGGTGATCATGTAGTGACCAAAAAGAGAGGTTCACATATAGATTTTACAGCAATCCCAAATACAAAATTTTTAGTTTCTACGGCTAATCGTTTTTGAGTTATGCGAGGTATGTACGAACGAACGAAGCTACTGAAACACGTCACGACGAAACTACAATAGTCAAAATGGATTCAGAGATGGTCGAAATGGATATTTCCGTTGAAATCTGAAAACCGAAAATTTTCGTGATTACAATACTTATAAGTACTGTACAAGGAAGTAAAAACATCTAGATAGTAATAATGAAAATAATAATATAAGATAATAATAAAAATATATGATAATAATATATAAGATAAAATATATAAGATAATAATAAAATTAAAAATAACTAGATAATGAATTTTTTTTTTATTGATTTCGTTTCTAAAAACGAAAATGTATTAGGTATATTTAAACTACATAAATCATTTAAATGAAGAATATTTTTAATATTATAAATATCTTTTATTATATAGCATGGGGAGATATTACTGTAGATCACAGAAAGTGTCTGGTGTAAATTGTCCTAATTAAGTCACAATTTCCTTATTCTCTTCACCAGACACCTTATTTATTTGTGTTTATACTTATCTGTACACATTTTTCTTTTCTGTTTTTTCAAGACACAAAGTGAAGAAATTTTGTTTAGAAAGATATTTGCTCTAAGCAATATATTTCTGTAAACTTTGTTGTTTGACATTCTAAAGTATTCAGAACATCATCATTGTATAGAGGTTTATTATATATCGGCGATTAGACATTCTCGATATAAAATTGAAGTTGCCGCTTTTATTTTTGTTATTTTAATTCCTTTACAGGAAAGCAAAGAGGCTTATTAGAGCCTAGCTATTTATAAACCTCATTGTAAACAGACAATATTAAGGAAGGTCGTTGAGATAATTTTTGCTCAAAATTGAAATACTATCTCTTCTTTCAAAAAATTAATTGACCCTTGTTATTCTAATCACTATTTCTGTAGTCCACTGATAGTACATTTTCCTGTAATTATTTTCACAACAGAACTCGAAAGGAAACTTTTGAAAGAAATCGTTGAAGAACTCATCATAACCAAATTCCCCATATGGGAATTAAGGCCAACTGACCAATTATGCATTCATTAGACTGATATGATGTTGCATTATGAACCTTAGTTATTAGAGTTAGTTTGGATTTAAAACTTATCTCTTATATATAAGCTGATGAAGTCCAATTTGTGACACTCTTCGGGAATAAAATTGTATTAATTATTTACCCCATGAGATAAGAAGAAAATTCCCCAAAATTAGGCAAATTTTGTGATTACAGTTGACCGGAAGCTTCTTTTACTGCCTATTCTGAAGGTTCAGATATAATAAAATGAATATCTCATGACAAAATAATTTTTACATGAACATGTTTGAAAGGAAGTGTTCATTAGAAAATCCATAATTTCATTTTCTATTTAATAGAATAAAGTATTTGTTTATCAAGCATCGAACCCAAGACCTTTTTTAATTGATTATAGGGTTACAGATTTTTTAAAAATTCATTTAAATGATGATTTGAACTACGTATATATCATTTATCTATATCATTTATTTGTATGTTTTATGACCTTTATATATGAATGTTTATGAAGGATTACATTGTGTAAGACTTTAGTAAGCTTGGATTAGTAACTTTTAAATTTTTGAGAACAAATTTCTGTAGTCATTGATATTTATAAATAAATATAAATAAGCGTTTTTGTTTTAATAAATAATCCTTTTATATAATTTTCTGGAAGGCATGCTGTATTGTATCATTAGTTTTTTACAATTGGCTGTTTAGAAAATATTTCAAGGTCTTGCCAATTACCACCTATGGTTGCTGATTGGATTTGTGGGTAGTTTTTAAGCATTATAGGTTTTCTATAATATCATTACTAATAGTTTAGCATTACTAATAAATGATAGAAATTTTGCATTATAACATTTACATAACTTAAAGGGTATATTTTGACACCATTAGCCCAAGTGGAAATACTGAGTATGGCCGTGTACTGGAACAAATCTTTTGTTCCATTCTTTTCACTAGCTTTTCGTTTCTGGAGTTTTGCTTTGTCTCTTTTATCCATTTGTATTACACTTTTAAGATAGGAAAAAAATAACAGAATAATTCATTTGTAAATTTAAAATATCTTATATTTTAATCTTGTTGCAGTAGGTAAATCCATCCAGTGGCTCTAATAATTGCTGAGATTATTCGTTTGCATGTCTTTCCTTTAAACCTTAAATTTTTAACTTCATAAATATAAGCCTTTTATAATTATATTACATTATAGATGGCTTTCTATAAATTATTTTGTCATAAATTTTTTGAATCTTAGAAAAGTTGTTAACAGTTGTATAACTGAATTGTTTGGAATGATTGTTTTGCTATATTAGAGCTTCAGTTGATATTGAGAATAATCTTTAATTTATTTTTCTAGCCGCTGGTCCTGGTATGTACACCATGCGTATGCTGGAAGGAGCCAGTGGCGGTGGGGATTCGGACTCTGCTGTCAGCTCGATGGGATCAGAAAGGGTACCTTCACTCAGCTCGGACAATGAGTGGATGGAAACCAACTCTGACAGCGGTCAAGCTGCTGGCGACCATTATCAGGAATATTCAAGAAGGTAATTTGATACTTTATAAATTGTGAAAGTTTTTCACTATTAACAAAAGAAAAATAATATCTTCTATTAATAATTTATTTTCATAAATGTTTTTTATGCAAATTTAAACAAGTTTTATTTAAAATATTTGATGAAGTATGAATGCTTATTATATTTAACATATATATGATTCAATTTTTTTCCCATTAATTTGCTCTTAATTGAATGAAAACTAATCAATTATCTTATTTATTATAAAATTGTAATTTAGTTTATTGTTTCCTTCTTGCAGTAAGTACAGATGGTATGATTATGGTTATGGACGGCAATTGTCAGGAGAAGCTGGCAGTCTCAATCACAGTAGAGGACAACCACCGGTAGCACAGAAGAAACACCATATGTATGGAAAGAGGATATTCCACGACCAAGCAACTGGTAAGAAGTATTATCAAGAATAGGTTAATATCAATACATAGGCTGTAAAATCTCTTTTATATACATATTTGTTTCAAATTTGTTTTGTATTTTATCCATTTTCTTTTTTTCATCTCCTTCTGTTGTCATTTATTCCGTTTAAATATCTTAGTTACTTTTGCAACCCTCCTCCAATAATATCTGTTGTTGACTAGTCTCCTTCTCTGTTTACTATGCCTCTTCTTTATCCTGAGTATTCTACATAGCATCATTTGGTGCACATTTCAGCTTTTCTCGCTTTATGTTAAATATTTTATAAGGAGCTGTATAAATACCATTTGCTTGCCGTTACTTCATTTACCTCTCCCTGATTCCTTCTTCTATTTCCCTTTTTTCAACTGATTGAAATTGATAGTGATAGGGTTGTTAGCTAGCCTATTGGATGACCTATTTGTTGGGTATTGACCATAGGTTATTTTGGGCTATTTGGTTGTTCTGATTATTTGCCTATTAGATTATTTGTTTCACAATATTTAATTATTTCAATTCAATTACTTATTTCTGTTTGAACTTATTAATGGAAAACGGATATTTGTGAAAGACTCTCCAAGAAAGTAGTGATCTTTCACATGTATCTATGAAGAACTTTGAATTAAAAAAAAATTATCATTATAATATTGTGATGTTTCTAATAGGAGGTGTGGTAGGAGGAGGAAACGTGTGTAGTGGCGGTGTGCCTCTTAAGAGTGAGTACCCACCCAACATGAGTCCAGCGATCGCTCCCAACTACCCACTTCACCCAGAGCTCAAGTACAGCTGCAGTGTTGAGTTCTCCAGGCAGGCCCTTTCACACCCAGGTCAGATCCGAGACATATAATCTTTAGATTGACTAACCCTCTCTCTTTCCTTTTATCTCATAATAAAATCTATGTATATTTTTACATTAATAATAAAATAAAAATAGGAGATGATTGTTAGGGTTTGGTCAAAAAATAAAACACATAGTAAATTTATTATGTTTTAATTTGTTTCAATCTTTTGGGCTTCTTCCTGGCTATAAAAACAAGATAGGAATAGTATGAGAACCGAGTTGTAACAAATAAATAATTATAGTAGAAACTAACATATGCTAGATAAAAAAAAAAATCCTCCTATCTAATAGTTTCCCCCTTATTACCATGAATAAACTTATTAATAATTACAAAAAGCATCTGGAAAGGATATTTTCTTCGCCAAATTCTCCACCACCCTCTATATGGGTCTACTATATGGTTATACTCTGTCTCTATCTGGGTATGCTATATGGGTCTCTTCCTTATATTCAATCCTAAGTGCCCCTTTGAAGTCTGTTAATGCTATAACCTATCAGTAATGTTTATCTTACAAACCCTCTTTTTTTAATCCATGCTCCTATCACTAGGTAGCGATGTTCACATTCTGACTAAGCACAATTTGTTTCTGTCTTAACTCTTAGGACTTGACCTCCCACCATTCTTTTGAAATAATATTGCATTTCATTTAATTTTTTTGTTCCTATTGTCCCTCTCTTCCTTTTTTATAAAAATTTATTTTATTGTTTATATTAAAAGTAATTTATTTATTTTCATTTGCAAATATTTTACCTACAGTTAACATTATCTTCTATAATAACCATTAAACATACAAAAAAAATTTTAATGTATTTTTTTAAATGTTTTATCTTTTTAATCGACATTCAACACTTCTGAAATTGATTATAGGTGTCCGCTCAACCCCCTCACAAATAGCTGCCCATAACCACACCTACCACATGCTCCCCGAGGATTGTGGATCACAACAAAGACCTCTGGCAAGAGATAAAAAAGGTATCAAACTAATAAATGTCTTATTCAAAAACTTTATTTTATCCAGGATTTTTTCATTTACAACATATATAAGGTATTTATAATTTTGGATCTTACAACAAGTATAAAATTATTTTCAGGACGAAAGAGTGAGGAGGAAGCCCATTTGACACGTGATGAAAGGAGAGCCCGGGCTCTGAACATACCGATACCTGTTGAAGACATCATCAACCTTCCGATGGATGAATTTAATGAGAGGCTAAGCAAATATGACCTTTCAGAAACACAACTCTCTCTTATCAGGGACATCAGGAGAAGGGGCAAGAATAAGGTACTTATTTTAAGGACAGTTATTTAACCGTTATCTTAAAATTTTTGAATAAAGCTCGCAAGTTTAAAGATTTGCTAAAATATTCCAAATTGAAAAATAAAAAAAAATAATCTTTTGCCAACTTCTGTATGATAATAGTGTCAGTAACGTTTGGTGGTTAGCTAAACATGATGGTTAACCACCTTGTTCCTACAAGACTTCAAACAATGCCTCATCATTCTGCTTAAACCTCTTGGATTGAGCCCTGATGACAACCTACAATCTGGGTTGAAACATCACCATTTCATAAATAGTTCTCACGATTTTATGTTATTCTTGACCACTTCCTGGACCATCTCCTTCTTGATTTACCACAAAGTCAACTATCAATACAGAATAAAAATAAAGATTAGTTTTCAGCTCTTTGGATTAACATAGCTGAGCCCTCTATGAATGAATAATTTATTTTATTTATGGCAAGTAGGAGTTTTTAATCCACCAGTGGATTTTAAAAGGTGACTTATCATATTTATAAATGACAGTCAATAAAAGATGGGTTATTGAGATATATTAATGTGAAATTAGATCAAATTTTTAAGCTGCATCCCGAAGAATTAGAATTTTTATACAAGCATTCAATCACTTGGGTTACACAAATATATTTCAAATTTCTTATTATAAATTTCTCATTTAATTTTATTAATAATTTAATTTTTTTTTTCATTTACAGGTTGCTGCACAAAACTGCCGGAAACGTAAACTTGACCAAATCTTGTCATTGGCTGATGAGGTGAAACAAATGAGGGAAAGGAAGCAAAGGCTGCTCCATGAAAGACAGGTTCTTCTAAGCGAGAGGCATAGAATGAAGGGAAAGTTCTCGCAGCTGTACAGGCATATTTTCCAGGTAGGCAAACTTTATATTTCTATTATTGAACTGTTTATTTCAATGTAAATTATTTGTTTCTAGTTCTTGTAAATATGTGGAAAAGAATACATTCGGATGATGCAGTTACATATGGGGATTATTTATTTCATTCATTCAACATATTATATTTGTAGTTCACATATATTATCATATTTAAACCTTTGTAGTTATATAAAATGAAATAACGATTTTTGTAGTCGCTAGAAATTCCATTTTAAAATCTTGAAGTGTGCCAATGCAGACTAGCATTTTCTTAATCTTCCATCTGTTTTTTTAACTATGAATTACTTAAGTTTGTAATTTCTTGAAGATCTAATTAGTGTCCATCTTGATGAGATGATTGTTCAATGGAGCGTGTATATTTTATTGTCTTACATACCTACATCAGTCTTACACTGTTCATATAAGAGGTTTTATCTATCAGTTCCAGGAGATATAAAACCGAAACAAAAGTTTTTACTTAAAATCATAAATTTAATTTGATGTAGCATTGCCAGTATTTGTGACATGTATGTAGTAAGCATTATTCAAAGCTGGCTGTAGTATCATATAGCCTATTGAATCTTTTCTATGTCTTCGAAATGACATCTCTTTAGCTTTCATCTTTAGAACCATGAAAAAGCTGCACTGTATTAGCTCTAATCACCAAAAGTAGTGTCCAGTTTTTAGTGAAAATTAGTAGAAAGGAGAGGGGAAATGGCTTCTGTTGAGTTCATTAGCTTCAGATATTCATAGTTATGTTTGCTTATGATAGATATAATATAAATCTTTTCCACCTAATCTATTTGCTAATGCCAACTTTTTTTTTTTATAGTCTTTAAGAGATCCAGAAGGAAACCCTTACTCTCCCTACGAGTGGACATTGCAGCAGTCAACTGATGGATCTGTCATCCTCGTTCCTCAGAACAATAGAACATTGTCTGGAAATCAAACAATGCTAGACCAGACGGACTCACCAGCCAGGAAGCCTCATAATCCTTAGCCCTTCTTGAGTAAAATCTGCTCAACTCGACCAGTCTACTAAAAAAAAACTACATGCTCATATTTAGCTCTTGTGAAGACCTTGTTTGCTGAGTTTAATTGTTTTTGTATTTAAAAAAATAATTTGTATCTCACTTTATGCATTTTAGATCAGCATTTTTAATTATTAACAGTTTTTTAAGTACATCGAACAATTTTACTCTATTTCCCCTGTATTTATAAATTATATATATATGCTAGAGGAAGCTGCTCATTTTTAAATTGGCTAATACAGAATTGTACTTAGGGCTTAGTACTTTTTCAAAGTTTATTTTAGTAGATTTATTTTTCTCTAAAATATGGTAATTTGATAGTTAGGTTGAGGGGATTATTAAGGACTTTGAAGCATAGGGTATGTATGCATTGTTTGAAGCATAACTACTAAGTATGCTGCCTAACTGGAAATAGCTTTTGCAATTTTTTTTTCTTTTTATTTCAAGCTATTTCTAACTTTATTGGTTAAACACTTGAAAACATTTCGAACAAAGCCAGGCTGTAAATATTTTATTTCTTTTGTTTGATTGTAAGTTAAATTTTATAATTTTATTTTTTATTCAATATTATTTCATCATTCCATGGTCAACAAGTGTGAACTGTGATAAGCATTTACCTTTTTGGTCTTTTTTAGTTTTCAAAGTTTTTTTTTTTTTTATTGTTATATCTGAAACATTTAGAAATTTTCTTTTTAATTTGTATTCATGTTTTGGTATCATCGTGACAAATTTAAAATTTCGTGTAATATAGCCAATCCTCATTTAGCAGACTAATAACAATACCAAAACCATTAATGCACTAATAAGAAAAGTGGAAAAATGTAATTTTAGTGCTATCATTGCTTTAATTTTTTCAATAACCCTAATTGTGTTGACAGGCTTTTTATTTTATTTTGATATTTTGTATTAAAATTATCTTAAATGCCTTCTTTTTTTAGCATTGATAACTAACATTGTGTTATAGTTTATTATTGATTTTGAATTGTAACTGTTATAAGATGAAGTACCTGTAATTCTTGGACTCAGTGATTGTTAAATCGAAGTAGACATTTAATTAGCTCTTATAATAAGAGCAAATAGATATGTCATGATTTTTGGTAGTAATTTTTTTATTTAAAAGTTTCACTTGAAATTATTTTTGTAATTTTAAATTACTTATTTAAAAAAAAAAAAACTTATTTGTACTTCTTGCACAGCAAGATTTTTAATGAAAAAAAATAAGACAACAGTAGCAATATTTAATAGTATAATTTCAATGTTTTGCATAATTATTTTTGTTTTATAATATACCCATAGTTTATATGTTATGTTAACTCTGTAACAACATCAAATTTTTATCAATGAGTTTTTGAGAAAAACTCTAAACATTTCACTGAGTCTTTGAGAAAACAACCAACAATAAATACTTTTTAAAAACTCTGTAAAAGATTGTTATTACTTTATTTGTTTATTTTGTACAAATTAATGTTTTGTGTATTTATTTATTTTTTATTTGTTGAGTTATTTTGCCTTATCTTGATTGTTATTTCAATTAAATGGCTCAAAGAGTTTGAGTCTATAAACGATTATACATGAGCTCAAACTAAGACCAGTGTAAGTCGAACTGAAAATTTTATTATATTTAGAAGTATATTTAATAATAAAACAAAAGTTATTTATATGTATATTAAGTATATATAAAATATATATTGGTGCAATGCAAATTATTTATATAAAGTTTGTATATGTGTGTGCTTAGAAACATAGCTAGAGTTTTGCTCCATTCACTTGTGTGAGCTGATATATTTTGAAAAATTTTCTAAAATCATTAGTAGTGTCAAACAAGGGCCTAAGTATCGAAGTGATAAAAAGTGTAAGTTCTTGCCCTAGCCTTTGTTAATAATAATAATAATGTGATTAATGGGTACAGGGAAAAAAATAAATCCATTTAGCTGATGGTGAACTTACTGACAAGAAATTTTGTAGTATTTTGTATATAAAAACAATAGTCCTCGGATTATGTGTATATTATAGTTAATATTTTTATAAATGTGAAAAAGTATGAGAAAAAATGGAGAATCCGTTGGAAAAAAGGGAGATTGATCTCTGTAAATAGTGTGAATTTTCTATGTATTTGTCCATTATTTTTTTTTTAATTGTATACAGTCTAGTGATTTGTTGAGAAATTAACGATAATATAATAAATTAATGGGTAACCTTATCTTAGTGTTTCATTTCTTTGTTTTCCTTCTTTATTTACTTCTGAAAAGTTATTAAGACTTCAATGTTCAACACAAAAATACATAGACTCAAAAATGTGGCCACCATTAAAGTTTGGCCTTCCTTTCCGAATACTCGTTGAATTCTTCAATCTGATGTTCAACAGTGGCCAGCATGCAGCCTTGACCCTAGTCTTGCAGAATGTTGGTATTTTTATGTTAAAATAAAATTAAACATTTGTATTTTTAATTTCTTGATTTTTATTTTAAACGATTAAACGATTTCTTACTCTCAACAATTGGGAATTATGAGTAAAAATAAAAACTTCCAAAATTTATGCATTAAAAATTTAAAAGATAAATATTTTTTCATTACATAGATAAAAATAAAATAAAAATGAATTTGATCAATGTTGATGAAATGTCTGAACTCTGAAAAACTTATATCTAAACATTATTATATAAACATAATTGAATTAACGAAAATAAAAATTTATTGATATAAAAAAATTAAAAAGTGACAAGTTTTTGAAATACTTATTTAGATGTTTTATTTCTTCACATCCTTCCTGCATTCTCTACTATTCTTCATAATCTTCATTGTCATGAAGAAAATCACTTTAGTAAAACTGATAATTGAACACTGGCAATGCTACCATGGGTCCTAGATCTTCTTCACCTGATGACTGTCCTAATGAGAGTGATGTTTATTAGTATCAGCACGCTAATTCTAACTGGCACTAATTGAATTAGTTATGGAAAAGTAGTACTTAAAGTATCTATTATTTCCTCTCTGCTTGAGTTTTTGTTTATTTATTTGAATAATTCATTTTTTTGTAAAACCTAAAAACCCGACAAATTTTAATTTATATCGGTTTTATCATTTATTAATGACTTTGAAATTAGTGTATACTGCATGTAGTTCACTTTTGTATCACTTCTGGCACTACACACAGGCATTGGTTCATTGTTTCTATGGTTCTGTTAATTATTCTTAAACAGAATATGAAAAAAGTAAATTTAGCTACTCATTTTTATACATGAAGATAATATATTTGCTCACAAACAAAATATGAATATGTTCCAAATTAAATTCTAATGAATGTTTCAAACACAATTCTATTAACAAAACCAACTATATCAACTTCCACTCTAAAATCCTATTTTTACCTTTTAATATTAAATATTCTCCAATTGTATCATATAGTCTAAAATTTATGAATGAGCTGTTAAAACTAACGAAGAGCCTGCAAAATTTATCAGAATCGCTTCAAAAACAGTTTGGTTCTGATGGAATAATATGAAAATATTCTTCGGGAATTTATTCAATATCTCACTAGGTTTATGCAAAGTTAAATGTGATCTGTAATAAATGCATGAGGAGGAAATACCACCTATTCACATTCAAATTTTCATGAAGGAAAAATTAAACAACTAAAACGTTTTTTTTTAGTGTTCAGTTTTAATCAGGTTTAGAATGGTTTCATTTTTACATGTTTTATTTATTGTAAAAGGCTGTTAAGATGTTAATTATAAACAAGAGGAAATAATCAACCCCTCAGTGTAGACAAGCACTCTGTTTTTACTGATTAAAATATCTGATGTGGACAATACATGACTTCCTTGTACACCTATTAAACCATAAATTGGTGGCACAAAAAGTGATCCTGAATTTTGTTACTAGTTTCTGAAGATTGCAGAAGCTCAAAAATGACACTCGGTGTCGCGACATCCACAAGCTCTGGTTTCTGGAGGTCTCATTCCGTTATTATGTCGTTTTCATTGAGTTGGTAACAAGCTCCCAAATGATTTCTTCATGTTCCGTGACGTTAAAACTGTTAATGTCACTAGATAAAGCATTGGAAATCGACGGTTTTCACATTTTTAGCGGAAGAACCCACTTAATTTATAACTTATTCTCCTGCTGCAGATTTGTTTAACTCACAAATGGGGAGGAAAATAATTATTTAATATTCAATTTTAACACTTAAAATAAGTAATAGAAATGTTTAGTTTGAGTGGAAAAAAAAATGGCATTTGTAACCTTTATTATCGAACCATTAAATTTAATTTTAATATAATTTTATTATGACATTCAAGTAAAGTACCCCTTTCGGCTCACCAATTTTAACCAAAATCTAGTATATAATTATATTGATATAAAAGTCCTATTTACCAAATTTGAGATGTTTTACATTATATTTTAATATAATTTTTGATGAAAGTCTAATATGACCTTCAAGTAAAGTATCACTTCCGGTTTGCCAATTTTAACCAAAATTTATTGTTATTTTTATTAACATGTAAGTCTTCAATGCCAAAGTTGAGAAGTTTTTCATTATATTAATATAATTTTTGATGAAAATCAATAATGACCTTCAAGTAAAGTACCACTTACGATAATCATGTAATGACCAAAAAGGGAGATTCACAACTAGATTTTACAATAATCCTAAATACAAAAGTTTAACTTTCTACGGCTAACCGTTTTTGAGTTATGGGAGATACGACCGAGCGAACAAACATACGTACAGACGTCACGATGAAACTAGTCAAAATGGATTCAGGGATGGTCAAAATGGATATTTCCGTTGAAATCTTAAAACCGAAAATTTTCGCGATTATAATAATACTTCCTTTACTGCGTAAAAGGAAGTAAAAAGATTATCCACTTTTAATCAAGCTATTATGATAAAATTTTGATCAGTGCCCTATTACTGTTTGCTAAGAGAACAGTTCAATAAAAATCACCAATTTCGATAAAGTAATATCAATTAAAATATATGTACAATCATTTCTTTTCATTTATTTGCAACAATCCCTAAGACTATTTCCTATACAACAAGAGCAGTTAGAACATGTGTATTTTTCACTTCATTATTTACATCCTCTACAACCCTTCACCATAGTCTTATACTGTTTGATCAGTCATGAAACTAATCGATGAAAGCCTGATTGAGACCAAATATTCTAGGAACACAGTTTCATACATTCAGCAAGGTAAAATTGCAGTAATTATAAATTTATATATTTTTTTAAACTACAAAAGATGCTGATTGTGTAAAATAATGAAGTACCTACCAAAAAGAAAATTATTTTTTATTACATCAACAAATGCATTAAGCATATTAAATGTCAGAAAATGTCAGGTTTCCTCTGTTTATACAAGCTTTTGAATTTTGTGTACATTCGACCAAATAAAAAAAAAAGTGAAATTTAATATGCAATGAAATTCTTAAGTAAAATTTTTTTAGATCAAGTACCTGCATGAAAATTACTCGAAAGTCGAACAGGATTAAACCTTTCAAAAATTGGTTGATCTAAATTCACCATTAACGGCTTTATCAAAATCACCCTTTACATCATTGTACTCCCTCTTTATAAGTAGGTCAACATTGCTTAAAACTATGTTTTCGCTTTCCATGTTTCAATGTAAATCTGATTATTTTAATATATTATCAGTTATTAATTTTGATAAAGTCCCAGAAAAATAAAATAATTTATGTAATGGCAAGTTCTAACTCTTGAGATCTATTTGTCATAAAAGTTCTTGAGACCATTAGATTAAAAATATTTTAATAACATTTATATTTTTTCCACCTTATATTTGCGTGTAAATAAAGTAAACTCTGAACTAATGCCTGTAAAAATAAAAATTGTTTTGAGATGTTATAATTATGAGTCCCTTAATAACTGAACTTTTGTTTTGAAAATTTTTGTATTCTCAAAAATGATTCAAGAACAAAATAAAAATATAGAATCATTCAGTAAATACAAAATTTAACTATTGATCAAAGTAACTTGATTTTGGATTTTTTTTTGGAAGGTTGTTTTATTTCGCTTATTATTACAATTCAATTGATAAATTCGACATGGTACTAATTATTATTGAAAAATTATTTAACTTTCGCCATCTGATTATCTCTGCAGACAATTCATATTAGTTCTAAAAACTATTGATAGGTAGCGCTTGTCTACCTGTTTGAGTGTTCTCATTATTTTCGTTTTAGTCGCCTTAAAAAAATATTTTTTTTCAATTTTTTATTTAAGCAATTTAATTTGATTTTATGAATTATTAACTTGTTTATTATTAACAATAACTGTGCAATTTAAATGTTCGCGATATATATTACAGGTATTGGTCCAGAAACCGACATTTTCAGATTTTCAAGCTGTTAAGGGAATTAGCTTTACTTGTTGAATTTTCCTTTACAAGGGTAATGGCAATTATATATTATTCTGTTTTGATTTTAATTAAATATATATATGTAACATGCTAGACTTGAGTAACTGTCAGAAACGTAAAATGCTAATAAAAATATATATTTTTTGTCCAAATGTGCTTGAAAAAAAAATCTATTATAGTGAAACTTGTTTTCATTTCACTTCTAACTTATTATAAGGGAGGATTGTTTAAATTTAACCGTTTTTTTAATACCAGTTAATTTATCTAGCAATCAATGTTATATTACTAATATTTTTTCAAACATAATTCAACTACTTCACACCTATGTTGAATATTAATGTAAAGGGATTATGATAAGCCTAATATTGAATATAATATGAATAAAAATGTATATTTTATGTGACCAATTTCCAATCTTTTTCAACTGTACATATCCAGAAAGGAAATATGTTGTAAACCAGTTGTTGTTACCTTTTAGACCAAAGTGAGATAGCAAAATATTCAGTAATTTGTATTGAACATCACGATTTGCAGAGACCACATTTTGACTTCAATGATTTCTTTACCTACAGAAAACAGAACAAACACCGTATTTTACTAAAAGCTAAGTTTGCATGAAATTGGAGAATACAATTTAAAAAACCATTATGCAATAAAAAAGTAATAAGAACGGATACATAATTTTGATAATATTTATTTAATCAATGAACTGTAAGCAACTTTTTATTAGTTTCCATAAAAAAAAAAAAAAAGGCAAAAAACTAAAATTGGATGAGCTCTTAGTCTTCGAATATTTTATGATCAGAATATTGACATGAATTTTTTCTCTTACCGCAAAGATTGAAATACGTACATTTTCATCAGTAAGCCCCGATCTGTTTCTACTTTTTAAGCTTCCTCTGTGAAAATGCTTGTTAATTTAATAAATATATTAGCTTCCAAATATGCAGATCATTAATTTATCAGAGGAATTTTTATTAATTAAACCTTTTTTTTTTTTATTTGTTATTAATATTGAAATTTCAAATTAGGGTTCATTTTGAAAAAAAAAATCTTGAAAGCTGATTTGGAAAATCTTACAGTTCAGTATGGGATGATAAAAAGAAAAAAAAAATTATGATCAATAACAATATTATTATTATTCATATCCAATGGGATTCTAAATTATTTTATAAAATTAAACCATTTAGATTAAGAAATAATAGACCTTATTAATCCTGCAATACATTTATTAATAAAAACTTAATTATATACTCATAATATATTACAATATAGTTAGTTATATAGTATAGTTTGAAAATAGTCAAAAAATGTATTAAAGCCAGAAAAAAAAAAATTCTGACTTTGCAAATAAGTATTTATTAATAAATGTATTTTGGGGTTAATAAGATCTATTATTTCTTAACCTAAATTGATTTATTTTATAAAATAATAAATTTAATTTAGATTAGTTAAATATATATATATACACCTGCCTCATTTTATAAATATTAAAACAGCTTATCCAACTATCATAAATTACAGGTATTTAAAAGAGAATATTCTAAATTAAAAAAGGGATCAGAAGATTCTCAGTCTGAAAAATAATGAACCTGCTCATGATTCACACATTTTCACCACACATGTCATTAATGAGGTAATGAAAATTATTAAATTAAATATTAAACGATAATTTATTATTTAAATTTTAAAATAAAACTATATTAGTGTACTCTATCAACCGAGCATAATTGTTATTCAATACTGATATATACTAATGTAAATGCATGTTTGCAAACCTAAAACATACCCACTGAATAAAGTTATGTTTGCAACAAAGGTGATAATTAGTTTAATCAAAAAATAGTTTAAAAGGAACAGTTTTAAGTTTGATTCCCATAGTAAAATTAGATGTTTGAAGAATTAGCTAGTCCTTTTTTTATTTCTATTATTCAATACTTTTTTTTCTGACATTTATTTATACATGATGCAAAAACAACTTTTACAAACCAGTTTTGTCAATTACAGATAAAGTATTTTTGAATAAACCATATTACATAAATATTCAGGATTTTCAATTAAGGAGGCAAAGTAATAAGACTTGAAAGTAGCTGGATAACATGAATGATAGAAGTGAATTAAGAACTTCTTCTTTTTTTTTTCATATACATAAAAAAAATTTAGTAGCATGAGTAATGCTAGGTCAATATACAATGCAATAATAAATTCCACTAATCTTGATCAACTATAATTTTTTTTTTTTTTTGCTATCTTAATGTAGTGGTGCGACTCATATTTAAAGAACGTTGATTTTATATTATATTCGTGTATGTATGAAATTAGTAACCATGAGCTATTACATTTTACAACCTGATGTAACATACTGTTTGGTTAGCTTGAGCATATCAGGTTACTATAAACAGCAAATTTGTTTATTTAAATAGTTGTTAATGCCCTTAATCTCACCTTAAACAAAGTAATTTAATTAGATTTACAACTTATAAATTAAGGGTCTTGTTGATTAGGGCCTAATCTTGATTTTATGAACAAACTAATAAACTTGTGAAATTTTTACTGGTTACTACCAGTGGATTAGCCCCAGCATTTATACGAAAATTTAAAATTTTTGGATATAGTTTAAATTCTAGTCCCTCATTAATAAAAAAAAATACATATATAATTGGTGCATAAAAATAGTGTATTTTTATTTCATATCATTGTATGTGCCGTTTGTCATTTCAGTTACTCTGGTAATTGACATTACTTTAAACTGCTTTCTGTTTGCAACTTGGGTGTTTTTATCTTATAAATTATTTTTAATCACAAATCATGATAGTATGGTAATATCATGATAGTATAGTAAATGATAGCATTCAATTGAATGGCTACTGAGATTTATTTACAGTGTATTTCCTATTCATAATACAACACACTCTGCCTTATTGGGAAGACCTCAAACTAGAGTAGTGCCTAACTTAAAAAAAAATGCTATATGCATTAGCATAAAACTCATAAGAATATATTTTTATAAGAGAAAACTTTGTTTATTTTATGTAATGCATGCGAAACATATAAAAAAAAGAAAATTGAAAGTAATTTAAACACTTCGTGCTAAAAGGGGTCTTGTATTGAGTGGAATTGAGGAAACCTTTTCTAACTCACAAAAAACCAATGACCACTGGTCAAAAATCTACAGACAGGCCATTTGTTCAGATAAATCAACTTAGATACAGATAACAAGAAAAAGAAAGCCATCCAAACTACTAGTTAAAACATACGATGGCTTACCAAAGCAGATTAATTAAAATATAATATTTAGAAAGTAATAACGATTACAAACAATTGGGGTACATATATGCAACAATTACATTTTAAAGATTAAAAATTGTCTCACACTAAAGCACCTTAATTTAGGTATTAAGAACAAAACTATTTAATGTACTCTACAATGTCTGAATTCTAACATACCAAATGAATAATTGGCAAACAGCACTGAGTAAAAAATAATAACTTTCTTAAATCACAGAAATACACACGTTCAAAGCTATTAGAATAATAAATGGGTTTTAATAAAGTCTTATGAAACAGTTCATGTATTAGCTAAAATAGTACCCATTACCATCAATGCCTACAAAAAATAAAAAAAGCTTATCATGATATATACTTACATAGAGCATGTTAATTTACTAGTTATTGATGATTGATGATGTTGAATTTACTAGTTATTAATTGTGGAAACTGAACTCGTAATCAACATTTATTACAAACAGCAAATAGGAGTATATATTTTTGAAAGTGTTTTGTTGGGAATCAGCTTACTTTCTGTTAAAGTTAAATTTAAACTGGATAATCAAACTGAATAAAAGGTAGTTCCCAAAATTCTGTTGTAGATTAGTTCACACCAATGACAGAAAAAATAGAGTTACTATTTCTAATTATTGACTAACAACTGCAATCAAAAAATAAATATTGGGTTGGGGCGGATAAAATGCCATATATATTTATTTTGATGAAATCATTAAAGCAAGAAAATATCTCTTGTTTACAAAAACTAACACAATAGGTATTAAATTAATCTCTAAGCATTTCTCTTTCATTTCCATGCCATATCTTTCAGTTTATTATGAATTATTCAAGCGATTTTTAATTGTTGGCCATCAATGGAATCTGAGCAATTATTCTTATATGAATTTAAATTTGGATATAATGCTTTTCAATACATGAATATGGCTTTTGGTTTCAATCTTATAATAAAAGTTTCAAGAATAAATCTCATGGAATGTTTTTAAAAATTGATGAAACTTTTACTGGTGCCTCTTCGTGCTCAGAAACAGACAAATTTCTTAAAAATTTGATAGAAAAAGTTCCAGCCTCTGTTGACAGGAAACGATAGTATACTTCCTAGAGGAAAATTAACTATGTTCAAAACTAATATATAGCAAGAAAAAAATTGTACAAAAAATAGACAGTGGTCTGTCAAATCTCATAGAATATGAAATGAAAAATAATTTTTATTTGGGATTTATTTGTCCTCTAAAAATAATATGAATGTTTATTAGAAGATATATTGGTCTGGATTCATTAATATACAAAGGCTAGTTAATTCTGTATTAAACACAATAGCAATTTAAAAGACAAATATTGGCACTATAGACCATGAAGATTTTTGTCCCCAATGTGGTACTCTTCTAGACATTTATTGCTTGCGGGAGCACAGACAGTCTGGAGGGGGTCACCCAACCTCACGTTGCTATGAACCATGCTTTACATGGTGCAGCAGCAGGCTATACATAGCTCCATAACCGATACGTTTGGGACCATTCGGCAGAGTCCTTCCCACCAACTCGCTCGGATTCAAGGACAGTGACAAACCAGTCAAGACCCATGGATCATGGCTATTCGGGGTCAGCAGGTGCACGAGGATCTATATTTCTTTTCTCGAATCAGACCGTCGAATGGATCAAAAATCCGGAAGGCTATTTTACATCCTGGAAAACCACAACGTGAATCACAAATTAGGTACACTGGATATCACTCCTACACCCGGTCTGTGTGAGTTGCCTCCAGTAGGCTGACGGGGCTCGCATACCCGGGGGAGGGGTGATAAATTGCTTGAGGAATTAAATTAATTATTAATTATTATAAATTAATGTAATGTCGAAACCGGGATTCAAACTCATAATCTTATATATATATATATATATATATATATATATATATATATATATATATATATATATATATATATATATATATATATTCCTTAGCCAGCTCTGTCTGAAAAGCCTCCTTTCTAACTTCCTTTGAATGACATAGAGTATGGAATTCTAAAAGGAAGTATCACAAATGTAGTAGGTATTTTGTGAGGGGATATAAAAATTGGTAGGTTGAGATCTACACATAAGCTATTTATAGATCTTGAGGAGATAGAGGAATAATTATTCAGTTGAAGTAAAGCTTCAAGATTAACTGTATTTCGAATGTTATTGGGTGAAATTCAATTTTTATTTTTAATGATTTGGATAGAAGAATGCAATGATAACAGATCAATAATAGAAGGAGGTTTTTAGGTTCTTATGAAATAGTTGAACAGTAGAAAACCAGTTTGTCAATCTATAACTACTAATTTTATACAAAAACAGAATAAAAAAACTAATATTCTTAATAAATAAACTGATAAACTTTCTTCAAAGAAATTTTTTGCTTTTCTTATTACCACAATTTTTCTCTAAGAGTAATATCAATAGGTATCGAAATTTTATGTACAAGTAGAAACATTATGAAGAAAATCTTGACAGTTTTTTGATTTATTATAGAAATTTCTCTAATATGAGCCCTACATTTGATGTGATTGTAATAATTGATACATTTTATATAGCAGCTCAATAAAAAAAAAAAAAAATTAAACCCAATAAGCATCAAGTGAATTTTTTTTATTAATAATAATGTTAGTTTTAACTTCAGATCAAATCAAATTACATCAACTTGTGCAACATGTTTAAATCAATGGTATAGTATCTCTAGCATATTAATTATAAGATCAAAGAGTATCATAGCAAGTAAAATAACAAACCAAAATGGTATTTTTTTAATGGTAATTATTTATTTGTTCATCAATAAACAGATATTTTTTTCTACTTCTAAAAAAAGAAGTTTCAAGATGAAACTGTCTATTATAGTAGGTTAGTAGGTTACAGTATTTTTTTTTTTGCGTAGTATAAAATTTTATGAGCATGTGTAAATTTGAAAATAATCAATGAAGGGGGCTGTTTGCTTGGACTGGTTGTAAATTATTGAGCCGGAGTATAAATTGCAGGAGAGACCGGCAGGCAGCGCTAGTGTAGGAGCAGGCTCCCTGCCTGCAATAGGTTCAGTTCTGCTCAGGCAATGGCCGTCTGCGGTCTGGCTGTTCTGGGACACGTTATATGCATTATAACTTTCTTCTCTTCGTCTTCTCGTGGACTCAGTGTGTCCAAGACAGAACCTTCAGTGAGCTCTGTCACACTTAACAGGGAGAGTTTGTCCAAGGGAAAGTACTTCGCCGATCTCACCATCGTCGGTGAGGATTTCCCCGATGATCTAGAAATTAGCTTTACCAATGAGTTGTCCGGATCTGAAGACTCTTGCTCCAAGAGCCACGGTCGCCTGTGGAAGGGCTGGTCGAACTCGAGCTATGTGGAAGTGAACTTGGAAATGAAACATGACGATTTCATTAGTGATCATTGGTTCACGTGTGTCAGAGCCGTTTACGAGAGAGAAGAGGTCCGTGAAGAAGGGAATGGCAAAGTTGTCAAGTGGATCCATCAAGGTGAACGTGGTAGTTTCGTGAGTGATTTGTTGAAGAAGAAGATGTCCCTCAACTCTGGTTCTCACTCTATCAGGTCAGTTATTATTTGTAAGATGCATGCTGTACCATCGCACTATCCTCCGTATTACAATTGAAACGAAAACTGATTGCAAGCCACAAAAACAGACTACGCGCACTTTTACTACGTTCGAATTCGAACTTGTGTGGCGGTTGAGCCATCGATCGAGGGTTATTTCGTTGCCGATAGTAGCACACCATCCCACCTTAGACTACACGAAAAGGAAGCGGCCTAAGAAAATTTCCGAGGATCTATTTTAAACCCGGCGGTACATAAAAGCGGTTCTAACCGGTTTTGTAGTTCGCCTAGTATTGCCTTCTGGCGATAAGTAACCTCGGATCCAGGTAACCGAATAGTAACCTCTTCCACGTGTTTATCCCTTATCAGGGAGCCTTATCACTAGTTAAATAGCACTGTTTAATCTATGTTTTTTGCGTGTGCGTTGTACAAATTTATCTAAGACTTTTTATAATAAGTAGTTTCATATATAATGGATTGCAATATATGACTTAATGACAGATCAAAAATTAGTATAATAAAACATACAATCATTTGTACTGATTATGTAATTCTATATATGAAATATTATTTTAGGTATGATGTATTGGAAGGATGCAAGCGCAAAAAAATTATAATTTATGTATTACATAATGTTGACTAAGGAAGTGATATGTATTAAGGTCATGTCTAGCTTAAAGGTAACATGTCGGCTCCTCTCGGGCCAACACATCTAGGTTTACATACATATAGTACGGTCTGCAGTGAATATTTCACTTCATATAAATTCCTTTTAATATGCCAATAAAATAGAAATGTAAATATAGCATAAAAGAATACTGATTTAAAAAAAAAATTGTCATTAGGCTGTTTTTCAAATTAAAATTTCAAATATAATCGATTCAATTTTACTTTTTTAAAAGGAAACCAGAAATACAAATTGTTTATCAGGTATTTAATTTTTTTTGTTACGGTTCGAATTGCGTTTAATTAATCGCCCAATTCAAACTGTTGTACTCAGAAAAAAAAATGTTTATTTTTCTTTAAGAAAGCTATTCGTAATAGCCAAAATGTCTTAGTGTGCAAACTTTATGCCTTTTATGGTACTATTTCTCTAAATTTGTCAATAGTTTTCTTAAAATATTTACAGCGACGAACACCCGGTTGTAGTGAAAGGTCAGTTCTTATATTATCAATAAGTCTTCATATCATAGCATTAAACCAGTTGTTGTATTTGTTCCTGTCAACCATTATAATTCACTTCCATTCCATTAGTTTCTTTTTTTTCTATAGAAAAATAAATTACTTATTCAGTGGCGTAAGTATGATTTTGTAGGCCCATGGCAGCCAACTTTTGTGGCCCCCTAATCTTCTTAACACAAAATTTGAAAATGTGTCTGTATGTTATACATAATAATATAATGCTAGTTATTAATTGTATTGCTACATATAATATAGTTTGCTTTTGTATTTTATTGTTATAAAGGCCAATTCGAGGCCCCCCTTGGTTAGATGCCCATGGCATTTACCTCCTTGCCATCTGCTATTTACGCATCTGTAATTGTATGCATTTATCTCTTAATTCGAAAACTACTTATTTTTAATTTAATTTCTGATAAATGTTATAATTGTTGATATATATCTACAAAGTTTTAGGGATTTTATATTTTTGTTTGAAACAATTGTATACCTATCTCACATTATTTGATTGATTTTGTTTCAAGTCAATATTATTTCTTAGCTATATATATTTTACAGATTTTCCTTCTTTATTTCAATGATTTTGAAATTATAGTGTATTCTTAAATACCATCATCAAGTAACTTTGGTTTATATTTTGGTTTTTTATATGGCTTCAATTTAAATTTCATTAAAAGATTTTGTTATACTTTATAATTTACTATTAAGAAATGGAATTGCAAGTGATGTACAAGAAGTTTTCCGCGCTTTTTTATTAGAGATTTATCATTGATAGTTAAGGTTTGGTAATAGAATAAATCTATGTTATACCCCCATGTGTTTATTGTGGTAAAGTTCTGGAAACGAAGGATTTTAATACGCAAAAGGTCGGGTAGTTCTGATTTGTTTACATGCTGTTTGAGTATTGATCGACATAAATCTAAATTTGAGAACTGGGCAGACGACCGGAAGGTTATTTTATTCAAGCACAACCATTTTCGTTAATTTTCATCCAATGCCCAATACCTTGAACGAAAAATATTGTGCATAACTTTTTTAAAGAAGAGCAGATTTGCTAAAATTTGAGCCTAATAGAGTTCTGTACCTGAGATAAAGATATTAAAAAAAATGCATTTTTTTCTTAAACGAGATATTCCATTTTGCGACTTAATTTTGTCTGATATCACGGAAACTGCTTTTACTACAAAGACAATTATTATAAACTGTGTACTTTAAAGGGATTTTAACTAGCTGCATTTTGAGCTCTAATAGAGGTCTGTATGTCTAATAGTTCCTGAGATATCAAAATTTTCTGAAAATTACTCATTCTAGATGAATATATTATGTCAAAATCGTATAAAAATATTTCGTATACATGCTGCTCTTGAGTAATAAATAGTTAATACCTATTAATATTCATATTTCACTATCTGAATTAATAATGAATTGTTAATAATTAAATCATTTTGAAATAGACCAACCTTATACATGTACTACTGATTGGTCTTAAGTAACATCTCGTGACTGTTAGTGAGTTATGCTCTTATGTTTACTCATTAAAAGCATGCTATAACGTTGTATTAAAAAAAATATCTTGAGACATAAGGCAACTGTAATCTCTTGTTTCCTTTTCACTCAAATACCAAGCATATTAAATTAGCTTTATTATAATTATTGGTTTGGTAATTAATAGTTGTTAGGAGGAAATGATGTGCCCTATTAATTACTGACAGAAGGCTTTAATCACACTAGTGCCATGTTACAGGTAATCTCAACTGGGCCCGTCATTCACAGCCTTTGTGATTAGTTCCCATCCAGGTGTAGGGTAGTAAATGTTATAACTCTGTGTTTATGTGTAACATGATCGTTTTTTATTTTTATTTAGGATTTTATAATTATAAAGTTTTCCTAAGCCTCCCTCTCCATTCCTGCCTGTCAATCTTTACTCTATCGTCAATCCATATGTCCGGCCATGCTTTCCTCTACTATATTTTTCCATTATATTCCCGGATCTGTGAGATAGGCGTCCCACCATCAATCAAGAGGACAGCAGTGATTGATTATTATATAATATAATATAAGTATATCTAGTCATGAGAAAATTAGTGATATTATCCTCTCTTTCTTTTGCCTCCCATTCCAATATCGATTTCGGTATACGACATGAATCCATTCATTTTAAGTGACCTTACCACCTCAATCTTCTTTCTTCGATCACTTCTAAGATATTCCTTTTTACTTCCATTCTTTTTCTGATTTCGTTGTTTCTGACGTGCTCCATTCCTACAATCCTATCAGACCTCCTCCAAAAATCAGAGGAGATGATCTAAACAATTGTTTTCCAATACTGTCTTGGACGATCACCTTGAGTCCTATTGGTTTTTTAAGTGATTTTTCTATTGAATAATAAGATGGAATGTTGTGTACGAAATACGATGATTAAATATGCTCTTATGTCTTCAGCTGGTACGCCGAGTAAGAGGTTGCTATACCCTGTTTTTCTACGTCAATACTTCCTAGGTGTCTTTCTTATCCAAGCCCTTTGAACCAAAAAGCCTCACTATAGTCTTGAATATCCCCTCCTGCATTCGTCTGACCAATCTTTGAATACTAGATCTCAGTCTACACTCCCTTTCGCAAACTGCTTCCTCTAGCAAATCATTACTGTGCTTCCTTTTTGTTGAATTCCTTACCCAATTTTATGCTCAGTGCCTTTACACGTTAACTGTATTTACACGATGGTGGAACTGGATCCAATAGTATCAGACCGGCTTCTTTTAATGACTAGTTCTGGACTTTGGGAAGTGCAACCCTCCGCTTCTCCTAACTTCCTATTTAAGGTAGTGCTATCCGACAATGCATTCGTCATTTCCATATTTCGCATAATGCACTGCTCAAAATTCAGTGGATCTGTGAGATAGGCGTCCAACGAAAACAAGAGGACAGCAATAAGCAGGATAGCATTCTGGGAGCTACATAATAAAAGTTATTTTCATTTATTTATTTATTATTTCAGTGATTGCTTTGTGAAAAGTATACCAGATGGTGATTGGGATGATTACAGATATTATTTTCCTTTGTTTTTTCCGATTTCCATTATTTCTGCATGCATGTATTCAACGTCAAAGAAGAATATCGCACCTTTGCGAAATCAGATATGTCCTGTTCTCAGTCGGATCACGAAGAACCTATGCTCACGGAATAAGATCTCATTTCAAAGGGACGTGACTTGAATGTTTGATGACGCACCTCTGCTGTTAGAAAAGATTCTCATTCCGACAATGTTCTTTATATGATTGCGAATAATAATGAATTATTGCAGTTATTTTTTTTATGACATTATATGGTAAAGCTGGTTATACAGCTGACTCCACAGATTTGAGAATAGTCTGCGGTTTATTTAAAAACAAACTATCGTCTCAATTGCGGAGGTAAGTGTAAGCACATATGCTACATAAAATTGAATCTAAAAATAAATAAAATATAATTGATTTTTTTTAAATGGTCATTCAAGTATCTCGGGGTACAGATGTAAGTCCACCTTAGTACTAATATTTACATACTCCTCTGAGCCCTGGACAATAACAACAAAACATAGAGGACAGATCCAGACAACGGAAATAACTAAGGCGGTTTGGCGCTTGTTAGAATGCCTTGCCTGCCTGAGAGGCTTATGAGGCAAAAGTAGAAGGGACGGCCTAGAGACAGGCCTAGAATTATATAGGAACAGAGCATTAAGGAAGCTTTGGTAAGAGGAGCCTATGCTGGGAAGAGAGAAAATTGGTGGAGGAGGACATCGCCATGTAGGAGATCGCCATACAGTAAAGAGGAGCAGATTATGATGATTTCTTTATTCCAATTTTAGATTGGATGTCTCAATTTTGAACTTCTGAAAACTACCGCAATTTAAAGTCTAGAAAAATTAAACAAGATGCTATGTAGAAAGGAGTATTCAGAATGTTCTTCCAAGCAAATATCTCTATTTTTAATAAAATGTGACGTAATATGTTCTTCCACTTTTTAAACAGTCTGCAGGCCGTTCAAGTTTTTGCTGTGAACATTTTTATTGAAATTTATATATCAACTAACTTACCTGTTAAACCAATGTAATTTTTTGTACTTCGTTACATTTCCTTGGTTGAATAACTGTCTTATAAATATTTTAATCGTGGTTGTAAAAATATTTTCAATAATAACAGGGCTATTAAAATTATTTTAAGACCGAGTATTTTCATACTCATGAAAATATTTGATATAAATTTCCAATTTCAGTAATGTAAATTTTTTTTTATTCTCCACTTTTACGCCCCCTCCCATGGGGCCCGGGGCAGATTACACCCCCCTTACCCTCGCCATAGCATGCCGTTCTGAGTAACTGTTTTGACTTTTGACTAATCAGCTATTTAGAAAGGTTCCTTGATTCAAGAAAAGTGATTTTGTAACGTTGCGTGTTCAAACCATTTACCAAAATAATTACAGCGTTCTTTATTGATTTTCTCTTATTGTGGTTCGTAAAGTGATTTCAAAATTCCTGTTGTTTTCTCGAACTGAGCAGAAATGTTTGTTTATGTTTTATTTTTTGTATTCACTGAAAATAATAAAAGTGTCAATGGTTTTTATTTTTTACTTGAAACTATAATATTAGAAAAACTGGGCAGATAGACTTTAATAATCGAAATTTTGAAAAAATGAAGTATAAACATTTTTTCAAAATTTCGATTTTTTGGTTTTGTTGGCATTGCTTTGAAGGTGCAATACATTAAATATAGAAGTTATTCGCTTGAATTTTTTTTTTTTTATCGTGTGAAATCAAGTTTTACATCATGATTGTATAATGGTTTAGGGAATGTCTTTTGTACAATAAATGAAAAGATAGAGGGCTGTTAAGAAGCGACAGATTTTGCAGTCTCGGGAAGACCTCGTAGAGCAGTTGACCTTGGCCTCAGCGTGTTATTGCACGGCTTTCTAGCGGTCTTCAACCTTTTTTGTATCTTTTGCATTACAACTTAATATTATTGTTATTTTTATTATTATTATTTCGGTATGATTTTTTAAGTTCTTATGGAATGGATCATAATTTTGTTTTTATGCCAAACATATAATAAACTTTACTTCATTATTACGGAAGAAGTTGGTCGGGGGTGCGGTCAATGAGAAACACTAATTAGTATAACTTATTTATTCTGTGCCCAAGTTTTAGGAGAGAGGCGTATTTACTTCATTATATTAAATGCTAAATCTTGGAATTATACAAGAGCGTTGTAGATAGTGCAATATAAACTGTGTTTATATAAATGAAACATAGTAAGATTAAAAATATCTAATGTGGACAACACATGACTTCCTTGTACTCCTATTAAACTATAAATCGTTGGCTCAAAAAGTGATCCTCAATTTGGTTAGTAATTTCAAAAAAGTCGCGACACCCATCTATTGACACACACACATACTCTTGTTTCTGGAGGTCTCATTCCGTTATTAAATGTCGTTTTTTTTTCAGTAGGTAACTAGTTTCCAAGAGATTTCTTCGTGTTCCGTGACAACATTAAAACTGTCAATATCACTAGATAAAGCATTAGAAATCGACAGTTTCTAAATTTTAAGCGGAAGAACCCACTTAACTTATATCTTATTCTCCTGCTGCAGACTTGTTCATCGCACAAAATGGAAGGAAAACCAGTATAATATGTCCAATATTAACGCTTAAAATAAGTAATAAAAATGTTTAATTACAATATAAACAAAATCGCGTTTGTAACCTTTATTACCGAACCATATGATTTCTCCATTTAATTTTAATATAATTTTTGATGTAAGTTTATTATGACCTTCAAGTAAAGTACCCTTTTCGGCTCACCAATTTTAACCAAAATCTAGAAAATACATTCATATTGATATAAAAGTCCTATTTACTAAATTTTAAATGTTTTACATTATATTTTAATATAATTTTTGATGAGTCTAATATGACCTTCAAATAAAGTACCTCTTCCGGTTTTCCAATTTAGACCAAAATCTAGTATGCTATTTAAATCAATATATAAATTATAAATACTAAATTTGAGAAGTTTTGCATAATATTTTAATATCATTTTTGATGGAAATCAATTATGACCTTCAAGTAAAGTACAACTTCCGGTGATTAAACAGTGATCAAAAAGGGAGGTTCACAACTAGATTTTACAACAATCCTAAATACAAAATTTCAACTTTCTACGGCTAACCGTTTTTGAGTTATGCGAAATACGAACGAACGTACGTACGTGCATACAGAAGCCACGACGAAACTAGTCAAAATGGATTCAGGGATGGTCAAAATGGATATTTCCGTTGAAATCTGAAAACCGAAAATTTTCGCGATTACAATACTTTCTTTACTTCGTACAAGGAAGTAAAAAAGAATGAAAAGTAGGGTTTTAATAATTATTTAATTATTTAAAAAACCCATAACATTTATAGTTTAATAGCAAAAAAAATTTGTATGTTATAACAAATGATTAGAAAATTTACTAAAGTCATTTTATCTTCCGCTGGTGATTTTTAATATATTAAATGCTTTATGTTATTATTGTATCGTATCGAATAATGTTTAGCAATATCTAATAATTAATAAAGAATGATGTATGAAGGAATGAAAATGAATTATTAAAAGTTAATTAGGTATTTATTTATTTTAAATATGGTGTATTGCTATTTTAATCTTTAAGTAGGATTGTAAGGATGGCTGGAGTTGCGATAGTAGATAGTGATAGAACTATAAGATTATAATGGCTATAAAGGTTTTGATAGATTTTGAAAATTTAAGATGTATGAGAGCATATTACGTAGAATGTTGTTAATAATTTAATGTGGTGCATTGTGTTTATGAGGAGTTTGTCGTCATTTGAAAGCTATTTATCTAAATTAATTCATATTTATGAATTGATATAAAAAAAAAAAAATACTGTATTGCAACAATATAACATTTTGATTTACTTTTTATTGAAAATCTTCTCCGACTAGTAATAGAAAACTATTCAAAGAAGTTATTTAAAATTTTACTAAAAATTAAAATATATATATATATATATATATATATATATATATATATATATATATATATATATATATATATATATATTAATAATAATAATAATAATAAATTCTTTATTTATAATTTATAAATTTAATTAATTAAATAATTTAATTAATTAATAATTTATTAATTAATTTATTTATTTATAAATATATTACTTTATTAACAATCGGTAATATTATGGTTTTATTTGTATATTTTTAACATTGTCAATTAGTTATCCTTTTTAAATACAATTATTACTGCCTTTTTCTTAAATATATAAATAAAATTAACTAACTTTTAGTAAAATTTTAAATAAGAATTTCTTTGAAGAGTTTTCTATTATTAGTCTGAGAAGATTTTCAATAAAAAGTAAATCGAAATGTTATATTGTTGCAATACAGTATTTTATATATATATATATATATATATATATATATATATATATATATATATATATATATATATATATATATATATATATAAAATTATTCTATTCGTGCCTCTTGTACAATATTCTGTTACGGAATCATTAATTAAATAATATCGATCAAATATCTCATCAATATTAAATAATATCGATTACTCTCAGTTTTTCTTGAAGAAATATTTTTATCTCCTGGATTAATAAATTAATTTAATAAACTAGTATTAATAAACCCAATTCCCTGTTTCTGGGCCATTACCATTTTCTTATCAGATTCATTAGAGAAAAATAATAATATTTAATACAGAAAAAAACCCAAGTATTATTGATCTGCATGCAACCGGTTATAAATAATTGACCTTGCTGGCTCTTCATGATTCACATATGAACATTATATATAACTGCTTAGTTTACTTTCCACCTTATAATTACGCTAAAGTAGTATGGAATGTAAATATTTTATGATGACTTATTATTATATAATGATATTAACATATTAATATATTAAAACTTAAATCGCTGTGTAGTGGGCTTGGATTATATTGTTTAAAAATGAACCTATTTGATTTTTTAAAAAGTCAGTTAAGCGATAACGAAAATTCTTGTTGAAGTAACAAGAGTATATTAAATTTTAACAGTTGATACGGGACTTAAAATTTGCTAATGACTTTATTACTGTTTTTATTTTCAAACTTCCTATGGAATCGAGAAAGTTACGCTTTAGAAATTAACCACGTTTCTTTTTTCATAATTAATATGTATTAATATTTAGGTATAATTATGGATTGTTTTTTGTTCAAGTATTTGTTCTGAAATAATGTGTAGACCTTGGCAATTCAGAGAATTATCACCGCTTCTTTCCTCTTGTTAAGTTTCTTTGTATTATTTGTAATAACAATTATGAAAAAATTGGGGTTTATTTCATTAATTCTTCCTCTCCCTCCTCCCTATTTTATTTCTATAAGTACAAGAATTTCTATAAGGCCTCGGTTATTTGCTGTATAATGTGTTCATGGTTAAAGCTACAAACAAAAAATTAGATTTATTAAGCAAATTTTGTACCTTATCCAGAATCATTCGATTTTTGTTATCATATTATGGTTGTGCTTTTGATCGTAACAAAAACTGAGTTTACCAATATTATATCCCACAGAAGGCCTTTATAATTTGTTATATGAATAAAATAGAGTAGATCTTATTCATTCCCCGATGGAATGTGTTTACTGCAAACTCGTTGCTGCTCGTAAATAACTTTTATCTGCATCAAAATATTTCTAATGAATGGCCGATTGTATATGATTGTGAACTGTTTACTACATGGAATGAATTTTCGTTTGAAACTATTCCAGAAAAATACCCGTGACGCATATCTCGTGAAAGAGGCACAGTTCCTCTTGTTTTGATCCATTATGGAAAAACATTGGATTTATTTAAGTTATGATGCCATTCATGTTGGAATTTTTTAATTACGATATTTTTTAAATATTAAACTTTGGTACCATAATGCTTTTTTGTAGAATAGAAAAAGCGTTGTAGAATTCACAATTAAAGTAATTAATCTTCATCGTACAGGAATATAATTGTTCTCTTATTTTCTATATTAATATATATTTTCTAAAATTAATCAATTAATTTTTATCGAGTTCAGTTCATTAGTTTAAAAAAAAAAATTTTGACATGAAGGTCGATAATAAACCGTGCTCGAGGAAAATTTGTGGAGCCATTTTCAATATATGGTACAGTAGACCCTCGCTGATCTGAACTAAATAAAACGAAGGGGGTTCGGATTACCGAAATGGGAAAAAAAGCAACTTCATTAATAAAAAGTCAATTTATATATATATACACATATCAAATATATATATATATATTAAAAAAAAATTTATATATATATATTTATATATATATATATATATATATATATATATATAAATATATATATAAATATTTTTTTTTAATATATATATATATATATATATATATATATATATATATATATATATATATAAATATATATATATAAATATTTTTTTTTAATATATATATATATATATATATATATATATATATATATATATATATATATATATATATCAAATTTTTTTTACATTAGTATATCATTGTTCATAATTTATCTTTTAATTATTGTCTTGAGAAATAGATTGAAATTTTCGTTTTTCTGAAAGTCAAAAGTATCTTTTACAAATCCTCTGACTGCAAGTGCTTCGTGATGACGTGTAAACTGCAGGAGAAGAGAGGGTCTGGAGATATATATGTATTTTTGTTGTAAGGTTCGGGTTACTGGACGTTTCGGATTTGAAAGGTTCGGATCATCAAGAGTCCACTGTACTAGGAATACCATAATTTTTGATAATTAAAATATATTCGTAGTTTCGAATTATAGAAAATGAGAGAACTATTAGATTCCTATATGATAAAAATTTATTGCTTTAATTTTAAATTGTTAATTTGTTGGGGTATAGCGATCTTATGCACTCCAATTAGGTCAGGAAGGGCGGGTTATCCCGAAGGCTAGCATCCTATTCTAGCCAGAGTGAGAAGGTTGAAATTTATTCCATTGGTCTGCAAAGTCAATTCCACCAAACGGATTCAAACCTGCACCGCTTCTGGCTGCCAGAATGCTGAAGTACTGCCTCAACACTCTTGTCCACTCAGTTCCACAATTATAAATTCATTCGTTATGTGACTTGATAGAGGAATAAATTTCTCTAAGCTATTATTACTTCATAACAAAAATACATGCCTTGGCTTAGATTCGTTTTTCATTTAAAAAGGGTAAAATTATTTTTAAAATATTAATAATTTAATAAATATTAAAATATTAGTCATTTTTTGTAAGTACAATATAAAATTATATTTTATAATAATTTAAAATGACAATATGCAATTAAAGTTTAGAATTTACAAAAACGTAGTTTTATTGTCGACAAACCGAACAGACTTCATTAAAAAAGTCCCTCCCTACAAGTTGGAATTGGTACGCGCCCGAAGTCTTTATTTCAATTTCAAATCGACAGGACTGAACCAGGACGACCCACAACCCTTTTCTAAATATTCAGACCGGCTGTCCTGACTTTTATTTGGACGTTTTATTTAGCTCTCCACTGTGTGGTTGTTCTATATTCTTTGTCATCTTATTGATTAAAACATTACAACAGCTAACAACTAGTTCCATTGTTTTTTTACTATTACGTATTGTGTATATATATATATATATATATATATATATATATATATATATATATATATATATACCTCGAGGCAAAAATAAAACGATTGATAAACTGCTTTGTAGGATTTATCTTCGGGGTCCCGAGGGACGCTTCTGTCTCCCAATTCTATGAAGAGTTGAAGTGGCTGTACCCTTCCTAACGTCGTAAGTACTTCCTGGCATCCTTCCTCTACCAAGTCAACCAATCACGCCGTCCATCATACATCTTCGACCTCCTTCAATTCAAATCCTGTGTTCATTCCCACCATACCCGTTCTCGGTCTTCAGATTTATATATAACGGCCCACCGATCCGCAGGTTTTGACAGATCTTTTCTTATCCGATCCTCATCCTTATGGAATTCCATTCCTTCTTCCATCCGTTGCTTCAATACTCTCTCCACCTTTAAATCCCGTCTATTCAGTCACTTCATGTCCATGCAGTTTCAAAAGATTTGTAAATATGCACTCCTTATTTGCAACTAAAATTTGCATCCATTTATATATTAATAGCTTTATTTTTACTTTTATTATTAATATAAATTCATTCTCTTTCACCGTATTTTTTCTTTTTTTTCTGGCTTTATGTTTTAATGTATTAATATTGCAAGTTTATTTTTCCTTAAAGGTTTAAAAGTTATGTCATTATTATTTATTATAATTTCATTTTTTTTCTTATTTGTTTATTTATGCTATTATCTGTTATTTACTCAATATCATATTCATTTTTGTTCTACTCTAAGACTCTAAAGCTCTACTGATTTTGCATGTAATATTATTCTAAAGGGATATGTCCCGGAATAAATAAAGAATTTATTATTATTATTATTATTATTATTATTATTATATATATATATATATATATATATATATATATATATATATATGAACATTTAAATATTATTACTAATTAATTATAAATTAATTGTGTGTTTATGTATATAAATATATTTATATATATTATATATTTATTTATTTTTATTCTTTATTTTATAACTAAACCTATCACTTTCATGAAGATCTAATGCGTAAGCGTAAAGCTATGTGCATAAATGCATATATTTGTCATGGCGGATGTGGCATCTACTCCTAACTTAAAATTTAGTAAAATTTTGCTGTAGAAGATCCTGCAGCAAGTCCCTTGTCAGTCTTCCAAAAGCACAAGGACCGCAGAAAAAATGTAAATTATACTAAAATTAAAAACTTTTTGCTGTGTTAAATTTAATTGCATTTAATTGTTTGAGATTTGAACTAAAGTTTTTAAACTCAGTACAGGGCAAAATCCAAGTGATTTAAGAGCCCAATCAGTTGTTAATAAATAAATAAATGAGCATTCAATGTTACCGTTAATGGTAATTTCCTAACCTATGCCGATCAGAAAGACACTTGATTAAGGATGCGATTTTTTTGGTTCTGTGATAAGCGATAAGCAGAGCCCGGATTTTTATGCAGTAAAATCCCGCAGAATATGCCATATAATATCCAATAATAAATCGTTAAATATTCAGAAAAAACCTCTAAATGTGCAGTAGGACAGCCAAAATATTCAAATATACTAAAATGACGACAAAAAGTTCTAAGCTGAGATAAAAATTGGAGGAAGAATTAAAAATTATACGAAAATGATTTTAATTTTTTTTCATAAACCAGAATATGAAAATAATTAAAGCATAATGTGACAAATAAGAAACCACGTTTGAGTGTGTGTAGACGATAATGGAAGATGGAAAGCCAGGAAATGAAAATTATATATATATATATATATATATATATATATATATATATATATATATATATATATATGTATGTATGTATTACTTTCTTAACAATCGATAATATTATGGTTTTATTTGTATATTTTTAACATTGTCAATTAGTTATCCTTTTTAAATACAATTATTACTGCCTTTTTTCTTAAATATATTAATAAAATATCAAAATATTACAAAACTGCAATTGGTAACCAAAGAAGGACGACAATAATTGTATTTCAGAAGGATGAGTAACTAATAGACAATGTTAAGAAAATATACAAATAAAACGCTTATGTTACCGATTGCTAAGAGAGTGAGCAAAAAACTGAAATTGAAACTAAGTGTGGAACTAAAAAACATGGAGAGATGGAAAGCCGGATAATGAAAAAAATCCATATTTTAAAAGCCAATTATTGAAGGTAACGTCATTTTGTTGATTTGTTATTGTTTAGTTTATTTAAAACGATTCTACGAATATAATCTGAAATTTCATCTGAATTTATCCTTTTTAATTTTTATTTTCTACTTTTTTTTACATGATTGAAATCATTAATATATAGTATGCAATTTTATGCATTCATCATCAAACATGCAAAAATACGCAACATAAAATTTGGCTAATTGCATCTGAGTACTATGATTCGCAAACTTATTCAGACAACTGTTAAAACATTAAATTAAATGCACGCAAACAAAATATGCAATTGCATAATTTCCGGTAATAAGCAAGTATTGTTTGGAGTAAACACCTGTATCACTTCTCCAGGTCTCGTGTTTCGCAACTCTATCATAAACACAACTTAGCAACTTATCATTCTTAATGTTAAAGCTTCATACAGCCGTGGAAATAATTTAAATTGATATTTTCGAATCATGTCGCTATTGTTTATGATTTAATGAGCGGAGCATGACTCGAAAACATCAATTTGAATTATTTCCACGGCTTCATTAAGTTTTAACATTATGAACGAAAAATTGCTAATTTGCGTTTATGATAGAGCTGCAAAAGACGAGACCTGGAGAAGTTGTAGAGATCACTCCAAACTGTGCTGGCTTATCACAGGACTATTTAACGGAACCTATTGGTGTGATAAAAATGATAATAATAATAATCAGGGAGCCTTTAAATTTCCTTAGTGACCGGTATCCGATTTATTTTATTTGGTATAATTTTTGAATCGTTCATAAATAATTCGTAATATATCTGGAGAGATATTATTAAATTATAAATTAACCCCAAAAACTTTCTACCACTAAGTTTTATCCTAATCGATAAAGCTTATACTTTTATACTCTAGTATAATATTCAATCACGCATTTTATTCTTTAATACATTAAAATCATACCTGCCTGAAAGTCATATTTACGTCCTATTGATCGTTTTATTAATCATTTCACTTTTCTTCTTTTTTTTTTCTATCAATATTATTGACCTTTGGTTCCATTGCTTCCTGCATGCTCCGCCTTTGCTTATCTTGGTCTGCAGTAGCTCTTTGGTATCGTTGTTTATTCTGACCATCCGTTTTGTTTGTATTCTCTTTCTTGATCTTATGCCAACTATTGCTGCATTCATGACTGATAAGAGACGCCCTAAAGCTTGGAGCTACATGCACAGCTCATATTTGCTTCCTTACCTTCACATCAAGTGATAAATTAACTTATTGCCTACTGAAAATGAATGTTTCTTTGAAATTCACGAAGTTTGCATAATATACTAATATAAATATATGTATACATATAGATCAGTACAGATCTAAATCACCTGCGTATTATCGTGAGGTTACAGAGACCCCGCTGACCATAGCAGACTATTGATTCTGGAGTATTGTCGCTGTGGAGTCCTTGAATATGTTAGCAGTTACTGAGAGCTGTGTCACAGTTCGCCTTGGTGATGGTCCTTGGGCTTTCTAATCCGGTTCAACAACTGGTGCATCCTATAATTTGCTGATGTTTTTCCCTTCGTTTAGATTAGGAAATTTTCTTACGTTAAAAAATTCATTAGATCATACCCCACATGTTATTGTTTTGTCCTTTTGTAATTTAGCACATTTGCTGGATGTCTACAACCTGAAGACCGCTGTGAATTTACAAAAAATGAAGAACGAAAAATAATTTAGGTTTCAATAACATTTTTTTTTTCATTTCTGATGAATTTAATTCGGGAAATCGTGAAAAAGAAGCTCTCTGTCGGTTGTTTGCATTCTGATCTGTCTTGCCCAACTTAAATGACCGGAAAAAAAAAATATATATATATAATATGAAATGGAAAGGAAACTTCCAAAAATATTTTGTTGCCAGGAAATCGTAGACAAGGCCCCTTCCAACCAGGCACATTCGCAGATTTTTTTTTCGGTGGATATACATTTTTTTCGAGAAGGCATTTATTAAGAAAAAGGCATGTAATATTAGTTTATAATCGCCAAATGGGCATGAAAATCATATTTTTTAAAAAATAATTTCGGTTGAGGGGCGATATACCCTCCTGATCCATCTGCGTACGTCACCTCCTCCGCCCTACGCATTACTTTGTTTGTTGGTATTTTTAGAGAATCGGTCAAACAGTTCTTTCAGTCTTGTCTGATCTAAATAAGGTTTTGAATTCATATTATGTGTGAATAGAGTCTGCTAACTTGAATATTTATTTTTTTTTTAAATACTTGTAATGAATTGGTTTCACCCATTTTAGGTCTATATTGTACCTTGATTAGTGTTCTTGTCCTTAATAATGTGCTTTTAAATTTAAAAAATGTAATATTGCAAAATTTATTTTAATGGAAAATATTAATTTAATACAAAATAATTTGTTTAAAATATTATTTTATTTGTTCGACAATAATTTGTCGAAGGGATACATAGTTAATAATGATGACAATTCAATAGAAAATTTAATGAATTATATTTATGATTTTTTCTTTAAGAAGCGATTTATAAGAATATTAAATATACACAAACATGATAAAGATTCGACATATTTGTGATTCATACTTTTTAGGTGACTAATTGAAAATTGCCTATTTGACATTGTACTCAGTAGAACTTTTGCAAATTGTTTTAACAGAAAGGAGACGTAATACTTTCTGAGAAATTATTACTAGTCATCGATGTCACGTTCCCATGTCATCGATGTCTTCAAAGAACATAATGTTGTGGGGAAATGTAATTTCATTTCGTAATAATTTCTCGCCCTTTACGAGCATGTCTTAATTTGATTAATGAAAATGAAATATCTCAATATGTTTTATCACGCTTCTCGAACATAATCTTCAGCGTCGAAAGACTTGTTGAAAGATAATTCGATACATTTTGTATTTCATAACTTTTCACAACACGTTTTAGAAGATCAAATACTTTCCGAAATTTTTGGATACTAATGCTAAAGACTTGTACTTAAAGTGTCACTTGTGTTTGTCTGAAGAATACTGTGTCAAGGTGTTCATAAGTATCGCACTTCAAGAGTCGTGGTTTAAAATTATCACATTTTTTGCAATCGTTAAGCCCATTCCTTTTTATTTATTATTTATTAAATTAATAATGTATAAATTATTAATTTATTCATTAGTAATAACATTAATTATAAATAATATTTTATATTACAACTTATTGTGATAATAATTTTATTATTTAAGGAACTATTTAAAATTTCGATTTATAAATAACATGTGAACCAATCTTCCTTTAATATTTGTTGTTGATTCATATATTTTTCAACGTTTCGAGGCCCTCCACCCCATTTTTACGATATTATTACTCTAGTATAATAATCAATCACGCATTTTATTCTTTAATACATTAATCCTCATCGTCATCTTTTAATCAGTTGACATCCGCATGATGGTATAGAAGGATCAATCTAATTTATCAGTCATCTTTTAATTCATTTATTATATTTAAAAATATATACTATAATTATTATATTTATAATTAAAAATTTGCATAATAAGGACTAATCTAGAGCTAAATTTTGCCTGATCCACTGCCACACTATCTGCTAATTCTTACTATGAATTACTTATGAATAAATTAATAAATGAAAAATGTTATATATTTGCAATATTCACACCTTTTTTTCCTTCTGTTTATTGAAATTTATAACTGTATAAACGTGATATATATAAAAGATAATAATAGCTTGTGAAGGAAATACTTATTGGTAGAACTTCAACTTTACATTATTTAGAACAGAGGTTCACAAACTACCTACGACCCGCCTACCAAATCCGACCGGCCAAAGTTTATTTTTATTTCTTCGTAAAATTTACAATGTATGTTGCTAGACAGTAATGGACAGGTGAATCAAACTAACACAGGAGTAAGTAAGTATATCTGTTTGAAATTTGGCATTACCTATGGTAGCCGAATCATGCCAATTTCTCCGAGTGTATCTTTATAATTACAATGAGGGTGCAATATGAGTATGATTTACAATGGTAATTTTCATCATGGTAAGAAATACTTATTGGTAGAACTTCAACTTTACATTATTTAGAACAGAGGTTCACAAACTACCTACGACCCGCGTACCAAATCCGACCGGCCAAAGTTTATTTTTATTTCTTCGTAAAATTTACAATGTATGTTGCTAGAAAGTAATGGACAGGTGAATCAAACTAACACAGGAGTAAGTAAGTATATCTGTTTGAAATTTGGCATTATGGTAGCCGAATCATGCCAATTTCTCCGAGTGTATCTTTATAATTACAATGAGGGTGCAATATGAGTATGATTTACAATGGTAATTTTCATCATGGTAAGTTCATTCGCATGAACATGCTTTGAATCGGGTTTAATATGAGTACGCTGCTTGAGTATCTTCCATCTTAAGTATGAGAGGTATGAGGGTCCCCAGTAAATAGTTCGAAAACCAACTCCTAAAGTACAGATAAGTAAAATATGCTGGAGATGGAATTGGATCCCGGAAAATTGATGGCACTATGTTATGATTATTTTATTTAATAAAATAATTAAAAGAAGATCTCTATACCATTTTGATTCGTTTTTAGAGCAATAAATAAATGATAAAGTATGTTATTTTTTTAATTTTTAAAAATCAACTATACACAGTTTATAAATTACAAGTACTTTTACAGGAAATAAAGAAAAAAAACATCAATGCTTTTTATGTCGATGTATCGCAAGTATCGATATTAAACTATATATATCTATCCATATTTATTTTTTCTATCACTAGTCATGACCCCTGAGACTACGCTAATGTGTCAATATTGCCTCCTGGCCAAAAAGTTTGGAGACCTCTGATTTAGAATAATAATCTGTGATTATACTTATATTATTTATTTTTTTTAATTTAAATATTATATCTCATTTCTGAGAGATGTCTTTATCGGTGACAAGCCGTAATGTTAAGTTCACCACAACCAATTGACGTGCTTTCTATCAAAAGTTAATATATGCAATTCTCAAAAAATAAGAATTTTTCGACAAATTAAAATTCTCCATCTTAAATTATTCAGTTCATTTCAGAACTTATATTTTCCCCCGTCAAATAGGTATTACAAGTCAACATTTTCAATAAAAAATTGACTTATCTGCTTGAGATACCACCATAATAATTTTTCAATAGTAATTTTCCAAAATTGTATGTGTTGACTTTCCATAAAAAGCTCCTCGATTAATTGTACTTATTTGTATATACATATTAAATACTTTCTATTTGCTGAACATCTTTCTGTACATATTTATTGTCTCAGAACACGCTAATTTAATCTGGTACTTGAATTGTTTCAGCAGCTATATTATTTTATTCTTAACGTTGATATTATTAGTTTTAAGTCAAATATTTGAAACATTTTAAATTATGTTATTGGAATTTAAGGAGCTATGTAACCCAGTTGGTAAAAGATACTGGCTTCCTAATTCCCCCAGGCTGGGATATAGTTGTTCCCATCTCTCCCTCACCACCCCTTTTTTATTTTATCTCTTTTCCCCTTCCCACATAATCCAATCCCTCTCCTTCTCCTGATCTAATATCGTTCATTGATTCATCATTTTCATCGTCGACGTTTTTACTTATTTTATCTAATTGATTCCCTATCATTGTTATCAAATAATTCATTAAAATATATGTTTGTTATTTCTATTTAATTTAAAATAAATACGAAGACTACAACCTTCTTCACGATTAGGTAACTTCTTCCTTTTGATCATCTTTTTCTTCTCACCTGCCTTGGTTACAGCTCGGACCTATGAGCCATATACTAGTACTGGCGGAACAAGTCCTTATATAGATTGACCATTGTCCGCTTTGAGAGGAACTTGTACTTGAAATGCTTCCACCGCGGCTATTATTAAATCACACTGAACATTATTAATACGCTACGAACGGGCATTACGAATGTTCAGTCTATTTTAATGGTAAATTATTCAAAAATGTAGAAATAAAAACTCTAAATATGTTTTCCAACAATTTCAAATTTTAAGTTGCATCTTTATTCTATGATAGGTGCGATATGTTGTCAGCAGTATTCTTTCTCTTAATCTCCTGGAATATAACAATACTAATGAAACGTAGTAATGATTGGAAATATAATTTCAAAAAGTATTGTGAAAGTCATGGTAAGAATGGTGTCATGGCGCTGACTCAAATTTTATGCAAGATTACCACTCTTGACCTTTCCATTATTTGTTATGGATTGATTTTATACCAGGAAAAAAATAAATACTTGCGATTAGGTGGTGGTGATTATGACGATAGCAATCGTCAATAGAGCGGAACTATAGCAGGAAGGAACAATATTTACCAAGATGACCCAGGTTCTGGCATATGCTGACGATGTTGTCATTATTAGGAAATACCCCTGGAGTATAAGGACGGCCTTTGAAGCAATGGATGCTGAAGCAATGAAGATCGGCCTACACGTAAACGAGTAGAAAACCAAGATCATGGTATTCAACAAAAGGCTAGATCAGAGGCAGAGATACTATGATATAGGCCCCTACAGCTTCGAAATAGCGAGAAGTTTGCAATACCTGGGCTCTATTATTAATGATAACCTGGAGGAGGAAGAAGAGGTTAGAAAGAGATTAACAGCTGGGAATAGAGCCTATTTCTCCCTCTCAAGGGTAATCAGAAGCAAGCTTGTTAGCCGTTTCACCAGTTTTGTGCTGCACGAGACCCTAATAAGACCGGTAGTCACATACGGTGGAGAAACGTGGACCCTCAAGAAGAAAAATATCAACCTACTTGATTACCTACTCGAGCGAGTAATTCTTAGGAGAATTCTGAGGGATGGTCAGTGGCGGTGAAAGAAAAATAGCGAACTGTTCCAGCTTTACAAAGACATTAGCATCTCCTCTCACATCAAGATACAGAGGCTAAAATGGCTTGACCACGTGATGAGGATGAGTGTTAAACGGTTAAACGACAAGGTAGTGTGGCTAGCATACACGGTCATCCCTACAGATGGGCTGTAGGCTGTAGGCTGTGGACTTTGTGAAGATGGGAACGGCGGTTTGACAGACGATTCCATGGTCTGTTCCAACATAAACTAAATGAGTAACTGACACTGTAGTAAAAATCAGGGGGATGTAGCATAGTGCTGGATCACATTTGCTCCGCGTCGCGGGCTATAAACATTCAGTACCCATGCTTCAAGCAAATATATTTTAAAATACTGGGTTTTATGTGAATAATAAAAATGTACGTGTTAACTATATTGGTTGATACGCATATTCTTAATTTATTGTGATAAAACCAACAGTCCACTTAGCAAAGTGGCTGTCAGGGTTAAGGAATGACCAGGACGTGATGCCATTATAGTAGGTTCGGTCGTATCAGGCTTAAGTAGGTGATAGGTGGTCTCGGCTCTTTTTATAGTTTTATTTGCATTGTCTATCAAAAATTTACTACTGGAATTTAATTTTAAATAAATTATTATGTATCAATATAGATATTTAAAGGTGTGGTAGGGATTAGGTCTCCAGAATCGGTTCCTGTCGTGTTCGTAGTTACCATGGAGTGGTCGATAGTGGTCAGCCATATGAGTAAATCATATAAATACAACGCAGAATTTTATAAAAAATTAATTAAATAAAAAAAATTAATATTATACTATATATATATATATATATATATATATATATATATATATATATATATATATATATATATATATATATATATATATATATATATACGGATACTTTATTCTGGGCTAGGCCTTTAAGAATAACAGAATAGAACAAATAAAACAGAAACCATAAGATTACAAAATAAAGATCAATTAATTTTTACAATATTTTCAATAAAATAATAAACAAACAATATAAATTCTTGTCTTGAAAAGAATAATTAATGTGGACAAAAAAAAAAAAAAGAGAAAATGAAAAATACAAAAATAATGGGCTGATTAGCAAAGTTGAAGCTAGTGCATTAAAAACAATTATTTACTCTCGATCTAGATGTTAATCTAAAATTTAAAGTGCGTAATTAGACAGCATCATTTTGGATAAAAAGAAGGTGTTGGAAGATGAGGATAGAGAAAAAGCGGATATTAGAAGGAAAGGAATTCCAACGAGTAGAGGAGCGGGCGAGAAAGGAACGTTCGAATGTTTTGGTTCTATAGGAAGGGATATAGAGGTCAGAAATGCGCGATCTTGTTTCCTGTGCGTGGACCGAGGATTTAAATTGTAGGAGGCTGTAGATGTAGGAAGAGTGCTTGGTGGTGATAGTTTAGTATATGAAAGATTCGAGGAAACATTGTCTACGGTTGGAGGGGAAGAGCCACTTTAACTCGCCTTAAACGAGGGACACATGAGACCGTCTCGAGGTACCGAAGACAAATCTTAAAAAGCAGTTCATGATCCACTTCAATCTGTCCCCGAGGACCTTAAGGAATAGTGATTTTAATTTGGCAAAAATATAGAGTGGTCCAGGGAATCAAAAGCATTAGAGAAGTCAAGGAGTATTAATACAGTTAATTTTTTTCGTCAATAGCGGTATGCTTATCACTGGTGATTTTGACTAGAGCGGATTGTGTGGAGAAACTGGGACGGAAACCAGATTGGAGAGGATCGAGAAGTTTGGACTTTTCAAGGAAATTTGATATTTGTGATTGGACTATTCTTTCTTGGTGTTTGGATAGATTAGAGAGTATGGGAATTGGGCGAAGTCTTTAGGAGAAATAGGGTTAGACGTTTTGTTAATAGAATGGATCAAGGATTTATTCCACGAGGTAGAAAATACTGAATTTTGGAGGGAGAAATTATAAATGAAAAGAAGAACTGGTAAGATTTCAGGTAGATATGATTTTAACAATTTAAAGGGTATTTCATCAGACCCTTTGGAATTAATGTGAGATTTCATTATGGAGGAAATAAGGTCGGTAGAGAAGATGTAGGAAAAATAAATATAGAATAGTTGGAGAAGTGTTTAAGGAGGATGATAAAAAGTATGAGTTTAATTCATCGGGTGAAATTGGGAAGACTAATGAGGAAGAGGGTTTACAAAGGGAGAGTTTGTGAAGGAGTTGCCATTTTGATTTAGAATCGGGAGCTGAGGAAAGGAAATTCATGATAGTTGTTGGATTTCGCTCTCCTAACAGTTGCCTGTGTCAAATTGTAGAGTAAACTAAACGCTTGGTGGTCATCTGCTTGACTTGTGCGTCTAAAGCGTCTACGGGCTGTCTCACATCTTCTTTGGATATCTTTAATTTTTTGACACATCCAAGGAGCAGGCGGGCGACGAGTTTGTCGTTGGAATCAGAAAGGCGATTGGTCTTGTACAGACTGCTTAATGAAACGGGCAATGACATGTGGCGGTCGGGGGTCGTCTTTTTTAGGTCTTCGCAGCTCTACCAAGTCGAGGTCCTCAATATGACACCGAGGCCCGCACGCTGGCAACCAGAGCCGCAGGAGTCTCCCTCGCGCGGATCGGGATGTCCCGTATCTCCACCCACCTGGATAGTAGACCCTGTTCAGCCTTATTAAGTCTGACTTCCAGTTTACCGATCTTTAATTTTAATACTTTATTTTCGGAAGTCAAGTCCTCCATTAGTTTTGACTGGCCCTCGAAGTCGAGGTGGTTTTCTATTTTATTAAGCATCTCGTTTAGCTCAAAACTTAGCTCATCGTATTTTTTGAGCGAAGATTTTAGGCTTTTGATGTCCACATTGACGTGAGCGTTAAGCCGGTTTAACGCCGCGAGTATATCACCCGTAGATGGTTCGGTGGCCAGCTTTTGAGAATTTTTTACATGGTTTGCGTTGTTGTTGCGTGTCTTCAGCGTTTCTATAGAAAAATTACGCGACAATTGCTGCAGCTCACATTCATTACATTTGTCCTACCTAGATATAGAACCATTACAAATTGACCACTGTACCATTATAATAGGCAAATAATAAACAGTACTCATAGATGTTGGTGTTTGCCAACAGTGGTGAGTGTTGATGACCTTAAATCCTCTGCGACTTGGGGATTAGCTTCGTTCTCCAGCCCATAGCACTGTTAACCTCGTGTTTTTCACAAATTTTACGTGAACCGTAAATATTTGAAGCACGTGGCTACTTAGGATTTATAGTTTATTATGTATTTCGTAAAAAAAAAAAAATAGAAAAATGATTAAGATGAGATCATAAAGAAATTTAAGTATAGGTAGATGTTGGCTGGTTGCCGTCTCTTGCCAAACTTATGTATATATATATATATATATATATATATATATATATATATATATGTATATATATATATATATATATATATATATATATATATATTATACACAGTAACAGAAGGGCATCTGTGCCGTTTTGAAGCAGGAGTTTGGGCGAGACCTTTCCTGCTCGAACATGCTTAGTAAATATATCACTTATACTTGGCTTAAATGATAAGTAATTCGTTTGATACATCTTAATGCCCACTATTTGTGAAAATTTATTTGGTAGGATGTGTTCCAGAATTATCTTACAGACTTTATTTATGTATTGAGTTTAAGTGTTTCAGTATGTTTATTATTGTTCAAACCTCAGGTTTTTAATATTTGTGATGACTTTTTCGTTACAAGAATTCTAGTTTTGTCTAGTATTTAAAAATAGAACAAACGGAACTAGCTTCATAGTTCAAAGAAAAACACCTGGAATATTTCTCTTATTTTTATTGTTCTACTTTTGCGCTGCATTCCATTCTTGTCCCTGCGGCCAACCTCGCATTTCACATTCAAGAGATTTTTTTACTCAGAGAAATTCTTTTTGAAAATAGAAAATTTTCCTTAATTATGGATAATTGTTGTTATATTAACGCATTTTTCAACTGACTTAGTTGCAATGGTGATCGTAATTTATAGTTTAATGATATTGAATTAAGGAAACAAGAAATAAGACATATCTTTCAATGTGAACAAAAGATGTCGGAGTTTCCCTCGGCATTCTCATATCAATTAGGGTACTATCACAAAATATAGAAGTTTGAGAATTTAATGAAGAGCTGCTATTTCTATTTATATGGAAGATTCCAACTTATATATTTTCTAAAGCTAATACGCGGTCTATTAAAAATCATCGGAAATAATTTTCCTTCTTCTTAGTATATTTCGAAACTACCCATTTTCGTATAAGAATAATATAAACTTTATTCTTTTAACATAAAAATTTAGATTTGATTTGATTGTAACAAGATTCAATCTCTCTTGAAGTATAAAATTCTCGAAAAATTATTATTCAACGTTTATTAGACGTCTTGTTTATTGAAGTACTGATTGATATTTTCAATTGTAGGTGTAAATTTTAAAATCGTCGCAGGTAACAGTATAGGCTCTTCGATCTATCTAGTCTTACCGAATGGAAGACTGGGTATTAGGAAAAACTATTTGAAAATTAATCAACACTCTACCGAAATAACATATCCCAGTTCGCCTTGTTACATTTTGGATTCACACCTCAAAAGAATACGACTAGAGCTTTAACAAATTTGTACGTCGTCAATTTGATGTACGTCATCACTCCAGAAATATGTTCATTAGATGTGTTAGATATATATGCCTAAGTAGCATTTGATTAGGCAGGGAGGCCAGTTATGAAAGCATTGCGTAAGCACTATTGTTCTGTGAGATGTGCTAATAAGGTTACTTAATATCTCATTGAATAATTTTGAAGGATGGAGAAAACCAGAAATATCTAAAAATGAAATCTGAACTGTGATTGATATAAACATAAGCGGTAGTTTGTGATATCAATCTAGTTTTGATAAGTCATTCCTCCAATTCCCCCTCCTCAAAATGGCTAAATAATAGTTTGAACTCCTTTAAGTATTACAAATAAGTAACGATTCGTTTATTTATGTATGTTCTTCCATACAAATTAATTTTCTTATTTAAAATAATTATATGGACAGAATGGATAGATATTTTAAAATCTATAAAAATTCTTTTAATATTTAAAACAAAGTTGTATTTTTTGTTATCAGCATTATTATTATTATTAATAATTTCTTTATTTTTTATTTTTCAGGTTAGTGTTTCTGTTAATCTACAGTTAGACGACTTAATCTTATCCGAGGTGTTAAGTAAGCCAAACCTTGATTTAAGAAATTTATTATTTGGGTTTATAATTTTAGTTTTTATTTGTCAGTGAGAGGTTATAGGGGCAGCCTAATATTTTTTTAAATCGAAATTTTAAGTTTTTCAGATCTTGTTAAAATAAAAGATTACCTTTCAGGAACGTAGTGTTTAATTTTGATTAACGAATCGAATTCATGAATTGCAGTGACAGACCATGAAAGTTTGATTCTTGCTGTTTCAGAAGATTTTTTCAAAACCGTTAATTATTAAAGGGTTCCACTCAGCCTCATGAATACGACCGACCACAATAAAAGAAATATAGGTCCTCGTGCGCCTGCTGACCCCGAGCAGCGATGGTCCGTGGATCTTTACCGGTTTACACTATCCTTAAACCCGAGTGAATCGGTGGGAAGGACACTGCCGAATTGGCCACAAAGATACCTACGGATAGCCTGCCGCTGCACCATGGAAATCATGGTTCTCAGCAATGTGAGGTTGGGTGACACCCTCGAGGTGTGCTCGGCTGAAGATCTCCATGGTCTGAAGTACCAACAGGAAAAATATATGTATATATCGGCGTCGTTTTTTGAAAAAGGCTTAAGACCATTTAGCAAACTTTACAGGAAACACATGAAACGATTTTCCCCCAAATAACACTGATGAGTTTATTAACCTGGCAAAACCTTTATAATTACAATGTATTTGTTTGTGCTTCTAGCAATAGTTAAGGCCAGAGTTACGATAGAGTCGTTAGTGTTTGGTGCTCATGTAGGAATAGATAAATCTTGAGTAGGAATAGATAGAAGTGGTGTTTACGTCCCATAATAATTTGAAACCTAAATTTCGAATTTTTAGAATTTAATCCTTTTTCAAAAAACGACATCGATATATATATATATATATATATATATATATATATAAACTATCTAGGGCCTACTAAGTTGCGATTGTATTTTTTTAATGAAAATTTAATATTTAATTATATAGCTAGATTATTGTGTGAATTATTATAATCCCATTCAAAAACGAAAAAGAATTTTTTAGAATTTCCTTAGCCTATCCAACAGAGTTTACTACAACATGGCAAGAAATATTCCAAATCAGTCGATTAGCTTCCAATCCAATCCTTTTCGTGGCTGATGAATCCGAATCTCATGTCGAATTTCCTAAATTACGAATGTCGTATTAAGTTTTAATGACCAACACCACATCCTCTTCAAAAATGGGGTTCCGAATTTTTTTCTCTCGTTTTTTAATGGTATTACAATGATTTACTCAATAATTGTACAATATAATTTAATAATATTAATAATTAATTATATTGCTCAATTATTAAAATTAATCATTATTAACACATATTATCATTAATAAGATATATACTAAATACGTATTATACATATTCACAACTTTCTTCCATAACCGTATTTAGTTGGTCCACAAAAGGCTAGATTTTTTTTGCCTTTATTTTTTCATGTTTTGAGCACCATGCACATATTTTTTACCACTGCATTAATTATTGGCATACTCATTAATTTATTTTTTTAAATGTTCACTAATGGTATTTTATTTATCCAATTGATACATGAGGAATACAGAACCTTCTTTTTGGCATTGGATTTTTAATTATAATGTGTGCACCTGATGGCAGGCTAGCCATTTGCCAAGTGGGACATAGGCCCGGAAGCTACCTGTCGTTTCCTGCCTCATGTAAGGATAGTCCTCGTCTGTTCACTTTCCCCGTCTATTTAAGATGCGGGCTGGTCTATTACGGTTTATTAATTATAGGTAAGCAAGCAAAAGGAGGACCTTTAAGTGCGCATGCGCCTAACAATAACCTTTTGTTATTGAAATCAAAATCAACTTACGAATTAGTGCACCTCATTGAAAGAATGTCACTTGGCAAACTATAGTGGGCATGTCCAATTTTGGTAGCAAGCTCCTAAAATACATTCAAATTATTTATTAAGAACATTATTGATATTTCTGATAAGGTCTTCTTCTCAGCACAATATATTCAAGTCATTATCTTCTGACTTATTTAGTGATATAATTCAAGCAATTATGTCTAAGATATATGGCTAGGTTATAAATTCATTAAACGTGGAGATAGGATAATTTTATTATTTTTTTAATGAAAATAAAATAAAAGTTGTATTTATATGCTTTTTCTAAATCAATAAATTGTTATAATGTTTAGTGTCTCCAATTGCATTTTTTCCTACACTGTTCATACATCTGCCACATTAAAGCGTAGTAATAAGCAATATTTAATCGGATAATCGTAAAAAATTATTAAAACTTGTTAAATAATAATAATAATAAGTCTGTTGAGGAAGTCTATTCCCCGAAACAGAAGGCTTTCTTATAGCAATCCAGGATTAGGTCATAGCAACTAGGTCTTACTGGCGACACGTCTTGAAACAACAGAACGTATCAGACAAGCGTAGGCTCTGTGCCAGCACATACGAGTCTATTCAGTACATAACTGGAGGATGCGGTGCGCTGGCTGGCACACAGAATACCTCAAGAGGCATGACGATGTTGCCAAAATCTATCACCAGGCGATAGGACTAAAAAGAAAATTATTAAATGCCTTGATGTCATATTATAAGTACAATCCTAAAGATCTCGTCCAGAGGGTAGGGATAAAATTGTATTGGAATCAGTCGTTTATAACAGACCATTCCGTGACCCACAACAGACCTGATATCGTGCTGATTGATGGTAATATGAAGACAACAGAGATAATAGATATTGCTATGCCGAATGATGGAAACACTAATTCAGTATGTGCAGAAAAAATTCGAAAATATCAAGTTCTAGCAGCTGAACTAAAAGATCTGTACAGACTGGATAAAGTGATTGTGAGGACTATAGTGATCTCCAGCAATGGTCTGATACCAGTGTCCACTGTGGAAGCGAAAGTGTCGAAAATTAAAATAATAATAATACTTTATTAATTATAATCATTTACATAGCTGGTTAAGCATTAATAAACAAAGTATAAATGCAATAGCCTTACGGCGTCTGCCTGAGTTCAGTATTATATACAGTTTAATACAAACAAGAAAGAGAAATACAAAATAAATAAACTTTCTTAAATAACAAGACTAAAAAGTAACATACTCTAGAATAGAAAAAACACAAAAATAAAATAGTTTATCACCTAAAAAACAAATGATTCATCACAATAGCTTATAAACAGGTAAAAAAATAAAAAATAAAATAAATAAACAAATAAAATAAGAAAAAAATACAAAAACAAATTTATTGGAGGAGATCTGAGAATCACTCATATCTTAAATTATCTATAGATTGATCAGTTATAAAAGTCTCCAAAAGAATAAAAATATCAAAACCTGTAATTAAATTAATACAAAGAGAATCATTAAGTTTCCATTTCAAGCCTGAAATGTTATAATAAATGATGGAAATATTGTCAAGATGCAAGGTGGTAGAGAGTGGTAGTGTGGGTGATCCTCAGGATGACTTGGAATAGGAAGTTGAAGACAGCTTGGGTGCTTTATTCTTTAGTTGATTGGCGGTATTAGTAAAATTTGAAAAATAACCCCTCGGGAGATCGCCTGATTTTAATGCTTCCAAAAAACTTGTCACATCCTGGTTAATTATAGATGATCATTTCGCGATACCAGCCTCACCCGAATACAGCAACTCTTCTTTGTCGCACCAGGTAAATCTGTGCCCCGAAACTAACATGTAATTCGTCCTCACTGTTTATTCAGCCTCATAATTTCTCTTCTTATTAAAAGAACCTTTGCCCTTTTTATCTAGTAACTGGTGATAGGTCCTGATGGATAACAAAACCAGTGGCTCTCAACATTTTCGAAGAATTAAGTACGGATATTTTATCCCTGGGCTCATGAAAGAGACGAGCTATAAACATTCGGATTGTTTATAGCACCGAGTGACGAAACTTGAAAATTTTCCTTTGATACATTAGCTTTTAATAAGTCACTGATTATTTTGTACTTGTTTGCTTCGGGAGATTTTTTGACCTCTTTAAAAATTAAATTATTTCGCCTCGAAAATATTTCTAATTCTTCTATGCGATCATTACTCGCCCTAAGTGAGGCTATTTCCTGTTTGAGGGACATATTTTCCTCTTTGAGAGCCCTTACTTCACTTTTCAGCGAGTCAATGTCCAATTTAGTCGCCAGGGGGCCAACTTTACGTCCAGCACACTGGTCATTACCTCTTTAATCAGCGAAACTAACTGTTCCGATGTCATCTCTTCTGCTATAGGTGATTTTTTTGGACGAGTGGCTAATTCACCTGGAGAAGATCTTGGGCGCTTATTGTTGTTTGGGGGCGTAGTCATAAAATAATAATAGAGAAAAAGAAAAAATAATAATAGTAAAAATAAAAATCAGCGTGAAAGTTATAAAAGTTTGTATTGTGATAAGACGTAAACAAATGAAATGTATACAGAGGCCAGTTGATTGATAGATACCTGGCAGTGCGGAGGTGGGGGTTTTCCTGCTCTAGCTTGCAATCTCGATAATAACCCAGTGTCCAATTTTTCTCCACAACTTTCCTCTGTCAGTATGAGAAAACTGCTCGATCACTTTTCACCAAATTTCACTACACTCCTCACTAGCACTACAACTTTAACCATGAAAAATATTAATGTTGTAGGTGAAAAATTTTTTTCTTTTTAAGGTTATGTCATTCTTCTTATTTCAAACAAACCAGATATTTTTGCTAAAGCTTTCTTCAAATTAATAAATGTATTGTAAATAATTTGTGCCGGTTTGTAGTGAATGAGTGAATAGTATAATGTGTTGGTTTGTTGGTTGTTGTTGATGTTTTTTAGGCGCAAATATTAGCTTAGCGCTCAATGCACAAAATAATACTGCTACAACCATTTAAAAAAACAAACTATTTTTTCATTAACAGGATAAATTATATCACTTATTACTTATTACATCATCATTATCTCTGCTTCGATAAATTTACACTGAAAATAAAAAAAATTACTTTATCAGCCCCACCTCTATCGATCTCTTTAACGTGGTATTATCATGCGTATGCCTACTGAAATTACGTATCAGATACTTCTCATACTGAGTTAACGCAATTCATTTTCTTATTTTAAATAATAATTCATTCTTTGAGTGACATTATAAGATAAATTTAGCATGGTATTGGATTTCTGAGAAGAATATTTTCGGCAACTCGTTTAGAATATGGTGTTTTCTTTGGCTGTTCGTCATCCCTCCTGTTATTACAGAGCGCTTACTTTTATTTTGCTCTGACCTGTATGTACTGCTCTAATTTTTTATGTCACACATTTTTTGTACTGTTTTCTTATAACTTTGTACTTGTTTGTAGTACAAAATCTAGCAATATATTTTTTAAATACCAATCATTAATATTAATCTTTGGGAATTTTATGAGGTTTTATACGTTTAGTTTGGTGCATCTATCACTCATTCATCAGATAGTGTTTACTTTTTTATTTTCAAAGCTATTAATATAATAATAACAATGACAATAAGGTAGCGGAAACCCGGAGGTTTGATGCCGATTACATAAACAGTCGTTACTTACACTGAAAACCACCAAACCTGCGTTCTCAAGATTAAACCTATGATTCCATCCACGTGGTTACTTTTAGGTTGATCAATAATAATCACTTTGGTAATTCGGTCTTGTTCTAGCCCAGCAACTTTACACTCCCAATTCAATCGCCGCGAATCTATTACTTCCATTATATTTACTGGGAAGGGTATGTGGGGGTAAAAGTACGCAATGGAAGGTTTGATAAAACCGCGATATCTCTGTTGATAATTCTCCAATTGAAGCGGCTCTTGGACAGGATTTGGGGAAGGTCTTGCACTAAATTCTGTCCAAGAAGATTGATTAATTAATCGACTGAGAATCAGCGGTTTTTCCACATCTGTCATTGTGGACTTTTATCCCCACATACCGTACATGTACCGACATAGATCATGGTCAGTCTTGTCGACGTGGGTCGTACTTTGTGGTGGTCAAGTATTTATATTTATATTTAGCATTTATATTTAATCCCATGAAATGATGCAGCACTCAAAAATTATTTCTAATTAATTTATTCAAAAGACTTCCAATAATTTTCTTCAACTGGATTGTTGTGCTCCTAAAAATGCCTGGATTTGGGAATGTGACTTGACTAGATATAACTTATGCCTGCTATTCAAACTTAACAATATATATAGGTATATTTATTTATTTATGTATACGCTGTATTCCGTTATTAGAACCCTTCTCACTAACTTCAAGGTTTAGTTAAAATAACATTTATAATACCTCCGGCCCTGGATATATTTCTGTCTGGCAGTAGCTTGCCAAGTACTCCGATGTTTACACTGAACACTTTCTCGATTGCAAAGATGTCACTGATTAAGTACTGAATATAACTTTTTACTTATGAATAAACACATGTTTAAAACTTTACTGTAAAATTACTATAGCGTTTGAATGTCTGCCATACTAATGTCCTCTATGTATACCAGGTCTGTATCATTTATGGGATTACCTTTTTGTTATAATATCTGTCATGTTTACCAGTCTAGCTCACCCCTGGTGTATCCGTATCCATTTTCCAGTATTATCACCATTCCGTTCATCTTATATTTTCAGCTAAAATCATATTTACAGAAGCCTGCTTTCCACACGCACAGTAAAAAATGGACAATGCAGTTACACTTTTGTACAGTGTTACTTTTAGGTTTTAGTAAACTGGGCCTGTATTAATTAATTTAATGATGGAAACTAAACTTGCGTTCGCATGATTACAAGTTAATTCATAAAAAAATAAATAATAATTATTAATCGCTGTTGACAGGTCATCATCTTTAGAGGGTTTCTAATATATATATATAATTAAGTAACTAATGATGTAATTTAATGATGGAAACTGAACTTGCGTTCACGTTTACGTTGATAATATAATAATCTTCTGTCATCTTCTGTTCGGACGCCTTATAAAATTACGCATATAGATATTAGATTGAGAAACTACGTTTTTTTTTTTTATTTATTTATTTATTTTTTTTGCCGTTATGTTTATAATGAAAAGATCTGTATATATTTCAGGTCATAATAAGGACCATTGAGGATTTTTAGAAGTGTTTTTAACTGTAAGGTTTAGGTTTCGGGATGATTTTAATTGTAATGTTCATCCAAAGCTCGCCATTTTTAAGTCCAAATGGTGATGTTGATGTGAGCTAGAAGTTTATTGGTTTGCCGAGTAGATGTCAAGGAATCTTCGAATAGTTTCTTGTCGTTTCAGTCTTGTAAAAGAATTAAAAGTTAAAGAGTTGTAACAGAAAGTTACTTCATGAGGAAGCCTGAGTGCATGAGGAAGCTACCTATATGGAGAAGAAAAGATGTGCCCTTGAACATTATAATTATGGTTTTTGAGGAATTAAGTGTGCCTGACAACTTTTCACCTCGTACAGAAAAAAAAATTGTTATAATCATTTTGAAGATTTATATTTACGTCCTTATTTTGAATAGGAATTAAAATTAAATGATTTAAATGCCTAATAAAAGATACATTTATTTTCTAAATAGATAAAATAATAAAATAAAATCAATTGATTTAATGGATACAAAAAGATTAACTCATTTTTTTTTATATTTGTATTTTTAAAATATCTTTCTGTTATTTATAATTCTGGTAAAATTAGGTTGTATTAATGGGTGGACACTGAACCTGAAGTGTGAGGTCTTGTGGGATTACTCATTTGAATACAAAGCCTTATTTGCACTGCTTAATTCACAAGGTGTGTTCTCTGCGACATCGGTCGGGAATTTGGCTTTGGTGTTGATTTTGATGTTCATATTAATTATTATAGATTTTACTTCATCCGCTCCGTAGTGCTGAGATTGTTTTGCTTTGGATGATTTGATAAATTCTATATTTTTATGCCGCTTTTGATTAAATTCTTCCATCACATGATATTTAAATAATATAGCAGTTTTTCACTTATTTTGCGTAATTGGCGTCATTCGTCCTGTTCTTGAATTTTCAAATCATTTCTCAGGGTCAGATTATTCAATGTGGAAAACCTTCAAAACGTTATGGGCCATTCTCCCAGGAAGCGGCAATTTAATGTCAAGAGTGTTATCTAAGCCCCATTATACTTTTTCGAGCTAAGATTTTTTATTATATTATTATATCTGATATTTGTATATTTTTGTACCTTTATATAGCATCACTTATTCAATTTTTCCGATTAATAAATTCTTTCAGTAGAAAAAAAAAGTTTTAATTGTCAATTCGTCATTTCCCGTCCGTGTCCCAACTTTCATGTTCTGAATGAGGTTTTTCCCTAGGTGAATCGAGAAGTTGTTCTTAAACTTGCTGCCGGTATAATCTAAAGATTTTATCTCAAGGGTTTTCATTATTTTAAGTGAATTTCTCTCGAAAATCAAAAAGACAAATATGTTTGTCCAAACCTGTTGCTTGTGTCACCTGCTGTCACGGCAGTTTTTTTTTTCTGAAAATTCTTTCTCACCATTGTTTTCACGCGGATCTCAGCTGTCGAAAACACCGATCGGCAGTTCGTTCTAGTACCTTACACGGCGTCAGCGTGGAATCATCTAATCTTGATCGTAGTTGTCTAATCATCCCGTGTCATTCCCTCTTCGCATGTTTCGTGGTTAGTTTTGGAAACTAATTTTTTTAATTTTATTTAGCGTAGTAGAGCTCATAAAATAGTTTCGATTTTAAAGATTTGTGTGAGTAAAGTTATGAAAATCTTAATGTTTTTCTGTTCACTTAATGTTCACGTCGTTCTCCGTCCAGTTTTGTCCCCTAGATGGACGAGAAATGACGCAATGAACAGTAGGATAATGGTGGAGACTGTAATAATTATTTTGATGGAACTTTCGAATAACAACACTGCTTCTCAAGAAACATTATCATAAAGCAGGTTGTGAGGATAAAAAAGCAATATATTTTTTTTTAAGCTGAACTGATTAAAAAAAAACAGGTTAATTTTATTTGTTATCTTCAAAATAAATCAAATTTCAAAGTCAAAAGTCCTTCTTCTTTGGAGGGGCATGGCTTTTCATTTTTGATGGTTAGCTGAGTGTAGTAATTTTTTTCCATACTGTTTGATGTATTTTTAAGTTTTTGAAAACTGAGATTAAAAATTGTCGCTCCCTGGTAGAATGGTCCCCATGAAATGATTATTTTTCAAAAATTACAGAATATGTTTCCTAAAATTTGCAAAGTTTAGTCAAAAAACTTCTTAAATGAATCCACTAAAACTAGAACGAATCAAGCATGATAGGAAATATTGAATATTTAACTAATAACTTTGAAATGATATTTATTAAACTTTCTTCTGATTTTATGGGTATTTTGAAAATTGAAGGGTGCCATTTAGCTCGGTGAGCATGGAACTGTGCTCCTACCACAGGCTCGAAACGTGGCAGATAATTATTTATTGTTTTACATCAGCCTTGGGTCAACCCTGGAATCCGGCGAGAGACTCACCCAGCCTCTATAAAGTGGGTATCCTGAATTGGGGGAAAACCTGGGGTTGAACATGGTCCTGGCCTAATCACTTCCTTGCACACCCGTTGTTCTATTAACAGTAGATGTTTACTCGGTACAGAACAATGATCCTTCATGGGCTGTAGTGGTACAGGTATTATAATTCATTCCTTCAAATAAAAATTAGATTTCAATAAATTGTTTATATCTGGGAATGGCAAATAGTTAATTAAGTACCTTTAGTACGATCGAGCATATTAAATTTACTTGTATTTTCTACAAAATACATGTGCTTCTTCTATAGAATATATAACGATTATGTTTACATTACAAAATAATAATCATTAATTCTTTATTTCACCTCTTCTGATAATTAATTTTTTTCTAATTGCTATTATTGTTCTGTTTCCAGTTTCCTTGTTTTACGAAACTTCGCCTCATAAATATACAAATTATTTTAACTGTCATCTCTTTCGTTTCTCTTTCTTTGTTAAGAGATAATGAGATTGAAGTTTTTCCTTGGCCCCGAGTCACTTGTTTTGCTCTCTTGAAAGTTTGTTAATTGGGTCTTTTTTTTTTAAATTGTGATTCAAAGATGCTAAGCCCTTTCATCTCAGGTCAGTTATCTACGTAATTTCGCCAGTTGTTGAATGCCAGTGACTAATTATTTTTCCTTAATTACGACGGGAATTGAATTCACGACACACCTTTATCCAGGAAACTCCATTTTTTTAAATTTATTCTCATGCCAACTTTTATGTCCATCGTCCCCAAATGTGATTTTATAATATCGTATGTTAGTTTATGATAGTCTCCTATGCTAGTTTCTAGTCTCCGTTTGTATGTGATTTGTTAATTTACGACGAAATATATTTAATCAGGGGCTGTTTCTTCCTGACAATGTTTGTAATAGAAATAATTGCGCTAATCTACTTTTTTAAATAAACAATAAAAATTACGAAAATTGGATTTTAAAGTTATAATTTATTTAACTATGAGGAAAAAATATATAAGTAACAAAGAGTAACACTTGAAACTATAATTTATTACTTTTTCTTGCCTACAAATGAAATATGTAATAAGAGAAAGTATTACAATCGTCAACAATTTCGAATCCGAGTTTTCAACGAGTTTTCATAAGCGTTTTACACATTAGGTTTTAAATAACCAAGTCTCGCAAAATGATCTATGCGTCTGCCTAATTCACAAAAGAAATGTTGAATGAAACTGAAATTACGTATTTAAGGTAATTATATCCCAGGGATGTTGCAGCAACGTTTTCACTAAAATCGGAAGTGCCACTTTTTATCATCGATTTTACACTTTTTTTTTGTTACAATTGTCTCGAAAACTGCTCTTACGATTTTGACGAAACTTGCCTAATTGGATATCCTGAATGGTTCCTTTTCATTTATAGACTCCGCTTGTAAAGCCTTATAGACGCTTGAATATTATTCTGTTTAATTTTTTACCTTCCTCCATCAGTTTATTGGAAACTGTCTAGGGCAGAGTAAGAATGTGTAGACTTCAGATGGAGTTGGAATGTTAGAAGCAAGCGCTATGGAAGCTCGTTTGAACGTTACTTCATGAAAGGTAGTTAGGAAGATTTCCGAGGGGCGGAATCTGGTTTTAATAGTTGGAACTTACTGATTACTTCTGAACAATAACTTACTTGCTTGGGAGAGTATTGTGAGAGAGAGAATTGTAGAGGAAGAAGCCGAAGAATTATCGTCGAAGAAAGAAGGGAAACAACCATTTTAATTACGTGTACTAGTGTGAGCTATCGAAAGCAAAAGGATTAGCAATAAGAATACTCAGGTTGCACTTCTTTATTAATTTAGATCTTAAATTAGAAGCATGAAGCTAAAGCGGGGTATTTCAAAATTGTATTTTGTCATTATATTGCTACATACAACACTTATGTTGTATGCTTATATTAAAAAGAAAAAAAATACTAGTGCTTCAAGACCTATAATATAACCTAATATATTGTTTGGGAACTTAATTTTAAACGTTCCCATTCAAAAATAAACAGAATATATTTATAATTCCTTAATATTGAATTTTGTAGGCTTGTTTGTTTCACATGAATGTTACTGGTAGAACATTGGTTGAATTGGTTAGTGTCAAGGCTTGAAATAGGTCTTTCATATTGTTAAATGTAATACTCCTACGAGATACGTTATCTTTTCGGGCGATATGCTTTTATTGATGTTAGCGGAATTTTTGCCATATCAGCTTCGATTTTAGTTTCATCATGTCTATACAAATATGAGTTGGTTTGTTTGAGCTCGCTAATTTCAAGAACTACCAGTCCAATTTGAAAAATTATTTTTGCGTCAGATAGACCATGCATTGAGGAATGCTTTAGGTTTTATAGCATCATGACTACAACCTACGACCTTGTAGGAAAGAGCAGTAACAAGAAATTAATTGGGAAGAAAAAAGCGTCCAACTTGTGTACGTGTTATGACAACTTCATACGACATAAGTTTACTACAAACTTTTATAAGTGTGAAAACGTAATTTTGTTAATATGGGTAAGGGGGAAAAAATTTGAACTTATTTAACTGAAACTTTATTGCCGTTTATAAAAATTTATTTTCTTTTTGGCTCTGCTTAAAAATGTCTGCAACAAATGTGACTGAACAATATATCTATTATAGGTTATTATTGTAAAGATTATTTTATATTTTTGGCAATAAATCCCAAATTGAACGCGGGTGAAACCGCCGGATACAGCTAATTAATAAAATTACATAAACAACTCTGTCTTAACTGGCGTATTAGGTGTGACACATTGTGCAATGTGTCAATATAAAATATGATTTTTAAACCGTATATGCCTGCTAATCTGAAATGTTTCACTAGTAATGTATTAGAAAGAGGGTTCCAATAATTCTCCGCTTGGTGAGGGCATTGTGCCCGAGGGCACAAAAGGCTTCGAGGCCATTGTTATAGCTGTCGTTATTGTTAGCCTCTTTATATAATTTTAATGTCATATCTTCTTTCCTCTCAGCATTACACGTATCGCAATATATATAATTTATAAATTTACCAACATTTGCTTGTTCTTAAATTCTTTAAATGCTTTGTTTTTTAGATGTCGTTTGTAGTTTAGATGTGAAACTGTATGTTTTACGGATTAATCATATAGAAATATCTTAGAGATTTACTGAAGTCCACGAAAATGGAGTGGGGTAGCTCAGTGTAAGGCAAAGCCATACTAGACGGACTGGAAAGACGAGCATTACTCCCTGCTTTTGGCTGCATTCTCCTCGTAGTGTGATTGCCCTTCGGCAACTCAAATGGGCTCCCTTTGCAAATGACGTCATTTGAATTCCTTCGGTAAAAACGTATCTTCTTTCCAGTCCCTCTAGTTGCAGAAAATGTATTTATTGTGTTATATCAGCCATGGATCTAAGCTGGGTTCGGCAGACCCTCTAGAGGCTTACCTAGATTCCTATCTCACTCTCCATCTGATTCAGTTAGAACTCTCCTTGGATGCCATAAATAAGAAGTCCAATCCTCCACTATGTCAGTCTGGGCATCGTCCTTTGGGTTTGCACTGCTTCGTCTCTTAAGTATTTGATGATATAATGTGTTTAGTCATTGTTTTCCACAATTAATCAACTGTTATACATAGAGTATTTATGGTCGATCTCTGTTTAATTACGTCACACCTTAGTTCTAACTTAAAACTTACTAAATCCTACTTTTATGTTATTTTAATAAGAGTTCATTACGAAAAGAGGCCTTGACTAGGATTTAATCTTGAATGGCTCAGGCATCGCTCATTACTGATTTGAAGGATAGGAATCAGTTCGACGATCATTGGACCATACTCCGACAATAGTTCTTGCCTTTGTTAAAATTGACGTTTGTTAGTTCTTCGTACTGGATCGTTGACCCATAGGCCATTGAAATGTTGAATTCTATAAATACCTCTATGCGTAACAGAATGTAGTTAGTTCTTCGAGTCGCGAAAAGGAAGATAAGTCGGTATCATTAATTTTTTTGGCAACAATTTAAACCTGTTTTATCACTTTATTACTGATTAATTAAATATGTACTTTTTCTTATCATACCTGGTTTATTTTATGTTTTCAATTCGATAATTTATGTCTAATCGTAAATTCATTTTTTTATTACCCGACTTGCCTACATGACTTCTACATATCTCTTCGTCACAAGTAAACTGTTTTAAGTTCAATTTTGAATTTACTATCGTATTTGTATTATTCTGGCCATAATTTCAAAGTATAAGTATCATAAGCTTAAATAATAATATATGCAACACATCAAATACACAGATTGGTCACTGTTTACAACAAGCAATACAGTGTAATCTGAAGCTTCAATTTGCTTTCCTGTAAAATTTTGAAAATGTTACTTACGTATGTTTACATCTGACGTATATATATCATCACTTGATTTCGAAATAATTAATAATAAACCTTATTATGGTAATTATTTTAAATTTATATTGTTCTTTTATACTTGAGATCTGCTAAGGTGATGCTGTAAAGTTGTACCCCGGAAGCCTAAGAGTGTTTGTTGGCTTCGAAAAAGGACGGTCTGCCGGGACCAGACTCCGTTTTAAATAGTACTGCTCCCCCTGCACATCTGAACTGTCCACATCTGGTTAGTACCGGTTCCTTATCGCGGTATTCACTTCACTACTGTAACCATTTAATAACTGCTAAATTGATTCAATATTTAATAGAATATATGAGATTTATGTTGGAAAAATTCAAAAGTTTTATACTTTTGTGGATATTTTTAAATTTAAATTTGCGATTGAAAAAAAAATATAAACTAACTAAAATTCGATTATTGCCTAGTGCGAAACATCGCATAACTTAACTGATATTGGCATAAACGATGTTCTTAGACTCCTTAAGTTCAATTTAAATATTCTTGGTTAGGTTACAATTAAAATAGTAGATAAAGCAAAGGATATTTACTCTTAATTACTGTAAAATAGCAGAAAAGTGGGGACCGATAGAATAATTGTTTAATATATTTTTACTTAGGTTTAAAACAAACAAAAAAAAAATGTAAAATTATTGTTTTTTAATTTTATTGAAAACTGTTATTTAAAAATAAAGAATTGTATACTGCTAAACATTACGATATGCCACGTTAAAACAAAAAAATATAACATACATAAGCTTATACATTTATGCTTTATTTGCAGACAAAAAATAAACAGGTAAAAATGTTAGACAAATAAAATAAAAGTCAAATTAGAATAAAACATCTTGAGCACTCCAATATTTGTTCACAATATTTACATTCAGCCTGGAAAACTACAATCAAATCTTGTCCCTCCTCTTGTTGAGGGCTAGCAGGACCCCAAGAGCACACAATGCTTATCTCACAACCACGTCGCTGGTATTAAAAGCCAGTGGACTCTGAGTGAGGGAAATATATATAGTAACAGACTTTCAGTTCTTGAATGCAGATGCCAGCAAGTGCTAGAACTCCATAATATATTAAAGGTATCGAGCCACTGCTGTGGTACTGACAATAATACCGCGGCGTGAACAATAAACTTGCAAGGTCACCATTCAAATCAACGGAACAAATTAAAAAAAAAAACCCCTACTAGTCGATGGTTGTGTGATTCCTATGTATAATTTGCAAAAATGGTTTTAAACTTGTTTGTAATTTTTAATGGCTATGACGACCTAAGCTACTTACTGCTTGCTGTTCGGTGTGACTTGAAATGGCGAAATATCAGGAGGAAAAACGCTCCAACCCTTGCCAATTCGCTCATACTCCTAATTTCTCTTGTTTCACCGTATAATAACTGTCCATTTCTCATGTTAAAGCGAACAAGCTATATAGAAGGAAAACAGGTTATTTGCCGATTTAATACCTGTTTTAGTCTGGTTGAGAAAGTTGAGATTTGTTACGTTAGTCCTGAAAAGAATTAATTTTCATTTTCCATTATGGTCTCCTTGTTTTCAAAAAAGGAACAATTCTAATTAAATAATAATGGAAAATTGTGCTTATTACACTAATATAAACTAAATGGACTGACCAAAAATAATCGAGGTTATGCTATTTAAGATACTAACTTAAAATTAAATTATTTCGGAATTTACCTATAAGCCTTCTAAATTTCTATGATGTCCGCTCTCCCTTCACCCTTACAAGCTCTTACTTTATATGTATGCTTTTATTTATAATTAATTTAAATAATTATTCAATAAGTTATAATTAAGCATTAAACATATTAAGTAAGTCTAATATTAACTTACTCAAATAGGAGCAAAGACATTTCCAGCAAATGAAGGTGGTTTGCTATTACGGTTCATTAGTTAACAAAGTAGCTTGCTTTGGAACAATTACTAAAGACATTTTCTTAAAAGTATAACCGCAGACAAAGAGTCTCCTGTTTGTATTACGCAAATAACAGAAACACGTAGTTATAGTTACGTCTAATTGTTAATTAATTAATTAATTTAGGAAATAATCACATTTGTTTGTTTATTATGTTTATTGATTAAAGTGGAGAAATTCATTTTCGTTTTACTTACGTGCCTTGGGAACTAATATGTGGGTCATTCCATTTCAAATTCTGTTTTTTCCTCAAAATATTCATGAAGACCAAACTTGAACTGATAATGAGTGCACCATTTAATAGATCTGTTGCTAAATTCATTTTAAACTTAATTTTTAGGCTATCATGAGCATTTTAGTGGAAAAATCATTGTGATAGGGTGAAAATTGCCAAAGTTTTGATTTTTTTGTTAAACTATATCTCTACAGTTCTCGGTATTGAAAAAACGTCTTTTCTCATACATTTTGGAAAATTAATATCTGAAAAAGTATTCAAGATATCAAAATAAAATTTTACACGATTAATGAGGATGGGAAATGCTGCCGATAAAAAAAATCATGAAACTCATAAGCATAACATAAATCATAAGTTTCATAAGCTGGATGATTTGATATGGATTGGCCAATGTCTGTTTTTAGTATTATATTATGTATTATTAGTATTATATTATTAGTATTATATGTATTATATTATGTATTATGTTATTATGTATTATATTTTGTAACAATAATATTGATAAGTGTGATATTGTATATATAACACTTCAAATAATATAGCTTCAATAATATTGACCCTGTAAGGTAGACTGTAGAGAGTTAATTTCTCTCAATGTAGAAAGTTAGACAATAAATTTGTTCTCTGAAAATTTGTTGGAATGGTATGAAAGTAATATTTGATGTACAATCATGTGATAGTTTTATGTTTTTTTGTAAGCTCATCCTTTTTAAAATGATATTAATTTTAATTTTCTTATTTACTTCGCTCCATCCCGATTGCTGGACCCAGATCACTATAGCCGTAGGTAATTCTGGAACCCAGTAGTATAGAAGGGATCATTTTACGCTTTTATATTTTTCATCGATCAATGAGTAACATGTTTACCAAGTTTTATCAAAATTTTCCAAACCGTTCTGATGTGAATCTGGAACTACACCCTGCTACATCCTGGAGGTAATAAGTTGGTGTTAATTTATATCTACAAGCTACTGGAAGACTTTAAACGCCTTAAGGCAAAGTCATATTACGGGTACTGAGTTATTGAAGGGTGGCCAAACTACGAGGAGGGGGCAGACAATAGCAGAGGGCACTGCTCGTATTTCCAGTCCCTCTAGTTATGCTTTGTCTTAATAAGTAATGTTTTAAAACCCAATATAGAAAGGGACAGTTAATAATTATTCATGCAGGAAAGAGGGGAGTTGATGTACGACGGAACTGTTGCAGTTAATCGGTTAGTGAGAAACATAAGTCTCTTCCCAATATTGTCATTTTTGGAATTTACTGTTGAACTTCACTCACCCAACCCCCATTAGGACAATAGAATGTTGTACCACTTTAACGCATGTTGGATGTTCTAAAGACGTTCTATTTCTTGATCACCGGTTGTTCAAGAAGTTGTTCAGTCACCACGGTCTATCACCATCTTTTTCTCCCGAACAAATGAAGAGCCAAGTACCCCACTTTAGAGGGGCTAGATGTGCCCTAGGAGGATTTATCGAACCCTGAGTTTGAAATAACAATCACTAAATTTTCTATCACAGCCGCATTTGAACCACAGTCCGGGAGTTCTGATTCAAATATCTCTCTCAGCTCCGCCATTATTTTATTTTATAATAAAATAAAATACAGGTTGTGATATTTCCATCTAAGTAAAGAAACAAGGATTAATCCTCGAGAATCCTCGAATTAATCGGTTGCGATTAGTTGAGTAGTTTTTTCGCTTGTTTTGAACATAAAAAATCACTCTTTCTCTAAATGGTGTTTAAATTATTTTTATATTTACTTTATTTCAACAGTAGTTCATATTGTTTACCACTAAAAGCAATATTGTGGAAATCATTATTAATTTTAGCGGAAGCAATTTAAATCTAACATAAAGTTTTTATTTTAAAAGTTATGTTTTGACTCTTTGAAATACTTCCAATAGCGTCATGAAATCGTGTTTTGATTTATTTTTATCAGTTTTATTCGGGGATTCTAAAAATTATGAGATAATTTGGATGGCAGCTAAAATGTAATAAGTTATATTACATTATATATACGTTACATGTTATGTATTTCAAACGACCTATTAGCGGCAGGTGCCTAAGGACTGGGTTGTTCCTTCGATCCTTCGGAGGCCACGTCTACTTGGACCAACTAAAAGCCCTTTTGGCCTGCGTGTCATAAATATTAATATCCGCGATGCCTAAAGTTGTAATTTATTCTAATTGATTTAAACCATTATTCTCTTGAATACGTCTAAACTTCGACACGATATCTTAATCATTTGAAACGATAGGGATTTAAATTTAAAAGTTGCGGATTAAATTTTATAATCCTAATGGTTGAACTATTTAGTGTTTATATTTAGCTAGATGTTTATTAACTATTGATAAGCAAATAGATTTCTTAAATACCAGCTCCTCTAGCATAATTATAATTTTCTCATTAATGAATTCAATACGTCTGCCACTTATATAATGCTTATGTTTCTAAATTTAGTAATTCAATTTATTTTTCCAATTATGCACATCTGAGGTAAAGTAGCACTTTCAAAATTTTACAGAAAAGGAAAAAGAAGTTTCAGATTTTGAAGTTTGCTTGTTGTGAATAAGTGTCTTTATGTTTGTTGTGTTGCATATTTTATTAATCTTTTAGCTGATTTAATGTATTAATACTTAAAAAATATGGCCAGATTAATACAAACACTATAATAAAATCAAAACCAGCAAAATTGGACTTCTGTGCCTCTGACGTACAGAATTATGCCATTGAAATAAAAAAAAAAAAATTATTACATTCAATGACTTCTAAAATTTTTATTTTTATTCCAATAATCTGATAATTTTTAGAATCTCCGTAGTAAATAAATCAAAATATAAGTTTTAATGAACTTTATGCTTGGTTTAATTTTGTTCCTTTTAAATATATTTCGATTTTATAATATCGTTGTGGGTGTCAAAAAATATATACAGCAGTTGGCATACATGATCGTAAATATAAAAATAATCCATAGAATTGCATATAAGGGAACGGATTTTCATTCTTCACATTAACCAATAAAAATTACTTGACTAATCGCATCTAAATTTCAACTCATTTCTTTCACTTGGCTCTTAACTCCTGGACCTTAGTCATTTATCAATTATATCACACTTGGATCGAATCTGGTTGGGGTCGAGAAACCCTCATGACCCCACCCAATCATTGGGTCGGAGGAGAAACTTAAAAATTTTTGTAACGCCTTTGTTTCAACTAGTGGAATCTTGTGATTTTCCTAGAGCGTTCATTGTTTAAAGTGAATAATGAGCTAGTGATAAATGGGTGCAATTGCTTCATGTAATTGCTTTCCGTTAATTGAATCTTACCATACAATGATTGCAGACATCCTGGTCACCTACCATGACTTCTAGACCATCTTATGCTAAATGCGGAAGATTAATAATTACGAAGGACGAAGATTTTGCGAGGAGTAATTTGGCAGAGATATTGTGAAGGCTGACCCCAAGGATTTGGCTCCCAAATGTTGATCCTTTTTTAAAGAGAGGACAAACCAGGTTCATAATTTATTTTGGTAGCCAGGACTGGATAATGTATTTCTTCTGTGTTAACTTTTATTTAAAGTATTAAAATATTAAAGAAGCACAATAATAATAGGATGGCAAAGCTTCTTGGTTATCATTATTATTATACTGAGGGATAGGAAACTCTTTCTCACGGCGACTGAAGCGCATCTTTTGTGAGATATCTCTCTATTCGTCTAGAGATCCCATAGGAATCGTGTAGTTCTTCTTAGGCACATTAATTCCTTAGGTTTAGATTTTCAGGTTTGATTATTTATTGTCTGTTTTAAATTCTACAACCTGTAAAATATAAGGGCTTCACATCCACAAAGAATGTGCCCGTGAGTACAGATGACAGTTTGTAGTTAATTGGGGAGTGTAATTTCGCTTATGACTTGTATTTTTCTCAAGTGATAAAGAGTTGTTTCAATAATCCACAGTGAACTGAGTCTGAGAGGCTGGTGAACTGACCTACGTTCCAGTTTTGGCGCCCTCAACTGTGGATCGATTGAATGACTCAGAAGGGTCGCGGTGGGGTAGGTTGTGGACGGGCACTATCTCAAGGGCTTTGAATATCAAGGGATAATTTTAGGGTATTGCGAGAGATGTAGGATGTCCCTTTCAAGTATTAGAGGAGCATTTCTAGTTTATATTTGTTTGATAATGCCACTTAGATTGGTAGTTAAAAAATATCTATTGGAATTTAAACGATTAAAGACCAGATGTACATACTCCATTCATCAATAAGTTATTTTATTTCATTTTCATATTTTGATGCGATGTATATTTAATGATTCATTTCTTTCTTATGCGTGACGCTCAAGACATAGTTTACCTGAACAAATGCGTTCTTCTGTATCTAGTTAATGTATTTAAAATGCTTGGCTGGGTATTGATCGGGTTATTACAGTTGGTGCTCTTCGTCCTGACAGCGAAATTAAAATCCTAAGCTAAAAATATCAGAGAAAAAAAATTAAATATTTCTTTTTAATTAATAAGGACGATTGATTTTCATTTTATTTTATTCTTGTCCCAGTCGATTTTATACTTTACCATCATTCGACCTTGGGAAGCCTAATATAATCTAATTCTTTTCCTATTCGGCTCGTATGATGGGTCGTAGGTTTGGTTAGTTACTTTTTGACAGTCACCATTTATATTCGCATTAATCCGTTCTAGTTGTTTTGCGAAAATTTCGTGTCATCTGGAATGAGTTCCTTCACGGCGATCGTGGAATATCAGACGTCAATACTAGGAGTTGGCTGGTTGCTATGTCTTAGGGGGTGTCGTTTAATATTTTAGAGCTAGATTTTATGGCTCACCGTGCGACTGGTTTCTAAATTGAACTTTTTTTTTTTTACATAAGGCATCTTTCATCCATAAAATGCCATGGCCTATATTTGTATGTTGGGATTCAATTCTGTAACTGCGTTAATCCTGGCCTTTTCACATTAATTTTTTCTAATTTCTTAATCCGAAATGTAGCATACTCAGAAACTTGAATATTATTTTTTATGTATGTTTAAGCATCGGTTCGTACAAAAATGTCTTATTATAAATTCATAAATATAAGCTCCTCTTGGCCCTTTTCCATCATTGGCTGAATTTGATCTTTTTGCGCGATTCATTTAATTTTTGGATTTTTGAATATCTCGTCATGCCAATCTTAATTGGATGTTGAAATATGTTATTTATTACGAAGAAGCTAAAATCTACCTCGAAGGGATTTAGTTGTGGGATAGTGGTCGAAAAACATGTTTTTCTGTTAAATATAATTCGTTAAGTGCGGGATAGGAAACTGCAATCGATGAATAAATATAAGTCCAAATGGAATAACTGACATACATGAAAACTGAATATAAAATTAATAATAATGAAATGATCATTTTCATCATTATGCTATCTTTTTATTATAATTAAATCGACATTTCTTTAATAGTTAATTAAAATTTGGTTATAATAACTTTTTTTAATATATTACATTATGTTTATTTCTGAAGCTGTTTAGGGAGGTATTCCTTATTTACGGATCATTTATTAAAGATTGCTGACCTTTACGGCTTTAGATTAGAGCTTTGTGTTAGTGGAGTTGTTACATTTGAGTGAATACATAAGTGATGAATAAAATATAATGGCTATTTTTCCTTAAATATTCCATTATAAATCGGACTAAATTGTATTGTGTTTATATTTCTTGTTTGAAACTCTTATAATAGAGCTATGTATTTTTTCCTAAGGACCGGCCAAAACCACAGCTTGAAATTTTCATGAAACTTTTTCAAAAAGTTCCAGTTTAAAAGTTTAACTAGTTTGAAAAACAATTTAGAATAACTTATTACAATAACCAATGAACTTTTTTGCAATGAAGTTCTATGCTTATTGTAAAAGTTCAAGTTTTATTTATTTTAGTTCCTAAAATAAAAATTCATTAAATATTAAGATGAAAAAAAATGTATTTAAAAAAAATTAATAGGAGCCAACAGAACAGAAGAAAATATTATGGTATATATTTTTTTCAGATTACAGTCAGTACTTTAGCTTAATCAGCAAATTACAAATGACCACTAAAAAAGCAATCTTATTTTTATTATAACTAACTGCCCAGATTGCAATTAATGTGGCTTTAAGGATCTAAATGCGCTATCTCCCGAATGATTGGTAATTTCATAAAGATAGATTTAATTGTTTTATTTTTATTATATGAACACTAAAACATTGAATATATTCCAGTGGCGGTGAGCAATATTTTTTTGCAATGAAGTGTTCAACTTTAACTTTGCAACTCCTCTTTCCCCTTTACTTAGTAATACCCTACCCTATCAAACCTTCTAATCCAATTTCGCCTCTAACGGTTAACTCCACTGTGATATGATTAGGATCAACGCTACCCCTTGGGGTTTCTCAGCTAAGTTAAGCGTCGCAGGGTGGGGCTACAGTTGCTAGTGGAGGGGAATATCTCTGTAGTATTTTAGTAAAATATGATATTAGTATTACTATTACTATGTAGTATTTTAGTATAATATGATATTACTATTACTAATATAGTATTACTATTACATCATTATTATTTTGGTTGAATATTTCTTTTTCAATGCCACCGTCTAAGACCGTGTCCACTGAACCTCTTGAGAGTAATTGAATAGCTAACTAACTGAACAACAAATTATAGATTTAACTGATTTAAAGTTGTTTTTTTTTATGAAATTGACTTTTTTTTCTAAATTGAATAAACTTAGAGCGGAGTTGAAATTTATGACAGTAGTAATGATATATTTTAATATTTCGGCGAGGAAGGTTCCAAAATTGCCAAATGTGAATAATAAAATTAATTAAATCAGACGAACTGTTTTATTTTTTTTTAATGTTGCCATTTTATCGTTGGCCACTTCGGTCATTTTTTGGTCATTCCGTGCAGCCCAATATAATTTTTCATTTTTCTATATCATGTTGAAAGATATAATATTGATTTTTTTAAACAAATAATAGTAACTTTTATTGGTAATTATTATTTTTAGTTAAATTTACCTAATTAACTGTTGTATTGTGATTGATAGTTTGTCCTACGCTTTGGATTTTAATGACTCTTTACATATCATTAAGTGACAATGATTCAGAAGTTTAGGAGGATAAGAGAGGATACTAAAGTGGGTACGACGACAATATCATTTTTTTTTTTAAATAATGTTTTTGATAGTTCAAAAAGTTATGTTAGTACATAACTGCATTAAAAAAACGAACACAAACATAATATAAAACTAATAAATTAAGTAGCACTTTGTTAAAAAAAAAACAAAAAAAACCTTTTTCAGTGATTACTAAACTTTGTTTGTTAGCGAAGTGTAAGTATAATATTGAGCTCATAGAGGGAAATGTTGTCACAATGGAATACTGCTAGGTATTGATCAATATAGGGCCATTATTAAATCACATATCCTGATAATTTTACAACGAGCACCACTACCCTTCAAAGCTTTATCTCAGGGTTTAGTTATAGCGAAGGACAAGGGCCCTGAAACGTTTGATGATAAAGCCTGCGTGGGTTTGCCCATTGGAGCTCGGTGAATCTAGTGGACCTTCATTAATATCGAACAGGAATAAGTTATTTCAACAGCACCAAATAATCATAAAACTGAATGGACTAAATTTAAATTAAGATTTGTCCTTTTTTTTATACATCACGAATTGTATTATCATAATTAAAAATCATTTTATTCATATATTTACAATCTTTAGTTCTTGGGACTGTTTTCCCAACAAACTGTCTATATTGATAATTCAAAATTAAAATTATAATATTTAAAGATAAAGGTAAGCCCCATCAACAAATCAAGAAAACTTAAAATTATAAAATTAAAACCTTTTAATTAACTAAGTTATTGTATGCAAGTTATTATGATAAAATAATGAAATAAACAGTAAGATAACACGTAATATACTATGGTATAACAATAAAAAACTTAAAAAAATCAATACATTAATAATCCTTTAAAAAAAACTAAGACATCCATATATTGTGTGGAAAGAACACGTATTGATAGTCAACTAATGAAATGTTTAAGGGGCATTGAAGTTTTGTATTCCAGAAATTAAAGATAAATTTGAAATTAATTACTACTATAATAGTGGAAACATAAAAATAAAACTATGTGCAATTGTATTTTAATAGTTGCATGTTGCACGTGCTTAACAAAACAAAATCAAAAATAATTTTTCATCGTAATTATTAATTATAGTAAATACTTCGAGATCCAAGGCATAGAACCTTTTAGTCGTCAAGCCCTTTTATTTATGTTTTAACAATCAATTTACAGCCTTTCATTTATATTTTAACAATTCTTCTAAGAAAAAGTAAATAAAATGGAAAAATAATAATAATAATAAAAATAAAAGTAATAAAAACAGTAATTAGAACCGTGAATAAAATAGATACACAAATAACACAGGCCAACGTTGAAAACACTTTTGTACTGAAAATATCTTATTCCTATAGTTTCTGAATCCAAATATGATATTAAAAAAGCTGTATCACCCACAATGTCTTCACATTTTATAGTTAAATTTATTAAATTAAGCGATTTTTAAAGAATTGAACAGCTTTCAGTCTTAGGCCTCATGAATCAATTTGTAAAGGCTTTGCCTAAAGATGGACCATGTTTTAAGTATCTCTGCCAAAAGTTTCCGCGCCTTTCAGAAGCTAAACTAAAAGAAGGCGTCTTTGTCGGATCTGACATCATAGAAAATTGATGTTTGATGTTAACTTTGAATCCACAATGACCTTAAATGAGAAAGAAGCATGGGTATCATTCAACCAAGTCGTTACAAAGTTCTTGGGAAATGAAAAAGACCCAGAGTATGTTTCTATTGTAGCTAACATGTTACTGAAGTTTAAAAAGTTAGGATGTTTGATGAGCCTGAAACCTACGGAAAACTATGGGTGATACAAAGAAACTAAGGCCAGATTTAGATTCAGCACATAAAAATCTATTAAGATCAACTATAAAAGTTTTCAATAAAAATTTTTTTGTTGGCCTGTGTAATCATTTAATGTTTCTTAGAGATTCATTAAATGTGTTAAAAAAAATCCTTATCGAAACGAAATTAACATGCTACCCTCAATTGTTTATTTTTTTGGCAAACTCTTTAATTTTGATAAACAGTTTTTAAACCTTCAAGAAAAAAGAGTAAATGGGAAAACTAGCCACGAAACATGTTATTCATTCTCCGAGTCATCCTACTTAGAACTTAGAAGTAAATACAAAAGTTAGTTTATATTTGATAGTTTTCCTAGGACATGGAGAATCATTCATTTCAGCGAATAATGTTGTGTTTAGTGAGTATGATATATGATCATGAGAAGCTATTATAAATAGTAATTTAATTTAATTTTAAATATTAATTTAATATATAAATATTAGTAATTTAATGCAAATATATTCGACTAAATGTTGCAATAGAGTATCTAACTTTGAATAAAATACTCGTATAATAATGAAAAACATAAAATCTTTTCGTCTGAAAAACAATCTGTATAATGTATAACAAAAATAATTAGCCATTTTTATATTTGTTTTTGTTTTAAATCACGCACTTCCCAATATTTTTGATTACTTAAATTAACTGCGAAACAAGGGCGGTCCGCAATTTTTGCACTTTCTCATCCAACAGCTGGGCATGGCTTAGCTGATTCTGCTCCGCTCAACTCCACTCTACTCCACAACCAGTGGTCACTAGATTTTCCTTAGGCCTTAGGAATCGAATTACGTTTTTTAATTTATTTGTAAATAGGTATTTTTGAAGTTTTCAGAAATGCGATATTAGTGAAATTAGTTCCCTCGCTTTCCATATAACCATTCTCCTATGATCCGTTTAATTAATCCGATGAGTGGACTGTTGGAGTTGATTGGCGTTCTGTCAGAGAGAAAGCTGACAACTAGGTCCATTACCTTTGACCTTTGAGAAGAGCATCTCAGCAACCATTTTGTAATTAATATTGTGCCAGCTTGTCTAATTAATATTGTGTCAGCTTGTCTAATTAATATTGTGTCAGCTTGTCTAATAAACGTTGCAAAGGAAAGGTAGGATGTTGTTTAAAATTATTTCTTACTCTCAGCTGTATTCGGAAATAGGAGGTGTATTGAATTTTCTAAGACACTGTAAATCAACTGTTCTTCTGATATATTTGGTTTACTGTCGATATTATTTACGATTCCGAAACGTATGTTGATGTTATCACTACTATATATTATTACGGTAGTATAGATCCCTTTTCCGGCTCTCAGGAGCGATGGATTTTGATGAATGAGGTATCAAAAGAAAGGGAATTTCACAGAGAAGTGACGAATCCCGATTTTGTTTCTTAAATTCTTACTAGGGCTTAAATAAAAGTGATGAAAAAACTGGAAGGTTTCAAAACTTTGACGACTGAGAGTCGGCGGATCGAGACGGGATAAGTTGTGTTTTAGAGATTTTGACGCGGGCATCAAGATCATGTATGGTGCAGCGTTTTAAAGCTTAAAAACCTACCGTTTTTGAGAGAATGCACGATATAGGTCCGCACGGGCCCTATGCCATCTTGCGTACGTGTCGTTGTCATGGCAACTTTATATCAATTTGAGTCTGTTTACAAAAACTTTTAATGAGTGGGAAATTATATTTTGTTTCCATGTCCAACCCTTAAAGTAACTGTTAAGTATAAATACTACATATAGAAAACGGTATAGCTGAATCTAATTGCCTAACTGCTAAATTGAAGAGATGTTTTCCAGTGGGATAAGCTTTAAGTACTTAAAAAGTATGAACTGTAACTTCAACATAGTCATTACAAACTATGTAGCTTCACCAAATATGTGTGTTAAATAAACTTTCTTAATAATATTATATTGTTTATATGAATAAATATGATTCCCTAATATCGCTTATACTTGAAATTAGGGATTAGAAGATATCTATTGCGAGAGTTCTCGCTCGGGTATACTAGTTTTGTTTATTTCTATAATTTGCAATAGATTGACATCTGAAAAATATCCATGAATAACTGTGCCAATTTATAAAAGGCTATATTTCGATAGGTATCTTCCAGACAAATCAGACTTTCTTCAAAATGCAATTAATAATAATAACACCACATTAAGAAGAGTAAATCAATTTCTAAATAGGACAGCTTCTGAAAATTAGATCAGATATGTCTATAGAAGTGGAACCAAGTTGTGGTATTCCTGACAAATATATTCTATAATGTGACATAATTGTAATTTAAACTACTATGAATATAGCTGACTAAAGGAAACATAGTATAAAATATAGAATAATAAAATAATAATAAACATATAATATAAATATATAATATAATATAAATATATAATGTAATATAAATATATAATATAATATAAATATAAATATATAATATAAAATAAGTATATAACATAATATAATAAAATATAATATAGTATATAAATAATAAACAAAACGTAAAAGATTTATTTAAAATATATATATATATATATATATCTATAAAGTATTTTTATTAGCTAATTTAAATATTTTTTTATCGTGAATGTCTGAAGATAGGATGTTAAGATCCCGAAACATTATTTCGGATTTTACCTGGACAATTGATTGATACGGATAACCCACTTTAGACTGAAAAAAAAAGCATTCTAAAGAGACCATATGAAATCAGCTCGGTTATTTAAATGACTTTCGAAATTACGTGTAACTAAGAAGATTGCTCTCTCCAGAGCATCGCTGAGGGCTGCAGGGTAATTAAATTAAAACCTAATTAAAGTAGTTTGTCGGCCACTCTAGTCGTAACTTCGCTGACGTACTTAGAAACTTGATTAGGCCCTGTTGAAACATGCTATTGCGTCACGTGCCTTGTTCATTGTTGGACGTGACTTCCAAGCACTCCTGGCGCCCGTCCATTTTATATGTCCATTGATTTTAGAGAATTTTTGAACCGGAGCCAGACGTTTTGTTTACCGCGAATCGAGTCCTTTATCGTTTAGTTGACTATGTATTTGTAAAATAGATTCAAACTTTGTTTGCTTCTGTTTCTTCTTTTGCCGTGAAAGTCTGAAATACATGTGTATATATAGTATACCCAGTTGAGTAATTCAGAATCCTCTCTTTGTCAAACAAGACAATCTTATTCATTACGATCAATTTTTATATTAAAAATATGCTAAATGAATTTTCAAAATTAAAACTCATATAATTTCATTTAATTCATTAATAACAGTTGAATCGTAAAATATGATAAATACTAGCCGCCCTTTATTTAAGGCTGCTAAGCATAGTATGTAATATATGAAAAGTAATAGACTGTTACATATTATTTATTTAAAAGCAGCCAATCCCTCCTAAACCAGCAGTGAAGGTAAGCAATTTAAAAAAGTAATATTTAAAATATTTCAGCAAAAATCTAGATCCACTTATTCAGCTGTGAAAGGGAGCAGTTAATTAACCTCTTTCAGATTTCAACTCTGATATTTAATTCAAACTTGGAAATCAGTGAACCTATTTTTCTGGGAAGAAGAGAAATAACAGTTAATAACACAAATAGCAGAATGTGAAGTAGCACGCTAATACTACAATTTCGGTCTGCGCTATGAAATTGTTTTCAAAACTTATTTATTCAAGTTTCTACTCAAATTCTTCCATAAGGAAAGGTCGATCCGATTATACATTTAGAAAAAAAGTGTGGCATTATTTGTGTATAAATTATTGCTTGATGATAAACAAAATCCTTAGCTGCGACCGACCATCTCTCTCGTTTAGACCCGCTAAGCCCTCACAACCGTTCAACATTGCGGATACTGTATAGCCTTCCTCGTGTCTATTTCTGAGTTACATCAATAGAAAATTTCTTTCTGAAGGGAACGAACGTCTGATAGACGTTGGATTGAATATAGAGAATACCTGTAACAACTAACAACTTTATTGTGGGGTGGCATACGTAAATAATTAATTTATTAATAAATTAAGGCTAAATAAATGAATTTTATGTTGAGTATTTTTCCCAATGATTACAAGTTTAGCAAAAGATAGCAACTCATACGAGTTAATCGTGTTCAAAAAGTGTGTACTTTTAGCCTATGGATATTCCTGATCCACTAAGTCCTAAAGACCACACTAACTAGCTCCTCCACAAAGATCCGAGGGCTAAGAACTAGCCAGCTCATCACACCAACATTCTCATATCATTTATTATACTTAAAATGTGTAATTTCATCACGTATATTTTTTTCTTGACACGTGGTTAAGTTTAGTTGCTGAAGTAATTTTTAGCTCCACATTCAGATAGACGCCACTCACTCAAATGTATTTATTTTTTCTTTATACTGGACCAATGTATACAAAAATTAATTATTGATGATCCAGTATCAATTTCATCAAAATCAAATTCCATCGATTTAAATATATATATATATATATATATATATATATATATATATATATATATATATATATATATATATATGTATATATATGATATACATTTAATGTATAAATTAGAAAATCTTAGTATTATAGCTAAATTTATCATTTTGGTCTTAAGAAATAATTAGTTCCTGAAAAAAATACGAGAAAAAAAACTTTAGTTTAGGTTTCATTAATCTTGTGTTAAAAACTCGAAATTTCAGCGTATTCAAATCCTGAATCGTTGGAGTAGCTGGCATTTAACCCAAAATAAACTGTCAACCTTCCATTTTTCCGCAAAAAACAAATTAGCTTTTATTTCATAAAGGTGAGAAATAATGTCAGTTTTTCCGGAATAGGCATCTCAAAATTTCACCTGCTACATTTGAGGTGAAAACTTTTGAAAGTAACTTTTGAAATCCGTTGACGTCTTAATCCAAATTTAATTGTGATTAGGATGGTATATTTTTCTGTGGCTCACAGATTATGTCGGGCTTGACAATGTTTTTTCCGAAAAAAGTCGAGTTTTAACCACTGTTCGCCGGGGCATGTGTCCAATATTTTTGGATGTAGAATTACCAAACCAATTTGGTTAAAATCGGCGACCCGTTTACTATACTGATATGACTAACACTTTGTTAGTCTTATCAGCAGAAAACTGCCTACAGCGGCCTTCCAATCCTACTATCAACACATGAGAACCCTAACAACTGATATTGGACCGGCCTTTTGACCGAGCTGTAACTGAGAGATATGAGCTGTAGCTAATAGCCTCAGAGCTAGGTCGGGGTCAGAAGATGTCGGGTCATAGATCAGCTAACTGGATCTACTAATTGAATCAGCATTCTGTCCAGTTGCTCCCATCAATTGTTGGTGTCGCCTTTCAATTCTAGCTCCCGCTCTCTTAATAGCTATGCATCAGGTCTCTTTTATATTGCACTGATGTATACATTTTATATTTTGCTTTATTCTGAAATCATCAAACTTCATTTGATGAAAATTTGTGTTGTCATTTTTAGTTAGCAGGGATATCAAAATAACGCATGATAAGGAATTTGAAGATTTTTAGCCAAAATTTTAATTTGAACATTTTAGTAAAAACATTGTTATGATTCTCATTGTTTATATTTGGGAGAATTTATGTGCTTGAAAGTAATAACCACATTTATTTGAACAAAAACAGTATAGAATCATTACGCGTATTAACAAGTTATACTTATAGAAGAACCTTGTGGGCGGAGCAAAGGGTGGTGGGTTACGCTAGAGTAGAAGGGAAGCCATCTCTCTCTAAATATCTTCACAGCGCTACCTTGTCAAATATACAAATCTTTGATTTTTTTTTAAACATTTTATTTGATTTACAGTCTTTCAATCGGTTGAACTAATTGAATCGTGAATTGCAGAAACATCATATATCCATTATGTTCCCAAAATTAGTTTTTTGTTTTAACATAATATTTTGTCTATGGACTGTTAATAGATACAGAAACTATATATGTCCTTTGGAAAACAGAGTAGTTATAAAAGTTGAAAATTTATGAGAATTTCAGAAACCACATATGTCCTGGACTTGTGTGCTTTCTGCAATTCGTGTATGTTAGTTCTTAATGTTTGTTTTTCTGTCAGAATTTTTCATTTTTTTTTTGGAAGTTAGCCAATGTTAATAATTTAACTTAATAAGATTATTTCTGTACTATATTTTGATTATTCTCTAATAATTGCTATTAAATGGGATAAAACAGAAATCACTGTTTTGGTATAGATTTTTTCTATGTTAATCGTTGAAGGTCGCTTTGAAGAAATATTAATGCATTACTTCCCTCTCTGTGACCATTATTTTCTCTCTTCCAATCGAGATTTTCATGTCGTGAAAAGAAAACTGCGAACGGAAGATCGTATTTTTACTCTTCGGCAATATGGAAATTTAATTTTAGAATCAAGTGTCAAGAATAAAGTTCAAGTTAAATCTTTGTAATTTGGTGAAGCATTAGATTATAAAAAGTAGTGGTCTGAATTTTACCATAAGAGGGTATCTACCAAAGATTGGAAATCCCACTGAAACAAAAAAATCACATTCACCATATCGCAATATATGGAAATTAAATTTTCAAAAGAACCTGTAGATGCAGCAGAAGTAAGAACGTACATTGATGAGGTAGAATCTCACAAATTCGTTTTAATAATAGAAGATGGAACTATTCCTGAAGAACCCGGCAAGGCATACCCACAGAATTGTGTTTTTAAAAATTAAAGATATTAAAAAATTTAAATCTTCCGATAAATGAGGAGATAAATAAATTTTATTCAAAGATATTTGCTCTTACTATCACATAAGAAGAAGAAAAAGACGAATGAGATTTTTAATGATATATTTTATGTATGTTATCATTATCTATCCTTTATTAAACAAGTTTATGCAACATTGTATCATTTATTTTTGTATATGATCACCTATTGATTTTAAAAATGCAGGGATACCTGCAAATATTTTCAATGAACTTCAGAAACCACACAAGTCCAGTGTATTTAAATGTTTTTTAAAAACTAACTGCGGTGAAAATTATTAGGTTTGCTATTGTAATCAGATAGTTCTGATATAATCGTTTAAGAAAAAAAAAAATCAGCCCATGGTGATATTTTTTTTGCGCCTCCCGAAAAGTTTTTAGAATTGGACATGTACTGTTTCTGCAATTCACGATTCAATTCGTAAGTTGATTGTTATTTCAATAAGAAAAGGCGATTTACTGTCAGATGCATGCTCATTAAAAGATTTTTCTTTAAGTTGTTTACTTATTGAGGAAGTATTAAATAGCTATCTCTGGTAATGGCTGTACCAGATTGACGTGAAAAGTTTTATGCTATATTTTAGTTACGATTTAAATATTGTATTTTTCTTATTGCTGTCTTTTTTCTGAATTACTATTTTTTTTATTATGTGTGGTGGCAAATAAATAATAAAACGCATCAACGTTCTTTAATAGTATATTCATAATCTACAATTTTAATATCATAAGTTTGTCCGTCATTGGTTTTTAAGTAACCTCATTTATTATTATTAGGTTAATGAAATTGTACAATTACTCCATTTAATCTTTTCTTTTTTTTTCAGGTATGTGTTTCCAATCAACTCTTCTTGTAATAAAAACAGGGCAATATCCGACTGAGGTAAGTAATTAATTTCCTATTAATCAGTCCTCATTTGACAGGTTGGAATATCGGTTAATTTTCAAGGTTCTCAATGAACTGATAAGAAACCGATTTCATCTAGTTTTCACACTCTGTGAAAATAGTGACGGCACGATAAGGGACTTTTCACTGTACGTTATCGACAATGGAATATTATTTTGAAATTCCACTTCGGCTGTGAGTACGTTTAACCTTAATTTAAAATTCAAATTGGATGACAGCTGTTGAGAAATGTTTATAAATAGGCGGGTAAACAGTGTAATGGCTTGGCTGTTCGTCATTTCCCGGTTTAGTTTCAAAACTAGACTTGCTTTGTGTACAATATTTTTGGATGTAGAATAACCATAAAAAATTTGGTTGAAATCGATGACCGATTGACAGTGCCCTATCCTTGTCACCGTTGAAGATGAATTGAAGAATCATGCTGAGCTATATCATGCCTAGAACTTTTTACACACTTGTATTTACAGAATTTTTAGTTTATCTTGTAAGTCATTTTGTATTTTTTTAAGCAGGCGAAGCTTTGATGTCAATATCATAAGGTTAGGTCTTTCATGCCAATGTAATAAGGTGGGGAAGCTGATCGGAGTTAGGATAAATTTTTCATCAGAACTTGAAAAAAATTGCTATATTAAAAACTTGAATTTACTCTAATTCACTTCCATTAATTGATCGATGTTATTTTTGGATTTTTTATAATGTTATTAATCCGTTATTATAATATTATATCATAAGAATGGTATAACATCAATTCGAACTAAAAAAAATAAAAAACATGTAATTCTAAATGGGATTTGTCCGATAGGTAATCCAGAAATTTTGTTTGGTATCAATTGAAGGCATGAGCGGATGAAGGTGCTAAGCCCCAAGCTTAATTTTTTGAGAAAACTACCAATAAATTTTTGTTTTATGTAATGTTTTGAAAATTGGATAGAGTAATCAACTGAGAAACCATGCGATTAACCAAGAATCTTGGGTTATTAATGCTACTAAACAAAGATAAGCACTTAATACTTTCATTCATAAGAAAAAAATATGTATCTGAAAATTTGAAGAAAAAAAACAAAACACCTTCATATACTCATGTGTACAATTACCTGCGATGTCTCAAATTTCATGGCGAGAATACAAGACTGTAGTTTTATTAATGTCCATTTATGATGTCATCCATCCGCTAACAATTAGAAAAGCCTCTGACGACAAAGGGATACGATAAAAACCTGTGATACTCATGGATACAAAGTTTATAATATTCGTACAATTATGTCATTAAATGTTTTTTGTGCCAGTGTTGTAGGGTAGGGATGAACAAAATTAAGCAGCTTTATTTCCTCCTCCGTTTCCGGTCACACAGTAGGTAACAATGGACTGATTCCATGATCTATATTATCTTTTATAATTTTCTGTATTATTGATTTCATCTATATTATTGTAATTAGTGGTCTTTCATTAAATACTTCCAACATCATATCCCTTCGATCCAGATTGTATGACAGACGAAATTGTCCTAGATCTTGATATTCCATGTTTTCCGCTCGGCTCGAAATGGATATGCTGCCATTGATTGTAGATTCCGCACAAACTGTCATGCTTCCGGAGAAAATCAGAACCAAGAATAGGATGGTAATAAATTTCTGAATAAGCGTATCATAAATTAATTAAGAGATAAATTGATAAATTAGTGATAAATTAATTAATCTTTAGACTTGGAATTGAATATTACAGGCTAATTGCTCGTCTGTTCAAAGAATTGTTTACGAGAGCAGATACATCGCTTGTAGGAACCAATCTTAATGGAAGCATAGCAAAATTCGGGAGGGACACACATTTTATTATTTTGAACCTTGATAGACATTCAGGTAAGATCAAATAAGGTAACGTACCCACGTAAATTTACTTCTTTTATATTTTTAATTTTTGGAGAGACGGGAGAGGTAGGAAAAAGGGCACCAATAATATCATCCTGTGATCTTACGTAAATAGTCTATTTGTAGGTAGTTCTCAATTTGTCTTATTCATGTAATTTGATTCTTACTCGGAATATGTGTATATATATATATATATATATATATATATATATATATATATATATAAATTATATAGCATTATATAATTCAATAAAATAACAATCAGAAACTAAATTCTGTATACTGCATTTAATTAGGAAGATTTAAATAAATAAAACTTCGATCCTATCACAATACCTATACATAGATATTTTTTTTTTCAATTGACATATAGAATTACAATTACATTAAACACATATATATTTATGTATACATTCACGCATATGTTATTTAAAGTAATTGTAATTCTATGTGTCAATTAAAAAAAAAACTATGTATAGGTATTGTGAATATTGATGTCATATTTATTTAAATATACCTAATTAAATGCAGTACATAGTGTATAGTTTCTGATTACTATTTCCATTCAGGAAGTTTTAATTTAAAAAAAAAAAGGAAGACATTATCATGTTATTATTTTCTTCCTCTGAAAAAGACTTTTGAATAATACCTCTTGAAATATGGCTGTCTATTTTTGACCTAGCGATGGCGCTCCAAGGATTTGCCTTTTTTCTTGAATAATATAAAAACTCGAAAGGAGAAGCGGCTGTAAGCGGTTACCCTGAAGAACTATTTCGGGCGCCGCCTTGGCTGATGTTCAGCAGCTTCCCGTCTACCGATGACACACTGAGCCAGGATATCCTCGCCGACCTCTTGCTGGGGCATCATCGAGATCGTCAAGGTTTGTTCTATGACTTCGGGGATGTTGCTTCATATGTTGTCATAACCTAGAATTATGTAATAGAAAATCATTGCCAGAAATTTTATTCATCCTTGGCTTTCATGATAACTAAAATAATTCCCGTAAAAATGATCAAAGTCTTAAATAATCAATTTTGTTTTCCTTTTTATTTTTATCACTAATCCAGGAACCTCCTATCAATTGTTTCCTGGCAGCCCGGTACAGTTTCGATATTTTCGAGTAATTATTTTAAGAATCAGCAATTGCATTCCTTTCATTCATTCACGAGAGATGTGAAACCTTCATGTCTGCTTGATTAGTATAAGGGGCATATTAGTCATCCCTTGGCTTGGATCTCTGACAAACGAAGGAGCTAACAGGTGACCGGTTGGTTGGTAGTTTTAATGCAATCTTTCTGATTCCTAAATAGATTCCAGTGCATTTCTTCTACTTTTTACTTGTAGAATTAGCTTATTCTTTATATATCCATTTGCAACTCTATTAGCAAATCATTAATACAGTTACGATAGTTTCACAAAACATCATGCTTCTGTATTAGTTAATGGTTTACCGTTTGTAGAGTTCCATTTTTATGGTATACTGTTAGTAAGATATGCTATGAAGTCGTAATATCAGTAGTTTAAAATTGATTCAGCTTGAATTTATTCCTTTAAGTAAAAATCATTCGGAAAACCGCTTTAAATGATTGCACAATGGTTTATTATTTCCAAATAATTATATATGAAAAAAAAAAATTGAATGATTATTTGTTGGAATTGTTTTGTTTTTCATAGTCTTTGTTGTCATAATGCTGAACTATATTTTTCCTTTATCTTCATAAATGGCATACATATGGGCTTATGAAATCTCTAATCGGCCGCCATTTTGGGACAAAACGGCTAATGGCAATGTCGAGTTCCCAGGATAATCCTGTGGCCTGTGATGGAGACGGACATATTTTTTTTTTATTCCTTTTTTGGATTCTTGAAGTTTCAAATTTTGAGGTGAGGAGGTTAATTTTTTTTTTTATAATGTTGATTACAACGATTCATTATTGAAAATAATAATCCAAAAGTAGACAAATTCTTTTTTAGACTGAATATTGGCGTTTCGAATTATCTTGTTGGAGCGATTTCGAAGTTGGAGGAGCGATTCGACGCTAAGAAGATCAAGTCACAGAGAATTATTTCTAAGTACTCAGATTTTTTGAGCTGTAGTATATTATATTATATTATTATTTATAGATTGCAGATTCTTAAAGAAAATACCATCCTGATTATGAATATAACCTATGAAAAGGTTCGAAAATGACTATTTGACAAATATAAGTAAAAAAAACAGAAAAACAAAATGTAAAAACCGTAATAATGGTAGGAACTGCTGTTCCAAGAATTAGTTTAAGATACCCGCTAGTAGAATTTAAAAATGTTTTGATATTTTTTCCATTAACGATGCGCAATGCGCCGCACAGTGGAAAATAATTGTCGATTTAGTGGCCAGAATTCTATAAATCATGATTAAAAGACGATTAACAAAAAAATTCTTTTTTCATTTATGAGCATGGAATGTCCTTTATTAGTGAGAGTGAAAACATTATATACAGGCTGTCTCCGGGTATAAGAAATTATTATTTTTTTTTAATTATTTCATAACTTTATTTTAAATAAAACATTAGGTGTAGGACCAACAAAAGGGAAAAAAATGAACTAATATCCTTTTCTATAGAGCTTTCTACATACATAATTGCCTTTTTCAGGTCTTGACTACGCTTCTAAAATTTAGAATTAGAAATAGCGAATTTTAATAAAATTCGTGAATAAATGTTTAAGAAAATATGTTATTTTCGAAATCTTGCTGCTTTAAAATACGTATCATGATAACCCATATTCGTTTACATATAACTAATAATTTACAAATAAAAACAAGAAAGTTTGTTGCCAAAAACACTTAATCCATTTTGCCTGCGGTAGATATAGAGGTAAACAAAGTTGTTATAAACTTTGAAAACCCAAAGCAATCAAACTCGTCTTGCTTTCAGTCTTTTCTCAACTTCTCTTTAGGATGAGATTGCATAGGTGGTGGCATTCTGACCGTCTAGTCTCATTATCTAGAGGCCATTGACTAACGGCAACTGATAATGTACTTGTCCTTGGTAGGCTCCCGAAATAATAATTGGGACGGTTGTAAACGAATGGATTGCTTCGTTTGGTAAAGACTCTAGACAATGTAAAAAAAAAATCTGAATCTACGTACTTTTTTTATGAAATTATTCTTTCAGTATATTTCCGATATCCTTCTGAAGCGTCTAAAAAGAAGGTGATCACGGGATCTCCTAACTGAAATTGTCATTGAACTGCTACCAATGGGTAGTTCCTTCACGAGCTATTGTCGTGGTTTTGTTTTTTTTCAATTTGCTGGATTCGGCTGTGTGGTATTTTCGTATATTCTGACTATCCATCTGGTTTTGTATCCCTCACATGATCCCTTGCCAACTACAGTTTCATTCATATTATCCAGAGACCCGAAGGACAGCTTCGAGTTACAAGGCCCGCTCATCATAACTTCAAGACCTCGTAGGAATTTCACTCCCTCGATAAACCTCGGTATGTAGCTCACCAATTTCTCCTATATACACCTTTGTAATAGATTTGTTCATTTTTATGGTTTTAGTATTCTACGTTTTTAAAAATGATTTTTATTCATTTAGTTGATTGATTGTTTCATTTAATAGCACAAAACATCCTGGTCATCAGTGTCATTTGCATTTATTAGATAATTATTTTTTTAATAATAAAAATTTGAATAAATTTACTTTGTAATTGGCAAAATATTAATAATTACAAAAAGTATTAATAACTACCTATTATCAATTATAGCATTAATTATCAATGTTAATTATTAGTATTAATAATAACCAAAAACAATTATTTGGTTACACATTTTGTTGTCTTTTACTCGCCATGATTCATATAATTTCCTAGTAGGTTTAACTAATATCATCGCTGTTCATTCTGGGATGACCAAGCTTATAGAATATTCATGTCGCCGTATTTCGCGATGAGTAATCTTTCAATTATATAATAATGTGTAAGAATTATTTTTATATGGCAGTTTTTATCTTTATCCAAAAAAATTGAAGAGTGCTGATTCATGTTGTTTTTGGAATTTCTATCTAAACTCGTTATTCAAATTAGCTCTTTTTCTTTTGTAATTTTTTTCATAGCGTGGGTCTTACTTAGACATGAACAAAATGCTCTTTTTTTGGTGTCGGATTAGAACAACTTTATCATTGAAAAAAATTGATTTTATATAATTTATAATTATTATATTATTATTATTATTATTATTTATAATTATTTATAATTATATAATTTATATAATAATTTATAATTATATTTTCGATGACTGACTTGAATGAATGACTCGTGACTCACCGGAATGAACTAACTCTTTTCTGTGACTCTCCAGAATAAACTAGCTCGTTTAGCTCACTCTCACCGTTGGAAAAATGAGATCATGGGAAACTTCTCGTGACATAGGCTACTCGATTCACTGTATTTATGTCCGAATCACCGTACAGTAAGATCGGATTGCATCGATTCATGAGATGATAACCCATCTATAGTCGAGCCATTTTTAATCTGGTTACCTCAAATATTCTAGCATTCACCATGTTCTAATTTGTACAATTTTATTTATATGTTTTTTAAGAACAGTTATATTCCTGTTAATTAAGGTTTATACAGTTATAAACCTGTTATAACAGGTTTATCGTCCTGTTCTACGTTAACTAGAGATGAAGTATTTAATTTTAAATTTTATTACGCTTTAAATAATTTTGTTTTCTTCTTGTGGGAATCCGCATTTGAGCGCGTAGTAGTACTGTTAAAATGCTGTTACAATGCTGTGGTAGCCTCAAAATACAAAGTATTAAAATTTTATTGAAACAATCTAGATTGCTAGATTACTAGATTCTAGAAAAGTCTCAACTTTTCCGATTTATTGATTATATATTTTTTTTTAATTATTGGTTGTTTGAAACGAATGAATATTTTTTTCTTTGAATGTAAAATTTCCACTTGTTCATGTCTTTGATCTGCTTGAGATTGTTTTGACCAAAGTTTCGGTAAATTTGTTTCAAGTTAAAAAAAAAAAAATGGCTCATTGGCCTCTTTCAATGTTGTTTTAAGAATGACTTTACTAGACTGAATTAATTAAACAATGATACAAATATGTATAAAATAGTCTCGCATTGCAATCTCTTATCATATGGGAGTGATAAGAGTTATCATCAACGTGTTATCAAAATGCTCTATCTCGAAAGAACTGCTGTGTGGCTTCTATGTGGCGCTTTGCATCTATTCGCCTTTTGCGCATTTTAGTTTTTTTTTTTTTAAATATTATGTGAACAAATGCTTTCTTATTTCTGGACGAAAAAAAAATATATAGTATATAATAACGTAGTATATAAGTATATAATACTATAGTACCTAAGAGAAGCATAAATATAGTCTATTTATATTACTCTGTAATATAATATACTATAGTATAAAGTAATATATAGTAAAAGTATATAATACATAAGTATATATATTTATATATGTAAAAAGTAAAAATTATCTTTCAATATTGCTTCCACTAGACTTTTTTTTTCTTGTTTAAAAGAAGTTTCACATTTTAAATAGTTAATAATTACGTTGCTCAAATATTGTACAGTATTTTGTAATTGTGATAACGGAGATGCGACTTGAATAAAATCTTGTCATAAAAAGACATTTTTTTCTTAAAAATTTATATTATGAGATATGATAAGTAAAGTTTCTTTAGCGATCATATATAATAATATTAGATCAGAAGAAATAGTCCACGACTGCCGAGCGATGTAACAAGTGCTGCAATATGCCTTAACATTGAGACAAACAGAACCTTGAACTGGGTTCCTTAATCAATCCGTCCGGTACGGCACAGAATTGTTTTAGGATTCAGGAATGGTCATATAAATAAAGAATATCTTGGCCTAGGAGGTCGAGCTGGTGTAAAAGATGAAGAAATATTATGTAGGCTTATTTGGCATCTGCGAAAGAAATGTAGAGAAATGAGTCTGGAAAATTATTTTGTCTCCATTTCTACAGGTGCAGTTCAGTCCATTTATTGAAAAGAAGGTGTTGATTTTGTCATACCGCCATCATATATAATTACAGGAGAGAGAGCCAGTATCCTCTAGAGTTATATTTTCTGGCCTTGATGATGTCAGTTGTCCTCTCCTAAATGATATCTCATTTATTATAGCATATGGTAGTTTTTTCGTTTCGAAATGTTTTATTTTATTTTTAGAGCATAATAAATGTAAACACTCTTTTGCTGGAATTCTTGCATTTATTTTAGAGTGGGTACTCCCATCGCTGGAGTGCTCCAACATTTTCCATTGTAGTTTTAAGAATGCTCATCGGATACTTCCTATTCATTAATAGTCCAGTGACAATTGCTCTAATATATGGAAATCCATTTATTTGGTTTTCTTGGCAACTAATATTTAAAACGTATTCCAAATACATACCGTACAGCTCCAATCTCCCAATGTATTTTCAACAATACACGATACAGCTGCAGATTTTTGTGTAGGCCCAGCAATCATCTTTAAGTTTTCATCTTTTCAGCTGGCCTTAGGCTTAAACTTCGCTGAATGTAGACCCTTGGCACTGAGCTCTTCAGTATAGGACAGACGTTGTCGGTTCTCAGGAGGGACGTCGCAAGAACTGAATTAAAAAAAAAACCTTTAAATTAAGTTATTGAAAAAAATAAATAAAAATAAGCTCGGTATTAATTTAAATACAAATAGTTGTTGAGGGTAAATAAAAACGTAAAAATAACAATATTAATTGGTTATTTATTGGTGTTCTTTCCGTTCGTATTCATAATTCATACAACCTATCATTTTCTCTTATCTTCATTCATACAGCTCTGTGCCGTAGTTTCTGTAAAATATACAATGTACTATGTATAGTGTATGTACAATCCTTTTTCTGTAGTTAGTAATGAAAGATCATTTTCATTACTTAACATTATAAAAATAGAAGTGATTCACCCAGGCAATGCAGTCTGAGCTTATAAGTATTGAAAATGCAAGAGCCCAAAAGTTAATTAATTAATCTTAGAAAAATTAATGGGGAAATTTTCAGAAATTAAGACACAGGAAGTTAAGACACCTCTTGTAAAAATTGGGTGAACTCAGTAAAAATCGGGCAGGAGGGTCATGCCAGGTGGACCAGGCCTCCCTATCGTCTCCTCCCCCCTCCACAACCCTATAAATTGCACATCGTTGTGTTCCTTGTGACTAGTGATTTAAAAAAAAAAAAAAAAGGCCGCACTGTGCCAAAATGGCGTCCAAAGATGGCGGGCTAACGAATTTGACTTGATATATTTTGGTCACTGTCAGTTTGCATTTGTGAAATTTCACCTTAAATGCCTTCTTTTCTGAGCTGAATAGTCAGAGATTCATAAGACATAAAATTGGCTTAGACACTAAAACACCATTAAAGTAATTTTTTTCTGATCGTTCACACTAAAGTTGAGATTTCAAGTCCAGCAGGAATGAACCAGCCTACAATAACGAAAAAGACGTCAAATAAAACATGTAGAGCGCTTATTCGTCTTTAAAATAGCAATAGTCACTTGTGAAACATTCTTCTTCTGATATTTTTTTTTAAATAATTTATTTTCCAACGTTTCGAGACTCTCTTCCTCGTCTTCAAGGCCTTCTTAGGCTATTGTAATATTTATTTTAGTGGTTATTTTATTAATCCTCACGGTCATTCATCCAATTCTTATATTATTTATAAAAAATATATATTGGTAACAAATACATAATCAAATTTTGTATAATGAGGATTACAATAGAGTTACATTTTGCCTGGTCCAATATCACACATATCACACATGACTGGTGTTTCATAAGTTATTTATAAATTGAAAAAAAAATACTTCCTTAAATAATAAAATTATTATATATTATAATAAAAATCCGGATAAAATGCTTATAAATTGGGTTGAACTGTACTCTGTACCTTATATTGGCCTCGGTGTGTGTTTGACTTCAGCTGCGCTATTGCTCCTTCAGTATCGCTGTTATATCAAATTTTAATTTAAAAATGGATCCTTGGAACAAGGCATAAACGACAGTAACAGCTGGCATTATTTGTCTCTGGTTTTCTGGATCTTGGCTATTCTTGTTCAATTTTGGCACCAAAGGTTCTCTACCTTCTACCCACACTGGCAACTGTGTGTACATTGTTATAAATATGTTTACATTCCTGGCCGCTTTACTTAATTCTATCTTGAACAATAATAGAGTCAAAATATAAAAATCACCAAAATGGCACAAAGAATATTTTCTTGTGACAACTACATGTCTATTTATAGAAATTTAGGACAGTCTACATTAGATGAGCAGTTGTAAGACGGGCTAAGTGTCTTGGTTTGTATTTGGCCCCACTTGACGGTTCTTGCTGTTCAGATCACGGAAAGTGTTGGGCAATGATTGTTTCGTTATCGATGGTATCTGTTACGGGATGGGTGACCGTGACTAATACGGTACAGGACGTCATGTGCGAACGGTTCATATCATTGAACTCATGTTCAATTAAATTCATATTATATAAGTTCATATTAAATGAGCTCGTGACCTGAACTTGTCATAAATTAGTTTGGTTAGCCGGTATTAGAATGCTTCTTATAAATGACAATCAGAAATGGATGTAAAGAGCTCTCGTTACTAAAATAGGCAGATTTCCGAAAGATATTGAAAATTGGAATTAGTGACTTATTAACCATGATTAGATATATGAATTGCATACGCTTGGATAAAATGATATATAATTTAAATTTACTTTTTAATGCAGATAATATAAAAGCAAGGTGCTGGAAGGATTTTAAAATTCTAAAAAATGTCCAAACAATTTTTTTTTCAACAGTTCTCAATAGATATGTCGAGATGTAATGCTTTTTTTTCTTTGGGAGACAAATAGAGAAGTTTTTTCTTTCTTTTTGAACAGGAACTTTAAGAATGACGGTTCAGTCAAGCAAAGCTTGTGAATAGCCCAGCAGAAAGGAAATCAGACATCTGCCAACATATTAATCCTGTGACTATTATTACACACCCTATAAAAAGAATCATGGTGTTTAGGACATCAGTCCTAACTTTATAGCCTGCTGAGGAAGATAGTTTTTGGATCATAAATATCAGAAGAGTGTGCTTACAAATTGTATTGAAAATAGATTAGTAAGTGTTATAGGATCGCCATCTTTCACTTTTTGTTTGTTATTTTCAATTTGTATTTAAGTATTTTTATTTCATTTTGTAATCGATCAAGAAAAAACTAAATGTTAACCCTCCCTCAAAAATTCAGGTTTTATTACGTTTCAGCCTTCAGTGAATTTAAAAATCGAAATAAAAAAAAAAAAAAAAACTGTCCAACCGCCTTCAGCGGATTTTCTCTGAGACTACTGGGCTGGTTTTTGTTTCTGTAGTTGGTGCCAAAGTCACAGTTCACCCCAGGTGATCCTCGGAACTCGACATTACCATCAGCCGTTTTGTCACGAAATGATGGCCGATTATAGGTTTCATACATGTATTGCTTAGGCGTTTATGAAGATAGAGAAAAAATATATAGTATTTTGGAATCATTATAACAAAGGAAAAAAAAACCATTATTTTTTGTATATATAATTATTTGGAAATAATAAACCATTAATTAATAATTTTAACATTTTCTTTTTTCTTTAATTACTAAAGATCCTTCAGTTTTTAAACCGCTATCAATGCCTGACCCTTAGCGCTTCATGGACTGTTTTGAGCCCGATTATTACCGATATTAATATTACTATTTTATATCTTTAGTAGGTAATAGTCTGAACTCCATTGCAAGCATTTGAGAATGGTCTACTACTAAGAGGAAAGAAGGCATTGAAGATTTTCCACAAGAATTATTCATACCATAACTTGTGATTGGTGAACATGATCAAAGAAAAGCTATTGTTATGGAGGTAATGGAGTTATTGACGAATATTTAATTGGAAAAACAGCTGTAAATGGAAAATAGTGTAATGGTTTATAGTTTTATTACCTTTTAAAGTATAGTGCTTATAGTTATATAATAATTACTATTATATAAATGTTATATAATTATTACTATATAATTAAATAGTAACCGTTGAACTTTCCTAATTCTCTAGTCAGGGTATTTCGTGACTATTTTTTTCAAATTTGTTTATTTATTACATGTCATAGTAGTACGACGACTTTGTTAAGGCTTTCCTATCCTTCTTTAATTCCTCAGCGAAGACTTTTTTGTCTTCAGGAAAGTTCACTGAAGAATAGAATGACATTTAATGTGATATTAAGGTTCCAACGTTCCTGACATTTATTTCCGCTTTATATTTGAGGAACTAAAACTTTAATGAACACGATCCGATATTGGCCATCTGGTTTTCTTTGGCCACATCTGCTCACTGCATTGCAGTATATTTCCTCACTGCCCCAGTTTTTTTTGTGTTTTTTTTTAAATTATGGCTTCTTCAATATTAAATCCATTTTAATTTCCACATATATATCTCAGGTTAACATTGTACAAACAATTTAATAATCAAGATATTTTTAAAACAATGCTGCTTCCAATTCAGATTTTTATTCCATGAAGAAACGAATAATTATCTAAGCGTTCATATCAATAGTTATACCTTTTTATTATATTTTCAAAACATTTTTCTTAATTTTACCTCTACGCTCTTATATATTTTGGCTTAGTCTTGTATTTTCAAAGAAATTTTTATTACCATTATTTTTTTAGGATATTTTATAGGATATAATCAATACTCTCAATAAGGTAATATATTAATCAATAATCTATAGTTTTTAAAATTAATTTATAAACCGAATCAATATAATCGCAGAATGTAATTCAGGAATTTCCCAGTGGATTTACAAGCCGTGCAGTATTTTATCCAAGTTATCATTTAGAACGCGGTAAAGTATTTAGGAGAATAAATTTGCAGCTAATTAAGTCCTGTTTGGAAAATTGAAATTAATTTTAGGATCAGTTGTTTTGCGCCACAAAGTGAGATACAATTCAATAATGATAATAACTGGTGCGATATATTACTAATATACTTAAAATTTTACTTAATTTCATAAGTAAAAATAACAATCTATTAGATAATCATATCATGTAGAGGTGACTAGTTAAGAATGACTCCTGACTCATTCATGACCATGAATGCGTTTATTACTGCGTTAATAATGCGTTTATTACCTCTCTATCAAATTCTGTATTTTCATTCAGTTAATTCTTAAATTACTTGAAGTTCGTTTTAAAATTATTAATTTACTATTTAATGAATTACTTACTGCTGGCTGTACTATATCATGTAAGGGAATAAATCAAAGCAAGTCCTCTCCAGTTGTTCCTTCACTTAGTCTGCCCAGAACATCTGAAGGGGATGGACGGTGCGAGTTTGATCGCACCACAATGCTGTTGGTATCTTTTAAAACATTCGATTATCGATTATCGATTATATATTCCGTGTTGAAAGTTGCTTGTAAATAAGGTAAATGCTTCCATTTATAGGATTATCCGTTCAGAACAATATGGTATACGCACAAAAAAAATAAGGATCAATAACAATTATGAATTGCAACACAAAGCTCTCTTATTTGTTTTTAATACTGCGTCCGCCATTGAAACGGAATAATAACAAAATTCATTCAATTATTAAAAAAATAATTATGTATTAAATTTTTCAAGTATAAATATACAGAAAGAATGCAAGAATTGCCATGTGGTATGTATTACAAAAACAATCCTTTTTTTTAAGCATTACTACATGGTGCGTTCCATTAGTAATGAGACCTATTTTTGTCAGGCACGTCAATATGCTGTAGCGCGTTCTAACCTGCTTGGCTAGTTGGAGGAAAAAGGGGTGTAGCTTTAAAACGTGCCCGTAGGAATGTAAATATCAATTAAAAATATCGATATTTCGAATGACCTGGATGCTCAAAAACCGGTAGGAGCTAATTATTCAGACCTCCTATTCATTACCTCCGGAAGCCGTCAATTAAGAGGTGGAACTGAAATGGCTGTTTTGAAATATTTATTTATTGAAATGATCGTGTTCCATGGTTCGGTTGTTTTTGTTTATTTAGTCAAGTTTAAATTAATTGATCTTTTTATAAAATAGAGTCTAAAGGTTGAAGTGTTGCCTTAATTTGCTGTTGTTTAAATATTAATGCTTTATTTTGATTTTTTAGATATAGCATTTTCAAGTCGTTCAACTTTTTCCTAATCAAATTCAACTTTCTCAAGAAAATGTTTACTTTTTCTTAGAAGAATTCTTCTTTTTCCAGTTTAAAAATTTAAATTCAACTTTATTCATGACAATTTAAACCTTTTCCAAACCAAATTCAACCTTTTCCATTTCAAATTCAACGTTTCTCTCGATTTCAATAAATTAATCTAAATAATTTTTACGTAATTATGTTTCTTACGCTTTTTTAATTATTGTGTTGTTTAAAGAACATGACTAAGAGCATATGTTAAGAACATACATTTACATTATGTAAAATTTTAAAATTACTTCTTTTTGCATCTAATGTTTTGCTATATAGCGGTTTTACTCTTGGACCCTTCAACACAAATTTAATTTTGACCAATTCATTATTAACGTAGGATCGAAGAGTATTCCAAGAAATTGTTTCAAAATAGTTTCATGTTTTCCCTTACGACAATATTGCTAGAGAAAATTTGCTAAACAAGCACATGGGAGTTATCGTAGACCCACAACTCACATAAAACCGTTTGTTTGATCAGCCAGAAATGGTGATATTGCAACATCCTCCATGATTGTTTTCTTTTTTCACTGCTATAGGATCTGACGATACAGGTTTCTGCGAAATATTTTTGCAAAGGAGTCTGGATCGGAGTCCATCATGCCATGCGAGTAAAAGTCAGTAGATGGTTAAATGAATCCGCAGAAAAACGGTCTAGAAAACAGAAAGTATGGTTGATTCATCAACGATGGTTGATCAGCATACTTTTAAGCACTAAAAGAAATCTTGACGGCAATAGATTCGGGATGCCTCATCTTTTTAATGATCTATGCGTTTTTAATTGACCAAAAGTACGAGTAAGAATTAGGTCATAAATATTTATAAAACATTAGTTTGGAAATTAAAGCAAATATATTTAGCACTGCAATCAATATTAGATGCGCTATCGGGGCCCAGTTTTATTTTTTATTCTCAACTAGACGTTTTTGGCGAATTCTTTGGGGTCATAGATCGTTCCATTTTGTCTGGGATAGTATTTTGCCAAGGGAAGCTGTATATTTAAAGGGTTTTATCGCATCTCTTGGGAATTCATTTCTATTTGGGAAATATCAGATTATATTCGTATGAAGTCGTGGTAAAGGTTTAAAAAAAATATCCTACGGCTAATTAGAAGTTTAAATTCCGCAGAAATTTAAAAAAAAAAAGGATCCTTTGTGTGTTTATAATTAATCTACTATGGTTTTGTCAATACGTTCCACCGTTTGACTTCAGTATTTTTGAAAAAAAATATATATATATTTCACACAGAAATATTGCTTTAAACCATTAAAGTTATGTAGTGATATATAAAAGTTATTTCAAATACTTAAATTCAAAATTTTCTGAATGGTCTTTGTTCTTTTAAGTCTATATAACTATTTATTAGGGTTGTAATCATATAATTAAAAAATGGCAATGAATGACTAAATGTTTCAAAACGCTACATCTTTCCTAATTTAACATACAGGCCCAAATTATTAAACATAAAATGGTTAAATACAACATTGTGTTTGTTTTCGCAGATGATTTTTTAATAACATTTGGTAACATAAATATAACAGCCACAAGACATCCAATCGTGCCCACAAATTTCTGTACCTTTTTTATTATCGATTTTGCGCTTATTTACTTTAATATGTAATCAATCAAAATTTGTTTTTTCATAGTTATATAACTTCAGTATCTTCTCTTTTAGCAGAAAATTTGTACTCGATGATGAAAAAACGCATAACGAGAGAAAATTCCAGAATTTATTGTTTTTGTTTTGACTTGTCTTATTTAATCATTAGTGTGAACAATCGAGGCTAGTCTATCGTAACCAATGTCACTATTGAGTCTCGTTTGTATACGAACAATTTCAATTTCAATTTTAATTATTTGAATTTTTTCGTGCTAAAGCCGTTGTTTGACCCAATGTGCCCCGCTTTCCTAACTTAAGAATACTGATGTGCTACCTTAACACACGGTCACCACTACCTTTATTTCAATTTTAATTTAATATTACTTCCTTTTATGACAATATTCTATTGAATGTATGCTTTAGACCATATAGTTTATCAGTTTGAGTGGTTTGGCAGAACAGCTGTGACACATCTTTTATTATATGTTTGTAGTTGGGAGTGCATTCTTGTGTTTAGTAAATTTCTAATAATTGATACCGTAAGGTCATGAGGTGTAGGATTATGGTGGCTTGTAATAATTGCCTTGTCTCCGCAAGTCGCTCTCGGAAATGTCAGTCAAGTAACGTACTCCTACCAGGGCTGGTCGAATAAAAGATTATCTTAAAGTCGCAGAGGGTGCGATGAAATGTCAAGACAGTTCGATATACATTACGAGAGTTGATGGGTTTTAGTTTATCTTAAGTTTAAACAGAAGTTTTTGGTGCTGTGCTAAGTCAAAGGGTGAGTAGCTATTTACAACTTAGAGGTTACGTACTATAAATTTATCGCCCAAGTCCCTTTATATTGCAAATTGTTTATTGGTGGTATAGATCAATATGATCCCGTCTTCTTTCTGGCCTTCCACGCTGTATGATTCCGTTTGGGGTTCTACACTACAGTTATTCTTTTCCGTGGATTCCGTCTTCTCTCAAAATCCAGTACAAAGCTGCCAATATTGGCTTATATTTTCTATAGGCTTAGATAATTTAGAATCAGACAATTGCTTTTTATAAACTGTGATTTTGATTTAACAATTTAGCAGTTTTACTCCGTTGAACGTTTCTTTTGAATGTGAAGCTGGATTGATTAAACTTCCTTTATAATGGCTTGGAGGATAATATCAAATAGAAGTGTTATGGAGTCCTTTCATCTGATCTCCGACTTCTCCGTGAAAGTTTTGCAGAACTTTCCAATTATTTTCTCACTGCCGCTACTGTCTCTGAATTTGCACGCTATAAGTCGTATTAAATTAGAGACGATATCTCTCTCTTCCTTTGTTAGGTAATGCTCTCTTGGTTAGTAATGCAACTTCATAATCTATGATGGTTTTGTCTCAATGAAAAAATGTGGTGTAATGCTGAACTATTTCTTCTAAATCCCGTTGTTATTCGCCTAACTCATATATACATTTCTCTAGAGAAATATGCAATATAATTAAAAACACTTTATAAATGGTATTCAATTGGTTAATGCCATGATATTTATTTCAGTTTTTATAATTACCTTTCTTCTTGACTGTGCTCGATTTTTTTTTTTTTTAAATCAAATATTTTGTTTATTACTATAACTTGTATTAGTGGCTATGCGTTAATACTGCTGATTTTTTTATGACTCTGTTTTGGATAAAGCTATTGAAATGCAATTGATTTGAAGTATATGTGATTTTTTTGTCCCTGTCCCGTATGTCTATGTAGTAGAATAGTGGCATAATTTACAAGCATGATAAACTTTGAAGAACAAATATTATTGGCATTTATATTTTCCCTTTAAAATATTGTTTCCTTTAATGATTACACTCTGACACGATACTTGATAATTTTTACTGCCACTTGGAATTGACCTAACATCTTCAAACCTTTTGCCTGCTCGATTAAATTACATGGGGAATGGTGCGTGCTGTTGATCCCATCGGTTTCCTCCTCCTAAACTTAGCCTGGTTTTAGATGTTATCGGCACAGGACTGATCACCGTTCAAGAATTCTTGTGTCACTATTGAGAAATTGATTGTCTTTAATGTTTTTAGTCGTTTTTCCTCGAAAAAAATAGACTATTGTAGTGGGTCGAAGGTCGGCGGTGAGCGGTGGGACTGCGATTTCTATCCGTTTCATAACCCCTAGAGCACGATTATGGAAAATTTGGAGATGTCTGATATATATTTTTCCCCCGCTACATTTGAGCACCTCCAGCGGCCCCCTTTGGGTCAAATGAGCTGAAATTCGGTATGTAGGGCTTTCTTTAAGGCAGAACGATACCATTCAAGAATGGGTAAATTCCAGTCAACAGTTCGGTATGTTACAACATTTCGGTATGCTACAGCTCCACCATATTAGTTTATAGGGCTGAAAATCTGTAGGTGAATTGAGTTGGTGTCGGGGAAGTATCCTTTGGGGGACTCGACTTGGTCTCCCCAACCCCCTGGATTTTCCGATTTTTTAAAACATTTGCGCACCTTTAAAGCCCCTCGAAGATGAGTTAGGGAGCTCAAAACCTGTTGCATTCGAAAAGAGATTAAATTACCTATAAAACAAAAGAAGTTTCATCGAAATCGAACGGCTATTAGCAAAGATATGGCTATTTCAACTGTTTCAATACCTTATTAGTCGTTTTTTCCCCGAAAAAAATGTGTCATTTTCGGTAAATTGTCATTTCATATGTAAATTTCGGTATGTTAGGGGACTGCCTTTTGTGAGAAAATACGACTTTAGTGACGGAGTTCTACTGCTCACGGATTTTTTTTTTCTAAGAAGTAAACAAGTGAAAATTGTTCGTTCGGTGCACGAGGCATTTAATTGAGAGGTAGAAGAAAGTTAGAAGGCAAAACTGAAATGTGTTCATGAGAGTGTGTAAAGAGGCGTAGAGATGCTTTTAGCTAATTGGGTTTGAAAACTTTTAGGGTGGTAAAAGGTAGGTTTGAAAAGCAGAGTTTAGACGGGCTATTTTAAACAAAACTGCTTACAAAGTAGGGAGACTGTTGAGGATTATTGCGTTGACTTTGTGAAAATTGAATCGAGCCGATTTTTTTTTTTTACTTACAATTAGTAGTTAGAAGTTGGAAAATACTAAATTTTCCCAAGCTCTTAGGTGGAAAAGTATTTTTCTCAGGTTTAAGGAATGTTCTCACTATCTTATGTGATAGTTTCTTAAATAGTATTTTTTATTTTCTTTAATGCGAATCGATAACCTATACAATGATGGATTATTTGTTGATGGACTAGTTGTTTGGTTTTGCTGAAAACGACTTTGTTAATATTTTTTGTTGTGAAAAGTAATGAAAAATTAAAAATTATAAGCATAAAGAAAATTTTTTAAAATTACATAGTTCATTCTGAGGTGAACGTATACATTCAGACTTAATCTATGATTTCCGATCTGATTTAAAATTGGTTTGAAAAATATTTTATTTATTTTTCATTGATAACCCAGAAATTTATGGTTTATTTTAAATCCAATGGCATCCTTCCATTTCTCAGTCAGATAAAGAATTTTATACCTAGTGATCGGTCAGTGAAGTAATTTTTTTTTTTAATATGTTCTTTATACGTATATATTTTTATTGTTTCGTACTGCAATTCCCTGAAATCCTGAATCGGTTCTTCTTCGTACCAGATAAAGATGAACAGTCTATATATGTACCAATACCTTGGTTTGGATTTATTAGATCAGACTGCTATATCTTCATATAATGTTGTTCGATCGCATAACTGATTGAAACCCACCCGTCTCAGAACCTTTCGAAAAAAAGTCAGAAGATACCCGCATTTTTTTGTCATTCGATTCGGAATTTTTACTTGTTCCAGACGATACATACTCTAATGGGCGATAAAACTGGAAACTATCAACATATTAGTGGTCTAAATCAGGTGATGTTAACCAATTTTCACTATTCAAGTTTTACGTAAAAGCCATAAGAAAAAACATTAATTTTTACAAATCCAAAAAAATTACTAACAAAAAAAATGAAAATTTTCCTTAAATTCCTTTTTTAAAAATAGGAGTCGAACAACAAATAGTAGGTAATAATATAATGATCGCCTTTAAAATAATATTATAAAAATGTATTTAACATACCGATGGTGAAGGTATCCTAATGGTGTGTCGCAGAGGACCATTATAAAGCTCATTATACTCATCAGTTGCAAAAAAAACATTGTCTATTAGAGAGTTTGTATGTTGCTGCCTCATCTAGGAGTTTTGATTTCGTGATAACGACATAGGAGGTTGAACAATTGATATATAAATATTACAATACGTTAAAAAAAAAATCTCATAAATTGATATAGCAGGTTGGGAATCTCAACCATACATAAAAAAAAAAAAAAGTAAAAATAAATACGAGAAAAAAAGAAGTAAATTAACTAAAAAAATGGATTTTTTTTTTTAATTTTGCGTTAATTTACTCAATCAGTTGATTAATGGCTACTAATAAGCGGTTTTAAGCCGTGTGACTTTTACTGATCTGGATTTTCTTGAAAAGATTTTCCATGAAAAAATATTCAGTTTCATCCCTTTCAGTTTTCTGGATAATTCGTTCCATTTTATAAGCTATTGTTCCAACGAGACTTTCTTGTAATTTATTCAACTAGGTCACTTTTTCTAAATTTTAACAAAATTCGAACCAAAGGTATTATTGTTGGTCTTCTCTGTTTTTTATATCATCTATATTATTAGATCATTCTTTTTTTTTTTTTTTATGATCATTACCTATACTTGTATATATATATATATATATATATATATATATATATATATATATATATATATAAAGTATATAATTTTTTTATACTTTACTCTAGTATACTAAACCTCCATCGAATCGACGAAGTCGACCATATTCTTGAAATTATCATTACCGAAAACGTTAGAAGGATCATCTCTTCACTGTGTTAAACTCAGTATTCCTTGAACTACAAAAATAAGGAATACTATAACTTTCTGTTTATAACCAGGTATCTCTAAACATAAACATTTTTTGACGAAGGTTTTGCAATACTCGTAAAAATGTATGTCATCTTGACTAAGATTTAATAACAATGCATCTGTTCGAAGGTTTAGTGATCCAAGTAGATTATTATTATCATTAATATTTTTTTCTAAATTACTAATTTGATTTACATTACATTCATAATTTAACTTATTTTATTGATATATATAGAGTCATATAATTAATTTTTTGCTACGCTAAAACTAATAATGAAAAATAGTTAATTCTAGTCGAAACGATGAAGGTTTAGTTTTTCAGGATTAATAATATTTTTTACTTAATGTATACATACATTATATTTTTTGATACTCTCAGTATCCTAGAGCTTTTTGATACAGATTAAAAATTTGCTAATAAAGTCTCAACGTGGGCTTTTCTGAAACTTTGATCTAGGTTAGTCAGAAAAATGCCACTAGACGCTTACTTAATCAGGTGTCAGAGAATGGCGTGCAGGAAGGGTGGAGCTACTACGATCCATTATCTTGATAGTCCCGAAGATGGGCGTCTGAAAGAAATGTATTGAATTATGGATCACAATCTTCCTTATTCCACTTTTTAATGCAATTATTAAATATTAAAACGATTAGATTTTTTTTTAATTTTTGCATCAAGTTTTAGAGAATTTAGTAAAATAAAAATTATAAGGGGTCATGTTTTGGTAATAAGGAAATTGAAACACGCATCTATGGCGCATTTATGTATCCTCTGTAAGAATGGTTCATTTATTAACGAGATTGCTTATTACTGCTAATACATATGTTTGAATTGCCAACCGATGGCATTTATTCCAAAGATAAGAAGGAACTAGCTTAATTATGGATTCATACGAAATTCTTGAAGCTATTGATTTTCTTCTAATTATTATGGATATAATTAACCTGATACGCGATACTTTTCGCATTATTTTTAACAATTAGATTACCAGATTTTTAATTATCATTAACAGCAATTATCTATTATATAGTTAAACAATGTTTTCCTAAGATAAAGCTATCGATAAAGGTGAGAAATATACTAAGAATATTCTCAAAATATACTGTTCTAGCATTATAAATAGGAAGGAGGGGCTCTTAAAAAGGAATTACGAATAATATACGACAGCGCTAAATATTGATTTATTATTGTATGAACGCATTAACAGTGTTTTTTTCCCACTTTCAGAGTTGATACAATGGTCACCTGATCGACACCTTATTACAAAAATCCTGCAATGGGTCCATGAATTATGAAGTTGTGACTTTTTTAAAAAATGTTATGCATATGTGATTTTTTGGGTTTAGATTCTTATCCTCGAATCCTCCATCTAGGGTTTTAAGACGCTTTTGATGCCATTTTTAAACGCTCATAGCTCCGTTTATCTAAGTGCTAGGAAGCAATAATTGGCACCGTTTAACGGATAGAATTCGCCATGATATTAGAGAAAAAAAAATTGGGTTTGGGCTTAAGGCGGAAGTATAGTAAGCGAGTAAAGTTGTTCAATTTTGAGTGTTAATAATATATTATAATATACAAATAATATATTATACTGTCACAACAGTAATATTTGCTACATGCCATAGTATGACTGGATCTTCATTCACGACATTGTTGTAATTATATATTCTACTTTGCTATTCTTATTAAGGAGTAAAGTATAAAAATATTATAACAATTGATAACAATTTAAATTAAAATTTCAATATAGGAAAAACTGTTTAAAGCCCAGTTGAGTTGCTGAGTTAAGGTAATTTAATCTTGGGTTTATTCTATCATGACCTTCTCGAGGACTTTGTAATTCCCAAACTAAAAAATGTATTGCTGATTCCCATTTAGACTCTGTATTATTTAGTCCTGTGTTAGTTTAATTCATGAGCTAACCCTTTCCCGGTAGCTTTTAATTCTTTGTATAACTGACGGATAGGCTATGGTAGAATTAGTCTTGGACTTTTGACCCAGAAACTGACCGTTTAAGTGTCATTTTATTTTTTTTAAATTATTTTGTTTAGTGGCTTTGCGATCTGTACTTTGATAAATGACTGGCTAATCTGATAATATTGAGCTGACATCGAAATTTATAGATGTTTCTTATTTTTTGAGTAGAGCCTTAACTTCAAGATGCAACAATCTTAGTTCGACATCTCTTAAGCCGACAAGGCTTTCTGAATCGGTTACCGCCTTCATGGTAGGCCAGGACTTCTACATTTATAGTTTAAAAAATTTATTAGAGGTTTTATGCAGAAGTATTTAAAAGAAACAAGTAGGGGGAGCGTTAATGGTTTAATGTATTTGTTACAACACTGTTTTCATTGCCTTTTAGATCCTTCTAATCTATTGCGTTTCCATTCTAGTGCGTTGCTATGCATTTCATTGGTGCTGGAATCGTTAAAGTAAAACCTTGTCAGCAATATCGGTCAATTGCGTATTGTATTATTGCGTGTATCGGTCCTTATATTTTGCTGAGTAACATTTCTAGCTCTCCATTGATATCGGCTTCCTGTTAGCATGTTTGAACATAATAAAAGTATTATTTATAATAAGTTTATTACTGAATTTAATAATTATGCCGCTGGTTTTTGATAAAATACATTCTGGTCATCAATCCCTATTATTAAATAATAATAATATAATTAAACACACTTAGTATTATAAACATAAACCGAGATTCTCAGGATCACATCTGGGTAGCATAGTCTAGATAAAATTGATTAAATGTCTTTCATTAAATTATTGACAGACCAGAAATTTAGCATTGTGGTGTCAGTATATCAGCACAATCTTGAAAATGCTCCTGATATAATTTTTCAAGAGATAAAAAAAAACTTCCATCTCTCAGAAGTCTTCTAAACTAAAATGGTATTACAACTGGTCATGCACATGTGAAAATGATTAGTGAAGTGAATAAAACTGAGTACGTGCTCATTCCACCAAAAACCTGAGTAGGTGCTCCGATTAAATGTGAATAAAGAGAAGTCACACAATGGAATACTTGCTAAGTGTATGGAGCAGGTGCTCCAAATTTTTAATTTGGAGTACCTGCTCACCTTTGTATGTGAATGAAACGTTAGAACGCTCCACTATGTGAGCAGATACTCAGTAAAATGTCGAATCCATGAAAGAGTAAATCGGCATTATTCTGAATAAACCTACTCACATGCTTGATTGTTCGTTTTATTCACTTAGAAAAGTGAGCAGACATTCCATATACTTAGCAAGTATTTCATTATGTAACTTTTCTTTATTCACATCTATCCTGAGCACCTGCTCAATTTTTGAGGAATGAGCACGTGCTCAGTTTTATTCACTTCATCTAATGCTAATAACGTAGAAATGATTCACTTTATTCGATCCGAAGCCTTTTTTTTTTTTTATAGTGATCTTACTCTTACCAAAACAAAAAATGTCTTATATGAAAAAAATAAGGTCATAATTTGTTTTTCGGTTTTTTGGAGAATTTTTTTTTTTAAGTGAAAAACTCATAATTTACTTCGTTCGATTGTTTTTTATCCTTTTTCCATCTCCCTTCGTTGTTGACCCGATATTATATGATGTTGATAATTTATGCTAACTTTATATTTTTTTGTATGCTTGTAAATGTCTTAATTGTTTTTCTAACTTTCCAATATCACGTAAACCCTTGTTGTTAGCAGCGAACCAGCACTGGACCAGTTCCAATATTAACTGAAATAGATCCATCGCTCAGAGTTTATATTAACGCAAATAGTTTCTAAAATTAAATTCCGCTCTTTTAATGAGGATGAATTAGACAGAATGCCCTGTGAGGAAGACAGAGGGGGTTTCCGGCTTGTAGGACTCTTGGATTTGATCCCACTAGTCCGTCCGTCTCGGCCGCCCACTCCCAACTGCTTCTTTTTCCTAATTTATTTCGAAGACTTTTCCTTCTGAAATTATTTGGGATTTCATTGTGCATCATTGGACTTAGTAGCCAGTAGTCATATTTGGCTAGAAACAAAAGCAGCTTTTACTTGAGAGTTATTATTAGATAAATACTAATTATTACGTATTTCCTAAATCGATTTAAGAACTGTAAAACGACCGTTAGAAAACGTTTAAACATTTCTCTGCGACTATATTTAAATCATACCAGATGACATATTTTTTTTTTCAACGACTCTGATAATGTTTCCGTTTTAAAGGCCTTCGAGTACAAACAAGTTAATTTTAAAAGGTCCATTATATAACGATTACATGAGGGTAAACAAGCGGTTGTTACAGGTTGTCTAATTTGTGACATTTCTCACAGTTCAATATGGAAGATTATTCTTAACACATTTTGCATGAAATCATTACAGTGGTAGTGGAAGCATGTCCCTTTCCTTCAATATTTCTAAATACTTTTAACTGTTACATGTGAAACTAATAACCATTGAAAAAATTAATGGGACTATTTTGGTGATGCGAAAATTTATTGAAAATATAAATTTCATTTGTCTAAGCATTGTGGCGACCAAAAATTCAAGTTTAGTTAGAAAATTGCATTTAAGGGAATGAGGAATCACTTGGAGTTATGCACAGTTCGAGTTAAAAATAGTTTGAGCTATAGTAAGCTTTTTGACATTTCTAGTTATAGAGTAATATTTTTATTTGAGATTCAAGGGCTTAAATGAAAAAAAAAATTATGAAACAGAGATAAAATATTAATGTGTTTTCATCTAGCAGTGATATTATAAATACATGGATGTTTTTAAATAGATAGATATATTAATTATTTTGTAATTGTAATCTAACAAAATAAGATTTTTTTATGTTTACTTATTTTTCGGCTTTTATTCTGTCTTGAACATAAGCTTCAATAGACAAATTAAATTATCCAATACAAAATAATTCAAAAGAAAAAGATACACTACTTTATTGAACCGTAAAAATATTTTCTTTGCTTTATGTTTCCTCATAAATAAGCGCCAAGCCCTGACGAAAAAAGCCCTACTTCCACATTTTATAGAAAAATCCTTTTTTACATTCTGTTTCTACATTTATGTTAATTAGTTCCAGTAGGTCTTCATCGTTTTCTTTATTCGCATGTTCACATTTATTATATAAAATTTATAAATATACACGGTTTAAAACAGTGGACATTAGTTTCTTTGATTGTTTTGTCTTATAATTGTAGAGCTCACTTCTTTAACTTGAAGAGATGAACTTTCTTGTGAAATTATTTCGAGTTATCCTTATTCTTTTTCCCGTTTGAACAAGATTTTATCAGCAGAACATTTGTGTTATCAATGAATATATATCAATGAGGTTCGATTAATCTGGTATTAAAACACGCTAAAGTACCTAATATCTGAATTCAACTTCCTCTCCCCTTCTTTTTTCTATACTCTCACGTTGTTTGAGGATAATCTGTCGAAGCAAAAGTTCTGTAGCTTCGATTCGGCTTAAAATTTAGTTGTGAATATTGATTGCAATTTTAAATAAATGTAGATATATAAAAAGAGTATTTAAATATGGAGATTAATGCGATACAAGGTTCAGCTGAAATTAAATTCAGTGTCTAATATTCGTTTAACATTACAAGGCATATGCCATTAAATTTATTTAATATAATGGCCTGAAATACAAGTTTGGCCTAGAAGTTGATTCAGGTATCGATTCAATAATCCCGCTTTGGTATTATCACTATTGGTGATATTTTTGTCGGTACAGGAAACCAATATTGATTGCGTTGCGTATCGGTGCTGTGTCTGCTGTCTGGATTTTTTTCTTTAAATAGATTATGAATGGCAAGCAATCACAAGTTCCTTTTGTGTTTTCCTTGTTCTTGTTCAATCGCTTCTGAATCAAATATTTATCGAAATTCTGTTAAACTTCATGAATATTATTATACATTCATTTTTTGTCCTCATTATTATCTGTTTATAGTGAGTGATTTCTATGTTTTAGGACCACTGCCAAAATTTAAAAAAAAAAATGTGTTGTGTTGTCTTCTTCTTCTTCTCTTCTTCTTTAGCTTCCCTCTTCAGTGCCTTTCAGCGTAGAGGAGCATTCAGCCAGGAATTCCATTCTTCCCTATTTCTAGCTAGGTTCCTCGCCTGTCGGAGGTCCTTCCCCCTTGCCCTACAGAGTCATTCAATGTAGTCGTGATAGGACAACCTAGGGCGACCCCTAGGTCTTCTGCCATCTGGGACATATTCCATGGTCTTTAGAGGATCTCTGTGGTCGTCTATCCTGATAACATGGCCGGACCACTTTAACTGACGAGTTTCTAGGAGCTTTTTCAATGGGGCTATCTGCAGTTCCTGACGAATCCTTTCATTGCGAACTCGGTCTCTTCTTGTTTTACCAATTGTCCTTCGCAGAAATTTCATTTCGGCAGCGGTGATTCTACTCTCCTGTCGGTTTGTTAATATCCAACTCTCCGCTCCATACAAAAGTATAGGTAGATATATAGTCTTGAAGATATGTAGCTTCACATAAAGATGTGAAGCAAAGGTCTACTTCTCTCTTCCCTACCACAGTGTTACATATCTGGTAGTAAACTGTATTTGCCTTTTTAATCCTGTTAGATATTTCTGCGTCTACCTTCCCAGGATCTGTCTATCACTGTACCCAAGTATGTGAAATATGTTACCACTTCTAATTTTTCTCCATTACAGTATACGTGGATATCTTCCTCCTTTCTTCCAACTTGTAGGATTTTACTTTTGTATCAAGTAAGCATAGTATAATAAGCATTCCTTTTCGTTGGAGCTCTTCAGACCATTCCATAACTGCCATCTGCAACTTTTCCACAGAGTCCGTAATCAATACCACGTCGTCAGCGTAGAGGAGAAGCTGTATCACTACAGGATTAAAATTCCTACGTCCCAGGAAAGTTCTGTCTGTTCTTCTCTTACAAATGGATGCCACTTCATCCATGAACAACAGGAACAGCAAAGGGCTTAGGCTGTCTCCTTGTTTGACCCGCTTTGCAATATTGAAATAATCTGACTCTAGTCCGTTCAGCCTGACTATTCCTTTGGGCTCTTGATATATAGATTTAATCGCCTCTCTCACATTTCTGGGGACATTCTTTCTGGGGACAAGCTTCCCATATTTCATCTCGTGGAACCGAGTCAAAGGCAGATTTGAGGTACATAGCAATGGAAAGCCAGGTACATAGTTTTATCCAAGTCCCAGGATTTCTGTGAGATATTTCTTAGTGAGAAAATTTGGTCATGGGTTTGGCGCCCGGATCTGAACCCAGCTTGCTCTTCTCCTATTAGGTGCTCAACTAGTGGTCTTAAGCGGCCCTCCAATATGGATGTATATAGCTTGTACACAACTGGTGAGAGGCATATGGGTCTGTAGTTAGAGCATTCTGCCTGACATCCTTTCTTGTGAATTGGTATTATAATATTATATTCCCAATCCGTTGGAATCCTTTTTTCGTCTCAGGCTCTCTGAAAAAGGACTTGCAATGACCGTACCAGCTCAGGGCCGCCATTCTTTATTAATTCAGCTACTATGCCATCCCTTCCTGGCGCTTTTCCTGTTTTCATTTTGTATATTGCTCTTTCTACTTCCTCTTCCTCAATCACCTCGTCGTACTCTTCTTCATTCCAGTTTCCATTTCCGTTTGTTGAATGGTGATTATCAATACCAAACTGATTCATGTAATGATGTCTCCAGACCTCCAAGATAGCTTTGTCTTCCGTGACCACTTTTCCTTCCTCACTCTTCATATTTCTCACTGCTTTGCTTTTACGACCCCTCAGGGCTTTAATCTTTTTCCAGAAAATCCTGATGTTTTCCCGATGATCCTGATTCAACTCCCTTCCAAATTCTTCCCATGATTTCTGTTTCTCCACTCTCACTGCTTCGTTCGTCTTGTTTCGGGCCAACACGTATGCTTGCCATTTCTCTGGGGTATTGTCCCGACAGTATGCCTTCCACGCGGTTTTCTTTTGCAGGACTTGCACTCTCAGTTCTGCGGTCCACCATGATGTACGTTTACCTTTCGTGCAAATCGTTTTCACTCCACACACTACAGTAGCTGTTTGCAGAATGCTATCCTTTATTTGGATCCACATATTGTCGAGACTTGAATTTGCGTCTATTTTCTGTACTCGATTCCTTATCTCCACTTCATACTTATCCATCTTTTGAGGGTCCTGCAACTTCTCTACTTCAATCCTTGAATAGGCTTTCATCTTCTGCTTTCTTTCCATGAGCACTCGGGTATCAGCAACCAGGAGCATGTGGTCGCTTCCTATTTCTGCACCTCTGATTATTTTCACATCTGAAGTGTTGTCAAGCTTTTTATTATTTTACAGTGATCTGAACCTTTTTTTACCTAACTAATGGTCTAAAAATAATCGAAACATATTGTCGAGACTTGAATTTGCGTCTATTTTCTGTACTCGATTCCTTATCTCCACTTCATACTTATCCATCTTTTGAGGGTCCTGCAACTTCTCTACTTCAATCCTTGAATAGGCTTTCATCTTCTGCTTTCTTTCCATGAGCACTCGGATATCAGTTTTTAGGTTAAATAAAAAATATTTGTTGCTGCTTTTTGATTTTTCTGACCTTAATTCCGTCATTAAAATGAATTAATGTTATGTATAATATGTATTTATTTCCAAATATATTACCTAACATCAGTATGTTATTATAAGTCATTCACCTCTGAAACTGCCGACTTTTATGGAGGAGCAAAATTGCCGCCTGACAAAATTCTAGTCTGGCCGTGCCGCATAATAACCACATTTTCAGTTGACCATAAGTCCATACTTGCTTAGTTTATATACATTTTAATTTTGCTTTAATTTATAGGTGGCTTAGACTTTTATTTTCCACAATAGATTGACCATTCGGCTGTGATTTTATGCTGCGTTTCTGGCAGAAATGAGTCTTAATATCAACAGATGCGTTGGCGATGCTTCGCTGGTAAAGTCTGCTTGTTTTTAAACGAGTCATGCATCACATTTTGTTAATCTTAGGATCCTTGGGTTACTGCCATGATGAGAACAAGCAATGAGAGCCAATACTCCGCTTCTTCGGGAGGAAAAATGTGAGCCAGGTTTTGCCTATCTTTAACTCTTCAAGTTCCTTTTAAAGTTGTTTATGCCTTCCTGTTCCTGAACAGAATGTTTAAACTTAGTTAAAACAACCATCTCATGTCCGTGTTGTGAAATGGTATTGAACTGTATTACAGAATCTATAGTAATGTTGTTTTTGTTCAGTAAGACAGTACCAGAACCCAGACCATTTTTTTCGAGTTCATAACAGAATTAGATTAGTCATAAGATCCTTATGAGATTTATGAAATACATAATTATTTAAATATATTTATTTGTGAATTTATAGTATTGTTTAAACTGTTTACTGATTTTGTTCTTTTTTTTTTTTTTTTTATAGGTTTGTGTTTGATTGCTTTGGTTCTGGGTAAAATAAGACCTGTGTGCACTTTCCATTCCTATTTGGTCAATAATGATTGGTAAGTTGCAATTAACTATTGTTTTTTACTTTCTTGTACGAATTAAAGGAAGTATTGTAATCGCGAAAATTTTCGATTTTCAGATTTCAACAGAAATATCCATTTTGACCATCCCTGAATCCATTTTGACTAGTTTCGTCGTGACGTCTGTATGTACGTTCGTACGTACGTGCGTATCTTGCATAACTCAAAAACGGATAGTCGGAGAAAGTTAAAATTTTGTAATTAGGATTGTCGTAAAATCTAGTCGTGAACCTCCCTTTTGGGTCACTAAATGATTACCAGAAGTGGTACTTTACTTGAAGATCATTATTGATTCTCACGCAAATTTATATATAAATATAATGCAAAACTTCTCAAATTAGGTATATAAGACTAAAATATTAATATAAATTGCATAATAAATTCTGGTTAACATTACCGGAAGTGGTACTTTACTTGAAGGTCATATTAGACTCTCATCACAAATTATATTAAAATAAAGTGTAAAAACTAAAACTAAAGTGTAATAGGACTTCTATATCAATATGAATGTATTTACTAGATTTTGGTTAAAATCGGTGAGCCGAAAAGAGTACTTTACTTGAAGGTCTTAATAGACTAACATCAAATAGAGAGATCATATGTTTCGATAATAAAGGTTACAACCGCAATTTTTTTCCTCTCCAGTTAAACATTTTTATTACTTGTTTTAAGTGTTAAAATTGAGTTTAAAATACTGGTTTTCCTCCCCATTTTAGAGATGAGCAAGTCTGCATCAGAAGAATAAGATATACTATAAGTTAAGTGGGTTCTTCCGCTTAAAATGTCGAAACTGTCGATTTTCAATGCTTTACATTGACATTCCAATGATATCACGGAACTCGAAGAAATCTCTTGGAAACTAGTTACCTTCTGAAAGAAAACGATATATAATAACGGATGAGATCTCCAGAAACAAGAGTTTGTGTGTGTCTCAATAGATGCATGTCGCTACGCCGAATGTCGTTTTTGAGATACTGCAATCTTCGGAAACTAGTAACCATATTCAGGATCACTTTTTGAGCCACCGATTTAAAGTTTAATTAGGCGTTCAAGGAAGTCATGTGTTTTCCACATCAGACATTTTCTAATTAACGGTAGCAGCATCTTATCTAAATATAAAAATAATTTCCTTCTTATTATCTCATATGAAGTCCTTTTGTTGAAAGTAAATGTTTTTCCTGCCGCTATTACAAAATAATTGAGTAATTCGACATAATATAGTAGGTAATATTCTCAAACTAACAAAAGGATTTATGACTTCGACTTTAAAGGTTCATAACTTGGCAGAGCTATTGATTAGATTGTGTTTATTTAATAAATATTGCCTTAATGTTAACGTACTGAGTTATAAAATAGAAAATTATCATTTATTACAACATTGATCATTACATAATTACAATTTTGATCTTTAAAAATTATGGGGCTCCCATTAATATGTTGATTGGAAATTCAATTAAATTATATTTGAATTGTTCTGTATTATGTTTTACAAACTTTCGAAACATGATGACCTGTTAAAAAGTTTTTTTTAAATTAATTCTGTGCTTGTAAATGTTGATTATTGGTTAGAATGTTCTCCGCTTTAACTATTGTTGTCTCTAAAATAATATCTTCATTGATCAAACTATATGATACCATTAAGGCATATCACTAGATGTACTAGGTTGTTACAAATGTCCTTGTGCATTAGTATAGCTTTATTTCAGATTACATATTTTAAACATTATTGAATATTCTTCAAAGTAAAGTCCATTGTTTTCAACTACTTTCACCCATCTTACTGCCATTAATTTGGTTTTGAGGCAAAGAATTCTTCACATCCAATTTTTATGTCCTCGTAATTAACAAAGATCCGACCTTTTAAAAAATGAGCCATTGATCTAAATAAACCCTAATTTGTTGGTGCAATATCTGGGCTTTACGCAGAATGAGGCAAATCGTTTATTCCTTGCAGTTCCGATACTTTTTCCTCGGTCAAACGAGAACGATGTGCAAGAGCATTGTCGTGTTGCAAAATGGCTTGGTTCCTGTTGACCAAAGCGGGGTAATTAGCACTTAAAACTGCATAAACTCTGTCTAGCTGTTCATAGAAAATGCTTGAGTCCCTACTACGGTCGATAAATCATGGGTAGTTGCATGTGAGTCCTGGTTCACACAATCAAGAAGAACGTCACCATAAACGCCCGATGGGCGACCTGATCTGGATTGTGCGGAGTACTTCGATGGATAATTTACTCTCCTATGACACAAATTTCTTCGGCGGCTGCCTTTGTGCTTAAATCATTTTTCTAGTAATGTCTCCGAAGGACGCGAATCACGATTTTTTCTTCTGATATTACACGTAATTTAAAATGTAAATGACCCCATAAAGCCCACTCAAGTCATAAGAAATTAAAGATTTAAGATTAGTCAAAGTAAACATTGACATCAATAGTAGGAACAAAAACATTCTTATAGGAAGGATAATTATGAGAGTTGGAATTTCGTAACAGCTTAGTATTAAAAGATAATCATTTGTCAAGCTATTTCAGGTTTAATAAGGGCATGTAGTAATAAAAGTAAGGGTAAACGCGGAAGTTCCTTTTGGGGTGATATTTAAAGGTATGAGTAAGATTCTATAGGAGGTCTATAATTCTCCTCTATAATTATTTGTATATCAGTAGTAGTAAAATTTTGGATAATCCTATCTCTTGGTTCGATTTAAATAATTAATAATAATAAAAAAATTATGAGGGTTACTTTAACCTTATCTGGTTCCAAAATAGGCTGGATACACAGAAGCATAGCAACTAAGTTTCTCTTACCATGAGATTTTTTTTTTAACAACTGACAAAACCATAATCTATGAAAATGGTTCTAGCTCATTATGTTAATTTGAGGTAATACTAAGATTATTTCATTTTGTAACTTCTTGTTTCAAAATATCGGCGGGCCTTCCTAGAATAAATTCCTAGATATCTAAATCGGGTTCGAAAAGGAATGTTGGGGCTTATGTTGGGCGCTCTTTAAGTTCAGAGAGCCATATTATTTTCAGAAGTCTCTAAGGGTTATTAAGGATGAATTAAGAAACAAGGGGAGGTTACGGGTCTGCGAGTTCGAACGGGTATGGAATTATTAATGTAAAGGTAATGCATTCGTTTTGGGGTAGTTGTTATTAAATTATTAGATAATTGTTGATAACTTTTGTTGTGGCAATATAAGGTGCGTTGAGGATTTCACAGAATAGTTTTGATTATAGAGTACAATTAAAATATTGATTAATGATAAACCTATAGATGTTCGATCCTGACCATATTCGCTGACAAGGTGATCGTTGCCTGCGACTGAGGTTTGATGGATCCGCTTCGAACCAGTTCTCTATTCACCAACGTTCGAAAGGTCTTCGGATTCTTGTTGCGTCTTGAAATAAATGCAATTAAGAACACTTGCATATAATACAGTACAATCGGTAAATTTAGTGTAACACAATTTTACTTCATTTTTACTTTCCCTTACCAATATACTAAGTATATAATAAGGGGAAGTATTGCGATCGTGAAAATTTTCGAATTCGAATTTTCATCGGAAATACACGTTTTAAGGTCCACTGAGTCCAAATGACCAAGCCTCGCAAAATGGTCTGTGTGTATGTGAACGGCCTAGCTCAAAAACGAAAAGTCGTACGATACTCATATTTCATATTTAAAGTAGGTATACTTTAGGTATGCTTTAGGTATACTTTAGGTATACTTTATACTTTAGGTGTAACTATGATGTTACAGCAACTTTTTCGTCAAAATCGACAAACCGGAAGTGCCACTTTATATAATCGATTTTACACTTTATTACAATTTTCTCAAACGATGGCTGAAACTTGCCTAAATTATTCTTCATAAAGGCCTTTAACTTTTCATTTAAGAAATTAATCACCGAGGAATTGCAGGGAAAAAAGTTTTGATGAAAAGAATATTTTATTTGCCCATAGCTTAAAAAGTATGCATTTTACGGTAAATTATGTGTGGTATTGTATGAAAGGTAATTAAATTATCTAAAAAAACAATAAAAGAATCATGAAAATCGGACCAGTATTAGCAAAGATAAGCGCATCGGACTAACCGGAAATAGCTATTATATCATGGATTTTACAATTTTTTACATTTTCTCGAAAATGGCTCTAACAATTTTGATGAAACTTGGCTAAATTATTCTTCATAAAGGCCTTTAACTTTTCATTTATGTAGTAAATCACCGAGGAATTGTAGAGAAAAAATTTATGACGAAAAGAATACTTTATTTTCGTATTAAATTATTTGTAGAATTGTATCAAAGGTAATTAAATTATCTAAAAAATAATAAAAGAATCATCAAAATCATCAGTATTAGTACAGTGTATTAAATACAGTGTATTTTATGAGGAGCACAAAACCCTAGATGGATAACCAAGCGCATCCGAAAGGAGACGGATGCGACCGAACCTCCTCCCACCAATCCGCCAATCTGTTGTAAACAAGAAGCTTTATTACTCTGTAATAAAGTAATTTAAGAATACAAAAGCGAATATTAACTTAATAATTTCTACTTTCACATATTTAATGGAAAGAAAATGTTTCCATGGAAACTAAATCAGAAACTTTTAAAATATATTTGCAACTTGACAAAGTTAAAATATATAGGTAGTGTACAGGATTGTTGTACTAAAATTGTTTAAAATTTTTTTTTATTGTACTTATGTGGGAGAAGATGTGTATGCTTATTAGAAGCAGTGTTTATGTGAACTCTTTAAAATTGTATTAAAAAGATAATTATTGTAGGACGGTAAGGGAAAGTTGTGTGATGCGCGCACCACACCCGATTTTTTATTTATTTATTTGTTATGTTGGGCATCATTTGTAAATCTTATTCATTTGATTTCTTACGTTAGTAGAGCCAATCTATTTCTGGTTAAACGTTTGTTTTTGAAAGAAATGGAAAACCTATTTTTGGTCCAAAAATAGCTAATATTTCGTTAGATCAAATAATTCTTAGTGTTTTTCCAAGTCTCCTATTTTCCTTCTTTTTTTTTAACCTGTGCATAAAACACAAAAATATCGGCAAAAATGTTTTATCAGGTTAGGCATTCGTTTCGGCACATATATCGTCAATATGCATTCAGGTGTTGCAGAAAATAAATTTAAATCATGCAATATATTGATTTGTAAAAACTTTGTCATAAGATTTATTTGTTTATATTTTTTATAATCTTTTTATTAAAATCCACTCTAGTCTTCAGACTGAAGACGACCAGCGAATGTGCTGATTTACAAAAAAGCTATAGTATAGCATTCGAGGTATGATGGGGACCATGACCCATTGGTTTCATACCTCCTCCTGACTTAATTTGAGCTTATTAGTTTTGCGAGGAGATATATAATCCAATTCGCTATATATTGTCAGAGATGCTATCTATGGCTTGTAGAATGTTGTTTAAGTCTATTAGGATGGTCACATTGTTTGTTGTGAAGTATTCCGTATGCTTTTTTAATGAGGTCTTGTATAGTGGGTTTTTTGAAGTCCCTGTGCCGTTGCTCTGTTGCCGACGTACCATAAAGATCGTGTAGTAAGTCGTAGAGTTTGTGATTAAAACCTTTGCAGTTTCTAAGTACAGAAGGGTTTCAGTAGGTAAATAAATAGTTTCATCAGCTCTTCACTACAAATAGCGATTTTGACAAGCAGATGAATGGTTTTTTTAATTGAAAAAAAGGAGTAAAATACAAAGCATCCTATTATACAAAGCATATTAAGTTAAAGTTTTTTATTTTTATAGCCCGTTCCAAACAATTGCCTCTGTCTCTTATACATTGCATTTATCATTCGTTTTGCTCTTAATTTCCAACCTTTAGCATCGACATTTCCCTTTTTTCCATTTATTATTATATCTTTACGTTCTTTAATGTTGAACAACTCTTTTATCTGCCTTTAAACTTGACATCTGGCCGTATAAGACGTTGCACCCGGGTCCTTTGTGAAAGAGGAATGCAGGGCCCAGCATGAGACCGAACAATAGTGCTGCATGCTGCTGCACTGCGCAGTTCCATCAAGTTCTAAACTAGTTTGGAAAATAAATTATATGGAGTATTTTATCATATGCTTCAACGCCGTAAATACATATTATTATTTATTTAATTATATTTATAATTAATTAATTAATATAATTAAAAACCATAAAAATATATAGCAAAATATTGGGAAGAGCATGAAGGCATGAAGAGTATGAGGGGAAGCATCGATATTACTTCAGTTTAAATAACTCTAGTGGTTGACACACTTGAATAAATTAATAAATATAGTTGTAATTATAAAACTACGTCCATTCAAGATTAAAATGCGTTGCGATTCCATGTTTATCGAAAAATCTCAAAATCTATCTATTGATGGAGATTGAATTTTCACCAATTGTTGAAAAACTATGAATGCGGTTACCGACTGAATCTCAAGGCCTTTCTTCACGCTTTGCTGACAGTTGCAATACAAATCTCGTTATTCACATTTGTGCGAAATTTTAAAATATTTTGATGAATTCTATATATATGAAGCGAGTGCGTGTATGAGAGAAACTAGTTATTTCTATAATTAAAAACTTAATTATTTAATTAAAAAAAATAATGAATGTACTAGTTTTTAAAACCAAGGGCCATATATAGGACGTCACAGATAGCCTTCCTCTCCTCTTTAAATTCTATCATTTTTAGAATACCAGAATGAAATTCAGTTTACCCAATAAGGATCCCCCTCCTTATTGGGTAAACTGAAATTAGTTTGACGAGTATTGCTAGATATTGTAACCCACCGGTGTATTTCTCCAGCGACTTTAAATCTGGAATTTTCAACGGAATGTAGTAATTATTTTTTATTATTTTTTTTTTTTGCGGATTCTCAGGTAGAAAATTAAATTTTTAGGCGATTAATTCATAATGGGCGCTTTTTTTATTTGATGCGCCCAGATTTTTGTGTTCTATGTGCAATTGAAAAAACAATTTTCTAAAAAATTTCTCTGAAGAGAATCATATTTTTAAGAAAACTATTCAAGTAATCATCCCCATATCATTGCAAAATCCTGAGTTTGAGTCGCTTGAGGAATATTCCGGTAGGTTACAAAGTTGGCAATACGCCCCAAACTAACTTCAGGTTACCCAATAGGGATCTCCATTTGATATTCTAAACATTTTAGAATTTAAAGGTTATCATTGAGAGTGTATAAACGGTTCTAGTAGTATAGAACAATTGGATTACGACAACGATGACAGTTGCAAAATGACATTTACTAAAAACTTTTTTCCGGGGAACTTATAAGGTTTAAATTAATTGAGACATAAAAACGTATTTTGGACTGATCGCCTTCATTTTTTGACCAACATCAGTCAGTTGAAGAAATAATTCAATAATTAAGAACATATCGAGATATTTAAAATAATAGAAATTACATGTTAACAGTTTTTGATCGACTCCCTGTTGTTTAATTAGAGGTGATTGAGGTTAATCATTGGCACGAAGCAGTCCTCACACGAAGCGAGCCGCACAATAAGGTCTTCTGCACTACCGTTGTGAGGGAATTACTTCACCTCAGGGAACCGTTACTTGCCAACCTATATTGCTGTCTACCACGCAATTCTACCAACGCTAAATACACTTTTATTTTTTTTAAATAACCGATTGTTATATCATTAATTGAACCCGCAATAAATAATTGAAAGATGTTTAGCTATCTGAAATCATTAATTTTTTTTAGTCGTCTTTTCCCCGAATAAATATACTGGTTCGAAGTTCAGTGGAGAGAGGCGGGAGTGTATTTTCTATCCGTTTCATAATCTCTAGAACATGATTATGGAAGTTTTTGAGATAACTGATATTCTAAAAAATTCTAAAAACTGTATTGTATTTAAAAATAAACTTTATTCTGGGACTAGGTCCCTTAAGAATAACAAATATGTGCATGTAAAAAAGAAAACAGTGTCTGGTCAAAGACTACATTAATAACAGTCAATTGATATTTACAATAATCTCAATTAGAGCATACAAGTAAAGAAAAGAAAAAAGAAGACAATTCTTCTGGTAAAAAAGTAAATATTATTGTACTGACAAAAAAATGAAAAGAAAAAACAAAAAGAACGAAGAAAATAAAATAAAGCAATCCAGTGTTAAAGCAACGTCAAAAAAATTATTCACAACTTAACAGATTTTCATGATTGGAGGATATAAAAATGATAAAAATAATGTAATGATTAACAGAATTGAAACATTCTGTGATAATTTAAACAAATATTTACTACTAATTAGGATATTAATTTTGAATTATAATTTCATGATGGGACAGCGTCTTTTTGGAGATGTTGAAAAAGATGGAATTTGAATATATATATATATATATATATATATATATATATATATATATATATATATATATATATATATGTATATTTTATATGGGGGGTCGGGGTGACCGAGCGGGCGCTAAGGCGCTTGCAATAGGTAATCAAAGTTAAGCAACGTCGAGCGTGTTTAGTACTTGGATAGGTGACCGCCCATATTTGGGGGACTGCCTACCGGAGAAAATCCACGCAGCCTGCGACGATCCGCCTCCCCCCCCCCCGGGTATGTGAGGCCAGTCAGCCTACTGGAGGCAATTCACAGAGATCGGGCGTAGGAGTGATGACCCTATCCCGTCTACCTAAATTGTGAATCGCGTTGTGGTCTTCCATGATGTTAAATAGCCGCCCGGAGATTTGGTCCATGAACGGTCTGCTTCGAGGAAAGGAATCCCCTCGTGCGCCTGCTGACCCCGAACAGCCATAATCCGTGGGTCTAGACCAATTTATCACTGTCCTTGAACCCGCGAGAGTCAGTGGGTTCACTGCCCAATTGGCCCCACAGGGACTGCCTATAGAGCAATGGCAGGCTGCCGCTGCACCATGGAAACCATGGTTCGCAGCAACGTGAGGTTAGGTGACCCACTCCAGGCTGTCTGAGCTCACGCAAGCGATAAAATGTCTGTAAGAAAACCACATCGCGCGGCCAAAGATTTACATGGTCTATAGTACCAACAGAAAACAATATATATATATATATATATATATATATATATATATATATATATATAAATTTTTTTCTGCTATATTCGAGCACATCCAGCGGCCCCCTTTGGGTCAAATTATCTGAAATTCGTTGTGTGAGGTTTTCTTCTAGACAGAACAATAACATAAAAGTATGGGTAAATTTCGGTATGTTTACTGGAAATTTCGGAGCTCATAAAGATTTGCGCATCTCCAGAGCTCCACCAAATTAGGTTGAAAATTGATATGAAGAATCCATTTTTCGGTAAAACGTTATACCACGAAGAATCGACATGACTAAAAAGGTGCTGTAGTGTTATATATTTTTCAAGTACATAAATATAAAACAGCGAAAACTGAAAAAGCAAATACAATGTGATTGGATGTCTTGGAGTGATGTTTGATTCGTCTTTCTGGGTGGTTGATGTGAGATGTGCTGTATCTGATCTTCGTAGATGTGATTTTTTGGTGTATGTCCTGATGTCTAAATTGGCGAAATGTTGACTTGTTAGTTGTTTGCCGGCATTTTAGAGACTTGAGTCTTTGTGTTTTGGAATCTTCCAGTTGTTTGCTAACAATTTTTTAAGTACATTTATATAAACATATGTAATAAATAATAAAACAATAGTCATTGATATACTTTCTGCTATAAATTGTATTTAAAATCCTTTTTCATTTTTATTATTCCTTTACTTGTTCTCATGATTAGTTGCACATATAGTTGTTTGATGCAGTAACATGCTTATGTAGCTTTATAATTTTTTGCTCCTAAAAGCACAAAATTCTAGCACCGTTTATTATCTACCGGTGGAACTTTAGTACACGCTAAATTCAATAAGTAAACCTGCCCGAGTTTTGTGTGAAATATCTGACTGTAATTCTAGTAACTAGGACGTCTGTTTTAGTTGGGAGAATATATTTCTAGTAGGAGCGGAGTGTGGGGCTTGTATGCTCTGTCTGTAAATTCTTGTGATGTATTTTCGGACCTTTGAAGGATAGTCCACTCAAATGAAAGGGGGCTGTTGCTAAAATATTTACTTACAGTCTTCGCCTAAAACATTGCAGGTAAAAATTTTTGATGGAATTCAGTATGAGATATATTTTAGTAGATAGATTTGGTCGAAGCCAAAGAAGTAAAATGCGATGGCTATAGTCCATTATTCTAGTTACGAATGGCTCTGCCTTTAAATTATATTACCCAACAGCACTCAGAGTGTGAAGATTTATGTGATGGGATCTTGTAATTTATTGTCTCTAAACTTTTCCTATAAAAGGCTACCTAAGTTTCTGAATAGGAAAACTCTCTAGGCTTTACTTTCCTACTGGACCTTACTTATTGTTGGAACAGCCTGCGGACAATTTTACTTCAATGAAGATGCTTTAGTTTTTTTCATAATTGATGGAATGGGAATAGTGTGGTATTTTATTCAGAAGCTATTGCCTCTTTTTTTCTCAGTTTTACGTAATTTACCGTGTTAGCTTGCTTCTGACAATCCTTATAGTTTCCCAGACGGGAAATGAGGGAGTTTATAAATTTCAAGGCTATTTACAGGTCTTATATAAAATGTATAATGAATATATATTACACAGCTATGTATCCTTAGCTATAGACTGGTATTTTAATAATATTGTACATTTCGATAGATGAATAAAATATATTTTATTCGGATTACTGATTAATAATATATATAGAGAAATTTAACTAAATTTTCATAGAATGTATGCTGTATTCATTATGCTTAAATTCAATTATTCATACAAGATTTTGATATTTATCATTAAAAAAAAGATAATAACATATCTTGTTTTTTATTTATAAAAAAAGCTGTTTTACATCCAGAAGATTTGAGATCGTTTCCAATTGTTTATAAAACCATAGAGTCTATTAAAGAATTTATGTCTTTTAACCTGATAGTTCGATTGAAAAATAGTGATGTGTTTTGTTATTTATCGAGGTTAACAATGATACCGTCCATTCAATGCAATACCGATTTCAATACAAAAATAGCATTTTACTAACTTATTTATGCTTTATATTTATTTCCAATTTCACTGTTTCTTTTTTATGGAAGTATTATGGCTGATCAGAACTCACCTTACGCAACCTTGGCATTACTAGAACAAATCTCAAATTTTTAGTGTACTTTATTAAAAGAGTGAGGCATCTTTTGGACTTCTGTATAATCTGAGGTATAGTCTAGGAAGCTTCATGAAAGATGGAGATGAAAAAGGGCTATCCATAGCTCAATAATAATAATAATAATAATAACAGTGACAGATATGTTTTTTGCTGAAGCAGTCATATTGAACATTGATATTGAACTATACTACTATACGATAGGAATTCTATATCCCTTGGCTACTTCATGAGATAGATTTTGAATACAAAACCCCTGAGAGAGAGAGGTAGGGAAGGAAGAAGTGAGGGACTTGAAGTGGATCGATGGGGATTGCACATCAGTTCCAGATCAGACCTACCTACCTTAGCTCTCTCCCATTCCAAAGCTTCTGTGTATCTCTATACCTTAGAGTTTCATATTATTTTCGTGTATTATTTCACTATTAGTCTTTTCGATTTATAATATTATTAAAATTCGTTTTAATTTGTCGTAACTTTAATTTTTAATTCATTAAAGTAAAATCGATCTTAAAAATTGTCTATTATCAAATACTGTAATCTTATATACTCCTTTTCTTCATCTAATTTTAATATTGAATATTACTATTGTCCCATTTAAGGTTTGTGAGTAATAGAGGTTAATATGCCAATAGCTAACGAACACGTACGGACCCACTACAAACCCACTTACACGGACGTCCTAACTTACTCGTACAATACATGGCTACAACCAATATGCCTGACAACACTCGCAGAAGGCTGAAAAGAATGTGGATGAAGGATATCCTTGCCTAACAATCTGCAATAATAAAATCAGGAAGAGATGCCGCTGGGTAATACTCTCTATCATGCCACACTATCAAATTTTTAGCCAGCACATTCACTGGTTGCCAATATTGACATGTAGGAGTACAAAAATAAAGCAAAACAAAATTGTTTATCACAGAATTAATTTTTCATATATAAATGTGAAGACAAGAATAGCCATTTGCGTACAATAAAAAAAACCAAAAACTATTTTCTAATGACAGCGTTCGCCAAATATCCTCCATTGACATTTAGACATTCTTGGAGCTGTACTTATATTAACGGTAATTTTTTTTTTGTCTCGTCCTCAGTGGCGTACGCAAAGGAGAGGAGTCGGGGAGATATCCCTTCCCTTCCCCCGAAATTATAAGGTTTATATTTGGAGTTGCATTTTTGGTAATTTTTAACAATATGTTATCCAAATTTCATGATTTTTTTTTAAATAGACGTCCGATTTGGCGATTATAGATATCTAGGTGATTATTTGCCTTCTTACTAAATCCCTTCCTACCTCCGCCCCTCCCCCCTCCTCCCTCGCGATTAAAAAACCTGCGTACGCTCCAGATCCTGTCCCGGATGCGTTTTTTGAGGGTAGATCAGTCCCAAACATTTTCAATCTTTTAAATCATTGGCTTTTAAAGTTTTTTCTTGCCGTTAATTCGAGAAAGCGAGGAGTACAAGGCATATTCTCATTTCGAGAAATGACCGGTCCGGAAACAAAGCATTCACAGCATTCATTCTCCGTCGCTGTCACTTCACCACCTTACGAGCTCACAATCCCTCCACCCTCTAATCACGTCATTTCACTGTTGAGAGGTTACAAGTTACTTATCGTTATTAGATAATAATAATTTTTTTATTCGATTTTATTCAACTTTACAACATTATAACAATGTTTTAACAATATATACCAACTATATAACATCTTGTACTTTACTTTATAGACAACCTTTGTTTCATAATAAAGTACAAATTAGCCTATGACTTACTACGCGTATGACTAACACTGTAAAATGTTAAAACACGGTAACATTTAAAATAGTTATATTAAAAATAGTAAATAAAAAAATTAATTGAATAAAATTATTATTATATAATTCCGATAAGTAACCTGCAACCTATAAAAAAAAACCTTTCCACTTGTTATTTTACCACTTGTACTTGTACTCTTGTACTTTATTATGAAATAGGGCCCTGGTAGTTAACCCTGGATATTGGCCTCATAAGCTTGCATAAGCTATTGCTCACGAAATATACTTCATCAATTGCTGAACCCTCAGGGGTGTCCAGGTAAAGATTTTATTTTTTTATTTTATTTTTTTGTAAACCAATGCTTATATCATTGTTTTTCATTCCAGTAAGTTAAATTATATTTTTATTGCTATATCGTTATAAAATATATCCTTGAAATCTACTTTACGGTCAGGCAATTTATCTCACGAATTTGACGGGTATAATCATGCTAAGTATCCAATAACAGCTAATGGATTCTTATACAATTTAATGACCTGCATTTTACCTAAATTTATTTGGGAAACTGTAGAAGCCTATCGATTTGAGCACTTTAATATAGTTAGGTTCTGTTGTGTAACGGCATATTATATTTTTTTTGTGACGTAATAATATTTATTGCCTAATTAAAAAGTTATAGTTGTGACTTTAATCAACATTAAGTTCATCACCACTTCGGTTTCTTAGTTTTAGAAATGAGCCACTTTGAATTTATTTTATTAATTTCTCGCATTGAAGAATATTCTATAATACTTCTTAAATTCTATAATATCCAACAGGTTCATCAGAATCTGTTTTATCTTTTTAATCCTCTTGTTCAATCTATCCTGTTCCATATAAACTTATGATCATCTTCGAACATTAAAATACCATTAGTCTAGAGATTTTATGTCAAATATACCTAAACGATTTCTGCCCTTCTTATTTCCTGATGATTCATTGGCTTTCACGTACGAACATAACTTCGGTTCAGGAATAAGCGTTGGAGATGCATGTTGACGTATACTCGATTTATGTTTCAAATAGGTTCTGCCTACCCTTCAAATGCATATTCTTAATGATTTCACTTTCATCACATATTTCTCAAAAACATCCAGAGATATACCTAACCGTGAAGCATATGAGGACTGCATTTGCTACATTTTCTTGATAGTATCCGTCCTAATTACAGAGTGATTTTATAACTAAGGCGTGTGACCTCGCCCATAACTTGGTTTATTGCATTATATTAGTCCTCCAAAATGTGCATGCGAGTCTAGTGACTGAAAGGAATACAAGCTGTTATCAGAAGTCAACAGAGATGTTCGATAAAAGTCAAACGCACATGACGTCAGCGTTGTCATATTAACCGAGTTCCTCCCTTATCGTCTCGCCACTTGATTAGCTTTGCCAGGTGCCGTGGCACTAGGTCCAATCTGTCCTGGGTTTGAATGGCTTCTTAAGTACATGTTGCCTTTTAATTCCCTACATCGAAATGTATGTTAACTCCATTAATTATATTATCAACTAATTATTACTGCAAAAAAATACCATTTTCCTCCGATTATCTGCATTCGACCCAATTGAACACGCGAAATGAGTGTAATAAATTATGAAAAATAAATAAACCTGTTTTACGATAAAAAAAACAGAAATATTTAATTCTTGGTTTACTGAGAATATTTAGTTTATTTGTAAAGTATTGATGAATTTCTGAATCGGTCAAGTATCAGTTTTCGTATAATAACGGATTCTATATATTTTCTGCTTGTATTTCTGACCCGAAAGATTTTTTTCTCTAAAGTCCTAGTTTTCTGAGTGAAATGAGTGGTATGTAACCCTATAGACTATCGACTACTGCTTATTAATTCAGAAAAACGAGTGTTGCTTAGAAATAGAGGACGACATGTTTTAAAGATTGCTTTTCGTTCCCTTTGGTTTTCATTCCTCTCTAAATATGGAGTGTGGTTCCTATGTAGCCAGTTATCAATGTGATATAGGAAATTATTTTTTTCTTCAATAACTAAACATTATTTACTTCACAGATTCCAAGAAATAAAAATGAACTGATGATCCCATGCGATTATTATCATAGTGTATATGCGTGTAGGTTTGTGTAATTTTTTTGTAAGGCTATTTAGAAACGGCATGAAGTGTTTTGGAAAATCAAATTAATTATTTAATTCTATTATTTGAGTTGTAATGTGTATATTGTATACGGATGTTATTCGGCAATTGCATCTCGCCCATATTAGTTCTTAGTTAATGAGACGAAAGGGTATTTTTTTTAACGCTTCTAACGAACCGACCATCCACATGTTTTATTTTACCATCTTATTCTACTCTGCGATTTAAACATATAGTTGAGTATGTCTCTATTTCGGAAATAAATGTGACTCCCCCTTTTCCTCGTGGACTCTTCATATGTAAGATTCCAGTTCAGTGCTTGAATTGAACCTAGACATTCCTCACTAAATATGGAGTGTGGTTCCTATCTTGTTTGAACAGTCATTGTGCGCTAAGCTCAATCCCTAAAAGGCAATTCTATTTCGGTCATTAACGTTCGTCCTTTGGCGTGTTCTTACCGCTCTTCTTTTCAATAGATGGTATCCAGCTCGATGTTAGATGTTATTTTATGGGTATTTCCACAATTTGTTAATTACTTTTATGAGACAATACTTTATATTTTTATATTGTATTATAAATTCATCTTTGTTTTGTTTTTTAATGAAATCGACTCCAAGTGAAGCCCCTCTAGCATATAACTATTATAAAAATCATGATAAATAGATTTGGCATGGCTTGCGGACTAAAGCTCTTTGAAGTAGAAATATCATATCTTGATAAGATCATATATCTCATATCTGTTTCTTGGCTCTCAGTATTCTTTTGGTTCTGGCTTTTTTGGGTGTTTTTTTTATACGTCAAGGATGCACCTACATTTCCATATCGTCTTACTTAAAAATGTGTTGTTTTATAATTAAACTATTCCTATTTGTTAGAACACTTCTAAATTATCAGCGGTGTGGTATTAAGACAAATCATACGTGCTTTAATTATAAGTGGGTAAGAGAAAGTACTGTTGCTGGGGTTTTAATGTAATCTGCCTTGGCATGCTGAAGCTCTTGAATTTTTTTATTTGGAATTGCCACTGTCCACGATTATTTTCAGCATTTTTTTCTGAATAATAAGCATCTTACACGAGATAATAACGTTTCCGCCGAGAAGTCATTTTGATATTGAAGTCAAATTAAAAAACAAACAGGCGAAAGAACAAAATAAAAGGATTACACGTGTGTTTTTATCTTGTTTGACCAACTGTCTAAATAGTGGCCGAAGTTTGATCAAAAATCTAGTCATATAGTCAAATTATTGCATTTTTACCATCTGACTAGCCTTTTGATTCAATAATTAAAATTGACTACATGCCTGCGACAATATACCCCATTTGACATGGATGCGACATATGTTTATTCTTTTATACAGGCAGTTTTCACATTAAAGAATCTTCAACTAATAAAATAAATGAAGACATAAGTGGATGATGGTTATATATATTTTCGGATATTGATTATTTTTCTCAGTTTCCATCTAGTATGGATGTTGACTTTTTAATAAGCAAAATTTTTGTCATGTCTCCTTTGTGGTATAAAAAAGACAAGACTGATTACAAATCAAAGCAAACTTTGGAATAAAGTGGTGGTTAAATTAAATACAACACTTATGTAAAACCTTTTATTTTATTATTCTAAAGGACTGACCAGTTGATAAGTACCTGAAAAAAAAAGTCAGGTACTGACTGTAAAAGACAGTGTTACTGACATATTATTTTTGTAGGTGTATTTTTATTATTTTGTTTTTCTTTTCCAACTAAATTCGCCAACAAATTTGTAAAAATCTTTTTGTGAAATTATTTCATTTTAATAAATATTGAAACAACGAAAAAATAAATTGTTTGTTTCCTTACCTGATTGTTATCATTAGTCTCTCCTCTTGTAAAATGGGTCTGCTGCGAACAGTACCAATTTTTCTGCAGTTTATTCGGTATTTTCGGTAATATGAAGTCTTGAAATCTCTTTTATTCTCATATATTCAATAAAGGTTCAATGAAGGTTCTATCTGCTTGTCTTCGTCTTGTAACATTAATAACCAACGATTTTTGGTTAATATCATGATTTCTCAGTGTATTCGATAGATCATATCTTTAAAAATACTCATTAAAAAAACTTTATTTGTCATTTTATCAAAAGTTTGAATTTGTATAATGGTTTTAAAATATTCCTTACGGTTATGCAGTTAAATTAAAAAAAGTATACATGTCAGTAATTATTGTTTCGTATTATCCGAGATATGGCAGCAATGTTCTAGTGACCGAAGCAAAGTGAGACATATGACATATTTTGCTGTTCGAAATTCGGATTAGGGATATCGATATAGAAGCCCATTGTTTTGAAATGAATCTAATCTTGGTCTTTATTAACTGGAAGAAAGGATTACGAATTTATTTTGGACTTCAAATGCGAATGTGTTCAAAGAGGAATACTCAATGTTTACCATTTTATGAATAAGGATCATTAGCGTATCAGTTTTCTTCAGGTACGTACGGATAAATTTTTAATGATGAATTTCGCCTCATCACGTTAGTTAATTAGAGTTAATTTAAAAAGCTAATTTATTAATTGCATTAATAAATTATTATAATAGCCCTTATGTATAGCATAAGGCTAAGTTACGAAATATATGTTTATAGATTTAATATGGGATTCTAACAGATTGTAAAAAATTTCAACTGAACACAATTCAGAAAACGTATTTCAGTAGATTTTAGTAAATTCTTTTGCCTTAAGTGAAACCTGTTCTTGTTTTTTCTATAAAGAGTCACCATTCTGAGAAGTTCCCTCATCAATGAATAAATGATGGATTAAAAACCGTGGTATAAAAAAAAATTATATATTAAAACATAAATTAAGGCTGTGATGCTCAGGGAATAGAATTTGAGAAATTCGTACGCAACTTTGATAATCAACTAAAAGATTGCAAAGCGGTAGTTCAACTCCTAGTTTTTCTCGCCGAAAAATAAAATTTTGTAGTATTACAAAATAAAAAGACTAACTTGAAGTGAATATCTTTTTTTTCTAACGTAAAACTTAAAATACATATAAAATTAACATAAAATATATATCATTATAAATATATATATATATATATATATATATATATATATATATATATATATATATATATATATATAAATTAATGAGTTAATTAATTTTATGTTTTTAGAGCGATAAACCCTCTAGACTTCATTCCCTTCCTCTAATTTAGTATGTATTCCTGATCATCGTGAAATTTTCAGTGAGGTAGGACGGTTTCCGAATTTTGTGCAGCTAGATCTGTCAGATTCCCCACTGTGCGACGTTATCTGACCCAACCAAGGACGCTGTTGTCAACTACCAGTCTCCAGGGGCAATTTGTCCCTGCCTCAGCCAAAGGGATTTTTAAATTGCTCCTTTAAAGCCTGCTCTGAATTATGAAGCATCTGGAACCGGACAAAAATATTCCATTAAGACTGAGTAAAGGGTCTGTAATAAATAAATACTTTCTACTTCGCATATTTTGCATATAAATCTTGGTATTACTCCCATTTCGGTGGTCAGTCACCAACATGATCTGAACATAAAATATTCGTATCATGCACTGTTTTTATAATTTCTTTTTTTTTTTTGTACTATTTTAAATTGTATTTTAGAAATTAAGAATTATATTTTATTGATTTCTATTGATGTTATGTTTACACAGAATTCCGATAATTTTCATGAGTCACTTCTTGACCTTCATAATTAATAACACGCATTTTCGATAGCGCTTATCGTAAGGATTCACCGAAGCAATTTATCTAACTATAACCTTGTGTACTTGTGAAAATTAGTATCTTTAAAAAAAAAAAAAAAAGAGAATAGAATATTTTATTAAGGTTTAGTAACAGCAGAGTTATTCGCTAGTTATATCAATAAAATTATAATTATATTAGTAACTAAATCGCCTTATTATCTGGGGTTTCCAATTTGTAAAATTACTAGCGATGTAAATATAAGAGTGATTAAAAATATATTGCTTCCCTAAACTAGGTCAAATTGAGCTCCGATGTTTTAATAGTTTTCAATTTTAATGATCTTTTCGCATTATCCTTGATTATATTTCCACATATACAAAGCACATATACATTATCTGGTTTAGAATTATTCAATTTTTTTCTAAAATTCCGATTAGTTAAGTTGTTTTTTCAACTTTTTAGTTGATCATAATCGGTGGCACATAACTGCACTTAACAAAAAGTAGTGATATAACTTTTAAGGTATATAATTTGTTAGTTGTAATAACTTCGAATACGGTATCTATCTACGTGATATAATGTGATCCTTCTTGCTTATAGAAATTTTAAACGAAATTCAAAAATATGCAAGAACTAGGACCGGTGATGTTCTATTTAATTTATTTTTGTTATCACACAACTGTTATCTTATCTTATAGTCAATTAAAAGCTGAATTAAAATGTTTCTATAAATATTGATCTCCTAATGTTTCATAAAAAGTTAGGACCGAAAAAGAGTTGAAAAAAATAAAACAACATTTTCAGCCCATGAAATAAAACTATAAGCAGCTGATATTACTACCTCGTAATATTCTTTTTTTTTTTTTTTTATTTGAAAAATAATACAAGCTGCCACACTCAAGGGCGATAGGTATTAGGGCTATGAGAATCCATTTATACCATATGTACAAGATAAACGAAAGAAAGAAAAAAAAAGAAGAAAAAAACAAGAAAAAAAACGTACTATTCTAGAGCTAATACTGTTAAAACAGAGATAGTTTTAGAAAAAATGCATTCACCATTGGTAATTAAGACTTAATTCTCATTTAAAACCTGCAACTAAATTGAACTGGCACATAACGAATGTAATTTTATTCTGAACTGGGAAGAAAAATAAATTATATGCTGGTCCTAATTTAATGCCTTTAATTCAGTAATTAGCATTTTAATTTGGTTTTAATTAGACACAAATTAATTTAATCGACTTTCCGTTCTAGTCTAATATAAATGAGCTAAAACTCTGCTGCACTGCTCGAACTCTAATTATAATAAATTAGAGGAATCCGTTTAAAATTACCGTAATGCCAGTTTTTGATTTATTTATTCGAATAATAATAATTATAATTGTAATTATTATAAAAATAATAAAATATATATATTTTTATTGTCAATTTTTTGCTGAAAAATATCACTGTTTTAGACAGTAAATAATAGAGCTATAAGAAGAAGAAAATCATTACTTATTCATATTCATGTTTACTTAAATATAATAACTTTTTTTTTTTAATAGATATAATTTACTAATATTAAATACGTTTTACTACTTTTTTGGCTGATCTAGGAGCTTGCTGACCAGTCGAAAAATATTTTCGAAATCTTACCTAATTGAAAACCTACAACTAAATGCCAAATTTTAGGCCCAAGAGCTAAGAAAAGTAATCTGTAAAAAAATCTCGTACGGTTGTTTCCCCCACCTCCCCCCCCACAAACTTCCAAGCCACCTCATTCTCCTCAAGCGCCGAAATATTTTCCATGTGACTTTAGGGATATGCCGCTGTTTTGATGTGAGTAACGCAGTGTTTCCAGGAGAAAATCAGTCATGGTGAAGTTATTAATAATGAGATACTAATTGTTTCATTAATAAATGGTAAAGAGTTGGTAGCAAAATTTTTGAATAATTTTATGATGTAAAAATTTAACAAAATTACTTACATTAGGATAAAATTATCACTTCTTCTGGATTCGAGCAAATAATCAAATTACTTCTGTATCTTATCCTTCCAATCTTCATTCAGCAAACCTTGTTGCTTGACATTTAATCAAACATACCTCTCAGACTGCTATAACTCCTGTCAGGTAGTTCCGCTGGGATGAGGTGCTCTGCTGCCGGGTGATCTGCCTCCTGCCGGTGGATGCTAATATAATTTCACGGTCGGGTGCTGGTGTTGCAAACTGCTTTCTAATTCCTTGGGCCTGTTACAGCTCTGTGGTTCTTTTAATATCGCAATGGCTTCCGACTGTGTTCTTTACTTATTTAATTTAAAAAACATAGATGTTTATTCATTCACATAGTATCTAGAAAGTCCCATGGCTACCAATATATTACCTCCACATTTCTTACATTGTTTTATGTTTGCAATTGTATATACAACTTTAATAAATAATTACAATCAACAATTGGGCTGTACTAAGTCGTGATCATGGCATGAGGGAGACAGCACTCTGTACTGCATCCTCCTGATCTTCGGTAGTTTTATTGTTAAGGTTAATCAACACTAGTTGACAAGTTGCGCAATATGTCTATAGGCGGTCAATAGAATGTCTCGAGACATTGCCTGTAGGCCCCGTTCTGAGACCACGGTCTAGTGTATGCACCTAAATTTGTTTTATTCAAGTTACTCTTCTCTTCATCGTGGCCAACATTGCTATGAGTGGGAAGAGTGCATGGCCCTCAATTTAAGTGAATTAGCACGAAAAAGTTGGGGGACGTGCGAGTTGTTCACAGTAGTACTTAGTTGTGGATATCAATTATTGTAGACGTTACAACTGGAATAGGTCAATTAATTCGAATTTTCTTTTTATAATTAATTAACTATATTAATTTATTAGTTATTATCTTTAATAGATTAATAACCATTACAGGACCAGGCTGATTCATCTCTTTTACAAATCTGGCCTTAAATATTAATATTGTACTTATATATGAAATAAAAATTATTCGATTCAACTCAAAAAATGGACGTGGAAGAGGATCAGAGACTGAAGTCTTGTCTCTCCTAGCGTCCAGACTATCGACACGTTATGCGATGTGTCTAACGTTGTACCTTGGTTACCATTCTGGATGGGAAACCATGGAGATGGGATTTTCGGTCTAGCAACGAGTCCGTAGACGCCGATTTGCCCACCCAGTGACTATTGACAAATGGGTAGACCACGCCTCCAAGACCAAAATCGCGCAATGTGTCTACTAATTGTGGACTAAGTTTTGGACTAGAGGATCTCCCATTTCTTACCAACCTTCGCCGTGCTACATCAGGAATGTCTGTTTTCACCATCTTTTTAAAGACTTTTTATGTTTATATCTACTAATTTGCAGTTTAACCGTTTTTAGTTTTTGCAGTCGGTATTCGTAAATATATGTTTATAGTTTCGTTAGGAATGTAGGATCGTAAGTTCGTTTTCAGTCTTAACAATCATTTTTTATGGTGTTTATGTTACATCGTACCTGATGTATAAAGTGTCTTTCGTAGGAATGGTTAATAAGTTATTGTATGCCGGTTAGTCTTATGTGTGTATGAAGTACATAAGAAGACCCCCTGATAGAGCATTGAGGAATTCCTATTCAAATAGATTTTATTGATGAGATCTCTAAATTTCTATGTTATATTTCTATTCCCTATTTTAATCTGTGTTTGCTAGGATCGAATTGGTTTGGTTAGTTGAAAGAGGTTTTTTAAGAAGATATAAAAGTTGACCCTTCCCTTCCTCTCCCAATATTTAAATTTGTATTACTGGTTAGTGTAAGAAATATATACTGGAAGAAATATGCATCCTTGGACTACTAAGGATTATCCAATTTTGGATATTGGATTAACATAATTCCATCGGATATCATAAGAAAAAAAAAAGATCCAGATGATATCTATAGGAGACTGAAGAGCTCCAATTATTTCAGTTATCGAAGAAACCATAAAATTAGTAAGTATGTACGTAGTGCTTCCTTAATGATAGTCTTATCACCTGCCCCGGTAGTTATTAATAACTTAGCAGAAGTAATAACCTGTTCTTTTATATTCTCACATATTCACACATCAAGACATATTCTTGATGCCTTTCTTAAAGGCGATTAATTAACATTATAAAAAGACTGCAGATATTGTGGACTTTTATTGATATTATCCGTAATTATGTATTGAAGTTTATACTGATAGTTGTTTGGAACCAGATTTAATTCGGTTTCCAATTGTGTATGTACTTAATTAGAGATTAATAAATTATTTGCCACTTCTATAGTTCTATTATATATATATATATATATATATATATATATATATATATATATATATATATATATATATATATATATATATATATATATATATAAAATACTATATACACAAAAAAATAAGAAGAAAAGAAATTTAATTCGAATATTAATATAAATATTTAGTTTTATTAATCACTTCTCTGATGTATTGGTCAAGATTTTTTTTTTTTTTGCCACCCTGTTACGTTTATGTATGTATGCCTGATATCTTTCCTTTTCAAAAGTAAAAAATCAATATGCCGACTTTAATTGGAGAGACTTTTGAAATTTTATATCTTTCATAAATATCCCAATTATTGTATGTTGTGCCTAATCGAAATTTTACTTCCAATCTATATTTTAATTAATTTACAAGGTTTTTCAATTTGCAAAATAATAAACTCCATCATGGAATAACTGAGGAAGTCCGTTTGTAGTGGTAATAAGGATACACCTACGGTTTCATAACAAGAGCTGTTTGCTTACAATTGAAACCTTTCGTGCGAACATTTGTAGTTGTCTCTAGCCTCTCCAATTGTTGCTTAATCGTTTTCCGTTTGCTTTGGTTTCCGCTGGAACGCCGCTCTTGATTGATTAATAGCTTCAGTTTTTATAGTTATTTACAGAGAAAAACCTACTTCTAAACAACCTATGCAACATGGTGTAAGTTCATCGGCGAAAAAATGGCATGTAAAGCGAGAGAAATTTAAATTGAAATTGAAAGACGCTTTGGACGACTGAGGGCATTCCATCGAAATCATAATCAACACTTAAGAAACAATTATTCAAGACTGTTACTAGACAAATTTTGAATACGTGCATACTGACAGATCATTCAATTATCTTACGCCATTTAACATATCGTCACGTTAAGTGCCTTATCGAATAGTTTACGAATTTTATCCGAAAAAAATATTTATCGTTCCTTAGCAAATCAACTGGTCATAAAATTGATATACTCTCTTAAAATTCCAACAATAGAATCTTTAAAAAAAAAATTAAAATGGTAGCGCGAATCATGGAAGAAACGCGATAAACATAAACTATTCAATTTTTTCAAATAAATTTCCAACGGACTTTTTCAATGTGATAATTAAGAATCAGAAGAAAAATTAAGAGAAAAATAGTAGAAACTAATTATATATGTTTTAGATAAAATCGATATGTATCAACCTGGTGAAAAAAAAAATCACAAACGTACTGAAAAGTTGTTTTTTCACTTCTAAGATATGAAAAATTGTTGTTTGAGAAAAATACAAAATAGTATGTAATAGTGTTTAAAAAAACTGAAAAATGAGTTTTAAACCATTAAAATCGGTCAATAAGTTTTCGCATGCCAAAACTGCGAAATATGGCTATTTTTGGATAATTAGATTTAGTAATAATGGATAATTGGATTTAATTATAGGCCTTATAATTCTCGAAGGAACATGTTTATGGAATTAAATTGTGGCTCCTAGTAAGCCTACGTACAATTACAATTCAATGGAAAAATAATATCTTTTTGCGGAAAACCCGAAAATGTAAAAACAGGTGTTCTCAAAAAAACGGCTTGAACAAGATCCAATCCTAGGGCAATTTTTCAAAGCGTTATTTATTCATAAAGAGTTTCTCTACAACCCTATTTTCATTACATATATGCAAGGTTGGATTTAATACCTCAATAAGCGCATTTTTTTCTTGGTTCGGCCGAAAGTGTTCCTTATCTCAAAAAGTTATCATTATTTTTATATGGAGGTTTTATTTTAGATATGTTCAATTTAAAAATCACAATTTAATCCCTGTAACTGAATGTCCAAGAATGGTGATTTTTCGCTGTAATATTATTGCGAGTTTATTTTTTTCGTCTTTCGATTCCTTTTCGGGATACGTAACACTTCCTCTTCTCTTGCAAGCCCCAGCGGGCTAAAGCAAGAAAAACCTTACGAAAAAAAAATTTACTAAATCTTTTATCGTGCTTTAATAGATTTGCGGAATGATGTCAATATCTTATTTATTGCTACAGTATTTCTTTGCATTACGCTGTTTTCTACTAAATTTATCTTTCTTCACTTTGAAGAGAGGAATTCAGGCAGAAATACTTCATTATTTTCAAGTTCTTAATGAGCTACTCCCCTAAGGGTTTGAGTTTCATCCTCATATAAATTCTGTTTGAAGGGAGAAAGTTTTTTTGTTAGTCTTTTTTTAATAAAAAATAAATCCGTGGATCTGTCTTACACTGAGGTGCACAAAGAGTACGCAATCGCCAGCTCAATTACAGTTGTGTTGCTAGTTGGCCTGATGAGGAAGTGTTTGTCCATCCAGCAACCTTGGTCCACATCCTTCCCGAATCTCTAATTATTTATTCAGGTAGCTTCTCGGTTTTGTTCGTGATTTTTTTTTGAATCAGTAATTTTTTGTACAATGACATATTGGCAAATAACTAATAAATAATTTCAGACATTTTTTGATAAGGGCTTATTTTACAGCACTGCGAAATTCGTTTGGTAAAAAGCCAGTTAATGTTTATTCAACAGTGCAAAAGCTAGTGAAAGGTCAGAGGGATCGATTAACTTTAGTATCTTATGCGTGTCTTACTCACCTAGATCCTGTGCACCAGTCCATTTTACCTCCCTATCGCTTCTCTTTTCCGACAAAGTCCGGTATCTTGGCTTCCTACTAGGCAAAAGGTTAACATGGAACCCGCATTCTATATTTAAAAAACAAGAGCTTAATCGATGATTGGGCCAGTTATACAGACGACTGAACAGAACATCTCATTTTTCAATCTCATTTCATTTGACAATAAACTATAATCTACAAGACCATTCTGAAACCTATGGGCTCGAAATGTGGAGGACAGCTAAATTTTCGAACACCAAACATATCCAATCCTTTTCGTCTAAAGTCCTCCGAACAATAGCCAATGCCCCATATTATGTTACAAACAAGACCTTAAACGATGGCCTTAAAGATCCCAGATGTTCTTGACCTTACTCCAACTTCTTACACAAATTTTATAACATTTAACACTTTAAACAACTTCTATTCATTTTATCGGAACCTCACTCATCATTATAACCAATTAGTTTATACTAATTGGTTTATTCCCTATCTAGCTCCAGGCATCCTTATAATCCTTTTCGATGGTTGAAACGACAGTGGCCCCTAGAACTTTTGTAAATATATTATTGGAGTCCTAGTAATAGCCAGCTTTTCCACTGACGTCCTGAGTGTCTGTAGCTCTAGTGTCCTCACTCAGTCTCGAAAAACTCCACTGGCTTTCAATACCGGGGACCCGGCTAGGTGAGAAGCCCTGCTTTGCCATCCACATATTATAATATTCTCAAGAAAATGCTAATATTCGAGAATATCGAAAATATTTCCCAAATATTTGATTCTGCTGTTAGTACCTTTTTACCTTTCTAAGTGAATAAAATGTGAGAACGCTTCACTGTGTGAGCTGGTACTCAGTATAATACTGATTCTACGAAAGAGTAGATTGACTCGTTACTGAGAACCTGCTTACATAGTTGAGCTTTCTCACGTTTTATTCACAAAGGTGAGCAGGTTCTCCGGATCTATATTTCGTAAACAATCTATATTCAATCTATATATCGGTATTCAATCTATATTACGGAAACATGTGATCTATGCACTAGGAAAGTATTTTATTGCGTAACTTCTATTTATTCACGTCTAACCAGAGCACCTGCTCAGTTTTTTTGAGGAATGTGCGCGTGCTCAGTTTTATTCAATTCATCTAATGTCTTTAAATACAAATTGGGACCATTCATCAGATTTAATTGATTATATAATATTTTAAGTAAACTGAAAACATTGAATTAAACTAGAGCTCGTCAAAATCGAAGTTATTACCATAACAATATTTACAAGAATATAGAGTTAAGTATTTTAAGAAAAAAATTATCAAGTCGTCTTTAACTCATAGACTTATTAAATTGTAAGACTGGAAGAGTTTGTATCAGTACCGCATGCCAGCTTATGGGTTCATTATGTTATTAACTCGACAATGTAATACATAATATTCTCCTGCTTCATAAAAACAAAAATTATAAAATCAAGTAGATTAAAAATAAATTGGTTGTTTTTTGTTATTTATTCGACATATAATGTATTTAATTAAGAAGTTATTAACAAAAGGATGTATGTGAACTATACTTTGTTTTTCTTCTTTTTTTTTTGTTTCGTATTGCATAATAATTGTATAAATAAGGCTACTCTAGTTAGACAGTATTATACTATGTCAACAAAGGCTTGTCAGGGATTTTTTGCTTGTGTTAATAGAGAGGATGTAAATTTATTTTCAATAAAGCTTTCTATCTATCTACTACTTATAGTATAGCTTTCTATCTATCTACCTCTGAATTATATACGTAATAATAAACAATCCAGTGTCTTATTTACTGATAATTAATTTTTATTTCAGGTTAGAAGAATTGCTGGAAGGAAGGTTGAATAACAATTCACCTTGACTTTTGTTATGCTGACATAATGGTATTATGGTTTTTAATCTATATATATATATATATATATTAAAAATAAGAATTGTCTATTCCATAACTATACGTGTATAAATAATTATTTAATTTTATGATTTTTTTTATATAAGTCATATTATTGCAAGGGGATGATGTATAAGTATTTCTGTGCTCATTTAGTTAATTATTTAATTAATAGATGTAAGTTCGCGCATGAGGATGGTACTCTCTAGAATAAATGACAAATTTAAAATATAAACTGTTTTCAGGCTATTGTTTGACAAGATTTCGAAAAATGTCGATACAAAAATTTTCTATTTTTTAAATATTATCTCATACATTAATAATTTGATATCCTATTTTATCTCGATTTAAAGGTTGATTCCGTCTCTAAAAATTGGCTCAAGTCGAATATTCAATGAAGGAAATCATGACTCGATCAGGAGTTAACCAAAAACTTCCATAACTCATGCAATCCATCTGGAATGTATGGCCTATGACTCCACCATGGGGTATTTGGAGATCCATACGCCTCTGAGAACAGAATATCACTTGGAGATAAAGATATTTCATAAAATCAATTTTTAGACGTACCCTCGTGTGAAGTAACTCAAGTGAAGTATACAAAAAATAATATTCATAGAAATGTAAATATAAAAATATAGAAGTTAAATTAGACGAGAGAATATATAATAGTAAGGCGTAAGGAAACAGATGATAGTTTAAATATTTAAAGGAAAACAATACGGAAAATTAGCATCGAATAAAAAGATAGAGATAAAATCTGAGACAAAAAATGAAAATGAAAGAATGCTGACCTATAACAGATGAGAGATACAAAAGAGAAAAAAGAATGAGAAATGAACCTTACTTGATTCTTCGCCAGATGGTAAGAGAATGAAAAAAATTAACATATTTTTCCTTGGCAGTTATTATAGCGGAATGCTAAGGAAATAGTAAAGCTCATGTGGTGCACTCTAGCGTAAGAAGAAGAAAAAAAGTGAGCTGGAAACTAAAATTAAAGGGATAATTAAGAAATCAAAATCGAGAAAAAAATAGACAAAAAAATAAAGAGTTATCGTTGACACAAGTAAAAAAGGGGAATAATGTGCTTTTGATTTTGTGATTCATATTAGGGAATATGCAAGGGATATGTTTTGTTTTATTCATGAAAATCATTACAGTGTCCAATTTACTCTAATTGTTCTTGTTTAACAAGCAGGCCTAGACAAAAAATAATTAATTCTATTGACGTATAAACTTTTAAGGGTTGGAGAGCAATGACCTCTCGTTATTTAAAAAATACATTTTCCCTCTGGTTAGTTCCTCTACCAATTTTTACTGAATTCTGTGTATTATTGGAAGCAGTATTCCCCTAAGCCTCAGCCCTGCCTCCGCATTTCTGAGGTTTCCTTTGGTGAAAGAGAGTAGAGCTAATTGGATTGTGAGGTCGTGACCTCATCGTCCGGGTTTCTCCTTCTCTTTATTTATACCATCAGGCTTTATGCAAAAAAAAAAAAAAAAAGTCAATGTCTCAAAGGTAAAGTTCATTATAAAGTACAAAATATAATTGAAACCCATTGACACAAAAAAAATAACTAATACCTTTTACATAAGCACCACTGATTTATCCCTAAGACTGGGGTATTGATATTAATATGGATAATTTTTATATATATTAAGGATTATAGGAAGATCTAGTATAGGTTCTTGGTAGGATTAAATTTATTTGTTGTATGTAAACACCTAGAAATAAGTTGTTTATTTGTTGGTAATTAATTTTTTAATTCTCATAGACAGGCATGTTCATTCCCAAATTTATATAACAATACATATTATATTTTGTGCATTATGCAGAGCATATATTAGATAACTGACTGAAATTCATCTCTCAAGGTGTCCGTACAATTTAAAAACAGTATACTCCACTATTTATAATTTGTTGCTCATTTTTATTCAATCCCTTTTTGGTTCCCATTTGACTGATTAAATTTAATTTAATATTTAATTTTAAATAAATTTAAAATTTAACGTGAACTATTCTGAAATGATGGGATATACTTGAATCGGCATTTGGCGAGGGTTTTTTTTTACGTTTTGACAACTGTGCAGTGTCTCACAGTGGGTCAAACAGCGATTTTAAGATTCGTTTTCCTCGGTGCGACTATCACGATGATCGTTCAACGATTCAGTTATTAGAGTCGTTCAACGATAATCATAGATCATTATTAAACTATATTTCATAGTAGCTGTGTGCTAGGAACTATAGCGCAAAATCGATTTTAAAAAAGGTACGAAAATTATTGCACACGATGGTATGTCTTGTGGTTGTTGTATTTATTTTCCAAATGTATTACCTAATTTTTAATTAAAAAATTATATGTGAAAACTTGAGAAAACAAACGTAGTGTTATTTTTTGTACAGGGAGTTTCGGTCAACTGAAATATTCAGGCCTATTTGTGAAATGATTTGACTTAAAAAAAAAAAATTGTGTAACAGATAGATAGATAGAAAGTTTTATTTACATTTGTACACTTTAACAATATTTTCAAATATTTTAACATGATTTCGGATAACTTATCCTTAAAATCAACAAATTTGATTTTTGAGATTAATAATGTTTGAGAATTGAATAACAGGATATTGTTGAATAAATAAATTTGTGTCAACTTCGTCTCGGGTCGTTAGACGAAAAAATTAAGAAAAGTTCCATTTTTACTGAAATTATCACATCATTGTGCAAATTTTTCGTTCTGCTACCCGAGACGAAGTTAGCACTCGCTTCTTAAGTCAGGAACTCCGTATCGGGGTGATGAACCAAAAATTTGCACAATAATGTGATAATTACACTAAAAATGCTACTTTTTTAAAATTATTGTTATTCAATTGTTTTTTTAAGTCAAATCATTTCGCAAACAGACTCGAGTATTTTAGTTGACCGGTATTCCATGTAAAATAAAAAATAAATAATGTGTTTGTTTTTTCAGATAATTTTTAAATTAAAAATTTGGCAATACTTTTGGAATATAAACGCAACAGCCGCAAAACATGCAGTCGTGTGCAATAATTTCTATACCTTTTTTAAAATCGTTTTTTCTCTATAAAAAAGAAAATCAATTGTCTACAAAAATAACTATTGATGAAGACCTAGCAAAAACTAAGCTAATGTATTACTATATAGTAGGCTGTTTAAAATTAAGATCTTTCATTATCAATGAATGAGACATTATTTTTTTATTATCGTTTATTTTTCATTTTTATTAGATTTTATTTTTTATAGTAGCAAATAACTTAGTGTTAACTAAATATGCACTTAAACTATTCATATACATAATCGGCTGAATTAAAGAAGCTGTTGGTAAGCAATGTTATCCTAAGCAATATTTTCTATTCATTCAATAATACAAATATCCTATCTCATAAATACGAGGAGTGTTTATTTAATTTTAAAAGAGTTATTTGCTGATAGTTTAATTTTAGTTATAATCAAAATATAAGCATAATAATATTATTTTAATTGTAATTTCTCTTCTTTCTTGTAATACTTATATATATATTAGAATATATATATATATATATATATATATATATATATATATATATATATATATATATATATATATATATATAAGTCTTTTTTACATATATGATGATGAAAATTGGTTTCAAGATCCGTTTTTATGTCTCCTAATTTTCTTTGCTTCTACCCCTCATTAAATTTTCATTCATCGACAATACATGTTTTAAGCGTTGTTTTTCCTTTGTCCTTTCTAGAATTTATGTTCTATTATTTATAAATTACTTGTATTTATAGAAAGTATTTGAAAGAATATGGAGGGTGTATTGGAAAATTTATGTATACACCAAGTTATAAAAAAAAAATATATAAATTCATGAATGGTGTAGTTTACAGCGTAATAAATTATTAATGTAATGTAATGTAATGTAATAACTACTTCATTCATGAATTTATATAGTTTTTATAACTTGGAGTAAACATAAATTTTCCAATACACCCAAATAATTTATTTTAGATTTATGAATGGTGTATTTTATAGCATACCTTAAATATTGTCTAATACAAATAATTTACTTAGTAAACGTCATATTTATTAGTTATATATTTATTAGCTTAATCTGATTCATCAAATGACTTAAATAAAAATAAAATTAAACATTAATTATTGTATAATAAACATAAAAATATTTTATTAAAATAAAACCGTAGCTCCGTACCGCTTGTTTCAAGAATAAGATGCCTACTAAACTGTTTGGCATTAGATATTCATGGTCTACATCTATATTCATGTTTAATAGGTTTTAATTATTTGTAATTAATTTCTTGTTTTGTCTAATTGATATTGAAAAAACAAAGGGTGTAAAGACAACGAACGGCCTTTTATTTGTTCTACCTTAATTTGGGTGGTATATGTAAAAACTTTAATTTTGCTTTATTAAATCATATAGTAAATTATCAATTAGTAAATAGGAAGTTTTAGTTCAATCCAAAGATTCATCTCCGTGGTCACCTGAATGGAATCTTTGTCATGTGTCGAATAAAGTTGGATTTACCCTGCTCTTCAACGGCTCTAACTAAATCCTTGATGTCTTTCTATTCATTTCCATAAGAACCTAATACCCACCCCTCCTCTATTCATGATCTGTTCACCCTGCTTTCTACTATTCACTCTTTGAAGATTCCAACTTAGCTTCTTGTAAATTTCCTGTATTTACTTTTGGAAAATCCTTTATCATTCGTGATATGTATTTCTTTATAGAATTTCTTACCTATGTTTATTATTTTATATAATCACCACCATACTAATGTACATTTAATGCATTTTTGTAACGGTGCATTTATGCCATTCTGAAAGACCAAAATGTCCGAGAATAATAACATTTTTTTATTGAATTTCACAAATCGATGGTAGCTGAAACGCTATTCCTGTTCAATGTTGAAATGTCTACTTCTGAACCTTATGAACTACGCACGTTGTCATATTCCGTGTAAACAAGTGTATGTATGCCTATTTTTTAATTTTAACTTTATATATTTGATTCACGATGATTTGTCTTAGAATAAAGATAATTAGCGAATGTGCCATTAGTACAAAAATATGAAATGCAAGAGATGACGGGATACCACTACATCCTGACCTAATTACAGGGCTTTTAGATTTCATTAGAAGATCTCTCGTCCAATTCACTTTTAACCATCCGCGTTTGTCTTTGATATTTCTTTTGTAAATATGTATATTTATATATATTATTGTAGGTCCTCGTATATGTATATTGGGTTGAGCGTACAGTCTACTAAAAGATATTCTCTATGCACCTACCACGGGTGGGCATCATGTAATTTATATAGCAATGTATAGGCAAATAACTTAAGGGAGAACCTTATGGATGGAGGTTACGCTGAAGGAGGAGAAAGCCTTCTCTTTCTACATAAGTTCAGACAGCTAACTTGTCAAATATACCATCTTGAATTTTATTTTTAACATTTTGATTTGGTTTACATTCTTTCAATAGCGCGTAATAATTGGTAAGTCGATTTTTATATTAAAAAAAAAAAGGTTATTGTTAGGCGCATGCGCACTGAAAGGTTCTGTAAGTTGTTTACCTATGCATGAAAGGTTTTTGCAAATATATGTCCAATACCATCTGAAAATAACACCTGTCAATAACAACTGAATTGAGGTATTGTCCTTTAAAAGGTGGTAAGTGCCTACATTTTCGAAAAGTATTATTTTCTGATGCAACGGTGTGTTCCAAGGCCAATAGCCTGGAAATGAAGCTACTAATTTACTAAATGAGTTAATATACACTTACAGAAAAAAGTTATCTTATTAATTATTTAATACAACTCCTAATGTTTTTTCTTTCCACCTCTAAAATTTTATTTTTGGCTCTTACTCCCTTTTCAATGAAAACAAATCATATAATTCCATTCTTTGTTTAATGCCAAAAACTTACGTGCTGGCAGCTCAACATTTTTTCTTCATTAACATCTACAGCTACTATGTTAGTCGAGTGGCTACTCAGCTTTTCTATCGCTAATATGTGTTCCTCTTCCAGACCTTTCATTTTTATCATGATCTAGACAGGCTATTGCTGAGTCTGGATGGATGCCTGCTCACCTGACCCAGCGCCCTTTGTTAAATGTCACTGGGGGAATGCCAGGGGGCCTATCATTCACTGTCACCTTTATCAATGACCGTAGTTCATTTTAGCTCTGCTACGGTCGGATTAATTGTTTTTCCTGATTGTTTCCATGTGCTGTGCGTCATTTAACTTTTTTTTTAAACTATTATTATGATAAATTCCTTTTCGTTCTTTGTCTGAATTAAACGAGGGCATTCACCATTTGCTTAGACTGGATCCTGGCCAACATCTGGAGCTGTCTACAAGCCAAGCGTCATAAGATGTAGCAATATTTTGCGTATAGTATCAATCGTAGCCTTTAATAGAACAAGCTGTATAACGAGTAGATGTCAACATTTTGCAAAGATTTGTTTCACTAATGCAATCTAGATTGAATTGCCTTCAGAATTTCATTTTTCAGGATTACTTATTTTTATAAATTCAAGAAATTGAAATTAAATGTGTGCAGAAGATAAAAAGAAATACGTTTATTGTTTTCGGTTTGCTTTTTCAGTAGGAGATTACATTTATTTATACAATTTATAAGAGCATTTCAACCACTGGGGGTTCATTTGAGACCTGTACAGGAAATTATATTAATTTTAATGAATTATAGAAATAAAAGATTCAAAAAATCAAATTTGTTTTCTTCAAGCACTAGGTGATAAGGGCTTAATTCTCTTTAGACTTATTTTTTCTATGAAAGATTTAAAAATCGTTATGCTTAGTTATGAAATTCCAAGGGTCGTAGAGAGCACTGCTAAGTAAGAATTGATTGTACTGCTGTCAAGAACTATCTTTCGGCGGATAGAAACTCTAGGATAATAAATTATTAGTGAGCACTTAAACCTTTCCCGTCTTTGGTGCGATGGAGTTCATCAAAGCATAACAACTGGGCTGATTTTGTTAAAACTTGGTCTACATGTTTTACATTAGTAAACCGAAATTCTTGAGGAGTAAATGAAATGCACCCCTTTGTTCAAAGTGCGAGGGGAAAGGTTCATCAAAACTTTACAACTACTCTGCCCATTGAGATGAAACGAGGTCCTTAGGGGTTGCGTCCCAACTATCAGAGAGGAAGGGTCTAAACTGGAATACTCCTGGGGATTATATCCTCCTTTCTTAGTTTCTTCAAAGCTTAGTCGTCGGCTGGACCTCTAGAAGGTAAGATGTATTTTTTCCTTTTTCCGCAGTTAAGTATGTGGTTGAGCACCGAGGGACAAAGATGCGATTCAAGACTCACACAGTATAGGAGTAAAAAGGAAAATTTTTGTTTATTTTTATTTTCGTAAATAGTGATAGCGAATAAGAGTGTAAATAGTTCTTTTTATTTTAATTAGTCTTCCTCCAAAATTAAAAAAATTGAAAGAAGCTGGACAAGTAGGAAAACATCTTTTTACGTAAAGAGATGTCTCAATATAAGATGGATGGGAAAGTGTAGGAATATGATTTAAAACAAACATAAGTTGGAACTGTGATTCCAAAATAAGATCGGATGAGGAAAAACTGGGAAGATACGGACAAAATGACGCCGTGGCTTGATGTACAAAACTTAGAATCCCGGGTGCAGAAGGAAGTTATGGGTGATGACGACGAAGGACGAGACACGCATTTCGACGAAGACGACACGTGGGCGAAGGAAATGGCTGGGTAAAAGGTCAGTCTCTTCGAGAAGAGACCAAAGAGGAGTCCTTTAGAAGAGTCCCCACCACACCTAATGTTGAAGAGGAGGACAGACCTTCTGACAGGTCTGTGAAGAACGTTGAAGGGATTAGGAAGCACCTGAAAGCGAAAGTAAAGATAAATTAGGACCAAGAAGATCATGGAGATAAGGGACATAATAATGGTCCTGGAAGACCAAAATAAAGGAGCCCCGGAGGCGATTAGACGGGTAGTAAAAGAGGCTCGTACGATGGATGATCTCCATGAGATCATCTCTGCTAAAGTTTCTCTAATAGTGTCTACGGTGCTCGCGAAAGCCATAGGAGAAGGCATCGGAGCCCAATTTTACATAAATATGAAAGAGTGAGTATCTCCAACCTTATACTATATACCTTGATTTACAAGGTAGAAAATATGATTGGCCCACAGATAAGTAAAAGTAAATATGAAGGGTTGGCATTTGCACTGATGTCCTAAGGGAGAAATCATACTCTGATCTGCCGGGACAGAAACTTAAACACGGAGGAGGAAGATCCTTAGTGAAGAGAAAAAGAAGAAGGTGACCGTGGAGGTACAGGAAAAGGAAGAGCCCGGAGGAAGCAAGGCCGAGGGATAAAAAGGAGAAGAAACTTACTTTTGCGGACATCCTTTGGCCGAGTCCCATCGGTGGTAAAGAAAGGAGTAGACCACCATATATAATGCTGTCAAAGAGAAGGAGAGAGCCTGATGTTAACAAATACCAAAAGGTCCCAACCTTGAGGGAGGTCGGCGCCGATGTGAAGATGGTCTGGGTGACCAAGGGAGGCGTCGTATTCTTCAAAATGCGGAAGGAGTGGACCAAACAAGGAGGCTCCTAGGGTGGAGCAAATTGAGGAAAAGGAGTCTGGAGGAGAAACTGGCCATGACCCAAAAATCCCTTGTGGAGGCCAGATTCGTCCCCTAAACACTGGGATGAGGCTACATTAAATTTCTATGGGGAAAACTCTATAAAGTGTGAGTGAAAGGATAGGAGGGTCTGGATGCGTCCGTGCTTTTCCACTCCCGTAAGAAGTATAATCAGAACATGGGTACATGAAACGCATCCTGCGATTAGGTTCGCCCTCATGAGCTTAACCGAGGCGGACGTCAGAGGAGAGTGGTGGAGCTTAACAATACGGGACTACCTAGATCCTCTGCTCTGTCTCCGATGCCAGGAGTATAGCCACCCCGCAAGGACTTGTACGAAGGAGATAGCGTGGTGTATGTAGTCCGGGCACAAAGGGAAGAAGTGCCCGGAGAGGCATGAGAGGATTGCTCCATGCTGCAGGAATTGTAAAATGGAGAACAAGAGTAGGGCAGGAGTTACAACATATTACGGACAGTATTGGTAGTGCTGGCCGAAGACGACTGGTCGCGAACAAGCTAGGAACTCTCGCCCAAGATGCATCATGGTGATTCAGGAGCCATGGTGTCGAAACAATGGGGTTTTGGATTTGGTGTAGCGGAGCAGGGGTGAGAGGAGGCATAGGGCGGTGATAATGATAGTTAATCCTGATCTCGACGTGATGGAACTGAAGAAATTCACCACAGCAGATCAGGCGACATGTTACGTTAGATGGTGTGAAATAGCCCTCGGCCTAGTTTCTTCATGCATACCTCCTCGACCCGCAAGTTTGAAGGAAAAGCTAGCTGCCGTGAAGACTGTTGTACTCAGCCACAGAAGTGTGATAGTCTGTTCAGACACCAATTCCTGAAGCACGGCCTGGGGATCAGTGTGCACAGACGCAAGAGAAAGAATGGTAGTGGAGAGCATGGCGATGTGTCAACTCATAGTTATCAATGAGCCCTCTGGCTGAAACGAAGAATCCGTCATGGATCATAAAGTGGCAATGCTGACGGGCACCATGATAAGGCGTCCAACCAGGAACTGACCGGAGGAGGATTCACCGAAGGCCTACCGGCCTATTTGCCTCCTCCCTGTCGTCAGTAAGATTCCCAATTTTTGTATGTGTCAAATTCTGTAATAAGAGAAAAAACATATTCATAGTATTCACACAATATTTATTCATAGTAGAATTATTGTCAAGAATTAATGTAATTTGCCTCTTAGCGTTCTGATGAAGCTTAAGAAGAACTATACGTCTTATCAGTGAGGCAGTTGGTGGTGGATGCAAGTAAATATTCATTTCTTCAATTCTATAGACATAGAGGATATGAGACAACGATACTTCTCTAAATTATTAAAAAAAAACAATGCAAAATTAATCATATCAATCTTAAGATGAGCTTCGTTTTAAAGGTAAAAAGAATATTTTTTAAAGTTATGCCTCAGTAGATTTAATGTTACATAATTATACTTGCTGATTCTTAAATAATATATGTTAAAAAAAAAATTCAAACAACTTTTTATAATTTTTAAATGTCTATTTCCATGACGGTGACAACAGATGCAACGGTAAATTAATAAAATGTATAGCTGTATTATTACTAAATATATTTTTTAATAACCAATTTGTAACTTTTATGCGTTTTACTTAAAAGTTATTAATGAAATTAAAATCTAAAATAAATAGGACTTAATATGAATCTATTCGAACTTTTCTTTAATATTCCATCATTTAGGGACGTATTTTTCTTTACAAGTGACATATTAATTATGAATTGAATTTAGGGGCGCTATTCGGTTGGACAGTACCATAGATTAATCACCCTAATGATCCCAAGCACCCACGCGCTGTCATGCGCCGTCGATCTTGACACGCCTTCAATTCTCTATTCGTAATATTATTCGCCTTAATTTTTTGGAAATCGGAGAAAAAGTTTTATTAATAAATTAATATATTTGGAAATGTTAAAAAAAAAAAAAAATAATTATAAAACTTTAACTCTTTCTAACATAATATTTGTAAATCTTGGATTTGAATTTTATCAGCGTTTCTTACAGGATTCGAAATCGACAATTATTTTTTCCAACAAATTATCATCATTTTTTATCAATAAATTATGACTGATTTATGCATAAAAATTAATCTTTGAGTTTTACTGATTTCATTAAAAATCATGCTCCCTCTCTCAGCGTTGTATATCTTTTGACAATAATAAGAAATTAAAATTAATTATAAGTCTTGATCGAGAAAATTGTACTCATAAAATTAAAAAAATCAGACATTCTTTTTTTCTCTCGATATGCTTCTTTTTTTTTTTACATAAAATATAGGAATTATGAAATATTAAATAGCACTAAATAAAACAAATATGCTATGAACCTCTTACTTCTTATCACGAAAGTTTCTCTATTTCTGAGATTGTGCCTCTCGGCTGAGCACATCGAAATTTAACTGATTTTCAGGCTAAAATATTTCAGTTCGAAGTAATATAAACGAGTATTCGCGTGCTTTATTAATTTATTGATGCTTTAACAGAAATATTTTTACTTTCCCTTACCTATATATCAGAAATATTTTTTTCTTTATAATAACTATCCCTCATAAGGCCTATATTTTTATGGAGTCAAAAAGGAAAATAAAAAATAAAACTAGGCGGATTGGTCTGACAGATTTTGTGTGATACGGCAACAGGCAAGCAAACAAAACATATTTTCAGATTTATAAATATATATATATATATTATTATTAAGATAAGAGAAGATTTTTTTAAATTTTTGTTCACAAATGATCATAATAATTGATCTAAAAGATTTTGTTCAGAAATAATGATCAAGACATGGTATTTTCTGCTGTTGATCACTAAATAAAAAGTTAGAAAATGATTCTTAATAAAAATTTTGATCGGATTAATTTTTTTTTTTAAACATCGATTTCAAACTCTATTTTTTAATATAAAATTCAGTTCTCCGAACATTTTTACTTCCTTGTACGAAGTAAAGGAAGTATTGTAATCGCGAAAATTTTCGGTTTTCAGATTTCGACGGAAATATCCATTTTGACCATCCCTGAATCCATTTTGACTAGTTTCGTCGTGACGTCTGTACGTACGTTCGTATTTCGCATAACTCAAAAACAGTTTGCCGTAGAAAGTTGAAATTTTGTATTTAGGATTGCTGTAAAATCTAGTTGTGAACTTCCTTTTTTGGTCACTGCTTAATTACCGGAAGTGGTACTTTACTTGAAGGTCATAATTGATTTCCATCAAAAATTATATTAAAATACTTTGGAAAACTTCTCAAATTTGGTATTTAGAACTTATATATTGACTTAAATACCATACTAGATTTTGGTCTAAATTGGAAAACCGGAAGAGGTACTTTGCTTGATGGTCATATTAGACTTTCATCAAAAATTATATTAAAATATAATGTAAAACATTTAAAATTTAGTAAATAGGACTTTTATATCAATAGAATGTATTTTCTAGATTTTGGTTAAAATTGGTGAGCCGAAAAGGGTACTTTACTTGAAGGTCATAATAAACTTACATCAAAAATTATATTAAAATTAAATGGAGAAATCATATGTTTCGGTAATAAAGGTTACCAACGCGTATTTGTTTATACTCTAATTAAACATTTTTATTACTTATTTTAAGTGTTAATATTGGGCATATAATACTAGTTTTCCTCCCCATTTGTGCGATGAACAAGTCTGCAGCAGGAGAATAAGATATAAGTTAAGTGGGTTCTTCCGCTTAAAATTTAGAAACTGTCGATTTCTAATGCTTTATCTAGTGATATTAACAGTTTTAATGTTGTCACGGAACACGAAGAAATCTCTTGGAAACTAGTTACCTACTGAAAAAAAACGACATTTAATAACGGAATGAAATCTCCAGAAATAAGAGTATGTGTGTGTGTCAATAGATGGGTGTCCCGACGCCGAATTTCGTTTTTGAGATATTGCAATTTTCGGAAATTAGTACACAAATTGAGGATCACTTTTTGAGCCAACGATTTATAGTTTAATAGGAGTACAAGGAAGTCATGTGTTGTCCACATCAGATATTTTTTTAGAAGCAGTAAGTAATATTCGGTACATAAAGAACATAAAGAATGAATCTATCCGTTCTTATTTTTTTAAGTAATTAAATTTGTATTATTATTTAACTGTATATTAAATACAGAAATGTATTTCTTAGGTTAGAAATTTTTGTAGAGCTTAGAACTAGAGGTGATGAAATTTCCTGTTATGTTGGAAACTCTTAAAATAACATTTTATTTTTTTGATTCTTTATTTGTTATATACTGCTGAAATGGATATCACTAATATGGATCAGATCTGTCGTGAATTAGGTTCAACCTAGAAATATTTCATTTAGTTAGGTATTATTCTACAGTTTGTGATGCCTATACAATCTGTCCGTTTCGAATATTCAATATGGTAAACCTACAACGTTGACATAGGGTACTCTATCAAAAAAAGATTGAGAAAAATATGTAAATTTCATTCTGGCAACATCGGTGTTTGTCCACTTGGTAGAATTTATAATGATTCCTTGCTTTGATAGTCTTATTATTTCTTTTTGAAATGAGATGTGTATTCGCCTTCTTCTTGAGAAACTAATCTCTACCTTAACGGTATATGAAATAAATAAAATGATTATTAATTAAAAATGATAAATTTCAGTCTTGGGGATGTTTAAACTGGACGTAAATGTCATGGTTGACATTTCGAAAATTGATTCTAGAATAAATTTACAATTTCTGAGTTTTGTTAAGAATATTGAGTCAGGTTTTTTATAATAAAAATGGCTGTGAAATATAAGGTATTTCATCGGGATCGGTAGAAACTCACTGTTGGAGGAGTTTTTCACTCCTTGCAGGTCTTATGTCACCTTATAAAAATTCAAAATCACGGATCAAGTGGGGTGACGGAATATTTCAAAACTGATTGGAAAACTCCGGTGTTTTGGGTGAAGAGGGGGGGGGGATAGAATGGCTGAATCCAAATATAAGACAAGACCTCCCAAATATATGCCGGGTTGATTTGAATGCACTGACACCAAAATATACTCTTCTAAACACTAGGGCGGCCAAAAAGTGTTGGTTCATCTTAAAATATGATGTTAGTGTATTCAACTCAATCCGGCATTCATCATTCGGGAAAAATAAAAATAACATAAAAATAATAAATTAAAAGCATCTGTGTCTGACATCCCTGTTGCTTTTAAACCTCGACTACACAAGCTCTTGTTTAGAGCCTTAAAAATCATTTATAGGTAATATAAATAATTTTGGATATCCATTTGTTTTTTTCGAAAAGTCAAATTTCCTTTCTCATTCAAAATTTCCCTCTAACTAGAAGATTTTTCCTAACGTCGTTCAGATATTGTTGTACCTATTATTTTATCTCCCTTCCCAGCAAATGTTCTCAATGCAAAACATTGCCTTAGAACGTCCAATTTCTTGTCAAAAGCATACCCTTACAAATTAAATACTTTTACATTCTCTGAAACTATCCAAAAGATTTAGCATGAAATACTACAATGATTTATATGTATCTTAAAATTAAAAATTACTATTACATTAGTTTCATTCAGGAAATAGTACAATTCATGTCTTCGCTTTGTTATTTTTGCTGAGCGGGTGCCATGATATATGTGTTGACATGACAGGAAGCCCTAGTTAGTTGAAACCTTAGTAACGTAATCTTTACGTGTCATAGAGATTAATAACCGGAAAATACTGGATATAAAACATTATATTTGGATGGATATTTTCTTTTGTTTTATATGGTTTTCATTTCGGGAAACAACTAACAACTGAGGATTGACGTCAACCATCGACTAAAATTGATGCAAATGTGCCTTTAAGAAAAACCATAATTATTTTATTCCAGGGATATGTAAAAGTGTTTACTTATTTCTACGATTGGTTCATGGTTAATTTTATTATGAATTCCTAATTTCATTTAAGGACTGTTGGATTCCATTTTTTTTGTTTTTTTGAGAATAATATCTAGTATTATATTATGGCTGTTTAAAAAAATATTTTGGTGTTGCAGAACCTCTTGACCGTAATCTCTGCAAACCGAGTTACCCATGGCCTATCGGCGTACCTTAACTTATGTCCTGCTTTGACGGATATATATGACAGACTTTATAAAAATCAGATATATACTGGACTGAGAGAAGACTCATGTTGGAAGTCGAATAATAAAATACTTGTCTGTCAAATAAAATTATTATAAATTGAACGGAATTGCAAAATTTTGGTCAATATTCGAAAAGAACAAGTCGAATTGAAAATATTTTTAAATAGTAGCTACAGTTCATTTTGTTTTGTAGTGCTGATGTTTGAAAGTAGTTGTTCATTTTCATATAGACTAGTTAAAAATTCCTTTTTGAATTAAGTATATTAACAATAATCAATATCGTATGGAAAGTACTGTGTTCACTGTACCACTTTATGCTGTACTATACAACTACAACTGTACTATAAAACGATATGCTGTCCTATACAACTATATGTTATACTGTACAACTGCTATCTACATAACATGATAACAGTTGAAAGAAATTTTTTTTTCTTAGGTTACTTAATATTTAGAAAGATTTGTATGGGTTGACCGATATGTATATGGGAGCCGTTTATTGGATCGATCTAATAGATGTGAATTTCGAAGTTCTATGGTCGAAAGTTTATAGGCAAATTTATTTGCATTGAATTTCAAGTGGGGGATGGGGTACCTATTTTAGGTGAGGGATAGGGTACCTATTTTAGGTGAGGGATGGGATACCTATTTTCACATCGAGCAATTTTTATCTTTTGTGATTAGCCCTCTTCCTGCTTTTGGAGTCTGAAAGTAATTTTAGACTTCTGTGATTTTCCCTCTTCCTGCTTTTGGAGTCTGAAAGAAATTTTAGACTTCTGTGATTTTCCCTATCAGTATCTTTAGATTTAAGTGAGACCTGACTTAGAGGTTGTGGTAAGTAGAAGGCATTGGTTTCAAATTCACCAAGAATTATTTTGCTTTTTCTTTATTTAAACTCTTTTTCTACTAAATTCTTCTTCTCAAGATGACTTTTTTTTTTTTTTTCCAAACCTCTGGAAAATACTAAATTGTTGATAATAATATATACATGTATGTGTATATACTCCTGTGCTTCTTCCTTTGTGTGTTCAGGCAGTTTCATACTAACCATGAATCGGTCATAAATCATTTCAGTATAAATTAATTATTATATAACACAATCATAATATATGTGGCGAATGTTTAGTCAATTTCATAATTCAATGATAAAACTTAAGAAGATGATAATGCTGTTGATTTAATTTTGTTTATCTTATCAATATTAACCTGGTGATAACTTCTCTAGAATAACGTGAAATTGGTTGTAGTATTCGTTAGTTATGATTCTGTCTTCATTGTAGCTTTTATCTTCTCTGGACTGCTATTGTCAGTTTTTATTTTTTAGTTGTTGTTTTTTTTTCTCCAGAGAGGCCTATTTTCTTTTCACATTCACCATCGCAGTCTCAGAAGAAGTCACCTGAAACGGAGAGTAATATATTAGAAAACAAAATTGACCCTCTGAGGAATATTTATTTATTTCAGGAATTTACCGATACCATGGCGTAAGCCTTACATAATTATAATTAAGCAATATTATTGTCTCATACTGCATTTTTACAACTGATATTGGTTTTCAAATTAAAATAAAAGAATAACAATTATCACAAATAAAGTGACTTTTAAGTCTTATTGGTAATTTAGAAATATAGTAGGCATATTATAATAAATACAAAAATAACAATAAGAAAAAAACTGCTGTCCACATTTATTAATTAGGTATATTTTTTAGATGTTGGAATAAGTCTTTAGTTAATTTTTAGAACGAAATTCAGTTCGAATCCTGGTAATATCGCTATTTGTCCATTTTGTATAATTTATCATATTCCTTCCTTTGATAGTCTTCTTATTTCTTTTTGAAAGAAGATGTGTATTCGCCTTCTTCTTGAGAAACTAACCTCTACGGTTTATGAAATAAACAAAATAAATATTAATTTCGATACATTTCAATCTTGAGTTGAGGATGTTTATACTGGACGTAACTTTTCTAAATGATTATTCGGAATCTGATTCTAGATTCTTTTTCAAATTTTCTATTCTAAGTTTTAAACAGGATCCGGCAGGGTAAAGAAGGGATGATTTCAAAATTAAATTTTTTGTTAAAGAATTATTTTTTCATTTATAAATATAAAATACAAGAATATACGTTTGGCTTTCAATTAAAAAAAAAAAAACTATTTTCTGAACAGTACGTTATCCAAATATCTGATTGAAATTTCATTCATTCTTGGAGTGCTTCTGGAAGTTTAGCATGACTCCTCGTAACAGATTGTCGAGTATTGCTTCAATCTCGTCACGAATGCTTTATTTGAGGGTTGGATAGTTTTGGGTCGATCAATCTCTAACACTTTTGTTTTTTTCTTTAAAAAGTCACAAGCCGTTACATCGGGAGAGCGAGGGTGCCACGGGTTATCCACATTTCGAGAAATGAAGCGGTCTGAAAACAAATCATTCACACTGCATTCATTCATTCACAGTGGCGGTCATATATATATATATATATATATATATATATATATATATATATATATATATATATATATATGTATATATGTATATATATATATATATGTGTATATATATATATATATATATATATATATATATACACATATATATATATATATATATATATATATATATACATATATACATATATATATATATATATATATATATATATATATATATATATATATATATATATATATATATATATTTTCATTTCTTCTAATGAATATGAAAATAGCTGGACATCGATTTGTGCTTTTATAAATTCAACTATATCATTCGAGCACAAATAACATTTTCTAAATCAGTCGTTTCAGAGTCTGATTTTAGTTTTGAGTTTTAAGTTGTTAAATTTCATAAATATTATCTATGTAAATAAGACAACAATTAATTTCCATTCGCATCAGCATTGTTGGTAGTCCTGGGTTCTCAGATTTAAAACGCGTAAATTAATACTTAAATTTAAAAATATTAAAATAATTTTTCCATCAGTGTTCTATCACACGTATTAATTTTTCATAATACGCTTATTATGATTATATTGGAGATGTCGTTGACCGTCGATGGAATCAGGGAGAGCAGGTTGTGATGCGGTAAAAAATAAAACTCACTGTTTAATTAAATAGGTAAATACTAACAAAAAGAAGAAGACAAACAGTGATATTTAAAAGAAAATGTATTCAATGGTAAGGAAGAAATGGTTCTTCCTCACATTATGTTAGTGGCATAGCTACTTCAGTTGAAGTTTTTGTTAATAAGTATTTCTTGTTTAACTTTTAAATTTATATTTACACATTTACATACTGAATATTACTTAGGTTATAAGACTTTCAAGACCTCTTATAAGATATAATAGATAGCGTCCCTCTAATGGGCATGATGACCTACTTGCCATCATCTCTGATTTCCATCGCCATTTTTCATTCTTCTTATTGATCCTTGCCGGAAGATTCATTGCTAGGGTCTATATAGGTGGGAATTTGAGGATAATTAATTAATGTAAAATTTTGCCTTAAATTACTCTTGTAGTGTCTCTCCTATACTACGTTTACACGTGGCTTGTGTTTTAGTCAAAAATGATGTATTATTAAATCCCTTTTTTTAATATTTTTATAATATTAGGTTTTTTTTTAAAGATGATATGAAAGAGCTTTTAAGACGTTAGGAAGGAGTTTTTATTTAAAACTCTACTTTCCGTTACATATTTTCTGTTAACCCAATTTTAAATGGTATGCTAAATAGTTTTATTATTAATTGATATAATTAATGAATAACACAAATGCATCCCTCAGCTTCTTGATTATTTACTGAACTTACAAATTCGCTTGCATGTGCGCCTTTAGCTACTATGAGATGTGGGATAAGCTCTTGGCTATCAGAACTGCCAGGGTCCAATTTTCTTCTATGATCACGAATCAATAGATGCTTATTTGTGATTCAGATGAGCCATTGGTTTATATCGGTTCAGGTCACTTTGTTCCAGTTAATAACGCCCCTATAGCAACTAATTTAACTAGAACATTCGCGCAATATCGTTATATTTATTATTATAATAAGTAAATATATTATTGTATTTAATGTATTTATTTTTTCATTACATCATTCGTAAGTTTGAACCCAACATTAGGGTTCCACTGAGACACTGAAGTCTGGAAAATAGAAACCACTGATTATATTCAAGCGTTTATTAGACATCGTAACTGTTAAGAATTTGTATTGACCTTGATCTATTATCTTTGATATAAATGCATAGTTACCAACTATAATTACCTTAATTTTCTGTAAAATAACAGATAACTCTTCTTCAACACTTGTCAGGAAGGACAGTATGTAAATCATTCGAATTTTATATTTCAACATCTGAATTAGCATTCAGGTTCATAAAGGCCTTGCGGAGTCCAAAAAGATGATGTGTATATTTTTTTTTCCATTGTGGTATTTGACAGTGCTGTCATTCGGTTTCTGACGGACCAGTACAGTTTCAGTATTTTTGATTACTGATTGCCAGAATCGACCAGTGCACTCCTGATACCTCCGAGAACCAGACACTTGTCGAGGTGTGAACCATCCATATCCTCCTGAAAGTACAAGAGGCACACAGGGCATCCAACGGCTCCAATTTTGCATCAATGCTGATGAAGGCAATCATAATGAATGACATCTAGGATATTGATCAAGCGACCGATTGCAGTGTTATGTGTAGCAGTCCTGACTTTCAAGTGGTTCCCACTGCTTTTGTTTAGCTTTTTGGAGGTAGAATATCCATTATTATGCAACTCCTTTAGCTGATTCAAAAAGTAGCGGATTTGATGTTTGTGTCATTTCTGGCACCTGCTTGTCAAATCGGTGAGCTCATTCATTAACCAAGGTTTTGCAATGGCTTGGTATCGCGATCACGTCCCGATTACCGATAACTAGCGCTTTGGCAGCGCTTTTTAACCGCCCTTTCTTTATCAGTTCCTACAAACGTTATAAAACTGTTCAAATTCAAACTTATTTATTTTCAGTTTTAAACCCACACATGCCCCCACAACCCAAACATTTTTAAAGACACGGGCTATTTATCTTTTGTCTTATTTAATAAAGAGTTGTTGCAGTTTGATATGGCAGTTAAACTACCGTTAATAATACGTAGTTACAGTCTATTACATATTATTAAACGAGTTTTAAATCTATTTCTAAAGATTTACTAACATTTCCTCTTGACTCTGGCTATGGCGGTATTACTCTATGGTAAAGCTAGGATATTAGACGTTTTTATGTTGTACTTTGTACTGAAGATTTGATATGTATTTTTGAAAATCAAATCTGAATATTTCTGGTTCCAAGAACTTTTTTTTCTTTCTATTGTCAAAAACTGACACTCTGGACAAATGCCCAGTTGGTACTTTTGTTAATCGGAGCCCAGTATTCATTGAAATGGCACATCCGTTTCTTTTTCCTTTATCCTTATAATTATAAGCCTATATAATTGTTGTTTTGGCTATTTCTATGGAATTCTTATTTTCTTAAAACTACTGAACCTATTTTGACGAAATTAAAGTACGTAAATTTGGTTCAGAGTCGTGAAGAACGAGAAAAAAATCTTTTCAGTTCAAATCCTGACTTAGTCGACTACAACCAATCAGACCCTGTCAAGGCGTTTGGCAGACGTTTCCTGGTCCATGGCAGGTAGAAATACAGTTCTGTCCTTGCACGTCCCCTCTTCCCCTAAAAGTTATTGAAACAAACAAAATAATTAAAATACCGGAGAAAAAAATAAATTTCAGTTTTTAAAAAAAGTAGTCGTTTGAGACTATTTTTACTTCCATGCACGAACTTAATTTTCAAAATCTATCTGCTTTGTATAAGTTTTTAGTTGATCGAAATTAATCTGTAGCAGTAGCTTCTACGTCATTGGCAATCATGTGACCATTTTGTATCTATACTGTTGCACATTCTGGTTCCGGCTGGGTGTCTGAATACATCTTAGAATACGTAAAGAGAGTAGAAGCGACAAACCATAGAAGACAGACTGTGACCCCTATTACCGTCTTTTAATACAGTCAATATAGACATAAAACCGGACCCGATCTTGCAAAAGATGAGTGAAGTAGTTCTATTACTTTTTTAAAATTTTGTTTGGACCTACTAAGCCAGTAGTATAAAAACAAATTTGCTACTTCGAAAGAACAGTGCGAGCTGCGTAGCAGCCAAAAACCACCGACATTTTGGCACTATTTTTAATAGTACATCTATGTTACACTATCAATAGCTACATCAAAACCCACTTTGGTTGCCTCTTCTTGCTTGTTTCCGATAGTTATCCAGAAGATGCGGTTAATAAGAGCACCAAAAGTGCTCAACGAGTCCGACTCTATGGTCTTACTTCTGCTGTGATATAATTTTCGAGGAATCCACCATCATCAAACTGCCTCAGGAAAAAGTATTGGCCAATAAGAGGTGCCTCATCACACTTCTTTAGGATTCATTTGAGAAGCAGGACATTCAAGTAAAAGTTGCCGAAGAAGGCGCTGAACGGAACATCATTGGGATGGCATTATCCAAAAGCACAATAGTTGACCGTGTGATTGTAGTAGGAGAATGTGTCGATCTCCTCATTCTTCAATGGTTTAGGTTCTTGTGCTACTAGCGTCTATGATACTTCCAGAAGAGTAGCAGCGGTAAATTGCCTTTACCCAAAGTCCTCTTTCAGTCATCTACCCGCTCAACATTTACCAGGGATAGTCCTTTTTATTCATGCGTTCAGCAGGTGTGACACTACATCGGCGCCTTTTGGCCATGGCAAAACCAAGCTGACAAGCATATTAAACGAAAATCCCCAACTTGAAACAACTTAGGACTGGTTGAACTTTTCCTGCAACCAGAGTCAAGCAAGGAGGCCTTAGCAAATGCTGGAGGGATGCTTTTTGTAGCTTTGTACGGTGATGATTTCTTAACAGCCACCTTTAGTAGCCGCTACCAGCTGCTCATTAATTCTGCAGCTAACTCCAAAATTAAACTTGCTCGCTTACCCCCAACAGAGGATGCAGCACATCACCATGTTTACAGAATTTACCACCAAATTCAAAAGTGGTTGATAGTTGAAAAAAATCCTAAATATTGTGGGTGGGAGCTCGATGATCAGAAGCTTTCCCTAATCACTATCACTCTGGATCCTGCTCCTCAGATCCTACTGCGGATAAATTTCTGCAAGTGCAAACACGTTGGATCTGCTGGATAGCTGGGCTAAAATGCTCAGTCTTCTGTCGATTCTGCAAGGCAAATAATGTCAGAACGTCCATTCTCTTTAACTATAGAATTATGGTGATGAGGAAGACATCTCCACCCGTATATTTAAGGATCGGCTAGACTTCGATGAACTTGTTCCTTCTTCGGAAGATTATTTCTTGAGCCTGGTATGTTACTATGAATTTCTCTTTTATACGTATATTATCTAGAGATCAAAAGCACTTTTTGGAAAAAATATTCAATCTTTGAAGCCTATATCTCAGGATATATTACTTAACTTACTAAGTTGGTTCAGATGTAAAATTGTGGCAAATTTAATTTGGTTTTATATATAACCAGTCCGTTTTATTTCTGGCGCATTCCGATTATTTGGAAGATATCAATCAGAAACCGAAAATATTGCCAAAATGTCGATGTTTCTTTGGCTGCTACGCAGTTGGCACAGGCCTTTCTAAATATAAAATTTGTTTATTTAGTACTGGCTTTAGTTTAAAAAAATTCGAATTCCTTGACCTTTTACAGGGTCAGATGTATAATTTGATAGGACTATTGCCCAAAGTATGGTACGCGTACGCCTAGGGGTTAGGAATATTTTGGTGAGGAACGCAATGCATTCGGCTTTGAACATAGAAAAATAATAAAGTAACATCGTTACTTGTTAATGTTGTGTATGTTTGGTTTCATATATTCATTCACTTATTCCTAAAGTTGGTTTTTCAGTATTTGTAGAAATGAACAGTCTTTTGGATACTGAATCCCATCTCAGATTAACATTAACAACCAGGGGAATTAACTACCGGATTAACTCATGGGCGCACGTAGTAGAGGAGCAGAAGGGGGTCTTGCCTTCCCTCCTAAAAATCAACAGAAAAATATTAAATTGTGAGAGAGAGAAAAAAGAAGAAAATAAAATTGGAGAAAAAATAGCATGGAGAGGTATTTTTACCTCAAAATTCGAACTTAATTTTTAAAATTGACCTGTAAAGTTTTAGGATCTTGAGATGCTTTTTGAAAACTTCGAGTTATGGAAACCTTAGCTTCAACTAAAACAGACCAATTGCATCATTAATAAATCATCAATTATATCGAATAGGAATATAATGCGTTAAATGAAATTTTTATCCTCAGGAAATCAAACAGCTGTCACTGAAACTTCTACATTTTTGGCGAACATGTAAAAACGTTATTGACATAGTGAAAATAAACGAATTGAATTCTGGTCCAGATCACCCGAATTTGCATTATATTTTTAAAATATTTCTTGAAAAAGGATATGCTATACGCGCTAAACTCTGCTCTTGAAAGTCTCAAATCCTTGACAATTTCCTTCCGATAATGAAAAATATAGCTAGCTGAATTCAGCACCAGAAATCCTCAAAACACCCAAATTTTCATCCGATTTTTAAAAAAATTCTTAAAACGGGAGACATTAGAGCTAAATATTCTACTCTAGAAATCTTCAGCATTCGTCCGTTTTTCTTCAATTTCCTTGGCTAGATCGAAATTATAGGCCGAATTCTATTGTAAAAAGTCAACATTTTCGTTTGATTTTTAAAAAATTTCTTGAAACCGGAGAAATTATAAAGAGTGGAATTTTGTTCTAAAAAGCCGCAGCACCGATCATCATCCGATACTCAAAAGTTACGTTGAATAGAGTTGAAGTTACGTAAATTTAAGATATGTCAGCTATATTTTTCTTGGGCTCCCCGCCTAAAGAAATTCCTGCGTATGCCTTTGGTTCTGTCGTCACTGTCTCTCAATGATATGACCGTATCCTTGATATTCATGACCTGTGGTACTGATTTATTATTTTCTTACCTATCCCATGGCGATATTTGTAAGTTTACTTCTTAGCCAATACCATTAAAATCTTTCATAATGAAACCAATAGATAACCATGGGCTATTTACTGATTACCAATTTATATTTAAAATTCATCTTTTTTTGTTTGTTAAATAAGCTAGAATTATTATTCTATGAAAACACAAGAAAACTGTGTTGTTTATGTGTTCTGGCAGTTTTTCATTCCACCACTCAGGATATCCTAAATTTCGTATAGCTGGGAAAGAAAACTATACGAAAAATCTTATTTCCGTAAGATTTGCTTTATTTACATTTCTTTTTTGTTTTTTACTCATTGCTAGATAAATATCCCTTCTTTTACAAACCACTGCCATGCTTACAAATAAAGGACCAAATATCCAGAATGCTGATCGAATTGTTTACAATATTTTATTGGTTGTTGTTTTTAATTTTAATAAATACAAAAAACAAGGAATACGTCATCCCTAAAACTATAGCGTTGTATTTCAAACCAACTTTTAGAATTACGTACTGAAACAATAGCTAACTTCAAGACCACGTTTAAATAAAATATGGAGAACGAATCACTTCATTAACTTGAAAAAGAAAAACAACGGTAACGTAATGGAGTATTTAAAAAATAGACGAAGGACTATTGGTCAAAATAGCAACCCCCTTTATGACGGAGTAATGATTATAAAGAGGTGAATATGGTGCTGGACACCGAAAGCATGAAATAAAACAATATATAAGAATAATAATATAAAGAGGCTGAGTTAGACAATCTACCTATATCAACTGGAAATAAATTATATTTATATCTTAAAATATTACAATTTCATTATGTAAATTCTATCCTAAGGATCAATTACGACCTCGTATATATTTCTGTTATTTTTTGTAGGTGATACCCCTAAAGATGAAATTTTGATAAATTAATTTCTATGCAGCAATCAAGAGTTATAATGTTCTGAGAATCGAGTCATTTGCTTTTTAAAGAATTTTATTTTTTTCTTATTCATTTTTCTTGATGATATCAAATTACAAATATTGACCGATATAGAGAAAACTAGGTCGTGCCATATCATTTCCCTATCTTGTCACCTACACAAGTGGTATTCATCTCGAAATCACTATTAATATTTTTTTGGCAAAATTTCAAGAGAAACTTTCGAAGTAACTGTCATTCTTGTAAGATTATTCAAATACATCGAAATTTGTTAATGTCACATGTGTTTTGTCTTATAATAGTATTTAAATATCCGATACCCATGAGCTGATACAGAACAAGGTAGCTCAGTAGTTTGACAGTTTTGTAGATCAATTCTGATTTGCAATTTGCTTTAGATATGGTTTCATTTCGGGAAGATGGCCAGAGGACATCACAAGCTATAGTTAATGAGCCATAATCATAACAAGCTATTATCATTTTTTATTCATTTTTATCACATTTACTTATTGTAATTTTTTTATTAAGATGTAAACTTCAATAAAGAAAAATTTTAAAAAAAAAGTTATGGTTGCAAAACGGGCTAGAATTTGATTCTCTATGACTCCGCCATTTAAAAAAAATCAAAGATCTTCTTTTGCCTCCCGTCTCCTGAATTAACCCTGCAGGTGTATTAATCAACGGTTTTGGAAATAAACGTTTTCTTAGAAATAGGGAAGACGAAAACGAAAGGACGTTATTTTTTTTTTTGGACCTGAACAAATTAAATAAAAGACCTAAAAAGAATTTTGGCCGATTGCGACACGGTTTTCATCTTTGGTGGTTAAAAGTGAAAAGTTACAGTGTTTTCTTAAGAGAAGTGCTTTATTAGTAATTGAAAGTCCTTTCTTGTGATGTTAAGCTTTTGTTAAAATTGGATTTGAATGTTAATATTTCTAATAAATACAAGATAAATGTATAAATACAAGACGTACCCAGAATGAAGATATATTCTCTCCCCCCGAAATTAAAAAAAAAAAATATTATATTACTTTCATATTAGTTTTGCATTTTGTAGACAATTTTCATTCCTATTCTTAAAACTTACGCCCTATTTGGCGATTATAGACACTTAATGATTACTTGCTTTCTCATTAAATCACTCCTCTGAAAACAAATTCTACTTAGACACCTGTATAAATATTAATATAACTTATTATATCAAGAATTAATCACGCGTTTCCGATTAAATTTTTTTTGTTTGCTATTTATTGAATTTATTGCTTAAAATATTTCTGTTATGAGGTAAATCACACTCGTTAAGCTTTGGATGCAGAGAAGAGTACGGTGATGCATGAAGATAATACTTCGCCAAAAAAGTTTTTGCTGAAAATTTAAAAAGAAAAGACAGTATTGACGAATTCCATAACAAAAAACGATATCGACAAATTCCATAAAAAAAAAAATATATATATATATAGTCGGCCTTGCCTGTAACGTTTTATAACATTGATATTTGTTATCAGTTATCTTATCTTTAAAAAGTTTATGTTCTTTGGTATAATATTAATTGAGAAATAATAGGTTAATTATCCTTGGCGTCTACTAGTGCAAAAAAACCATTCGCAGGCTTCCAAATTTAAAGTAGAAAAACCTTTAAAGGAATTTGTATATGATACCATTTATGCTTGTTTTTAAGTTCCTATGAATTATAGAAACACGATGGGAAATATGCAAAATATATTATTTATTTACCTTTTTATACTACTCCGTTTTAGTAAAAATTAAATATAGTGAAATTAATATAGTTTTTTTCTTCTTCTTCCTCACCTTCTTCTCCCCCCCTCCTCCCCCAAAAAAATGAGAAGTTAAGTGTTAACCTAATACAGTTAAAATAATAAAGCTATGATCTTGCTTCTGCGAGTATGAAGTTATTATGACAATGATTATGGACACCTACTTTCGTAAGAAAATCTTAAGCAAGCTTTTCAATATATTAAAGTATCCTTTTCGGCTCACGAATTTTAACCCAAATCTAGTAAATACATTTATATCGATATAAAAGTCCTATTTACCAAATTTTAGATGTTTTACATTATATTTTAATATAATTTTTGACGAAAGTCTAATATGACCTTCAAGTAAAGTACCGCTTCCGATTTTCCAATTTAGACCAAAATCTAGTATATTATTTAGATCAATATATAAATTATAAATACTAAATTTGAGAAGTTGTGTATAGTATTTTAATATAATTTTTGATGGAAATCAATTACGACTTTCAAGTAAACTACCACATCCGGTAATCAAGCAGTGACCAAATAGGGAGGTTCACAACTAGATTTTACAACAATCCTAAATACAAAATTACAACTTTCTAAAGCTAACCGTTTTTGAGTTGCGAGATTTACGAGCGAAGTTACGAGAGATGCGAGATACGAACGTACGTACGTACGTACAGACACCACGACGAAACTAGTCAAAATCGATTCAGGGATCGTCAAAATGGATATTTCTGTCGAATTCTGAAAACCGATAATTTTCGCGATTATAATACTTACTTTACTTCGTATAAGGAAGTAAAAAACTCATAAAAATCATTTATCAATTAATTTTAATATTTGGCTGGATGATTTAAAATAGAATGACACAATAACTCTGGTTTTATTGTAATACTGTAATTTTTTTAATATCCGCGTTATATTTCTCCTGATTTATGACACCGTTTATTTCTGTTTCAGACCAAGAGAGAAGCGCTGGGAATCCGTCTCTCCGGTACGGCTGTTCGGGTTCACGGTTGTGAGCTCGGATTCGCCGATGGATGCAGATGATAATGGAGTGCCCTCCCTGCTGGCCGGATCTGTCAACCTCCTCCGGCTCTTCGGCACCGACTGGGGAAACGACACCTACTTCGTCCTCACCCACAAGCCCGGGAGATCCGGTGAAGTCTGTGAGTTCCCGTCCTCAGAAAAGCAACAGGTAAACCTCAGGCAAGCCTCAGTTAGCTCCTCTCTTGCTGTAGGAGGAGCTACTGTAAATAGCCAATCCCCGAATAGTGTTTGAATTATAGGCCAGTTTAATAAATGTTGAAATTGTTCATGACACCTATATAATATTGCAGAGACATATATACATCAACTGCGGTTGTGTGGGTGTCACTTTTAATGCATTTCACAGCTTGCTATATCGACTTACTTATTCTGTCTTCTGAACTTCGAAGATTTGAGATAACATGCTCACAAATTGCTTATGTAATTACTCAATGATTAAGCAAGTACGAAGGATTTCTGCTTAAGAAAGCTAATAAAGGCCCTACTCGTTATAAGCATTCTTTACCTTATAGCAATTACGAAAATCAGCAAATAGCTGAGCAACACCAAGTTTCAGTCCATGGGCTTCAACTTCACTAAAAACCAGTAATTCCCTTAAGTAAATATATACATATATGCAAATACATTCCGTCTCTCAGAACGAATAGGGTTGTAAGATTTAAAATTTATTACCGTAGCTATGATACTATAATAGTATTATATTATAATAGTATTTTGAATGATCTTAACGTTAGTTGCTAAAATATATATTTTTTATAAAAGTGTTTAGTGATGTGTGTTGCAGATCGACCAAGAAAGCCTTCTGGAAGGTATGAACACCGCCCTGCTGAAATTGGAACTGACGGAGAAGCTGGACAACGATATCCCTTACTACTTCTGTGCTCGTAACGAGATGCAGAACAAGTCAGACCCGAACACGAAGTACCCGTGGGCCCACATGGGATCCGAGACCTACCTGACCCTCAAAGTGTACAAGAAGATAGTGCCAGTGTGGCTCGCCATCATCATTATGACCGTCTGCCTCTTCTTTTCCTCCCTCTTCTCCGGCCTCAACTTGGGTCTCATGTCCCTCGACAGAACGGACCTCAAGATCATCTGCAACACTGGTACGGCCAAGGAGAGGCTGTACGCCAAGACGATACTCCCCATCCGTGCCCACGGTAACTATCTCCTTTGCAGTATCCTCTTAGGGAACGTAATGGTCAACTCCACGTTCACCATCATCATGGACGACCTCACTTCCGGCCTCGTCGCCGTTGTAGGTTCCACCCTAGCCATCGTAATCTTCGGTGAGATCACCCCACAGGCTATCTGTTCCCGCCACGGCCTTGCCATTGGTGCCAACACCATCTTGATCACCAAGTTCGTCATGATCTTTACTTGGCCACTCGCCTATCCGATCTCCAAGTGTCTCGACTGGTGCCTTGGTGAGGAAATCGGCGCCGTCTATACAAGAGAACGACTCAAAGAACTGGTGAAGGTATTTTTATATTTTAAAATTGATGCGTGGTAATGCTTCTTTGTACACATTATCATTCATACATTTCATTTATGTCCTTTAATTGTTAGGTTTGCAGGTATGTTGTAATCTTGGCCTCGCAACTGAATAATGCTCCATTTCTATACATTTATTCACAATTCTTATTAAGCTTAACCAGTCTCATTTTATCGTTCTTGCTTACATTCATATTCCGTATTCATATACCGTATTATATTTAGTTCAAGGGAGTTTATGTGTTGATATGATATTGATGGTTCATCGTTCCTTAGAAAGACTTAGCGTTCCGTTTGATTTACTTAGGGCTATAACTTGCACCAATACCGTGAGTTGCTTGCTCCCCTTGCTGTGAGGGGAGGGAAGGTTTTCGATAAGGACAGACAATCGATATCTCGCCAGATTTCTATCGACCCGCCTCCTCCACCATAACCTCCCCCCATTCAGCTAATCGATGGTGATTCACCTTCATTCAGTTCTCTTTCTATATCCTATTTTGCTCACGATTATGAATGAAATTGGAGGTCCAAGGTCACCCACTCTTACTGTTTTGTTGCTGATTGTCATGCTGGGCACCTCCTGATATTTCCAGTTCCTTTGTATAAAAAAAATGCATCTTTTTCTTCATTAATGAACCATGTGATCTGTCTGAAGTAAAAATATATATTTGTTTATATCGATTTTTCTTCGGTAATTATAGGAGAAGGAAATGGATTAAAATCGACTATACTTTTATGAAGAACGCCCTTTTTTATTCTGTCTGATTATATTATAATTACTAATATGAATAATTAGAATCTTTATTTCAGCCATTTATGTTATAAAATTTAAATTAATATTTTCTTCTGTAATATACTTATCCATTCATAAATAAGAGATTTCTGTATGCACTAAATTAACAAAATTAAAAATTGTTGGTCTGTGTTTTCAATCTTTTTTTTTTTTAAACAATGCACTTTAGTTTTCATAAAAACTAGTAAATATTCTAAAAAAGAATTATCATTTTTTTAATTTTTTATTAAATATTTAAAAATTTTGAGTGGTCATATATTTTTCAAAAAACTTTTTAAAATATTGATAATCCTGTTCTCCTAAGCATTTTTTCTAGTTAAGAAGAAACCTTTTGTATAACAAAATCTTGTACATTTTTAATAATTAAAATAAAAATATTTCTAGTTCCTGCTCTACTTGATTAATCAAAATCTCTGGTGGTAATTTAAGTCAGTGGTTTTGAATCTGAATTCTTTAGTGTTCTTTAAAGTCATTAATCATAATGAAACTAAGCCAGGCAGGATTTACAATTCACAAATGTGCTCAGGAATTCAGTCCAAGTAAACAATTAATTATGACTTTATTAATTAAGGCGATTAAGATCAAAACTGCCTCAGACCGTTTTTAAAATTTTTACAGGAGACATCAAAAACATATGATTGTGTCCTATTTGACATCATGAGTTTGAACCCATTTTTGTACTGGGTTGAGGCCCTTTTGGTCAATATGGCTTTGCTAGAATGTGCAGTGCATTGAGAACTTGGAAAATAAAATTAAAATATTTTGTGACAAAAGTCGATTGAGCGGATTTTGAAACTAATCGCCTCAATTATTAAATTTACATTTAAAATATGTTTCCACCTATCTAATGTCCTCTTTAAATAGTTTGTGTGTTCTATGATGGCATTGTAAGATTTGAAAATAGTGAGATAATATTTTGTTTGATAAAAATTATTTGAAAATACATTCACAATGAGGAAATATTTGTTTTCCATTACTAAATAAAAACTTATGAAATTTATCCGTGGTAGTAACATTTTTTCTAATCATATATTTTCTTTAGTATAATAAAACAATACAAATTATATGTTAAATGTTATTTGTTTTTTCTATTAATATCTTCCTAAATTTCTGTTAATAATTCTAGTAATTTTTTTTTCTATAATATACTTGTTAAAAGTTGAGGACAGGTTTTAGTAGCTTATAAATTTTGATAAATTTTATATTATAATTCTATAAATTTTTAAGAAATATTTAAAAGATACTAATGAGGGAAATTAAATTAATGTGTATTTGTAAATTTACAATTAATGATAATAATAGCCAAATATACTTTGTTTGCTTATGGAAAATTTAAAGTTTCTCAAATCTTATTAATTCAGCATGATATCAAATACATGTTATGTTCCTGTAAGTACATATTTATTTTTTCCTCTTTGCGATAGAGTTACCCTGTAATCAACATACCCTTTGATTCCGTGCATGAAACTTCATGAAGAGTTGATTTCTATATATTTTTTTCCTATGTTTTTCACCTTGAATTATTTTGTGTGAATCTGTTTGTGTATGGCCAGAAAATGAATGTGACTACTTCATTATTATTTATGATTATTTTTCTTAACCTTTAGTATGGAATCTGGTAGTGATTATTAGGTTTTCATAGATTTTCTTGTTTTTAGTGTAATCGAACATTTTCAGTTACCTTATAGCTCTGTTATCTATCACTCCTAGTTCAATAGGTTTTTCATAGAATCTATATTTCTTTATTAGTAAAAATTAAAGGTGGATCATTTTCCATTAAAAAAAAAAATTCCTGTGGTGCTTAGATCCTCTAAAATGTTTTCTTCAATGGCTGCTTTATTTTTTTTTATGTTTCTTCAGACACACAGCATGCTTCTGATGTATTCATTTTGCTATTGTATTCAATAATTATTTATTGCATGTTTTGACAAAATCAATTAATAATTTTTTCTCGAAATCTACTATTTCAGTTAACAACAGAATTTAATGACCTGCAAAAAGATGAAGTGAATATAATTTCCGGAGCTCTGGAACTTAGTCAGAAAATCGTCCGTGATGTGATGACCAAAATTGAGGATGTTTTCATGCTTTCAATCGATGTCATACTTGATTTTGAAACTGTTTCTGAAATTATGAAGTCAGGTAAAAATCCTCTTTGCATTATATATGTATAGATTAATTATAATTGAGGGATGAAGTGGATGAAGGTGATAAGTAACATTTTTCTAGTTCTGATAAAACTGAATTCAAATCACCTTTATCCACTATAGGGCAGATTTGTATCATCATTTGATATCTTTATCAACTCCATTCTGAACTCATTATTGTGTTTATATGAATGGAAGAATGAAATATTAAAAATATATCACTTTAACACCCTTATCCAAAGCAATAATTCTGTTTTTCTAAAAATGTCACTTATCACCATTATCCACTTGACCCTTCAATTGCAAATTACTTCTAAAAACTTCTGGTTTAACTGTATCAGTGATAATAAAACAGCAAATAGCAGAGAAATATATATAGCGTTTTTACTATTTCTTAAAATATTTTTTTAATTAAAATAATTAAAGCCTTTCCAATAAAAGCCCTTTCCAAAAACCACAAAGGTCATATCCCCTCGTCGATCTTTTTCTTTAGCAAGTTAGAGCTCTAAATCTTCTTTGTTGTCACTATTACACCCTGATCCATGGGCTGAATGAGAACAGTCACATTTGGCGGTTAAAACTTGGTGATTATATGCCCATCAGCATTAAAACTTCTTCAGGGTTACATGCAGAGTATGATAGTCAATGAGCAGCACAGCATTTAATCATAATTTTTTTGAGATGAGATATTCTCAAACCTGAGCGATAAAGTGTTTTTCGAACCAATCTTGAAAAATTATTTTATTCATCCATGCTCTTGTTTCTGTTATAATAATGTGCAGATATACGTTCCACTCTGGTGCCTTTAAATGAAGGATTTTTTTTTGTTTGCTCAATTACAGCTAATTTAAAAAAATGTATATCTTTACCTTAGTGGCAATTATAGGACCGGAAGTAGGCATATTTTCACTTTGAATTTGGCATATCCATTCAACTAATGCTGTATAAAGTTCCTTGTATGTTGAACCTTTCATTGACTTCCTTTTTTTCATTGCCGATGAAATGTCCAATGCTGGTGTAAACAAAATCAGTTGATTCTTAAAAAAAAAAATTATTTATATATTTCACAGCAGATTATAGGGAGTTGACTATATTAAAATGCTTAAAAATGAAAAAGAAGAGAAGTGCTCGCACAGGAGACAAGCTCAACTTAATAATAACTAAATTTGATTAATGCTCTCAGTCAGAAATGAAGATAAAAACATTGTAAACTTAATAATGATGATTTGTTTTTTAAACATAACCATGTTTGATATAAGCGATAATCTTATTTTTATGCAGTGATTGCTAAAACTTAAGTCAAAGCACATTTTATACCTTTATTTTTATAGTGATGTATAAAATATTCTCAGTTCAAAAATTCTTAAGTGGATTTATCTTGCTTTCTTTCTTATTAACTCATTTTCCAATATAATTTTTATAATTAAACATAAAGGAAAAAGCTATTCAGCTGCATTTTTTATATTAGACTATCATCCTGATTGATACTATCTTTGTAAATAAATGCAATACATCATTATTTTATTATTATATTTATAGAATAATAAGCATTTATGTATCATTTTTATTATTAAATTCTTTTCATTTTCAGGCTTCTCTAGGATACCAGTATACGAAGGGACTCGTTCCAATGTTGTTTCCATGCTTTATATTAAGGATCTAGCTCTTGTCGATCCTGATGATAATACTCCATTGAAAAATCTCTGCAAGTTCTACCAAAATACTTGCTATTTTGTTTTTGAAGATACTACGCTAGACATACTTTTCAAGCAGTTCAAAGAAGGTTTGCATGTGCAATTGTTTTGTTTAGCCTAAAAAAAATAGGTTAGTTTATATAAACTAACTCTTATTTGTGATATCTTGTCATTAAAATTATTTTATGAATGGTACCAACATATCCGAACCTGCACCATTAATACTACAGCTTTATTTAGGAAGAGCGTACAAGTACAAGTTTCATATTGTTTAAATTAAAAGGAACTTTGGTATTTTTAAAGTAATTGTTTAAGTTTGGGACTTTGCTTGAATAGGTCTCCTATTTGTTATAAGTGAAAATAATACTTTTTCTGGTACCCTGGTTTGGATGTCTAAAGGGAAGATCTATGAACAAGATCTTCGGACGAAATTGGTCTGAAGGGTAAGAAAGGAGGAGAAAAATTGATCTAATGTAAATTTATGAGTAATAAATTGTAGAATGAACTTTAGTATCATTCTCAGCAAGTTTTTAATGTGCTGAATTCGCAAGAAACTATTGAGAGTGGATACTACTGCTAAATTCAACTCTTGAAGGGATAGCTATTTGAGTGTTGCTAAAGATTTACTCTCAGATGTACTCACATCTTGACAGTTTTCATGTTGTTCTGATATTCAATCTAGTATTATGATATATATATATATATATATATATATATATATATATATATATATATATATATAGAGTATAGAGGGAGTCTCAGTGATAAGGCACTGTGCTCCAATTCTCGGGTTCGAGACTGGCTATTGCAAATAATTATTTATTCTGTTATCAGCCGTGGGTTTACATTTGTCTCTAGAAATATAAATAATTAGCAATAAAAAAAACTCATTGTATTCAATGTCTATATTTAACATTCAGGTATCAAGGGTCACATGGCTTTTGTACAAAGAGTGAATTCAGAAGGAGAAGGTGATCCCTTTTATGAAACCGTTGGTCTTATAACACTGGAAGATGTTATAGAAGAGTTGATCCAAGCAGAAATCAATGATGAAACAGATGTTTACAGTAAGTGAATAGTATTTTATTATATCTATTATAACTATCGGTGGTATGAAATCTTGTGTTTGGCTACAGATTCTGTAAGATTTCTGTAAGATATGTGCGAAGATATGTACTCGTATAATTACAAAACTCAATATTTATTCACTCCTGAAACATCATCGATCTCCATACATCACTTATGGAAGTTTCAGTTTAAGTTTGAGGATATTGTTTTTGAAATCCTAATGAAATAACAATGCTAATATTTCATGTATATTTATAAGGTTCTAATCACAGTTGGTTAACATTACCTTGATTATTTTGCTTAAAACTATTTAAATCTACATGAAATGGCTCACTGTCTTCATTGATTCCAAATAATTCTGGAAAGAAGTTCGTTTGTGATTTAATTAGGGACATGGGGAGACCCATCCGTTCCCAATTTTTTAATGAATCACACATATTTTTTGTTGTTCTTTTGGCTTCCAAGAAACTCTTGACTTAAGAATTAAGATTCTTAATTAAATTAATTAAGATTCTTTTGTCCAAATATTTTAACTGACATTTTTTAATTTTTTTTTTTTTTTTTTTTGAACTTTCAAAATAAGGAAATATAATGATAATTTGTTAAATTTGTTATGATTAAACTTACCACAACTACAATTCATAAACAATATTCTATTTTTTCTATTGATATTCATTAATCTTTATTCTAGCTGACAATAAGTCTAAAAGAAGGCGGAAAGATAGAAAAATGAAGACGGATTTTACAGTGTTTGCAGAGAAGAGTGAAAATCAGCGCATCCATATCTCTCCTCAACTTATGCTGGCCACTTATCAATTTTTATCTACTTGTAAGTTTTTTTAACTAATTTTAATATTAATTTTAAATATTAACTGATTAATTAATTTTAAATATGATACTCAATGTTTCAGCTGTTGATGCTTTCAAATCTGAGAACATAACAGAGACAGTACTTCGCAGGTTATTGAAGCAAGATATATTCTACCAGATAAAAATCAAGAAGAAGGAAGTCAGACCTGAGGCTTATACTGTTATCTACGAACAGGTTGAGTAAATTATTGATTGGTTAACGACTTTATTAGTTTTCATTATATATTTTTAGTTAATTTTTGGAAACAAATGTGTTTAGTAGATGAGAAATGTTTGTCATGCTTGTTTAATTCATTCATTATTTAATCCTATGGTTGGATTGTCACACTGAAAGGCTGATTATGTTTTACTTTATGCCAATAGGGGTCGCACAGTGGTCACAAGAAAAATCTACTGTGCCTGTCAGGTGGACGATCTCACCAGAGGATTAATCTATTTTAATAATTTCCATATTTAACTAAATTTAACAATAATATTTCGGTTTTAGTAAAATTTATAAACATGTATACCTAATTGATTATCTTTAGAAATTTATTTATGTGAACAATTCATTTTATAATTAATATATTTTTTAAAATAAAAATATAATATTTTGGAACAGGAGTCAAACAATATTTTCTTAGTTTCAAGAATATTTAAGATAATTATTGCAAATACTGTGATCCTTAATTAATGTTATTATCCTTGATAATATTGTACAAACTATGAAATATGTGTTACATTACATTAAGCAGTTTCCTCTTTTGTCCTGCCAAAGATTCTTTTGAAATTGGCAAATCTTAGGTTATTTTTTTCAATATTTTTTCCGATTTAATATTTTCAAGTATATTTTGATTCTTTCCAAAACTCTCACCCATGTCATGAGTTTTCTTATTGTAGCTTTAGCAATGATATGCAGGAGATAGTATTATTAAGAGATCATTTATAAAATTTAGTTTTTAAGTAATTAAGCTTGCTGAGCTATATAATTCTTTCTCAGGGTAAACCAGTGGACTTCTTCGTCTTGATACTGGAGGGCAGAGTAGAAGTGACAGTTGGCAGAGAAAACCTTGTCTTTGAAAGCGGTCCATTTACCTACTTTGGAACTCAAGCACTCATGCAAAATTTGGGAGTTGGTATGACAGCATACTGTTAAATATTAATTTCTTAAATATATTTTCTTGGAATATTATTGAACAAATATTGTTGTATTATTATTACAAGAAGCAATGTAAAATTGTTATTTGTCAGCTGAATCGCCAAGTGCAGGAGGTCAGCAAGGACTCGGCTCTCTCCAGAGTGTCAACTTGGATTCAAAAATACGCAGTACGTTTGTCCCAGATTATGGTGTAAGAGCTGTGACTGAGGTGTTCTATCTTAAAGTAAAGAGGTCTTTGTATCTTGCGGCTAAGAGAGCAAGTTTGATGGAGTTGTCTCGCAAGGAGGAATCTAATGCTGGAGATGCATTTGATGAGGAAGTTGAAAAGGTAAAAAAACCATTACTTAGTTGTACATAGAAATATTTGTTTCAATTTTTAATTCATATTTATTTTGTAAAGTACAGTACAAATGATTTTAGAAAATCATTTTAATGTAAGTTCATACATTACTAATATCTGCATTTTAATTCTAATCTCTATGATAATGTAATAAATAATAATAAATATTTCATCTGGTTTTAAAAAAATTAATTTATGTCCCCAGAATTTAATCTGGAAAGTGTTTATTTTATTTGTATCTTGAGAGCCACTGGTGGACCTAGAGAGAGAGAGAGAAAGAGTGGCAGAGGGTGTGATCCGCCCTGGGCCCCATTTCCGGGATTTTTTTTTTTTTAATGAATAATAACTATATTGCAAAATAATTAAATTGTCCGATCAAGGCAAAAAATAAGGCTAGTTCATAAATTACAAAAAGTTAAAACATTGCCATTTTTTTGGAGGGAGAAGGTGGAAGGAGGAGGGGCCTCAAAAATAAATATGCCCTGGACGCGAAATGGTCCAGATACGCTACTGTTGATAGCTTAACCCTGTAACTCCATTATTAATGATTTTGAATATTCGTATTTAATTTATATTGTCAAAGAAATAGAAAAAACATTTCTATAATTTATCACTACCTTAATCTATAGGGGAATCCAGACATAATCAGAGATGTGCTGGAAATAATATGTTTTAATACTGTATTGTAGAAAGGTAAATTGTAATAATCTTTATTTCAGCTAATGAATACATTTGGAACAGATGATAATCGTAGCCAAGGCTCACCAGAAATAACCAGGACTTCTTCTCAGGTATTAATAGTTTCCATATAAAAAAATAATTCTTTGTAATTAACATGTTGACTGCCAAGGTACTTTTTAGGATTCCGGTGTAAAAAGCCAATTTAATTTAATCATATCATATTATATTATTAAAAACTCTAATTATAGTGCATAGTAATCAGCATAAAGCATGTAGAATGTTTTGTTTTTTTTTTTAAGAAAAAAAAACTATGTCAAATTTGTGCCAAAGCTAAAAAACGCTGAGAAAGGCATTATATCTGTCCAATCTATCAAGAGAGGATTGTTTGCATGGAAGTTGTTTTAAAAATTATCAGAAACAACAAAAATTTTCTTTTGCTTGTTGATTTTTTATAAACTTTCTAAAATTATATTTTTTATTCAATTATTAATAAAATTTCTGTTCATGCAAGCTTACCTTGATTATTTGTTCTCCCTCCTGAAACCATCTATTGATATTTACTTTGATACTCTACAAACTTCCTCGTAGCTGCACAAATGTGGCATTTAATAAAAAGTACGAGATAACTCGTTGTTGACATCCTAAGCAATAACGCAAATTACGAGTTACCTCGTAGTTGGCAGTCAACGTGTTAATCTTAAAAGTTTATAATTTTAAAAAAATTTATATTGATTCACTGTATTATAAATTTGTAACTATTTATTACTCACTTTCTAAAGTATTTTTGATTTTACTTTTCTTTTCAAATTCAGAAATTTAAAAGAATAAATAAATTTTAAATTAGTAAGAATCAATTTGTTGTAATTTAAAGTTTTTCGAAAATTTTACAGAAATCGCCTGAGCGTCATTTTGATTGGGCGAAATATAGGAAAAACCGGAGGTCATCAAGTATCGTAATGGTTCGAAAACTAAATGGGAGTACCCGTGAACTCTTCATCTAAGGTGTTTTGTGTTATAAATTAACACATCCCGATCCTGTATCATACACCTCGTTTGCTGTGTAGCCTTTGAATTTTTTTTTCATTAAAACAGCACTCAAAATGTTTAAAAAAAAAAAAGGAAGATTACATGCAAACGCTTGTATAAATTAATCTGCAGATATATCTTATGGTACAGACAAACAAAAAACGGCGTTTCAATGTTCCTTTTTATAAATTTGTTAGATGGATTGGTGTGAAATTAACAATTAGAAAGAAATCCTGAATAGTTTAGATGATTAATTAACTGCATCAACTAAAAGATTGTTATTTACTAATGGAGTTTTTATTTACTTCTTTTAATCGCATATTTTTGAAATGTTTTTAGCTACTTGGCATTTCTTTAGATGAATTCTGCTTTGGCTTTTGATTAAGTTTAATATTTTTTTTTTAAATAGTTTTTTAGTCTTTTTTTTTTTTCAAAGTGTTTATTTCAATTTAACCCTAGAATAATATTATGACAATTTGTTTTATTAAACTTCTGTTCTTTTAAGAGGCCAATTTTTAGAAACTATAAGAACATATTTTATATATATATATATATATATATATATATATATATATATATATATATAAATTTTATAAATTTAAGTAAAATGGAAATAAAACACTGGATTTAGAGGAATTCACACGAGGCAAGTTTACAAACATCACATGAAATTCTTCCACTAGCCTAATTAATTAATTCTAATCCTGTGGACTGACATAAAAAATGTAATTTGATAATCTTTATTAGCTGGTTGTTATTAAATACTCCATACTGAGAGCCACTTAATCAAACAGAAGAAAAAGAATAACTATTATAATACAAATGGAGGATGCAATAAGAAAACAATCATAAAATAAAAATGTGATTAACATATACCAACCTTTATTCCACATATTGTGTACGATAAATTCATGGAACGCTTTAAAAAATTAATTCAGGATAAGTGAATATTTATATTATTAAATCACTTAAATTATGGAAGTAATAACAATTGCAATAAGGTGATTATAGAATAAAGGTGATAAGTCACCGTAAAACCTTATGAAGATGATTGTGCGGATTTAAAAAGTTCAATAGTGGGGGGAAAATAATTTTCACAGAAAGGTAAAATAAAAAAGTAATAAGTTAACTTAATAAAAAACACTAAAATAGCCGCTTAAAGATAAGTCATAGAGGAAAACTAGACAGTTTGAATGATTATTATTTCTACAGTGTGTAATGAACAATAATAGAGGAAAGGTAAAGATAAATGGAAGTTCAACCATCGAAAGAAAGTGAAACACTACTGTATATTAGCATGATGGCCTCTGCATGCTAAATCAAAATTCATATCAATTCGGGGCATGAGGCTTGAAAGGAAAAAGCAAAAATATAATCGATGTGTTCTAGATGAAACAGATATTTACATACCTGTGTATAGTAGTTATTATAAACCAAATATTTTCTTTTAGCCCACTCCTTACAGCCAGTGCACTGAGGAATGTGTCCTAGTTGAGTGCTTTACTCAATGAATGTGCGCAGCATGGAAAACATGCTGAATTTATCATTCATGCTTTTTCAGTGCTGTCAACTGATGTAACTTTAGCTTGATGATATTTGTAAAGAGTGATTCTCTTTTCACCAAATAATGGTTATCATTGTCTCAACCTGTTGGACTTATGTCTTCAAGGTTGATAGTCGGGGGTGTATCCACTAATCCATGGAGTTTCTGGACTGTCATTTAACAATTAGTTTTGAATATATTATTTGTAATTTAATCAGTTTCACACATTAATATTATTTTAACGTTTCTAATCATTACCCGTTTCAAAATTGTATTGAAACGTCTTGATTTATTCTTTTGTGCCAAAAATAACACAGCGATTTTATTGAACTGGGATTTATTTACAAATCAAAAGTATAATAATAAAGAATCAACAATAAACAACTGTAAACAAACCACAAATACTGCATTTACAATCACGTAACTATACAAAATGCTATTTATAGTCCCACTGTCCGTTTTGTATCTCTTTCTTTCAACCAGTTTCACAAACACTGCGCTACTAGCACTATAATGCTGGACAGCCATGCACTTAACTATAACTCAGACTAAGGCTTGACTCGATCATCTGTTCTTATCTCTTTATATATGGTTATGGAACCTTCTCGAACCTATGAGCTGGAATATTCTCAAATAATCAATCTAGAACCTCTTGGAATAATCGAACACAGCCAAATGTATCATTACATCAGTCGTGCTCTCAATAGTTCTATCTAAACACGTCACATTTTGGAATTTAAATTTTCTGTCTAATAAATTGTTTAATGTTAACATTTTAACAAGACTGAATATGTTTATGAATGCTGCACATTAAATTTATTGAAACTGAATTGGAATTCTTTTTAATTGTAAATATGTATATTCTGTATTTCTAAAAGATGATATATATTCAAACATTAGTTAATGAAATGATAGCAATAATGAAAATTAGATCTTTTCTCTATGTGCTTGAAATTATTGACATGTATGTGAAAAGAAATATTGATATATGACTTATATAATCCTCATTCCTGTTTGTAATTTCCGTTGTCTCTTTAACGTTTTTTGTATAATTTGTTTTTAATTTTAGCAAGTGTCACGAAGAGGAAGCCCCCAGGGTTTGTCCAATGGCCCTGTCCCCTTGGCATCAAGTGAACAGTTTTTGATTGTGACAACACCACCTCCTATTGACTTACAATCCGACGAGACGTCTCAGCTGCTTCAGAAAAACACATAACACTTAAACTCTTTTACTCCGTTTCTGTAAAACCTTTTTATTTGTATACATTTTAGAAGAATTTAAGTACTGTGGGTTAACATTTTTAATGATTTTATGATGTATTCATATTTTCTTTTCTATTTTTTTTTTTTTAATTAAGTAACTTGGTTGAAATATTGTAATAGGTTTCGGTTGTAAAAAGAAGTTTTGATTTTTTAAATTGTTATTTGAAGTTACCTTTAAGTGATAATTGTAAACTTATGTTGACATTTTAGTGAAGAATTTTTTTTTTATTTTTTGGTGTTATTAAAATAAGAGTCATTACTTGTAATGTAGCCTATGGCTTTTTTTGTTTTGTTTTTTACAAACATAAACTATACAGTTGATTCAGCTGCCAAAACAACAGTCCATTGATATAGCTTCCTAATTGCATTGTACCTGATGCTTATTCTACTTGTCAGGTCTGTGTTTCAAGACCAAATTAAAATTATCAAACATTTTCAGATTGTAGTTATAATTTTTTAGTATATAAAAAAATTATACAAAAAAAAAAATTTAATATTTAAAGATTAGATATATTGAAAAAGGAATTGAAGCTGAGTTTTACTTAAGCTTTTCGTAGCTGTGAGAACTTTTTTTTTCCTATCAATCCAGATCAATCTGAAGAATTTTCTTTATTTTAGTATTATTTAGATACTTATATAATTATATATATATATATATATATATATATATATATATATATATATATATATATATATATATATATATATATATATATATATATATATATATATAAAACATAAGAATACTAGTTATGAAGGTGGGCGCAAGTATGTTGCAATATATATATATATATATAAATGTATATTTCATTATATCTTAATGTTTGTAAATGTTGATAAATATTTAAATAGGCGTAGTTATATCCTGTTAAGTTTATAAAACGCAGTTTTATATCGAGTACTCATATCTGTCAAGTACTTACTTTGGTACTTAAATTAGTCGTGGTTATTAGTTTAAAATTAGTTGCCATTCTGGTGCCTATTTACTGCTTAAGTTAAACAGGAACTAAAATGAAATGCATAGTCTGTATCGTTATGTATGATATTCATATGCTCTAAGAAATGTACGCCAAGCGTATTATGCATGGAAAATGAAAACAAGAAAAAGAAAAAAAAAAAGGAAATGTGGAAAACAAAGCTCAATTTTACATTTCGAAAGCTTATGCCATCTCGACAGTAAATAAGACATCGTCTTGTACTAGGCATATTGTAGGATGTTGATAAACTGAACTTTTTGTCATTTGATACCGTTTGGATTTGCTATCAAAATACAGAAATAAGAAGAGGTTACAATACTGTGGCATCTAGATTGAAACAATATCAATTCAAAATTTTTTTTTAGTTAATTATTTATTTAGATTCTAAAAATGAAGTTGAAAAGATTTATCAATATATTGATGCTCTAAATACTGAGAACTGCAGATATTGATAAGTCAGGTTTATTGATTCATACGTCCTTAGTGGAATCCAAACAAGCAAATAAAAAAAATAATTTTAAGAAAAAATTGCAATACAGAGGTTTTCAAAATATATGGAAGTTTGGTAGTATGTAGTACATAACTATTATATAATATTGCTTTATAATGGTTTTTAAGTGGTTATGATTATCCTCGTCGTACTGTATATCTTAATTAGATTTTAGCAAATCTCATCAATACGAATAAATCCTTTATAACATAAACCTTTGACAACTTTTTCAGAAGTTTTAGCAGTATTAATTGTTTAATATATGTATATATTTAATTATTAATCTATTTTTTGTTATGTATACTTTTGTTACAAATAATGAACTATGGGATTTGCTAATTGATATAATTTTTATTTATTTATTTTTTTCAAGTTACATGATATCATTGGTGGTTTTTAATTGTTAATTTTTAAGTGGGTATCAACTGTATATTGATTTGATCTTTTAAACGATTATCTATCTTTAAATCGAAAATTTAATTTTTAGTTGAGAAGTCCAAATGGCGATGTATTGTTTTAGAATTGAATTTTAAATGAAAAAATAACCAAAAAAAAGCTTTAGTTTTATTTTTGTTAGTATCTAGAAACGAGAAAATGAGTAGAGATATGCATTGTAATTAAGGCCTTGCGCCTACATTTCAACCAAGTGAAAAACCAATGTGATCATATTGGCCTTAAAGGTATTGTATTATAAATAAATTGTATTATATAATAAATTTAATGTTTTTATAGATAGTGCAGTGGTACGGTTAATTAATTTGTAAGTTAAATATGAATACAATTTGTCATCAATGTTCTTTTTTCAATTTTTATATTAACTTATATTTTATTGTGTACATACTTTCTGGCTAGTAATCTGTTCTAAAAATAAAAAATAAAACAACATTGTTATGTTGATCCTTATTCCTGTTGTTAGGCTAGTAATTTTCTGTTAATATGTATATTTTTTTTATTTTAATGCAATATGTATGAATATCTTTAAAATAGAACATCTCAAACACAAGCTGTAAAACACAGCTCAATGGAATAAAAGTGAACATTACAAGGATTGTATTAAAATTGTATTATTTATTTACCTTACCACTCTCCTATGAGCAATGAGTCCATCTGTTAAGGTTCTCTTTTATAGTATGCATTAGCTTAAATAATTTAAGGACAACTTTGAGTCGGGAAAATTAGCACAGGATGTCTTTTGATTCTAAGTAATGTAGATATAAAAAAAAATATTTTTGATGGATAAGTGATTTCAATATTTAACAATAAAAGTAACAGTTAAAAATTAGGAGCTCTGGTTACTTTTTTGTTATTCAATTTTAAGTAGCTGAATATATTATGTTGTTATTAGCATCATTAAATGTTTGTCTATCTTTTCTTTTGATAAATTTTTCCTGAGTTACTATTTCGATATTATTGTGCACATATTGTCATTCCCATGCTAAACTAAAATAAAAATATCTCTACTTTTTAGGAGAGTAAAAATAACATCATATTCTTCTGCGTATAAGGGGCATCTCCGATAATTTGAATTTTTTCAGTTGGCGTTGCTTTGACCAACAGAAGAAATTAAAATTATCGAATACAAATAATAAGGATACAATGATTTTTTTCTTCCAAAAAATTAGTGGTTTTTTTGTTCGTAAGTTTACTATGAGAACAATGATATGTGGTAAGTGCAATTTTGATTAAAAATATGTAAAATCTGTACATATATACAACTAATCTGATGCAAAGAATGCTGTTTCAAATGTGATAAGCACAATCTAGTTCAAATGTTGTAAAAGCACTTAGCACATTTTGGCAAATTTGCACTTAGCACATGTGTGCACAACACCACCAATTTTATAATTGAAGTAAATTTTCATGATGATTTAGTCCAAATTAAATACACATCCAGAAGAAAAATATTGGTCCAGTAACTTTCTCGCATTTTACTATAGTAAGTTACTTTTAATTGATTTTTAGATTTCTAACTTTATATTAAAAACATAGTGTTTACTTTTGATAACCTTTAAAGAGAAGTTTCATTATTATTTAAAAACATATGTATTAAGATGTGACTAATTGAGAGTAAACAAACAAGAAAAAAAAAATGGGAAGTATTTTGGACTTTTAATTATCAAAATTTATTATATTACTTTATTAAAAAATAAATGAATGTAAGTATATTATTTTTTTGTAATGTTTAATTATTTCGGAATCAGATCTGCACATTATCAGGTAATTAACTATAGAAGCAAAAGAAGATCTCGATTTAGGAAGCTCATTTTTGAAAACTTTTTCCGAATAATATTATTGTGATTTTTTTTATCGTTTTGATGGGTAATTGCTTTCTAAACAATAGCTTATAGAATAAAGAGAGCTAAATAAAATAAACAATGAATTAGTTTATAAGTAATTGTTATATTTTTTAAACCCACAGCTTAAATTTTAGTCTTACACTTACTAATAATTAATTAATTTCCACTTAAAGAATTATATTAAATAATCTTGTATCAGTTATTTACATCAGATATAGTAATTTTGTGTTACTTGTTTCATCTATAAAAAGCAATTCAATGTTTTTCATTAGTATTATCAAACAAAGCATCGATGTACAGAGGGTGTTAAATGTCATTCTTGTTTTTATTTGAATTATTTTTAACAAAAGCAGTTCTAAATTTTAGATCAAATTATATATTATCAATATTTATTTAATTCTGTAGTTGATATAATGGAATGGAATAGAGTTTATTCAGAAAATAATAATAATTCTGTCCAACCAGATGGCAATCTATGGCATCTATCATTCGGTGCCAAGAAAAAGGTATACAAATTACTATTTTTGACCAACTTTAAATTCAAAAGTGCATTCAGTTTTCTTAAAAATTATTTTAAAAAAAAGCTTACAAGCACTTCTGTCTATTAGCTAACAAACATGTTATACACTTATATACCCTTAATTCTTACTATGATGTTATAATAAATACTGCAAATGATGGCTCGAATTAAAGTACTTTCTTTTCCATTACTTAAAATAAAATACATGCCATGCAATAAAAAATGGACTTATGGATTTGTGTTATCAAAATATAACCCTTGAATCTACCTTATCACAATAATGGAGTCTTATTCTTCATATTTCAAAATTATTTAAACCCATTGTGAACTTACTGTGTGCTTTTACCACAACTATTATCTAGTCTTTAATTTAGGCATTGACATTGACAAGAGGTTAAGTGCAAAACATGAAATTTTTCAGAAGGAATGAAAACATTTTATATTGCGTATTAAATAATGAACATGACAATCTTTTTTTTTTTTTTTTCTGTTAAACGTTTATTTACTCTTTTAGTAAATTATAGTATCTTCTTTCCCATGCTATTAGCTATGGAACGAACCTTTGTATTAGTGAAAAAATATTTTTCAGAAATTTTGGTACTTAACTCCTTTTCAACGGCAACTGCTCAATAAAAAAAAAATTGTAGGAGACAACGGATATTAGTTTATATATGTTCTTCCACTGACAGAAAAAAATAGTTGCTTTATTCATTAATTTTCAATAAATTAATTTATCAGCAAGAAGCAACAATCAAATGAGCTTCTTACATCACTTGAATTTGATCTCTAGCATGAAATTGTAATATATTTTTGCCTGTGATTGGGGCATAATATAAATTGGAAATAATCTAGAGGTGGAATAGTTGTTCAAATTGATAGATGTAATGATAGTCCTAATACAAATTATGAAGCGCTCTATGCCCCAGCATTATGAGGAGTTAAAGTGGCTCTTCCCCTCCACCTATATCTACCATCTCCTATAGTTCAAATCCACGGTCCACTCACTGGAAAGAAGATCCCACCTTTCTGACCTCTATTCCTCTTACCACAGAACTAAAACATTCCTTTCTTGCCCAATCCACTATCCTCTGGAATTTCCTCCCTTCTAGTTTCTGACATGCTTCTTTCCTATCCTCATTCAAATCCCTCTTTTTCCAAACAGACGCTCTCTAATCATGAAATATTAATTTCAGTTTTAACAATATTAGAAATAAATAACTGTTTTTATTTTTAAGTTTTAACTCAGTTAAAATTAAATTAATTCAATATTTTTATTTCCTCTCTTTTAATTTTTTATCACTGACAATTATTATTTTTTATATTATTAAAACTATTGAAATTAACAATTAAATTTTTTCGTGAGAAGAAATTATTTTTTTTGTTTATACAATTTTAACAAACACTATGTATATGTCTATTGATTTTTATTAACTTTCCAATAGATTCATCCAAATCATTCAAAGGTCAGAAACACATTATAAATTATTATTAGATAAATCAAAATATGCTGAAAAATGAAAAAAAAAAAAAATAATAAAAGGAAATGGTAGTTGAACACTCAATCTTAAAAGTTTGAAATATTTCTACAATGGAAAATCTTAAATAATCTATGTGCTTTGGTTTTGTTTCGTAATAATAGGCACACGGCTTGCTAAGTGTGCCACTATGTTTTTTGTTGTTTTCACGGAATAACCAATAATATATTATTGAAAATTTTTAAAATCTCGGTAAAAACTTTGAAGGGGTTGATTAATGAATAGAGAGAGAGGTATGAAAGTGAAAGTTCAACCACTGGATGAATATAATGAAAAATACCCTAGTGGTGCACTTAAAACTCCAATACATCTGCGGGAAGGTTAATTTAATCATGTTTTCTGTTCATTTTATACTTTATGTTATTCTTAAAGGGCTTAGTCCCAAAAAAACTTTTTTTCTTATCTAAATTAATGAAAATATTCTCTCTCATACTGTTGAACTAATATTAATATAATATTCCAACATAGATTTTACCTCAATGTATATTCCATTATTTTCTATCACCTTATCTGCCAGAAGTTGAATTTGGAAATGATCCAGCTTCTTCTGTTTCTAGGCATAAAATTTGTTTCTTCTTAAAATGAAAACCTGATTTTTAAAATGTTTTTTAAAAGAAAACAGCCTAAAAATAACGTAGGCATGAGGTGTAGTTAGGCAAGACGCTGATCTCTTCCATTTCTTCTAAATGTGCAATATTATAAAAATTAATTGGGTATTCAATCCAAGAATCAATCTGGAAGAATTTTAAAGCGCACTTTAAATATCTATTTGTTAGTGTCCTCTAACCATTAACCATAACAATCGCAAAATTACATCCAATTCACTCTTATAAAATTACAAAACACCTCCACTTCTCACTGCACTTATTCCTACTCATGAAATTATATTTGTTATATTGTTTATCCATTCTAGATGGGCTCCTCAGTGTATAATCCTGATATATTGACAAAAGATCTGCAAAGGCAGCAATTTATTGAAAGGGCCAAGTCTCTACTAAATAGGCCTAAACACAATGAAGATTACAAAATGCCATTATTTCAAGCTGCAGTTGCAAGTACAATATGGTATTCCTCATCTAAGTTAATTAGTTTTGTATGTTATATAGACGATAGAGTTAAAATATACATATAATAATCTATGCAATCCCACCTCCACCTACAGTCATTAGATGTTACCAGAGAGATCTAACCTAGAACACCTGCTGGCTGTGCATTCAGCCCTGGATAAATGCAGAAGTAAGGTAATGTGGGGTAAGTGCATTTTTGGGGTAAGTGCGTAGTTTTCTCATTGAAGCCAAGCCCTGAACTGGTAAGAGCTGCCCTTTAGGTAGCATGAATTCTAAATGCTGATTAACAAATCAGCCACAATAGTTTGCTAAGGTACAAGTATACCAAGTTGTAAACATATCAATTCCAGCCTGTTGATTAAGTTGAACATTCAAATTCTGCTGTACAGCTGTATTGGTGTTTACCACTAGACCTGTTAAGAAAAAAAAAATGTGGCTATTGGAACCTTTTCAACCTTTTAAGTATTTTGAATTTTTCTTCAAAATACTTAGTGATGTTCCCCTGGAAAGTTTTGTAATATTTAAACACTATTCTGTAGTTGCCCCGTCAAAACATGATAATAGGGGAAAGTGCAGATCTCTGTTGTTGTACATGTGTGTGTTTATGGTGTACATATACTATCATGTTTTGCTGGGGCAACTGCGGACTAGAACACTGACATAAATGTCATTTTTTCATTATTATATTCAATTATGTTTCACATCCCACATTCATGACTGTTACTGAAGATTGTACAATGTGAATCTCAGACAAGTTTAAACTTTTTTCGAAGATTAGATCAGTATAATAATCTTCCAGAAACGAATTATTTTGCACTTGCCCCACAATAGCTGTTGCTATAATAATGAGTTTTGAGTAATGAATAATCCATAGGAAAGTCTATATCCTAAGGTGCCCAGTTCAGAACAAGTTCAAGCGATATTGGTTCTATTTCCATCTAATTCCCAGCTAATATCCATTTCATGGTAGTCCTATGAAATAAATCTTGGCGTTACCAAGCTATTTGGAAAAGAGTAACCACTTCTGGAGAGTCTTGGTGTAGTATTAGAGTGTTCAGTGCTTGTCTGCCAAAATATTAACTTGTGAAAGAGAACCCAGTACCTCTTATAAATTAATAATGAATAATACGATATTCTATGCTGATTGTAGATAACATTATTTTTTAGAAACTTCTCTAAAAAAAACTGAGATCTAGAATTAATAAATGAATATATATTTATATACTTGTAGTATTTATATTTATGATTTCGAACAAAAACTGCTTGATAATACTGGAAAAGTACTTACAATCTTATTCAAGGATAATAACAATTCCAATAGGTGCTTCAAAGTTCTTCCCATAGCAAATTTCCTTATCATATATTATCATTTCTTAGTTAATGCTTAATAATTTTCTGTTGGTGTCATACAAAATGTGGCCAGTGTATCAGTTAAATTCGAAAATTCTAAAACGGGAAATTAAGAAGAACATTGAATTCTTACAAAATTCGAAAAGCTTGCTTAAGCAAATGTAATTATTTTTACCTTTCTTGTTATTGGTTAAAATTTTTTTTTTACTAATAAATTTAAAATAGACATATGAATATCTGTTTTGGTCTATTTTTGTTGATATATATATTTTTTTAATCAATTTATTAGAATAGACTAGATAAGTGAGAGTGAATATTTTTAACAGATTCTCCTCTTTTATTTTTTTTTTTTTTACAATAATTAATTTTTGAGTTCTTGTGGTGTTGCTTAATTGTAATACGAAAAGTTCTTAAAATCATAATTAATTAATTGATTATAATCTACAAATATCTGTTGACAAATGAGTCAAAAATTGAGGAAATCAAGGTAACATTATTGAGAACTGTTATAACATTCTTTTATTATAAATATTAATGACAATTATTAATTATTAGTGAAAGGCCATTCGAGAATAGATATACTATGACTGGAAATACAGGGAACTACGATGGGTGTTATACTGACAAATGGCTGGATTCCAATTCTTCTGTTCGAAGGTACTTTATTTTAATTGATTTTGTTAAGTTAATTAAAATGAAAAAAGTAATCTTAAATATTCATTATTAATTTGTGTCTTAGTTGTTTTTTGCCAAATTCTAGGAATCGATTGCACAGCTCGAAAGTAAGAAATTATGGTCTAGTAAACATATTCTGATAAAATTTTCTTTCCAAATAAATTTTAGGTTGTTTTTTTTTCCACTAACTTTTAATAAGAATGTATAATAAATAACAATTAATTAACCACATAATCAGTTTGCACTATTTGGAAAGAGGAGAGATGATGGATGGTTGACTGTGTAGTACATGAGGTTTTTTTCATTTCAGGAATTTATTAGACTTTCAGGAAATCAGTCAAAGTGATTTTAAAAAAGAGAACTTATAGTGAAATTACTATAACCCGAGGTTTCAGCCCAAAATATTTGAACCGTCATCAGGGCTAAAATATATCAAAGAGATGATGGGTTACTGGACCAGCTAATAAAGCATAAAACTACCTTCATATCCAAATTAAATAAACAAGCAAGAGATGGATTTATCAAGTGAGCTAGGCTAGGAGTGCTGAACATCATATAATGTAAAGCAAATTAAATTATGATGTCACCTATTTTGAGTCAGGAAAAGACATACATTACATTAGGCTTATTTTCAAGGTAAGGGGAGAATTATTTAATCTAAACTATCAACCTTGGACAAATAGAAGAAATAATTGCTCATTGTGCAATTTAAATGTTCCCGAGGATACGATGCATTTCATCTCGATCTGCCCGGTGCTTACTCAGTTTAGGATGATTTTCTTAGGAAAAAAGATACTTAATTCAAATGAAACGTTGCAATTACTGAACGGTCTGGATTATGAAAAATTATATTTATATCTTAAACAAGCAAATGTATACCGAAATGAACTAGTTAAAGAATTTAATTACTAATTAATTATTTATATAGAAAGATCTAGCGTTGTTTATAGATAGATCCTAAAATGTGCTGTATTATTTTTTTTTTGTTTTTTTGTATTCACTGATCAATGTATTAATAAAGAAACCTCGACAGACGAACCCTGTTCATTGTCTAAAATACGTTTTACATAAAAAGAATATCTGTAAATACTTATAAATAAACGTAGTCATCTATCTATCTATCTATCTATATCAAAGAGATATGTAGATCAGAAAGATGTGTACTAATTTCATTTTGCATATGTTTTAATATGATGCATCTAATAAAATAGAATAATTAGAATATAAATGGAAGATTCCATACACAAAATATAGCCTCTAAAATAATGGTAAACAACTAACTTGCAAACTTTTTGTCAATTCAGGGATCATCAGGACAAAAACAAAGTACAGCATACCTCACATCTACAGTGTGAAGATACATATTAACTAGAAACAGTATCTCACTCCAAAACACCTACCCATATATTGAGGGAGATGGCAAATTACATAACAACATTTGGAAAAGGTGAAATTAAAAACAACTGATCATCAGAAAATCATATTATTATTTGATTTATTTTTATAGTATTTTGTACATTTTGTATTGTTTAGTGTGTGTATTTTCTGTTGAAAATTGTTTTTAATTTATCCTTTCTCAGCTGTTGTTAAGTAAAATCTCTTTTTCTATAGTACGTGTGTGTGTAGATGTCTTGGAGTGAAATACTGTCTTTGGTTTATGTCTTTTATACAGTATATGTACTAATTTTTTTCTTCTTTTTTTTTCTGTTCTCATGATGGTTGACTGTTTAGTGTATTTTACAGACTTTAGGCTTTGTGTTTGGAGTCCTACATTTATATATGCTAACAATTATTATGTTTATTATTGAGTTTTTGCTCTTATATATTATAGCATATTTTGAATTCACTTTGACTGATTACCTGAAAACCTAAAATTCTCATTTTGAAAGAGCATTAGATTTTCAATCAGGCAATCTTGTTTTCAATCTATGGAACAATCAGAGACATTTCAAAGTTTACTTAGTTAAAAAATTAAATGGTTGCTGGGCTATAACTTTATAATGCATTCGCATTATCAATGTCTATCTCTGAACTTATCCGAAGGTCTCCGCGGTCACTGCACTAGCACCCACTAGCACCATTTGTCCTAAGTGCTTTGTATTCAATTTAAAAATTCTTATTCATTAGAATTATTAGGGATTGATAAATTATTTGCCACTTCTATAAATTTGTTTTATTGAAAACTAGTTTCGAATGTTATACATTCATCTTCAGTTAAAGGTTTAAAAGGATTATATCAAACAGAAAAGTTTGTACTGGTTTCTTCTGGCATTGAACTAACAATGTGAGAAGAAACCAGTACAAACATTTCTGTTTGATATAATCTATTTAAACCTTGAACTGAAGATGAATGTATAACATTCAAAACTAGTTTTCGATAAAACAAATTTATAGAAGTAGCAAATAATTTATCAATCCCTAATTAGATTGATCCTTCTATACCATCATGCGGATATAAACTGATTATTACTACTTTAATTAGATATTATTTAAAATTATTACTGCTTTAATTAGATATTATTTAAAATTATTAGTCCTGTCAACTTCTGGTGGTCTTGAAAAGTTGTACCTAAAGCTGTAATAATTTAAATTACGGTAAGGGACAAACCTCAACTGCTCAACTGCAAAGGATCCGTTGGGGTTTTGTTTATCTCTTGAGTGAGTGTAGTGAGCGGAAATCGATAGCACTAATAATTTTAAATAATATATAATTAAATCAGTAATAATTATAATAATTTCAATGAATACGAATCTTACAATTGAGTTAGCACAAATGGCGCTAGAGAGTGGTAATGAGTTGACCTTCAGGTAAGTTCGGGAGCACATACTGATAATGTGACCGCATTATAAACTTGTATAGGGATTTCTTTTTAGATATTTATATATATATATATATATATATATATATATATATATATATATATATATATATATATATATATACATATATATATATATATTTATAGTTATTTATTTTCTTTTTAAAATTTATTTATGCTTTTTTCTTATCCAATATGTATCATATGAGTATGGATATGAATCCTCGTTTTTATTTTGTTATTATTAACCTATTACTATGTGACTTATATTTATTTTGTTGTATGAATGTTCACAATCTTCACTGTTACTTATTTCATAAGATCGTGATGTCAGTAAATAAGTTTAAAATGTTTTTTTTTTCGATTGTCTGTTAAACGATAAGATGGAATAGAAGTATGCTGTACAAATATAAGATGGACCAGTATATATATATATATATATATATATATATATCATATACAGGGTGAGTGGGGAGGAATGGGCCAAACTCCATGTTGCACACAGAAAACGAATAAAAAAATACTCATAAGTTCTCCGATTTTCATTTGTTTAAATTTTATTTGCTAATTACAAATAAACTAAATTTCATAAATAAACAATATTTCATACATGTATTAGCATTTCAGTTATCGAAGTTTTATTTTAATAAATGTTTCAAAATATCACCATTAACTTCTAAACATTTTCGGTTTCGTCTTCAAAGGGCGACAGTTGCCCACGTGATTGTTTTACATCTTACTTTAATGACGTCTGCAGCATTTTTAATATGTTGAATTATTGCATCCCGAGTGTCTAATTTTATTTTATGTATACAAAAACTTCTTTTGAACCAGTCCCTTAAACAATAATCCAGTACTGTGAGGCCCGGAGATCTTGGAGGCCAACTAACAGGACCTCCGCGACCAATTCAATGATCTGGAAATCTTTCATCTTATTATTGCCTCGACCCGACAAGCGAAATGAGCGGAAGCTCCGTCATGCTGAAAGTGCATTTGCATTCTGATGTTTAGGGGAACATCCTCTAATAGTCTTTGTAATTCAAATCGTGAGTAGATTCTCTAAAATGAAAGGGCCAATTGCTTTCGACTTTTGCGTGAGGATTTTCACGGGCCCACACATGGGAGTTGTGAGTGTTATTAATGCCGTAAATGTTAGTTTGAGGGAAAAAAACATGAGGATTGCCATTTATCCAACGACAAAATTCCATACATAACTCTCTATTCCAGATAAACTCCCGGTTGCAGATGCTGTACTCTCAGTACATGGTATGGATATAATCCTTGCTCATGGAGTTTGTTTATTATTCTTGTTTTTGGAATGTCCAATTGAGCAGCTATTCTTCGTGAGCTGGTCGTTTGATCTTCTTCTAATAGATCAAGAATATTTTCTACTTCTAAGCCTTGGCGAGTTGCTCGTTCGGATGAGCACTGGGAAGTGTTCCGCTCTCGCATAGTTTGTTGAAAAGTCTGATAAATATCTTTTTATCAGGATGTCTGTGATGAGGAAGTCGTAGCCGATATTCCTCAGCAGCAGCTATGGCACTTCCATTGCAAAAAACATAAACAAACAACATATTTGCCTATTCTCTATGTGAATAGGTGTTTGTCATTTTGTAAGACTTTAATAATTCAAACGAAAATAGGAATGGAATCACTGTAACGATCACTGGCACAATTAAAATATGTTCTAATCTGATTGTAACTTGTTTACAATCTGTTGTAAATGAAATAATAGTGCTAATACCGAAAACCGATTTGTAATTAACCAAATAATTCAAACAAATGAAAATTGGATAAGAACATAAGAACATATTCTAACCCACTCCTGGAGTTTGGCACGTTCCTCCCGACTCACCCTGTAGGTATATATATATATATATATATATATATATATATATATATATATATATATATATATATATATTATTTCCTTAGTGCTAGAGAAGCCGCTTTAGCAGAAAAAATAAGAAAACTTGAGGAGCAACTGGGCCTTACCGGGGCTCAAATCAGGGAATCACAAGCTTCAAAGCAGTTCTTAAAAGCGAAACTCAAATTGCTTGAGGAAAAGGTACTTGGTTATTAATTAATTCTTATTCTCTATTCTTAATTTATTTTATGAAAAAAACTTCTTTTTTTGTTTTTAATTTGATTGAATATGTATGTATGTATATATATATGTATATATATGTATATGTATATATGAATACGTAAGTTTCATATATACATATATATGTTATTCCTTCCCCTTTGAATGTTCTTTAGCTCCTATTGAAACTGGTATAGAAATTGACAATAAACATGACAGCGAGTATATAATTATCTAAAACGTTATATGAAAAAAAAAAATATTATTTTAAACTTATTCACATTTGAGACAAAGATGCGTGCCACTACGACAGACAGCACTGACAATTTAACCACCTACAGCTGGATGTAAAACATCATTTTTCAACTTCCCCAACACCGAAGTACCTGTAATGCAGTACCTGTAATACAGTACCTGTAATACAGTAACACAGCACATATTTTTATAGTGTTCATTTACATTATTTATTTAGTTTTTTAAAATTATGTATTCAATTTTGTATTTCCTTATTTTTCTTTTTTATTTAAATTTAAATTCGTTTATATTTTACTCAATTTAATTATATGCACAATATAAATTCATTGATACAAGCAATGCACATAGATAATATGCTTTTATGCTTTGGATGTGTTCTTATTTTTATGTGTTAAGTAGAAGAGGGAAAAGTGCAAATGGAAATATTCGTTTTTAAAGGTTACAGGTTACTTATCGTCATTAGAAAATATATATATTTTTTTAATTAACTGTTTTTTAATATAACTATTTTAAATGTTATCGTGTTTGAACATTTCACAGTCATAGCCCTACTTGCACTTGTACTCATGTACTTTATTATGAAAAAGGATGTACCTATAAAGTAATGTACAAGTTTGTTATATATTATTGAACCATTGTAATTATGTTGAAACACGATGTTATTTAAAATAGTTAAATCAATAAACAGTAAATAAAAAAAAAATTAAAAAATTATTATTTTCTGATGATGATAAGCAACTTATAACCTTTAAACGCGAATCTTTCCACTTGTTCTTTTCCGGCTAGTACTTGTACTTTATTATGAAATAGGGTTCTGATTAAATGTATATATTTTTTTTTCACTTTTATATGAATTTTCCGGACATTCCTCGTAAGGTAGTTAAAGTTTTGATATTCCATAAAGCTCAATCAGACTGTTTTTTTCTATAAGAAAAAATGAATTAATAATATGTTATAACGTTTCATAATATACATTCAGAAAATAAGAACATATCCCAAGCATAAAAGTATATTACCTATGTGCATTGCTTGTATCAATGTATTTATATTGTGCACACAATTAAATTGAGTAAAATATAAACGGATTTAAATTTAAAAAAAAAATAAGGGAATAAAAAATTGAATACATAATTTTACCTTTACAATACATATTATGATAAAAAAAAATATTTTTTTTCAGATACAACAAAAAATGAATATGCGAGTGTCGGTGGAATCATTAGAAGTCCAACAACTGGATCAGCTCACAGCATACGCTAAAGAAACACTACAGAGGTTGAAGACTTTGAGAGGACTTCAGTTACAAGAACGTTGCATGAAAGAAAGTTATAAACAAGTTGAGAAAATGGGGGTGACTGGTTGTCCATTCTCGAATTCGTCGCATGGATTCACTTCGAACTTCTCATTAACTAATCATTGAAACTGATTTATGTGATTAAAATAATTAATTAAGAACTCTGATTTGTTTAAAAATGTATCTATTACTAAGTGTGATGAGGCAATATCGGCCCGATTTATTAGCGGTGTTGGTTCGAAACCGTCCTGGAAGAGTTGACTTTTGTTACATGACGGACCTATTGAATAAACCTCGGACCTCACCTTGGCAATAATCGATTGGTAACCTGCAGGACAACTCCTCCTTAGTAATACGTAAATCAATAAATTTAAAAACGTTTTTCCGATATTAAGACAGTTATGTATCAAGTGAAATAATAAAAAATAAAGTACTTAAACAAATTTGCAAAAAATGACACACAACTCGACTTTTAGCGCAGTAAAAGTGTACTAAGGAAAAGAGATTCATCTTTGATTTTTTTAGTGTGTATAGTTTTTTCATTCTGCTACTTGCTGTAGAAATTTAAATTTTTAAAACGTTGTCCTTTTTTTTTTTTTTTATATCAATTCTCAAACATGGCCAAAAGTTATTTTTAGCAATATTTAAAGTTAAATATGTCAAAAAGGACAGAGTAGAAATTTATGAGACTAATGCAGTTTATGCCTCTATAAGATAAGAACATAAGATGGAAATTTGGTGACTTTTTTCCTCACAACACAACACCTAAGTAGTGAGGAAAGTGGTTAACAAATTCTGGAACAGTGACATAAAACGAAGGTTTCAGCGCTGTAAAAGTGTATCAAGGAAAAGAGACTTATCTATGATTTTTTTTTCTTGTATAGTTTTATCATTGTACTACTAGTTGTAGAAATTTCAATCGCTAGTACTTTGTGTCCTTTTTTTAATATTAATTTTCAAAAATGATCAAAAGTCATTTTTAAAAATGTCAAAAGAGACTGAGTGAAAGACCAATAAAGTCTATACCTCTATATGATGCTGAAAATGAAATTTGGCCATTTTTGAAAATTCATGTTACAAAAAGGACAAAGTTTTAGAGATTGAAATTTCTACAGCTACTAGTGCAATCAAAAAGCTACACAAGAAAAATAAATCAAAGGCCTCTCCTTTTGATTTTTACAGCGCTGAAAATCTCATTTTATATCAATATTCGCGATTTTTTTTAACCACCTTCCTCACTACTGAGGTGATGTGTTATGGGGGCAAAATATGTAGAGGATATGCTTTTCCTAATTTTAGAATTTGTTTTGTTTTTATATCTGAAAAATTACCAAAGTTAGAGACATTTCTCCGAAACTTGTTTTCATCTGCGAAGAAAATTAATAACTCTGGAACCAGGTGAGTCTCAGTGACCAAATTTGTTATCTCCTGGACTGTTAGGCGTAATAGTATCTGACAGTTTTATAGCATCCACTGAAAGTTGGAGGCATATTGACTTATTTCTCGATAGTTTAACGACTCGGATGCTGGCGTGAAAAGTGGGAGATAAGAATACCTTTTTTTTTCTTGTATAACTTCCTGGAATAGTTTATTTTGTTTGTGACTTCTATTTTATTTTTCCACATTCTCCCAAGAAACCCATTATTATATTCTTTTCTTTTCTATCATTCTTGTATCTTGTTTTTATTAGCCCTGGTTCAGACCAACAACTTAGACCGAAATGTCGGCATCCATTTAATAGTAAACATTTTACATTGTGCTTTAAATTTTAACCACACCCTAAACCACCAGAGTCAGGGTTGGGACATCGAAAGCAAAATATCGATATTCGATATTTTGCGATATCGCAAAACCAAATATCGATATCCACCGATAATTGCTAGAAAAATATCGGCATATCGAAAGAAAATGGAAGAATATTGTTTATTCTTATATTTACTGGTAAAAATACAGAATCGTGATCCCAACATGGCGGACATCTAAATTTTTAGGACCTGACTGATCTTAAAAATCTAGACTTCCGCCATATTGGGGTTACGATTCTGGAGTTTTACCGAATAAAGGAAATTGTTACTTAAAATAAAATAGAGCAGAATCTCGATATTTCGTATGGTCAAGGGTTCGAAAGTTGAATATGAATTATCAAGATACTCAAATTATCCAGAGTTCCAATGATCGGTAGTAAAAAATAGGAAATAACAAAATTAATACAAAATTTTATTAATATGAATGGACATTCAAACGATATTGCTAGATCAATAAAACCTTAAAATATCGCATTTGAAAAAAAATCGGTAATTTTCTTATGGTGCAATCCTTGAAGACGGGTCTTATCGATGGCTTCGTTTAGCATGTTCAGAGCAGAAAATACTTTACACAAACATCCAATTTTGTTAAGAAATGGCACACGTTGTAGATGTATTATTTCGCCATTTTAGAACTAATCGTCGACACATCAATTTATTCTTCATCTCCGTTTTATACGGAGTAAAAATTTCCTCGTCAGTTAGGATCCTAGCTACTGCCAAACCTTCGTCAAAATCAGTGAAATTTCGAAAAGTTATGGGAGTTTCTTCATTTTGAGGTAGGTGATTCCCATCCTCGATGCTTTCTAAGAGTTGCAGCATAACTTCCTTGCGTTAAATTTCTTAAATTGTTTAATTATGGACAAGTCTAGAGACTGTATCTCAGAGATATTATTGGTAGGTAAAACAGAACATTAAAATGGCTGAGTGATGTGGTACTGTTGTGGACCGTTCAGTTATCAATAAACAGTTGACAATTTTCGCTGTTTTATTGCATATATTTTATTCTGTACCCATTCGTTGGAAATTTCGCTAGTGGTACATGATTTTGTGTTTGCGCGATTGGCTATCGGCAAGGTTTTTGTTTTTAAACCACCTTGCTTTCGCGGAATTGCCAGTCATGAGCGAATTTAATTTTTCAGATCAATCCATGTTGGCGGCTAAAATTATGATTACAGGTTTTTACACATTTTTTTAAAGAGAGATGAATAGAAATAAGAAAGGGTAAACCGGCCGAAATTCATAGAAACGATTTCTCTCGCGCTCACTCACCTCTTCTCTTGAAAAGATTAAGAGTAAACCCGATTTTTTATTTGGAAATTCGATTATAAGACGTTTAAATTACTTGGAAGAGGAAAACAAATACGAATTATCGAAGGGACTGGATTGCAGTGTTTTTATACCAAGTAAAAGGAGATTTTCAAGAGACCAGAAAATCCTTACGAGCTATCGTAATATGGGAATTACCGGGATATGAATTATCGACATTCTACTATAATATATTTTAACATAACCGTGTCATCGATATATCGTTGTAAAATATCAATATCATCGATATATCGGATGTTAAGATATCGATATAAAATATCGGGTTTTCAACTACGATATATCGATATATCGCGTTTCGATATTCCAACCCTAATCAGATGAAATATTTTTGAATTTCGTATTTATAATAATATTATCTAAAGAAATAAAATTTAGCAATGAAATGCCTAAGAAAATATTTTAAAAATACATTGGAAGGGAAAGAAATGGTATCATAATTTAAAAAAAAATAAAAATATGCTATGAAAGTAACTATAGTAAATAATTCAATGAATTACTAATAAATTAATAGCCTACATAAAGGTGCATGATACAATCTTCATTAACATTTAATTGAAATTTTCAATTGATGAACATTAAGTCGATTATTTTATATTGTTGTATTTTAATCTTCAATTAAAGTATGATGACATAAAGATAATAGCAGTGGAAGCATCAACTGTCATAAATATTTTTTAGTACTCATTTATTTATTCGTTATACTCATATTATTTAACGGATAATCCCTGATGCATCAATTGGGTGAGGCAGTAATCATAGGCACCAAAAGTCCTCTCCATCCATGGCACAATCAGGTGCTTGGTCCACCTTCTATCGGTGATTATTGTAGGTGGGACAAGAAGCGGATTTTCCTCAGGAGATATCCTAGATAGGTTTACAAGCTAGAAGAATGTAGCAGCAGATAAGTTGTGGTGTCAGAAATTCCTTGAGGATGCCTCAGACACCATTGCGCGGTATTTGCTTTTAATATTTTGGAAACAGACTGACAAGATCTTAGGGACAGAGACGGATCCCCTAGTTGCTAAAACCTATACATTTTTTTTCAAAATGTTTCAATCTCCCTAAACTTATGTTTCACTTCATAATGTTATGTTATAACATCCCAAAAAAAATTGGTTCAAAGAAATTAAACAAATTTTAGAAAATGGATAAAAAATTACGCGATGATTAGACAAATATAAAATACAATTCATTCAACTTCTGCGAGAGTTAAATTATCTCCATTGCCCTTTTCAGTCTCTTATGGTGATGAATAAGTCGCAGATGCCTTTGGTTTTTGTACAGGAGTGTGCTGTTCAAACAAAGGCTGACAATCATTGTTGTCTGATGCCATAGGTCATTGTGCCATTACAATTTGAACAAATCGGAGGATCACTGCAATTTGTAAATATTTTTATGAAAGATTATATGAATTACGCGAATCAGACAGCAAATAGAATATCTTGATAATAAGGTAAAACATAAATAGTGATGTCAAATAAAGCACTTAGATGATGAAATGAAATCAAGCGTAATAATTGACAAGCACTGAGCATATATTTTATAAAGATAAACAATGTGGCGGTTTAACAAATAGCGGGATCGCAACAATATAGCCGTTCATTCTAAATACCACCTTTTTGGGACAAGAGACAGTACACGCCAACGGCGGGTCTTAGAAGACGAGGTTACGCACTTGGGAAGGCGGGTGGAGCGAGAGGCAAATGTCTTCTGAATAGGATCGATTATTTGGATTACCATCGATTCGATATGTATTAGCAATAGACATAAATTTAAGACCATTATTTTCTTAACACAGTTTAAAATATATATATAAATAGCTATTCTGATTGGGATGGTGCTTGTTTTGATGAAGATATTCGTGACACTTGTGCACAAATAAGTGATAATAAACAACTTTTAAAAAAAATAAATTCTCAAAAAGTAACAACAATTCATCAATCAATAAAAGTTAATCGGCCTCTTCATATTCTATAGAAAGGTGTAGTATTATATGATTGATATTTTAATATGAATAATAATACCAAACTGTGTTTTTAATTTGTTTATTTTTGAATTTTTGTGTGTTTTAGAAAGGAAGATGAATGTATAACATTTGAAAATAGTTTTTAATAAAAAAAAATATATATATATATATATATATATATATATATATATATATATATATATATATATATATATATATATATATATATATATATATATATATATATATATATAGAAGTGACAAATAATTTAACAATTCCTAATATTAGTTTGGATTCTATAAAGTTGAGTCTACTACAGATCAGATATTCGCCTTACGAACCATTCTAGAGCGAGAAAGATAATACCAGATCCGAACGCATCGTCTATGTGTCGTCTTACGACAGTATAAAGCTATATATATAGCTCTGTATTTAAAGGCCATGAAAGACCTTTATATACCTATAAAGCTTATCCGGAAGGTAAAGCATACGATGAGCTATGCTGAGTGTGTGGTGCTTGTTCAAGGGGATCTATCTGAAGGATTTACTGAAGTTCGACAAGCAGATCTCCTTGTCTTATCTGATCTTCAATATTGGTTTAGAAAAAATTTAAAAAATAATCCAAGATCCAGACTAGCGTAACGACATTGTCGGAAGATGAAAAACTGCAGTGGAAGAAACTTTACTTGTCCTCGAGGATACTGCCAGGGAATTAGGACTCCTTTAAATAAGTGATTGCTGTTCCTATAGCTAGAAGTACTAACGAAGATTTTATCCGGATTGGTCCTTACTCAGTCGAACGAGTTGAACAGTTGTGTAGCTGGTCATAGGTAAATACAGGCCATGATGTTTCGGCTGTGATAAAGAGGCGAATAGCATCAGCTAAAAGGTGCAATTTCGGACTACGACGGCATCTGGGAGGTAGCTCAATGCCAAGAACAACAAAAACGAGATTGTACAAGACACTGATGAGACCAGTGCTTACTTACGGGTCAGAAACATGGGTCTTCTCCAAGTCTGATGAAAGGGATCTCCTAACATTCGAGAGGAAAATCTTTAGATGCATCTATGGCCCAGTGAAAAATGGTTCAAGATAGACAAGGCGCAGAAACAGAGAACTAAAATCTTTTCTTAATCAGCCAGACGTTACTAGAATTGTCAGGATCAGCAAACTGCGATGGGCAGGCCATGTCATCAAGATGGGACCCTGTGAGATCCCAAAAAATCTTCTTGATGAAGACATGGCACCCGAACGAGAGGTCGCCCGAAACTTCGATGTTTGGATAGTGTTGGAGAAGATTCAAGGACCCTGCTTGGAGTTCGAAATTAGAGGACAGCTCCAGATCCCCGATTAAAGTAACGGAAGCGGATCGAGAAGACCAAGACCCAGTGATGGTTTTTCGCGCCCTTCTAGTGAGTGAAAAAATGGACTTAGGAAGTACTGATATATTCTAATAGGAAATATATAGTGAAACGGATTTAATTTTAGTCCTTTTGATATAGCGAAAAACAAAGTCTGATTACAATTGAAATCAGATTTTTTTTTCTCTTTTTTTTTTTTTAACTTCTGAACGTAACATACACATTGGGAACTATTTTCATGTGCTAATAATTGTAAATTTGGAATTGATGTAGCCATATGGATAAAATCTAACCGTAATCTTAACCTAAATTTGCCGTAATTTTCAGGCTTGGGATAGTCTTAATCTTTAAGAGAGTTTAAAAAAGAAGAAAGAATTCACAAGTTATCGTAAAGCAGAAGTGAATAATTTTTTCGAAGACACAGCTAACCAGATGGCCGGTAATTATTACTATATTTGTTATGTACGTGAATAAAACAAATAAATTTATTATTACTATATCGATACTATTACCTTACAAACACTAAAAAAACTATTTATTTTTTACATGATAGAAATTAAAATATTTAAATAGAAAATAATATGTGTTAAAAATTAATAACCTTTAAGCTAGATGTAGAAAATTAATTATCGTAAATTAAGATGGATTTCGAGATTCAGAGAGTGATATCTTATTCTAATATAAACATAGTCACATATTGATATCATTTTATTTCATTCAATTCATTTATCATTGTCTGGTGAATAAATCCAATATATAGCAAGAGCTCCTTACTTGCAGCTAATAATAATAGTACAAGAAGAAAATAAGTGCAAAGTAGCCAAAAAGCCGAATATTTAATAACTTTAAGCAATTGTACATAAAACTGATACCTAAAAATATAGCTTTTTTTTCGTGACTGATTTTTTAAAATAAATTTCGAGCTTCTCTACTAAGTTATAGGTTGATAGCACGTAGGGTACCCCGACCTTACTAATCAACCAAATAAACAAAAACAAATCATAGATTTGTAAGGGTTGTTAGGGTTAAGTTCATTAAATAAACACATTACAGAAGGAAAAATCAATATATTTAAAATCTTTTAACAAAAATAACATGCAAATTATAAACATAAATTAAAAGAAAAAATCAAATTAAACATTCTCCTTAATTGACTATAAAAATTAACTTTTTGCATGCCAAAGAAAACATAAAGAAAATGTAAATAAACCTTACTACTCTGTTGCGCAACACGTTCACTAAAATTAAAATAAACAGACTGTTTTACTATTTTTTACATCAACTACAAACTACTACACATGCTTTTTTTTTTTTTTTTTTTTTTTTTTTTTCCCCATGGCATCAACCACTAGGATCATTATTGCCTCACATTAATACTTGAAAGGGTGATAAAATCAGTACAACGCAAGTTGGTGGTAGTTTAGAATTAGATTTTATGGTGTAGTTCGTTGTGTCTGATGAATTCTAAAATATTATTAACTGTTTGTATGTTGTCCTGTAGAATGGTGTGAAGCTGGTCTGGTAGGTTGTATAGCAGTCTTGAAGCTGGTCTGGTAGGTTGTATAGCAGTCTTGAAGCTGGTCTGGTAGGTTGTATAGCAGTCTTGAAGCTGGTCTGGTAGGTTGTATAGCAGTCTTGAAGCTGGTCTGGTAGGTTGTATAGCAGTCTTGAAGCTGGTCTGGTAGGTTGTATAGCAGTCTTGAAGCTGGTCTGGTAGGTTGTATAGCAGTCTTGAAGAGGTGTACGCAATGCATTCAGTCAGTATGTGTTTCATTGTTAGGGGAGTTCCGCAGGTCTGACATTCAGGCGGTTGGTTAGTCTCGTGCCATAAGGTAGCCATGGGTCAGTCGTGTGTAGCCTATACGGAGGCGTGTCAGAATCACCTCCTCTCTTCGTTTACACAAATATAAACAAATATGTACATAATCGGGCAAGCACACACAACACCAGGCAGTAACAAAAGATGGTTAACCTTAACGTAACCATGGTGATAATAAGTCCCCAGCTGTAATAGTGTCAGACGGTGTTATTACAGGGTCACTGTGGCTAACAGATTCAATATTTATTTACATCTACCACGTATAGCAAATGCATCCTGACCCGCTGAGTTGTGCAGAAAACGTAAAGATAAACTAAAATTGCTTGACTATAAAGCAAAGTCGGAAGTCTAGATTGCTAGTTGTATCTTAGATAGTTTTCTCTAATGCTCGAATGCTCTTCGTTTTTCTGATGAGCGGCTATGGCAGGCGTAACGTTGTAAGTATTCAACGACAGACACCCAAGACACCCAATTGATCTGTTTTTGAAAAATAAAATGAATTTTTAGCACGTCCATCATATTGTCTGAAGAATTCGAATAACAATTCAATGCTGCTAAAAACCTTTTTACAGCTCTGAATTACAACCGTAAGCAGTGCAGATTTTAGATGTTTTTCCATGATAAGCGGAAATAAACATCTATTCGACCTACCTGTATAAAAACGGAAAAAAGTTTCATCGAAATTAGTTCAGAAGTTTTGCCTTATCAGAAACAGCTTTAAAAATATCTGATGTGGACAACACATGACTTCCTTGTAGGCCTATTAAACTATAAATCGGTGGCTCAAAAAGGGATCCTGGATTTAGTTACTAGTTTCCGAAGATTGCAGTATCTCAAAAACGACACTCGGCGTCGCGACACCCATTTATTGACACACACACACACAAATGGGGAGGAAAACCAGTATTTTACACTCAATTTTAACACTTAAAAGAAGTAATAAAAATGTTTAATTAGATTGGAAACCAAATTGCGTTTGTAACCTTTATTGCCGAAACATATGATTTTATGTATTTATGTTTTATGTATTTAATTTAAATATAATTTTGGATGTAATCTTATTATGACCTTCAGGTAAAGTACTCTTTTCGGTTCACCAATTTAACCAAAATATATTAAATACATTCATATCGATATAAAAGTCCTATTTACCAAATTTGAGATGTTTTACATTATATTTTAATATAATTTTTGATGAAAGTCTAATATGACCTTCAAGTAAAGTACCGCTTCCGGTTTTTCAATTTAGACCAAAATCTAGTATGTTATTTAAATCAATATATAAGTGATAAATACTAAATTTGAGAAGTTTTGCATAGTATTTTAATATAATTTTTGATAAAAATCAATTATGACCTTCAAGTAAAGTACCACTTCCGGCGATCAAGCAGTGACCAAAAAGTGAGGTTCACAACTAGATTTTACAACAATCCTAAATACGAAATTTCAACTTTCTACGGCTAACGGTCTTTAATTCATCAAGAAAATTCCAATGTGTTCATAATTAACTAACCTATTGAGTTATGAAAAAGTGGTTTATCGTTTATTACAAATTACTAGCTCTTATTCTATGCTAGGCTTTAATATCTCAAATACATGTATCTCTACTAAATATTAAATGAAAATAAGAAGGGTTTAAAACCTTTGTTGCTGACATCTCCACCAAATAAAAAACGACTAGAGGCAGAAGCAGCTGAGAAAAAAAAAGAAAGGTTTTGAAAAACCAAGAAAAAATCGGTTCCTTCCAAACAAAATTTTTGGTTTCAGAAACCCGTTAGAAGACCTTTTACTGAATACGACTTTATTACGGAGCCATTATCTCTTATAGTAAAGGCATACTGTTATGCAGAACCCGTCATCTACCTTTCCGCTCTGCACGTTATAATTTTCAGTGAATATTAAGTTTAGTGCAGAAACCCGACAAGTGACATCACATAGCGTAATTTTTCTTTGCTTTCAGAACACTTGAAAAAGTGCACTTACCGGCTTTCTGAAATAAATGATTCAATCTGCGCAAGAGCAGCTCTGATCTTGATATGCTCTTCTTCGAATCAGTTCCGAAACCTGAAATCCAATAATGATAATGATGATATATATGATGATAATGGGGAAGATAAAAAGTCGCACAAATACGACTCAACAGCTCTACACTGACATCAACATCAGCTATAAACAGAATGATATATCTAAATCATCTAATTTCCACATTCGATCTTACGATTAAGTAAATTTCATAATTAAAAAAAATGGAAATATTATAAATCATTAATTGAAAATTTGTTTGTTATTTTCTGTTTAGCAAGGAAAATCTTCCGCGATACCTCTTCCCCCAGAGATTCCAACACCCGACCACGGGACAGCGTAATTGATGAGCTTCCGCCGGAAGAAACTGAAAAAATGGGATATGTTTGGGTAGGTGGGTGAAATATGTTTGGCTTCTTAGTACCCTATAATAGTAAGTAGCCTATAGATTTGTATTTAAGGCTCTATTTTTTTAAATGTTGAGTCAGAAACATGAAGTAAATAGATATATCTTTCCCAAAAGTTTTCCCAGTTCATTCATCTTTCTATAGTGTTCATTTTATGTTCTACTCTGGTACATTGTTTACAAACAATTTATTGGAGGGGTGACAAAATCTAAGATTCCCCTACTATATAAAATATTTTAATTTTCCCGAATCTTTTGGATTTCAACTTTTACACTTGAAACTTGACAACAATAAAATCCCAATTTCTTAAGTTAAAAGGTATTTGATTTGATTTTAAATTTTAGTAATTGTACACCTTCTGCTGTGAAGTGACATTACAATTCTCGGAGAGCTCGCATTTGAACTGTAAAACCCATTACACTTGCGAGATTTACTTTCGAGAGTATATCTCTCAGTCTTGAGAATGAAAAACTCGCGCCTGTTAACACACCCTAAGATCGTTAATTCTTCTTATTAGGTTATAAACACAATTATTTATTAACATATCAATACCCTATGTTCTGGCAACATTTTTGTATTGAATATTCATTGGACTATGGTCAATTTGTAGTTTCTTCTCATGCACTGTAAAAAATAGTTCAAATTCATATAATAATAATAATATATTAAAAAGGATACCAATTAGCATACTACTTATGAAGGAGTAAAAGAATATGAAAATTTGAATAATTTAAGTAACACTTGAGAATGGATAAGAGTTAAGTTACTCCTGTTATTGACTGATATGTTATGTTTTCGACAATCTCAAAATTTTAGACTTGTCAAGTTTTTTAAAAAGAAAAAAAATCCAAGACACATGAATATTTGAGTCAAATTTTCAGTTTTAAATCAATTAAAAAAAAAGTCTATTGAAAAGTCTAAGAAAACTTCAGATCTGGAATTAGTAAACAAATAATGTAAATGTTTGTGGACTTTAGATTCTAGGTACAGAAAAATTAATTATTTTGATTAATTATATTATCAATTGGAAGATTCCAAAACCATGACTCGCGTCCCTCAAATAGCAGTAAATAATTAAAACTAATAACTATAAATAAACCAGCAAACGCTTCTCAGGCTTCATGAGGACTCACAACCACAAAATCACATTAATGCAGACCAGAAAGAGCACATCTCACGTCAGCAGACGTCAGAGACATTACAGCACTCGTAAACAGTACTTAACATTTACTGGTGATATTCACAATCTCATTTAGCATGCTAAATGTAGGTAATATCGTATCTTGCTAAATAGATACAGTGGCGCTGTCTGTGGTAACATGGTACAACTTTATTTTATTTTACTAATCTTGTTTTTATAAAACCTTTACTTTATTTTTAGTATAAAGAAAAATAATTAAACTATAACAAACTAAATAAAGTAAACAATAATCACTTGACACTTTGAAATCTCATGCAGACACCCATGAGTTGACAAAACATATAGCGACCATTGAAACTCGAAAAATAGTACGAGTTAGCATTCTAAATGATAGATTGTGAGTACCCTTATTACATGTTTTTCATTCCTTTTATTATTAGGTTATTATAAACTGTTTTTGGAAATATAACATGATTAAAAATATTTTCAGTAAAAGGAACCTTAACTGATGAAGAAGAAAGGGTAGCTGCTCAATTCAAATCGATGCTAGATATCAGTTCTTTACCACAACACGAAATCAGTAGCTGTAGTAAGTTATTTTGGAAATTTAATAATGAGAGGGAAATGACTTTAGTATGTTGAAGAGTTGATGAGTATGAAAGTGGCATTGCGTGATTATTTGCTACAATTACTCCAATCCATTTAATCCATTCCTGGAATGTAAAAAGTGAACAAATTTTAGATTTTTTATTTTTAATTTAGAGTGAAAATAGCATATATTCTTGCCTCGTATTAAACTGGGACAATAAAACAAAACTTCAAATAAAAAACAATAAATATAAGTGGTTTTTATTTTTCGACAAAGTTTGAGGTTTGTACCAACGAAAAGTCCTTTGCTTTCCAAGTTGAAATCATGTAAAACCTCAAAAATTCCTGAATTTTATATTATTTGCCTCTGTAGTGATGATGGCTTAAATGAATAACTAACAAAATGCCAGACTTATTTCGAAGGAATCTGCTAAGGGATATCCATCACGAAATGTCAGATGACCGGGAGGTGGCCGTTTCGTAGTAACGTTTATGGGATTATCTTTATAGTCACGTACATAGTATTTGGTGGGTGGAGTGATAAAACTTAATAGCATCATTTGCCACGACAGCTCGTCACCGAGTATTTACAACCGCCTCCGATAGTCTCCGCCAATCGGTTCTATCCTGCGCGTGCTTCTCTCTAATTAAGAACATTGAGTAAGATTCCTGGATCTTCTGCAACAGCCTCCTTCCACCTCAATTTCGGTCTCTCAACTATTATTTTGCCATTAATTTCCTCGGTAAGGATCTTCTTGGGAATCGATTTGTTCTCCATTCTTGTCATGTGACCTACACATCGGTTACAGTTCTCGGTTACTGCGTCTTCTCCATACTTCACCTACTTTTCTGGATACGGAGGTTTTTCGTAAGATTGTCCTCTCAAATTCCAGAAGCCTTTTTTCATCAGATTTGACATAGCCTAGGCCTCTGATCTGTATATTAGCACTAGGCGAACAGGTGTTTTAAAGGTCAGTTCGCCTTTGAGGGGAACCTGTTCTTGATCTTCTTCTGCTGCTAGGTGTGATACAACTAGTGTAGTATAAGATTGATTTAGAATGATTGCTACTTGATTCGCGTGAACATTGTTTGAATGGTGTTTACAGATTTTTTATAGATATACCTTATATAAGCAACATCTATCTTTGCAAGGCTGGTGGCAGTAATAATGACTTCAGGCATTAGCCCTAAAAGGCTCACTATCTGAAGTCGCTATCTGAAGAGTGTCGGGCTCCTTGAAGACGGGCTATGATCGAACTCAGAGCGGCGGTAAAATCTCAATTTTCATTTAGAAAATCCATGGTATAAAAACTCAAGTTATAAATTATTTTAATATTATAGGTTATTTATCTATATAATATAATATTATATAATATAATATATAATATAATATATAGGTTATTTTATTATATAATATTATAGGTTATTTAAACACGAACAGATTACTGATGTTCCGAATATGAAGCTTATGTTACAAGATTCTGTAGATGAATTTTGATAATTCTAACGCACATAAATAGTGAAAAAAGTTCTTTTATTATTTTCCAAATAATAAATAAATAAATTTACAAATTTATGATTAATATAAAAGCTTTCTGATTTCCTTACCTGTTTGTTATAGATCTGGCAAAGGAAAAAGTCCAAGAGTTGATAGAGGCTCAGAATGATGGTGATTAATTAATTTTTTTATGAGCTAATTATCAGTGTTGGAGATAGTTCGATAGCTCTGACTAGCGATAGTTTCGGGCATTTTTGATGCATCTGGCAACAATTTTTTCATTGATTTTGATAAATCATGGTCTTAGATTGTTTTATCAGAGGTTAGCTTTCATGTTAACAATAATTTTACATATGAAAACTGGTTCTAAACATTAAAATCCTCAATCCCTCAAATGCTCTATTACTTGAATTTTCTATATTGACTATGTTCGTAGCCTATCGCTATCAAAATAAATTAGGTGTGTGAACAACCTCTGTGTTTTCAAAAAAGAAAAACGTATTCCTCATAGGATAATTACGATGACAATTAAATTAATTGCTTGTCCCTTGGCCATGTATCTCACACATAAATGGGCGCCAAGTAAACTCGCAATCTTCTACAGCTGAGGAAAGCAGTTGGCAACCAGTTTCCTCCAAACCAAATTGTAACTGATGTTAAGAGAAACATGCTTAATAAGCTATGACTGTGAGATGTTAAGTTAAAAAATGTGCTTTGTATTTGGTGATCATCACTTCCTTACCTCCTCATAGTATAGAGAAAGTAAGTTAAATATTTGATGAATTTTCATTATGCTTTCTTCAGATTTTATGGGATTTGGTGTGGTGTAAATATGGAGGCTCTAAAATAATGGCCTAATCAGTAAACAACGAATAAACACAAGAAACTCACTCCCTCACTTTTTATTTATTATAAAAATTGTATTTCATTCAATATGCCTTTGATTCAGTTGCTTTATTAATAGACTGAAATTAAGTCAACTCGTACGCTTTGTAACAATTAAATAATAACAATGTAATAATGATTAATAATAATATAAGACAACTTTGTTATTATTTCCTTGTAATATTTCCTCGTCCTGACTTTTGAAAATTGGGATATTTTGACAGCAGTATCTAAGACACAATTAAAATTAATAAAAAATATAACAAAAAACAAAAACAATTTGCAGTGCTATTTGAAATAATAAGAAAATTATTATAACATTTCCCTATTTTCGAAAAATGGCCCATTTCCTAATTAAATAAATTGCTTCTTGGCTATTAATGTTTTAGTTTTATGCAGGGGATAATTTTAAAGCAAAATTAATTTTTATTAATTAATTGATTTATTTGGCTGACAAAGAGTGTAACATAATTATACTGAACAATTACTCATGCAATCACTGATTGGCATTAAAAATATTATCTTCTCAACTTTACGTGGACTTAAATCAGCAATTAAAAAAGAAAGGACACTCGTACTAATTAGCGATTAGGGGAGCGTTATGATACTGAATAATATAGAAATTGCAAGAAAGAGTAGAGAGAAAAGGAATGTTACAATTTTTTTTTGGAATGTTTCAGAAAAACTTTCTCATTGAATTCAATTATTGGCAATTATCCAAATGAAATTCTCGGAATCACAGGTGGATTCGAGGATAAAATTTTGTTTACAAAGCTTTTAAAACTTTTGTAGCTTTTCAAGTTCAACAGCTTTCAACAAATGTTTTATATAATTTTCGTTTTGGGTTATTTTCCTTTCAAGGCATAAGACCAGACTTTTGTAAAAAAAAATGAATTGCCATCGATATTCTTTTCAATAGTCCAACAGCTATTGTTGGGCTTTTGGACAGTGGCAACCATAGATATCATCAATAGTGCTATCGAACTATCGCCAGCCCTACTAATTATTACTTTATAGTAAGCAAGTATCATTTTAGTCACAGATTGGAAGAAGTCCAATATTAGCGTAATAAAGCTTATTACTATGTTTATTCGGATGAGAACAACTCACTCACTTAAGTGAGCAAATATTTAGGTATGACTGACTGGAATTATGACCACGAGGGTTGGACATTTGTTATTCTTGAATTGCGACAAAATTCAATGAGCTGACTCTTCTTTTTTGCTCATTAACCCAGTTCATAACTTATTTTTCTCTTAGTCATTCATTTCATGGGTCTTAAAAAAAATTACTTTGGAAAATTAACATATATATATATATATATATGTTAATTTTCCAAAGTAATAGTTTATATTAATGAAAATTACATTACAAGCACCTATTATGTATTACATTATATAAAACTGTTTCGTAATATTCAAATTTTCAATTTATACACTGAAAGAAAAAATTGAAAAATTAATAGTTGACCGAAAAAATTATTATGAAGCAATTAAATGGTCCGGGATGCTGTAAACAAAAAGAATACAAAAAAAATATCCGGGAGCAGCAGAGCTCCGTCACTAATGTCGTATTTTCACTAAAATAAAAATACTATAATAAGAAAAAAAAAATATTATGTTCTGCTTTTTTTATAAATACATCCGCGATTCGAAAGTATAATAATATACATCCGAAAATTCGAGGTAACAAAGTTAAAATTAGTAATCAGTACCTTGCAAAGCATAAATGAACAAATTTTCAGAACTTCTCCAAAATTTTCCTACGAGTCCCCTTTTGGTCTTGGCTGGGGTCCAAATGTTTTTCGATTTTCAATTTTGATTCTTCTGTCAAACCGAATCCAACGTTAGAAGTACTCATTTTACGCCGAATTTAATTGTCTTTAATTTATAATAGAATAAAATATTCGCTGGGGTTCGCCGTTTAAATGTTACAGGCCAATTATATAGCCAAACTGTGTTGGATTTTCTCCAACCCCTTGGCTCACCACTTAGAACGGAGCGAACTTTGATTACTATTATCTGATGTCTAATGAACAAATTAAAACCATTTCCAGCTTTCCTACATTTAGTTCCAATCGCGGTGCAAGATAGGTCTAGATTAACTGGCCTAATTGTATAAACTATTTATTTAGAAAAAAAAATCTTAATGTCTTTTTATTTACTTCGTTAATTTTAATATTTTAAATTTTCACCAAAATCGTTAGAGCTGTTTTCCAGAAAATTGTAAAAAAAAAGTGTAATATCGATGATATAAAATGGCACTTCCGGTTAGCCGATTTTGAAGAAAAGGTTAATGTAACATCCCAGGCATATTAAACACGTTATATTCTGCATATGCCATTATATTATTTTTTTGTATCCTTATGTTCTTTATGTTTATTAAGCCTTGATGAAGACCTGCAATGTGGGTCGAAAGGTTGGTTTCTAATAAATAGTTTATACTATTTGTGATCCATTTTTTTTTTACCATCTCCCGGACGATGTTATTCCTTCTTAAAAGAAAAAAAAACTGGTGCAGTGCGCTTATCACACAACTTACCCTTACAGCCATATAATAATAATACATTTTTTTAAATAATTTTAATAAGCATTAGGTATTTGTAATATTCTCAGCGTCTATACTTCTCCACAAAAATATAATAAAATAGTTTTTTTAAACAATTGCATGACAATTCTGTGCATCATATATTTTTAGGTTGGAAAGGTAAAAATTTTTTTTCCATTTAGTTTCCATGGAAACGTTTAATATAAAAGTAGAAATTATTACGTAAACAATTTCGGCTATTAAATTACTATATTAAATTATTACTGCGCCAGGAGGGTGGGTGGAGGAAAGCGGTGGGAGAAGGTTCGGTCACTTCCGTCTGCTTTCGGACACACTCGACTTTCCACCTAGGGTCTAGTCTTGTAATCCTTATAAGATAGGCTGTATCTTTACTAATCTAATACTGGTTCGATTTAGATATATATATATATATATATATATATATATATATATATATATATATTTTTTAGAGTTTAAAGATTCTACACATAATTTACCAGAAAATGGATACTTTTTGAGCTATGCGCAAATAAAATTTTCTTTTCGTCATTACTTTTTCCCTTACATTTTCTCGATGATGTACCTAAGGTTAAATTACAAAAGTTAAAGGGCTATAGGAAGAAGACTTCAGGCAAGTTTATCAAAATCGTTAGGGCTGTTTTCGAGAAAATTTAAAAAAAGTGTATTATCGATTATATAAAATGGCACTTCCGGTTAGTCGATTTTGAAGAAAAAGTTGCTGTAACATACCAGGCACATACCTACCTTAAATATGTTATTTCAGTTTCTTACAACTTTTCATTTTTGAGCTAGGCTTTTCATATACACTCAGAGACACACACACACCATTTCGCGGGACTTGGCTAATTGGACTCAGGAGACCTTAAAACGTGTATTTCCGTTGAAAATTCTTATTCGAAATTTTTCACAATCGCAATACCCTTCTCCTAACTATTTAGGTTAGGAAAAAATAATAATATATAAAATATTATAACGAAACCACTAATTGCACTAACAAAGAAAGGCACAAATGTCCTCTAGTTTTCTACTTTCTATATCTTTTCGTCTAATGTTCGTTTGTGATCCGATTTAGGTAAAGATTGTGCCGTTTTATCTACAGTTATACAAAACATTAATCCATTTGCTTTACAATTAAATTTAATATACTAATATTTTTACTTCCACCTAGGCAACATATCAATATAGGCAATATTGTAATCGGATCAAATTTTTGATGTGCAGTTTTTAGCTGTTCTATGCGTTACAGAGCCCCTAAAATCTAATAATCAGAATATTATTTGTAAAGCTATATCGTATTGAACTTTGTAGCCACGATTTTAAAGTATTCCGTGAATGCTATTATGGATACCCGTTTACTTACTTTTTTTTTAATTTTTCGAATAACTTGAAAACCATACACATTCCGGAACATTCCTGATGCTCATTTGAAAGGTAATTAAAAACTAATCTTAAAAAAAATCTTTATGGGCCAATATTAGCAAAAGATACAGCTAAAAAAAAAATGTGTATTGGTTTTGCCCCCAAAGCGGTTCGAAGACCGGAGACAACAGATATTTATAATTATCTATTTTTTAATGTCGAAGATGAAGATGAAGATGAACATGAGAGACTCACTCTCTTCGCATTTATCTTCTTTGAAGAATCAGCATTCTTTATAAAATGTTAAAGTCTTGTATCACCTGCCTGTATGCCTGACCTTTTGATCTCATTACAAAGTATTAAAAATCGTTGTAATAAAATTGTAGTCGTTCAGTGTTTAATGTTTAGCTGGCTTGTCATGATGGGTCCCAACGTTTTGTTTACTATTTAGAAAATATGTTTATACAAATGTCTTGAATTATGTCTGACTTAATATTTTCGATCAGAAAAGGAGTCGCTAGTGTTTATATGAATTTTCATAATCGAGTTAGTATACTAAATATTATGAATATTTTCTTTATTATTAACATTTTGCAATCGGTTTTTATTTCCAAAATATCATTTTCCTCCTAAGAACAGACAAAATATTATTTCATAAGAACGAATAAATTTATATGTTCCAGGACAAGCTCAATCCGATTCCCGAAATCTTAGTACAGTGGAAGATTTCCGATTGTACATGCCTTCATTCATAAGGCAGATGCACAGCCTGATGTCCCGTCCACCGGAAATCATCAGGAAGGACACGATCGCCCTCCAAGAGATTCTGAGACATATGCCGAAATCTCTATTTGATAGGCCCAGCTATATACAACACTTATCCCGCTATCTGGAACTGGATCCACGTCAAATGACGACCGTGGTACCAGAAAAGGAGGACGTTGAAGTTTCTGCTGCAACGGAAGAAAGCGTAAAATCAGAAAAAGAAGAACAAGACGCAGCATCTACTGAACCGGAAAAAGAATCGGAAGAAGAATTGCCAGGAAGGAAGTCGAAAGAGGAAGAACAGGTTGACCTGATGAAGGATCGAGACTTGAATGCAGTGTATGCTGATCCGGAAATCGATAGCAAAGAGCCTCCAAACCTCCAGAAACCGTCATTACCTGCAATCCTAGATTTGGCCAGGCAGAGAAGGAAATGGGAACAGGGAGAGCCTTCGTCACGAGGTTTTCTTTAATTTTAATTTTTATATTAATTAATTAATGAATTAATGAGAAATTAATGAAAAATAATCCAATAGAATGATACCGAGACTAACTCACTATCATTCTATTTGGTTTTATTTTTTATTGATTAAAATGAAAGAATAATTTATACGTAGAGATTGCTACCTGGGGATTAAATCTGGGTTGGGATGTTCGGCCAGATAAAAATAAATACACTGAAAAGCATTGTTTCGGCTTACCTCCTAGGCCTTCTTTAGGGTTCGATAAGAGTGGTATTAGAACAGAGAAACACTGATTATAATAAATTAAAGTTATTTGAATGGAGATTTGGTTGACTGTTGGTGAAAGCAAGATGATGGTTGGAGATGAGGCCAGAAATAAAACACGCAGTATCGATATGTACTGCTGTGTGTTTGCTGACGTTTCGGCCTACGTTGTAGAAGATACAAAAATAAAATAAGAAAATAAATATTGTGCAATAGCATGGAGGAATAAAAATAAAATAGAAACAAGTCGAAATCATAAATAATAGCATATAAGAGGTAAGGAAGGAATGGAGGGGAATGAGATCATAGCAGAAAGTTAGCATCGACTAAAACAAAATATAAATAAAAAACAACAACTTAAAAAGTAACATTAATAAAAAGTTCACAAATTTCTGTATTTTCATATTTTAATTTTTGTCATTTAATTGATTTCACTATATTTATTCTTGTAATTTATTATATTATTCTCGTATTTAATTTTCTTAGCCTTGAAGAAGGCCTTCAATGCAGGCTGAAACGTTGGCACACATGAAATAGTGAATACCCTTTATTCTGTGTTCTATTCCTTTCTTCATCTCCTTGATAAATTTAAAACATAAAACAGAATAAAGTTGAAATCTCACAAAATTTTGCATGTTATGCTAATATTTAATTTTTATATTAATTAATTATATTATATTAATAATTATATTATATTACTAATATTTGTGTCTGACAGGTTGAAAGATATAATTGAGCACAATGCCATTGAGCACCGCGATCCAAAGTGCTTCCAACTTCTTGTAAAGGTTTTTAAGAGTTAAAACTTTTTTTTTTAACTTTTCAATTATTATATTAAAAATGACTTTAAATAGTCCCTATGTTGTTTATTTCTGGTGGTAAACCAAAGTTGTTCAGAAAATAAATTCTCTACTCTGTAGGGCCTCCATATCTTAAAGTGTAATGGATCCCCACTCTGTTAAAGAAGGCCCTCATTGAGAATAGAACGTTGGCTTCTTGAAAAGCAGCTTAATTAAAAACGTAATAGTGAAATTATTAGAGGGAGGCACAAAATATGCGGGAATAAAATTAAATCAAGTGAAATGATATTTAATGTAGGAACTTACAAAGTCTGATTTCTAGTAAGCGCACTATGGCAATGAAATAGATATTGAATGTTGAATATCGAACACTCGCTTTATAACTTTTTACGAAATAAATAGTGAAAATGCAAAATCAAGACGAAATATTAAAAAAAAAACAAGGATATAATTAAGACAAAAAATAATTAATTATGATATTGTAATTGGCATAAATGTCCTGAAGATATGAAAATAACCCGAAACACCTGCAACATAAATTTAAAAAAATACCTAATAAAAGAAACGATACTTTACTTCCCAAAAAATACTAAAAATAAATTTAATATCATTTTTCTATACGAATTAATATAGAAAGAAGGATTATTGTTTTTTCAATATTTATATTTTTCATGGTTGTTCCGTAGTATGCTAAGGATAAGAGGTGTTATGAAAATTGAATGAGTGATTTCAGAATAAAGCATGTTGAGAATGTTTTAAGGCGCTGGGATTACAAGAAGAAATAATGTGGATTAAAAATAATTATTCCATTCTATATTATATATGATTGACTAGTATGGTACTCATGGCTGGATATCTGGAAAACGGAGTCTATTATGTGTGGTATACGGGGGCCTCTCGAATGTGCTCGAGGACAGATTGAAGCGGATTATGAACTGCTTTTTAAGATTTGTCTTCGGCACCTCGAGACGGGCCCATGTGTCCCACCTTTACGGCGAGTTAGAGTGGCTCTTCCCCTGCAACCGTAGACAATATTTCTTAGGATCTTTTCTATAACAAACTATCACCACCCACCATCCTTCCTACATCTACAGCCTCTTACAATTCAAATCCTCGGTCCACGCACTGGAAACAAGATCTCGCCTTTCTGACCTCCATACTCCCTCCCACAGAACCAAAACATTCGAACGCTCCTTCCTCGCCCGCTCCTCTACCCTTTGGAATTCCTTTCCTTCTAATATCCGCCATGCTTCTTCTCTATCCTCATTCAAATCCCTCCTTTTCCAACACCTTCTTTCTCTCCAAAATGATGCTCTTTAATTGCGAAATTTCAGTTTAGGTTTAACATCTGGATCAGAAGTGAATAATGGTTTTTAATGTACAAACTTTGCTAATCAATTCATTATTTTAGTATTTTTCATTTTCTCTGTGTGTTTTTTTTTTACTTTTTTCTTGTTTTTTTTTCTCTTTTTTTTTTTTTGTTTTGCTCAAATTAATTATATTTTTTCGATAAAAAAACTTATTTATTTGTTTATTTATTTTACAGAAGATATTGTAAAAATTAATTGGTCTGTATTCTATAGTCTTATGGCCAGATAATGTTACTGTTTTATTGGTTCCTTCATGTTATTCTTAAGGGACCTAGTCCCAGAATAAAGTTCTTTTATCTATCTATCTATCTATGTATTAGAGAATTTTTTTACTCTCAAATATTGCGCACTTGGTTTAATGAAACAGGTCGACATGATTTTTGTAATATTGGTGAGAATAGGTGTATATGAAGTATGCATTTTGTAATCCTAAATCCGAAAATAATAAGCTAATTACTGTTACACGTAGAGCTTTTTTGTTTGAGAGGTGAGTGGTGGGAAAAAAAAGGGAGATGATATGTTTTTACATTCTAATATTTATTAAATATTGTTCATCTATACAATGGCATTACTGAGGATTATGCGAATAAAAAAAAATATTGCATGAGATGCCATACAGTAATAAATTAAAAGAAGATATATCAATTGAACCTCAAATAAGGAAGCTTCTAGGTGATTTCCGTTTTCAAGAAAAATTAAATAAAAATTAATTGTCAGTTTGGAAGTGTTATGGAAGATATTTCTGAGGATTAATTGAATAAAAAATATATTACATGAGATGCCATAGAGCGACAAGAACTTAGTCCTCTTTTATTTTGAAACATCCAATCTCATTTTAAAAAACAGCAGTAGTCGTCCAACATAAATGGGCCACAGCGTACCTGGAACCTTGTTTCTATTGCCCTGACGCCCTGGTGAAACCTCCTATTTCGACGCTTACTGCGCCCAAATTTTCTGAAGAAAAAATTCTGATAGGAGTGTAAGAAACGCAGTTTTAAGAACACGCGACTCCCTACTATTTCAAGTTCAATTATGAGGTTTTTATAGTTTTGATCTTACTCGCTTTCCAAAAATTTTTTAAATTTAGTAACATCTATATGGACAAAATTATCACTTAATTTATCATAGAATGCATTTTTCATATTTTTCTTTAGCTATTTATAATAAAGACTATTTTTTGGTTACATGATCAACATTAGAATGATAAGTAAGAAAAAAACAAGAAAAATGTTACTGCTTTAGTGTGAAAATGGATCACAAACACGGAACTTGTTAGAAAAAAATACTTTAGTGTTAGTGTCTGGTAATACCTCCTCTTGCTTGTCTAACACCTTCCATTTGTCTCGGCATTGGCTAGACGATAGCGGCGATATCCTCTTGAGGAACGTTATTCCATTCTTCCAACAATAATTTTTGAAGTTTAACAAACGTCATTGGTGCATGATTCCGAGCTCTAATACATATCGTCAGGGTATCACACACGTGCTCTATCGCATTAAAGTTCGGAATGCTTGCAGGAAGGGACAGAAGATTACTGGAAGTAGGCAGTCACGATAGCAGCGGTATGTGGTCCCGCATTATCTTGAAGTTTAGTAAATTTTCACTAGTAACTGGTGCAAATGGCATTACATATTGCTCCAGGATGTCCGCCACATCTCTCTGCAGGTCAGTGAGACCCTGTTTGTTATGTGAACCTATGTGCGGGCTTTCAAACTCATGCCAACCCACACCATGACAGAGCTACCTCCAAACGGTACTCTAGGAGAAATCTCTAGGGAGTCTTTGCGCCCTTGACCTGTGAAGAATCTGACCATGTGAAGAATAGGGAAAATCTGGACTCGTCACTGAACAAAACCAATTTCCAACCAGCGATTGTCTATTTGCATAGCTCGTGAAAATTCAAGAATTGCAACTCGATACTGTCTATGTCTGGTGAGAAGTGGACCAGTGGCATGGCGCCTGGAGTCCAGAAGGGTAGTCTTATAGTTCGTTCTGAAATCACCACGTTTCTGATGATATATACGTATATATAAAACGTACTTACGGAAAGTTACTCACACATATATTGGTTCTGTAACCTACCCACTTATCTTATGTGATTTAATGTTCAACGTTTAAGGTTACAAGTTAATTGTTTTGGGTAATAAATGGATTGTTTTAAGTTGTAAAATGGTTTCTCATATTATTTACAACTCTTTATGTAGTACTTGTAAGGCTATTTAATTAATTTATTTTACATTAAAAATTCGCTTGTTTCTTCATGCAGGATGTTTCCTTTAAAACCATTTTCTCCCCTTCCTTTAATCTTTCCAATCTCATTACTTTTTTCTCCAATTCCTGAATACACCAAGCCTTTAGTAATGAAATGTAATTTTTAGTAATGAAATGCAATTTAAAAAAACATAAATATAAAATAACCTAGGCGTTATCAGTGTCAGGTTATGAGGGTAACAGCAGCAGTGTGATTAACTTTCCGTAAATAACACACACACACATATATATATATATATATATATACGTATGTCGATGACCCTGTCTTCAGATCATACAGGACATACCGCCGAGGTACTACATGGGTGAGATTGACAGCTCTCCGTCTTGTCTTGGTCTATCTGACACTTTCCTGGATCAATAAAATCTTGAGAGGGGTGAAAGGTAGGATGGAAGCCAGAGAACGAGTCCGACGACCCAGGAAGAGAGATAGGTTGAGAGCCAGAGAAGGAGCCCGACTACCCTAGGAAAAGAGGTAGGATAAGTGCCGAGGAACGAGCCCGACTCTCCAGGAAAAAAGATATGTTGAGAGCCGGGAAACGAGCCCGACTTTCCAGGAAAAGAAGTAGGTCTAGAGTCGAGGAACGGGCTCGATTAACCAGGAAAAGAAGTAGGTCTAGAGCCGGAGAACGATCCCGAAAACCCGATGAAAAGAGGCAGGACGAGGGCCGGGGAATGAGCCCGACCACTCAGGAATAGACATAGGAGGAGTGGCGGGGCACGAGCTCGACTACCCAAGGAAAATAGATAGGACGAGGGCCGGGGACCGAGCCCGACCACTCAGGAACAGAGGTTGGACGAAAGCCGGGGAACGAATCAGAATACCCTCAGGGACAGAGGTAATAGGTAAGAGGAGGGATAAGAGCACTGGTGGTCAGCCGGACAGATTATCACTCTATCTTGACAACAATATTCCCAGGATGCTCTGATTTGGCCAGCGAATGGCTCGCCTATATATACCACTTCCCACTGACTGCTGGTAATCCTTATTCTGAGAAGTTTAACAATTATACAATTTTTCATGGCTAGATTAGAGCATCTTTCAGTCCAATGTTTATTGTTATAATTGCAATACATATCATTGTACATTTTTAAAAATATTAAATGTTGATAAATACATTAGTTATTGATCAAATAAGCAAATACGCTGAAACTGAGTGTGAAGCGGGTGGGTTAGTTCATCTAGGTGGCGCTGGCGTCAGTCTCCCAGGCTCCATTTCCCCATGCATTTGGAAGCTTTTTTATTGGAAGTTTTTTTTTGGAAGGTTTTATACAATACAAAAAAGCAAGGGTCCTTTTCTATGGTGTTAATATATATATATATATATATATATATATATATATATATATATATATATATATATATTGTAAGATCCTAAAAAAGGGCCCTTTTCTTTTATTGTATAATACCTTTAAAAAAGGCCCTTCTGCTATGTCATTAACAATTAATACGTGATAGCTCTTAAAAGAACACGTTAGTTTAATTAGATACTAAAAATTAATGTAATTCAAAGATTTATTGTAACACGCGGAACAGCTGTTAGTCAAGCCGGCAGAACCTCCTTGATCGAAGGCCGTATAGAAATGACAAGGGCTGTGGACTGCGGGAGATGGTTGGCAGCGCGATCTACTGGCCGCCAGGTGAACTAGACCGCACTGTAGCAGCTAACGAGGTCCTTCTTGGTCAAGGGCTGGCATAAAAATGACAAGGACTGTGTACTGCGAGACTATCTGTCCACCACCATGTGAACTAACTCACTGTACTTTTAGTAGGCTTGTTTTTATCAACAATTAAATTATATGTAAGATAATTTATTAAAGTTAATAACTTTTAATGTGTTTTAAAATGTACTGTGATAAATATTGTACTTATAAATATAAAAATAAGACCAAAAGGTGTGCTGATATGGCCAAGAAAAATATATATATGTTAGACTTCTCAAAATAGAGATTACCCAGCAGTCATTGCACACTGGTATAAATAGATTTACTGGCCAAATGAGAACACCTTCGGGTCGAAGCTTAGCAAGACCTAGGTGGCTGACCGCCAGTGTTCTCTTTTCCACCCTTACCTCTCTCTCCCTCCCTTCCTCCCTCCCTCCGGTTCTCAGGATCCCTCGAGATTGTCGGGCTCGTACCACGGCACACGGCCTCCCTTCTCTCCTTCCTTCCTCGAGTAGTCGGGCTAGTACCCCGCCTCTCGGCACCTCTACCTTCCTTCCTTCTTGAGTGGTCGGGCTCGTACCCCGGTTCTCAGGATCCCTCGATATTGTCGGGCTCGTACCCCGGCACTCGGCCTCCCTTCTCTCCTTCCTCCCTCGGGTAGTCGGGCTCGAACCCCGGCTCTCGGGCTTCCTTACTTGCTTAGTTAGCGCCCTCAGCTGCCGAGGTTCATGCCTATCCCTTGGAACTAACCACGGCAGCCACCCAACTGGGTAAGGGCAGCGTCGCACTGGCAAGCTACCCCCTTTCCAACTTCTTTATCTTTTTCACCCTTCTAAAATAAGCACTTCGGGACAGAGGAGAGTAGTAGTAGATAGGTGAATTACTAGACCGAGAGTGATCCCTCTCACAACTAAGGTAACCTTGCGATGTGTCTAAGGTAAAAGACAGCTAGAAAAGCGACCGACCACAAAGGGCACATCGGAGGTGAAGCTTAGTATTACAATATATATATTTTCGGTTGGCACTATAGACCATGGAGATCTTTGGCTGCGCGATGTGGTATTCATACAGACATGTATTGCTTGCGGAAGAACAGACATCCTGGAGGGGGTCACGCAACCTCATGTTGCTACAAACCATGGTTTCCATGGTGCAGCGGCAGGCTATCCATAGCTCCTTAACGGGTCCCTTCGGGGCCAATTCGAACTCGGGACGGTTTGCGAGTAGGTGCGTATTTGCAAGCATGTTAACCGCTCGGCCACTCCGACCCCCTATGTACAATATATATATATATATATATATATATATATATATATATATCACGTGCATTATGATTCTCCGAAAAGAAATTGTAAAAGTGGAGTTGACCCTTTTCAAAATGTCCGGCAACCACACATTGTTGCTTTTATTTTCTTATTATTAATTTTAATTATTTAAAAAAATTATTACCCCTCTAATAGAATATCCTTTCCGGTTTCAGGTAGATCATCGGAAAAGCAGCCATTTATTAGAGATTACATTTTGAGGAAGGTTGAAGATCTGGAAAACAAACTGAAAAGAGTTAATAACGAAATTTCCAATTCTATGGACCGCAAAGATCAGCTCAAGTACCACGTGTATGAAATGGAAATACTGAAACTTGTCGAGAAGATTTCCAAAGCAGATACGCCGTCTGAAACTGATATTGCCAAATTGGAATATCTCACTGATCTGCTCAAAATTGCACAAGGGAAGAAAACAGCGGAAGAATAGTATTAGTGTTTTAATTTAAATTTTTTTAATGTGATAAGTGACATGTTTTATGTATCTTGTCATTTATTGCAATTTGTAATTAAACATTTTTTTAATAGACTGTGTGAAATTTTAATTTATTCCAATTAAAATATCCTGACGAATTCATAAATATTATAGTCCAAACATACCTTTCAGTTCTTCTTCTTCCTTTATTTCCCGATTTCTCCAGTCCCTGTCAGTGAGACCGGTATTGCATGATTTTTTTTTTCGTTTTTGCTAAGATCTTGAATCCAACATTACTGGAAACTGTTGTATTTTCATGATGATCTCCAGTATTGCCACTTCTGACCTTTATGTAATTTCTGGAGATTAATAAAATTTACCGTTTCACAATAAAACAGAGGGAAGTTATTAGATAATGGATGAAAATGGAGGAAAAATTTAACAACCATAAACCTTCTGGAAAATTCACCAAACTTTTTTACCCTTGGTATTTTTACTAAAATAGCATCACCCTAGGCTGTCTGGTTTTAGGGAAGGAAATTATCTAATCACCTGCGAATACCTTACCTTCCTCCTCATTTCAGTCAAGCTGCTTACTCCTTCACTTTTGAGTCTCTCTTAGTAGTGATGATAAGTCCGTATCGGCCTTCCGACTGGTCCCAGCCCAAGGACGAGCTTGAAGTGGCCATTTCTTCTTAATTCCATCGCCCACCCTACACATATATCTAAAATAACCTGTACGTTTCCGATCGACCGTAATCCTAAGGATAAGGTTCCAGTGTATACCCAACCACGCCTCGTACTCGCCAGCTTACTTCCTCAAGAATCGTATTTCCGTTACTATAAATTTCTTTATCTTGCACAGTCCATCTGATCTATATTGCAGCGCATAAAGAAATAGAGATTTGAAGGACTGGAGCTTGACTTTACTTTTCACTTACTGGCCAAATAGGGTTGTGGTTATTTGATAAAATAGATCACATGCTTTCCTCAGCGTATTCATTGCCTCCTGCTCTATCCTCGCATTTGTAAATAGAGTACGTAGATGTTCAAAGCTAACCGAGTAATAGCACTGACCATCCTTAGTAATGTGGATTTGTAATCATCAAAGCCAAAAATGTTGATATTTATAAGTTAAATGTTTGTATGACGGCTTCTTCACTAAACTTGCTGGGGAAGGCACCATTCTCGTTAGAAAATGGAGAATTAGTCCTCACTATCTCAAAACCAATTTTTTTCTTACTTGTTATAAGTTATAATGTTAGATGGTAATGGGCCAAAAATAAACCACACTAATGAGGTTACGTGTTCAATATGTCTGTCCGTCGGAGGTAAAGGACACCTCAGCCATAGAAAAATATTTTCCTCCAAATTAAATTAGAATTTTAAGTGTTCTTTTGAAAATTAAGTCAAGTTTTAAGTGTTCTATTACTGTTCTTTAAATTTTAATGTTAAGTGTTATTTAAAAGTTTGTGACCCCTTACAACGGGCCTAGGACTCAGTTATCTGCACCCCTGGATAAAGAAACAGAAAGTTAAATACAAATATAATCAAATAGTAATCATGATAAATTAGTAAAAAATAGTCATAGTGTACCTCCGGGGTATATTTTATGTAAAACAGGGTATTTGTGCCCTCTTGAAATACAAGGCAATAAATATTGGCTTGTTCCTGCAGATATCCTTAATCCCTTCAGTGCCAGAGCCTATTTCATGAACCTATCCCTTGTTGCCACGAGCGAATTTTCAATTTTTTTTTTTAAAACCTAGATTTTTTTGTTTCAATAACTTTCTAAAAACTAAATAATTTAAAAATTGCGGTCGCGGCCTCGGCCGGATCATCCTATGTGCGTTCAACAAAAAATTATCCTAAATCCTATTGTTTTTCAATATTTTTTAAATGATTTAAACTCCATAGGGTAAAACTTTATTTGCATCTAACTTTTGAAGTAAAATTAGAAAAATTTTAAATATAATACAATAATTTAAAATTGTATTTGTTAAAAGTATTAATACATTAAAATGCATTATGTTACAAACGTTACTTTCAGCTATAGAATCGTTTGCAGTATGCTTTTCAATCGGATAAATGAATTTTCACTGACAAATAAGCTCTTGCCATATTGGTCACATTTTTACCTGAATTAGGGGTAAACGAACAATGAAAACAACAATGAGACAAGTGTCTCTATTGGATTTAAACAAAATGTTATGTACAATAGAATTTTCTATGCTACAAGGAATACATATAAAAACTAAAAACTATAAAACTATAAAACTTTAGAACAGAAAATTAAATTAAATAAAATAAAATAGACCAATTAATACTATAGACTATTAATCACATGTAACAGAATAAAAATGAAATAAATAAAAATTAAATTAAATAAAAATAAAATATATTAAAAAAACAAAAAAAAACAAATCAATAAAAATTGTATAAAATTATATAAAAATAAAAAAAATTAAATAACAATAAAATAAAATAAAATAAATAAAAATTAATATAAATAAAAATTAAATTGAATAAAAGAAAAATAAATAAAAAAATTAAACAAAAATGAAATAATTAATAATTAAATTGAATAAAAAATAAAATAAAAATAAATTGAATTAAATTAAAATAAATAAATATTAAATAAAAAATAAAATAAATTAAATTAAATAAAATAAATAAATATTAAAAAAATAAATTAATAAAAATTGATTTAATAAAATATAAAACAAAAAATAAAATAAATAAAAAAATAAAATCTAATAAAAAAGTTGATATAAAAATTAAATTAAATAAAAATAAATTAAAGAAATAAAATGAATAAATATTACTGGTACTGGTACTGGCAAGAGTGGTGGGACAAAGTCCGGCAAGTGGGCCTGATGGTCCTTTTTGCCATCCCCGGGGATTACCAATAGAAATAGCTTATTAACCCTCCATATCGAACCTTCTGGTTTTTCTGATGAAATTCAGAAGGGATGTCCATTCGATGGATGTCCAAAAATAAAATCAATAAATATTAAATAAAAATAAAATAATTAAATATTAAATAAAACTTAATTAAAATAAAATATAAAATAAAATAAATTAAAAAATAAAATAAATATGTATTTTAAAAAAATTATATAAAAATAAAATGAAATAAAATAAATAAAAATAACATAATTAAAATTTAAATAAAATGAAAAAAATTAATAAAATAAAAATTAATTAAAATAAAAATAAAATAAAATAAATAACTATTAAAAAATAAAAATAAATTAATTAAATTTTAAAATGAATTAAATAAAAATAACAAAAAAATAATAACACAGGCCAACGATGAAAAAACTTTTATACTGAAAATACCTTATCCCTGTATTTTTAGGGTGGTGAATCCAAATATGATATTAAAAAAGCTGTATCAACCACAATTTCTTCACGTTTTATAGTTAAATTTATTAAATTAAGCGATTTTTAAAGAATTGAACAGTTTTAATATATAAAATAAATAACTGAAAAACTAAGTCTATTAGTGTGGATGAAGTTGGTAGCACTCCTGAAACACATTTGCTGGTCAAAGAAGGTTGATTCTTTTTTCTGTTAACAGCTGATGTTTTGTTTACTGTCAACCAATGTCTAATCGCGGTTGTAAAAATTCTGCTGACAGTTTTTGTTATATTTGTGGTGAGTTTGTGATTAAAAAACACCAAAGAAACATTACAGACTTTGTTGAAATTATTGAAATTGTATTTTTTTAAAGTATTAATACATTAAAATGCATTATGTTACAAACGTTACTTTCAGCTATGGAATCGTTTGCAATATGCTTTTAAATCGGGTAAATAAATTTTCACTTACCTGACAAATAAGCTCTTGCCATATTGGTCACATTTTTACCTGAATTAGGGGTAAATGAACAATGAAAACAACAATAAGACAAGTGTCTCTATTTCATATAAACAAAATGTTATGTACAATAGAATTTTCCATACAAGGAATACATACAACATCTAAAAACTATAAAAGTAAAAACTTTAGAACAGAAAATGAAATTAAATAAAATAAAATAAGAATTAAATTAAATAAAAATGAAAGAAAATTAAATAACAATAATTAATAAAAATTAAATTAAATAAAATGACAGAAAATATAATACAAATAATTAATGAATAATTAAATTAAATAAAACATATAAAATAAATAGATATTTAAAAAATAAAAAATAAATTAAATAAAAAATAATATTAAAAATTAAATAAAAAATTATAAAATATGATAAATGAAATTAATTAAAAAATTAAATAAAATAATTAATTAATAATAAAATAAAAATTTATAAAAATTATTAATTTAAAATATCACTCCTTAAAATTATTACAAAAATTTGCCCAGATCACCAGAAGTCGACAGCTCTAGTAATTTTAAATAATATCTAATTAAAGCAAGAACAACTTTAATAATTCAAATGAATACGATTGTTTCAACTGAATGCAAAGCAGTTAGTTAGCACAAATGACGCTAGAGTGTGCTAGTCCGGGAATGTTCAGTGACCTCGGAATGAACAAGTGATAACGCGCCCCTAGTCTATAGTTGTACCAAAAAAATATTTAAAGAATTAAAAAAAAGTTCAATAGAAAAAATAAATAAATAAAATAAAAGTAAATTAAATAAAATAAAATAAATTAAATAATAATTAAAATAAATAAATATTTAAAAATTATTATTTCAATTTTTTTATTCAATTTACTTTTTGTTTATTTTATTTTTATTTCTTATATTCTATTTTTATTTCATTTATTTTCTTTTTTATTATATTTATATTTTTATTCAATTTATTAAATTAAATTTTTATTTGATTCATTTTCATGTTTTAAAATACTTATTTATTTTAATTTAATTTAATTTTTATTTAATTAATTTATTTTTATTTAATATATTTTTATTTTATTTTTTATTCAATTTAAATTTTATTTATTTAATTTTTATTTATTTAATGTTTTTAGTTTATTTATTTAATTTTAATTTTATTTTTTGTTTTAATTTTTTATTTTATTTTTACTTTTTGTTTTATTTTACTTTTTTTTAACTTTTTAAATTTTTTTTAATAATTCAATTGTTATTTATTTTGTTTTATTTTAATTTATATTACAAGTACTTATTTACTTGTATTTATTCATGATGCTTGCAATGGATATAAATATCTGTTGCATTGTATAAATAAAATTTAATTGAATCTAAAAATCTATGACGTCAATATATACATACACTTTCATACATTTACCTTCCAACCTTTCCACTACTGTTAGAATTATTTTGTAACCTCCAGGACATGCCGCCTCTCTCCCCCCCTCCCCCCCTCCCCCGTCCTAGTAGGAATACACAAAGGCGTTAAATTCATCAAACAAGAAATAATTTACATTGGCATATCTAAAACATGTCAGATTATTAATTTTATTTAATTGAACTATTGCCTCAGAGTCTTGTTTTTTTTTGTTTTTTTTGTAGTACCTAAGGGCAGATTAAAATGAAAATGTGCTATTGACAAATATTTAAAATAGCGTTGGTTAAAGGTACGTTTTCCTCTGTGCGACTATCACGATGATCGGTCAACGATTCAGTCATTAGAGTCGTTCAACGATAATCATAGATCATTATTAGACTATTTTTCATGGGAGCTAAGTGCTAGGAACACAGCTCCAATGAAATACAGTGCTCTATGATTATCGTTGAACGACTCTAATAACTGAATCGTTGAACGATCGTCGTGATAGTCGCACCGAGGAAAACGTACCTTAAAGGGGCCATGAAGACTATGGATCTGAAAGTAGATAAAAAAAATCTCAATGCTGAGAACCACTCATAAAGGCCAACTCAGAGATAATAACAATTTTAAACTTTGCATTTTTTTTTTTAATCCTCACATACAATGCGATTTTAAAAATATTTTTTAGTTTATAAAAATAAACAAATTTAAAAAATATTAGTAAATTATGGAGTTCATTATTAGATGATCATATGTAAACATTCAAAATAACCTAAATTTTATCTTTAATCCAAGGTCTCAAGCTTAGGCGAATGATCCTGCATTTCTTCTCGGTATTGTATCAAGAATTAGATGAATATATGGTAATTCAGGAAGATTGAAAAGAATGAAGATGTTTCAGACAGATCGAAGAAAAACAATGCCACATGGAAAGTGAAAAAGGTGAGTAAACATCTTTGCAAAATGCATGAACCACGAAAATTAGTAAAATTTTATAAAGATATGTATTAATATACATTTTACATACGTATACAGTTATTTTTTAACGCTCCGTAACAAATATTTTGTTTTGAAATACTCAGCTCATTTTAAATCAACAGCCAAGTTATTGCTTTTTGAATTTTTTCCTCCTGTTTTTAGTCGTATTTTTCCAGAAAATAATAGACACAATATAATAGACACAAATTAATAAAACTGTGTCGAAAGTCATTGGAGGATAGGGGGAGGAGGGTGAGTGTACTTTGTAACCATTTCATAACCCTTAGAACATGATTATAGAAATATTAAAATCAGAATAGTATTAATCTTTTTAATATTTTGTATTTTAGTAAAAATACAGCCTTAGTGGCGGAGCTATGATCATTACACCCAAAACACACTTTTATTAATCTCTAGTTTTTACATGTTTATAGTAATAAATGGTTTATTTGAAACACTTTTAAACGCTTTTATCTACTTTCACTGGCGTCAGTCAAATCTTGTAATCGAATTTTAGCACACTTCCGATTATCCGATCAAGCTGAACTTTGTTACGAATAAATAAACCTGATGACTGAGGAATATTATGGTGCTTTTGAGATAGTATCATCATGGATCAGCGTGTATTTCCGTTGAAAACTCGGATTCGAAATTTTTCACGATCGCAATACTTTTCCTAACTATACATTTCTTGTATAGAGATGCATTTTCTTCGAGTAGTGCCTGTACTAAGTGAAAGTAAAAAGCTTTTGAATCAATTAAATTGATTGATTTTATTTATTGTCCATAAAAAAGGTTTTAAAAAAAAATGTCAACATGAATTGTATAGCTATGTTCTGAGCCTTTTAAAACTAGTCTCAAATGGGCTTAGAAATTTAAACTAGGCCTGAACTTAAAGTATTTCTATTGTAAAATGTAACATACACACATATATAAAAATATTAAATGTATTGAAATATTGAAAATGATATTGCTGGTTGTTGATTTTAAATAAGTGATACCTAATGAATTCTAGAAGGCAAACAGAATTTATTAACAAAGTTAAAATTTATTTTTTAAAGAAAATTTAAATTAAATTAATTTTTAAAAGAAAATATTTATCAAGCGAATGAAATAAAAAAGATGCGGATGATTTAATTTTTGACGAGTCCAAACCTTAGTTGCATTTGAAAATTTAAATTAGTTAATCGTTATTAGAAAAAAAAATTAAATAATAAGTTGAATAATTTTTCATTTGATGTCTTCTATATTCTTGTCTCTCTTAGATTTATTTTATTTCCTAAGTATCTTCAAATTATACTGCTGGGTCCCAGCGCTGGGAAATTTCTGTCATTGTTGTACCTCAACAAAATTTTGATTCTTTATAGTAGATGGACCAGATCCCCAATCGTGCACCTTCTCCCCTCATATCCTAATCGTTGTGTTCCTTGTAACTAGTAATTAAAAAAAAGCCAATGTTCTCTGAAAATAAAGTGGTCGCACCTTATCCAAAAGGGAAGATTACCGATTTGATATTATTTAGTTTTTTGGTAACTTTCATTCAGCATTTAGTTTCATTCAGGTGCTTAATTTTGCCATAATTTGCTTTTTTTCAAGCAAGCTGGATATTCAGAGAATAATAAGACAGAATAACAAATAAAAATAATTGGCTTACACACTAAAAACACCAGTTAAGTCAATGTTTTCAAGTTCTTCACACGGAAGTTGAGATTTCAAGTGCAGTTGCAATAAAAGGCCAGCGATAACGAAAAATTCTTCCAATTAAATATATGGAGCACTTGTTTTGCTTTAAAAACCAATTGCCACATTATAGAATATAATTTGTTATTCTATGTCTTATGATTCTCTGAATATCCAGCTTTGAAAAATGCCAATTATGGCAAAATTAAGCACCTGAATGAAACTAAATGCTGAATGAAAGTTACCAAAAACAAAATAAAATAAAATCGGTAGTCTGCCCTTTTTGATAAGGTGCGACCACTTTATTTTCATATTTCATATTTCAACATTGGTTTTTTTTAATTACTAGTTACAAGGAACACAACGATTGGGATATGAGGGGAGAAAGTGCACGATTGGGGGTCTGGCCCATCTACTATAAAGAATCAAAATTTTGTTGAGGTACCACAATGCCAGATATTTCCCAGCACTGGGACCCAGCAGTGTAATTTGAAGAAATAAAATAAATCTAAGAGAGACAAGAATATTGAAGACATCAAATGAAGAATTATTCAACTTATTATTTAATTTTTTTTTCTAATAATGATTAACTAATTTAAATTTTCAAATGCAACTAAGGTTTAGACTCGTAAAAAATGAAATCATCCGCATCTTTTTTATTTCATTCGTTCGATAAAAATTTTCTTTTAAAAATAAATTTAATTTTATATATATATATATATATATATATATATATATATATATATATATATATATATATATATATATATAATCATCCGCATCTTTTTTATTTCATTCGTTCGATAAAAATTTTCTTTTAAAAATAAATTTAATTTTATATATATATATATATATATATATATATATATATATATATATATATATATAATGGATGACCTGGAAACGGACATTAGGTTAAGCAGGCTGCGTTTCTACGGTCATATGGTCAGGATGAACCCGAACAGAATAAATAGGGAGATCTTTGAGAAAATGTGGAGATATAAAGGGGCTGGGGGTACATCAAACAGATAAAGGAAGAAACGGGGAAATTGGGGATCTCAAGTCGACTGTCTCGATAGGGGTGAGTAAGGGGAAAAATTAATGAAAATAAAGGTCCTTGTGGGTGCCAAAGAGGTGAGAAAGGAAAGAATATGGAGCGAGGAAGAAAGAAGAATGCAGTCTGAAAGAATGAAGAAGAGGTGGGAAGAGGGGTGGAGGGGGGAGTGTGTGTGGGGAGAGTTAGGAAGAAATGATATTCTCGTGGTCTGTAAGGCCGTTTCGTGTCAAAAAAAGATTCATATATATATATATATATATATATATATATATATATATATATATATATATATATTATATATATATATATATATATATATATATATATATATATATATATAATATTAATATATATATATATATGAATAAACATTTTTTTTTTCATTTTATAGTTGTTCTTTATTAATTTCCACACTTACATTTCAAATTTTAGTTTTAATAAGGCTTATTTTTAAGTTGGAAATTTGTTACAGATCATCGGAATGAACCTTCAACATCAAAAGCCGGTCAATACCATCAATATGAATATGAAGACAAAGAAACCATTGTTAACGAGGACTCGTTTGAACACGAAATCCCATCAACTACTATTATATTGGCCGATAAACGAATTTTTCAAAATGATTCCCAGATATCACAAGTTCATCAATTCGAACAAATTATTAAAATACAGGAACATCAAACATCGGCGTCAGCATTCTTCTTCGAGTCCGACGTACAATTTACATTATCGGGTGCCGATGATCGTACAGATCACCCAAATAACAATGTGCCATCTGCATCAACATCTGAAGAAGGAAAGCAATCAGAAGATTCTAAATCTGAAGAAGCTCTGGAACCTGGGAGCACGGATCATCTGGAGCAGACCAGGCAATCCCATTCAAATGAACATACGACAGAACAAACGATAGATTCACAAAGTGGTAAGTTCCATGATCATTAAGGAGTAAGCTATAGTATCAAGTCTAGTTCTAAAATACTAGTCTAGAGCCATAATACACGAAAACCTTATCATGATAACTTAGGAATAGATCTAGTAACAGTGAGAACAGAGATAAGTTGGATAGTTTTATTGAACATTTTGTCCCGTTTATTCTTCTTCTTCTTTTGACTCGACAGATCATTACTGGTCCTTGGCCTTCTCCAATAACTCTCGCCAATCTGCACGTCGTTCTCGAATCTCTGACCCCCAAGATCGTCAGGCACCCTCCGCTACCCCGTCTATCCATCTAAGACGCGATCTGATAGCCTGTGGTGCTGTTCTCATTATCAGATTATAATGAGTTAATATCATCACTCATTATTTTTCTGAGGATCTCTTCCTCTGACTGACGAACTGAATGGCCGGTCTACCCCAATTTTCCCAGCCTGATGTGCCTTACTATGTCTTGTTCACCGAGGAGAGAATATATTTCTTTGTTACATATTCTGTAACATGTCTGTCCGACTCTCCTAGATCCATAGATGCGCCCCAGAATTTTTCTTTTGAAAGCCAGCAAAGAAGATTTCGTTCATCTGATCGTAATATTGCCCATGAGCCGTATCTATGTTAGCATTGATCTTATTAACAACTTATAACCGTAATTTGGTGGTTCTTGAAAGTAATTGACTTCTCATTATCTTTCTATTTCGAAGTAACTTCAATAACTTTTCTCCTTTCAATTCCCTTGAAGCTATCAGGGACACCAGGTAGATAAATTCTTTCACTTTCTCAAGGGTATATTGGACAAACTCAACATTATCTGACAAGGGACTAAATTCGCAGGTCAATTAACGATTTTTGTCACGTTAACACTGATTAGTGACATAGAAACGAGTAGTGATCAGTAAATTTATATTTATATTGCACAAAAGAAAACTCGCTAAACTTATCGTTTTAATGATACAAGTAAGATGAGAAGCTTATGCAACTGATTTAAGTTTCTTCTGGGAGGTAATCATTTGGTATAACTAATTAATGATATGGTATGACTTATTAATGATATGGTATAACTTATTAATTATATGGTATAACTAATTAATGATATGGTATAACTAATGAATAAGCATTACACCGCAGTTAGATTATTCCCTTTTTATTTTTATTTTTTAATGTTATTTAATTTCTCATAACGTAAAATAACCACAAAAAATAAAAAAGTTGGTTAATCCATTTCTTGAAGGTTATCGTTTGTAAATAGAATAAAGTTTTAATAAGCAGAATAGAACTTTCACTACATCAGTACATCAGTAACTTTCAGGCGCTCATAGACAATGAACCGATAAGAACACTGAAAGCTGTCGAAACATCCCTTGTTGAAATTTTTCACGAAATGACAGGAGCAGTTTGTGACAAGCATGATAATCACGCACATAGCTCCGATGGTATGAATTTTTTCAATAATCAGTAAAAATGATTTTTTGAACATCAGTTAATACCATGTGTGACTGTGTGCTTAGAAATGACAACAAGCTATCAACGAAAGAATTATTTTAGTAACATTCCCCTCTTCAGTGGTTTCTTAGACCTGTTTGGAATAGAACCGGAATCAGAGGGTACCACAGAGGATGCTGTGGAAGGTATGGATACTTCTAACTTTTATTCGTACCGATTTACTATGAACAAACGAAGGTATTGAACCTTACTGAACAAATTTTTCCAACTGTTGGGGTGAATTTGGCATTATATTATAATAAATTCCCGTTAGGTTTCTCCGAGCAGAGCTAAGCTCTGTTTCGTTCAATAAACTTCTCCTGTAGAAAAGCCTTTGCTCTTGTAGTTCCTCCTGGGTCATTCTTTTATTTTTCCTTCCAAAACGGTTTCAAACGTAGCCCAGGCCGAACGTGACCATCACGTTCATTAGATGTGTCCCAATCGCCTGAAGTGATGCTTTTCCATGATTCCTTCAAGTGACTTTCCCTCAAGATTTTTTCATATTTTCTGATCTTCACCTCTCTATATTTCTTTTCCTTCTGCATTAAAGTTTGTTGATTATTTTTCTTTATTTTAAAAATTAAAAACGTTGTAAGGAAGTGTGATTTTTATTTAATTTACAATTAACTTCATTTTAAATCAAATGAAATCGGTTTTCGTCCAGGTTTGGTAATACTGAATAATACCAATCCGTAGATTTTATTACCGATCCTAATTGGAAAGGTACAGAATACCTACTATACAGAATAGTAAAAATGGTTTCAAAACATCTATAAGCTCGTCCTCTGCTTTTACACTTTCACAATCTAAAAGTTCTAACAAACAGCCATATTCAAAATTTACACATAATCTTGATTTCTCACTAATTTTTGGCATGATGAGTTAAATAAATATGTGAAAAATAAACAAAAAGTAGGATTAACTTGAATAAATATAATATCCATCAACTGACAATGTATGTAAAGATTTCATAAAAACAATGCTAGTAAAATAAAATTAAGACGCAGGATGTAACCACTGACAGCGCCACCGTACTTAAGTTAATACTACAGTACAATACCGTTCTTCTTAAGAAGATACTATAGTACTTACACTGAGCACTTCATAATTATGAATTTATCGTGCTGAATAAGATTGTGAGTACTCCTTATGTATATATTTTATATTTTTTAATAAAACTTTATGTTTTTACTTACATTTTTAACTTCTAAATTATTTTCTGATCGTTCCCTCGAAGCGGCCAGAAAGAATAAAAATAATTTTGCATGTATAGTGATTTTATATATATATTAATAGACAAAATTGATAGTTCTTAATTTTCTTTGTTAGGTAGTTTTTAGTAAATAGGTTGTTTATTGATAACTTGACCTATCTACCAATGCCTACCTACCAACACAAATTAGGATATATAATTTAAGTAATAATTAAAAATTATGCGGTACTAACTATATAATATGATTAAAAACAATGAAGAGGATGTGGAAGGTAAAGCAAAATCCTTGCCTGTTTCCTCTGAAGAAGAAACATCTCAGGCGGGTCCTTCTTCTGCAGAAGATGCTGAGGTTAAATCTTCATCAGCAGAAGATGCTGAGGTTAAATCTTCATCAGCAGAAGATGCTGAGGTTAAATCTTCATCAGCAGAAGATGCTGAGGTTACATCTTCATCAGCAGAAGATGCTGAGGTTAAATCTTCATCAGCAGAAGATGCTGAGGTTAAATCTTCATCAGCAAAAGATGCTGAGGTTAAATCTCAAAGCCCCCGAGGTATATAAATCATTTTAAATACTTACTTAAATAAATATTTGGAAATAATAAACCATTGTGTAATAATTTGCAGCTTTTTTTTTAAATTCCGATACAAGATGGTGATAGTTTCTTTATAAACTATAATTTGATAGTTTCTTCAAAATCATTATAATTAAATTATATGTTTAAGGCTTCTAGCACTGGTTAAGGCCAGAGTGACAATTGAGAGTCGTTTATATTTAGTGCTCACCTCATCAATAGTCTGTTTTTAGACCATTTCCAATTTTTTTCTCGATATATCGTGAACGGAAATCGATTGAGGCAGTGTTTACATCGCATCATAAATTGAAAATCTAAATTTCGAATTTTTGGCGCTTAAACCTTTTTCAAAAACCGACGTCGATATGATAATATGGCTTAAATTGGAGATCTTGGTAAATAGAGTAAATTAATCGCTTCATGCTAAAAGAGGTTTTGTCCAACTATTGGAAAAGCGACAAAACCTCTTTTAGCATGATGCGATTCAAATGCGTTCTATACACTTTTAATTTCGTTTCAGATCCGAAGAAGGAGATGCACGAATTTATGAATAGAATATATAATCCTTCGCCGTACATTCAGAAGCAGAAATTAGAATACGAAAAAACCAAATACAATCAGTACAACGAAAAAGTCGGTAGGCATTGAATATAAATTTTAATTTATTTTCTTAACAACTTATATACACCAGAACTCATAGCTTATTGTAATTGGCAGCCCTATTGCAGCTATGAAGATAATGGAAAAAATGATAAAGTCTTCAATGAATTCGCTAACGATGGCACCTGTGGTATCATCTGGAGCTCCACTCGACCCGCAAAAGTTGGACAGTTTGACACAGAAAGTCAACGAGCTAGAGCATCGTCTGCAAGTGATCGATAAGGAAATGAGAAAGTCAGAGAGGGAGAAGAGGCATCTTCTTGAGCAGGTTAACGAAATGGAACACCGTGCTTTGGAAATGGAAAAGATGAAGTTGATGAAGCATATCGTGTCTGCTGATGTACCGTCAGAGAAGGACATCGAAGCCCTGGCCCAATTGAAGGATCTTATAACTTATCAGGATGAATCGACAAAGGAGCTGAGGGAGCTAGAGAGGAAGAACAAGTAAGGCAATAGATTGAGTCCATAATTATCAACTCATTAGCTCTCACATATTGTTGTTGTTTGCGCTCCTCCGTTTTTCTTATCAAATATTCTAAATGTTTAAAGAAAATAGTGTTCACTATTTATTTTAAACTATTTCATTTTATTCTTGTCTGCCATCTGGACCTTCTCCTTGATTTATCATACGGTCAACCATAATACAAAAAAAATATATAAATGTATGTATAAATAATAATTTTTTACGTTATATTCACGATGGCTGAGCATGAGTTCAGACGTATCTGCAGGCATTTGGCACAGTGGGTCTGTTACTTATCGTGGTTGGATTCGATTCCATATAAGTTTTCAGTCATGAACTACGTTCGCTGCGTAGGTATCTTCGCTGGTAATCTTGAGCATCTGTAATCTTGTTCGCTTCCTATCCTCCTTTACCGCCTCATTGAGGAATTTGTTTCAATTAACACAGGTCAGTCAGTAGAGGGTTGTAAACGGAACTGACGGGGCGGTTAGCATTGACTGCAGAACTTTCTTTGGACTAGTAGAGAGGTAAGTATACTAAAATTCCTGTGATCTAGGAGCAGAGAGAAAGAGAAGAGAGGGCGAAGACCAATTATTTTGGTTTTTCGTTAAAATCTCGAAAACGGTTGGTTGTAGCTTAAAGCATACTATGTAAACAAATTAAAATCATTAAATTTCCTACAAGAATGTTCCTATTATTTTGTTTCGTATCTGCTATGGTTTAAGAGGGATAAAGAAATTGCTACTTCGATGAACTATAACAGATAGGAATACGTCTGTATACAGCTGTCCAATATAAATTGACCACTCCGCTGCCATACTCTCCACATATCCCAGCCATCTGATGCGTCAGGCTTTGATGAGGGTGACGATGTCGGCTTTTCCGTACAGTTCCATCAGCTCCCTGCTGTATCAAGACCTCCGAATATCTCCTTCGCAAATGGGTCCGTAAATCTGGCGAAGGATCTTCCTCTCCTATACACATAACAGTCTCTCATATATAACCTTCATGACCCATGACGCTGCCTTACATAACCACTGGGCGTTACATAACCATCGTTTTATACCAATTTTCCTTGCTTTTCTTAATAGCTTTCGGAACTTGATTACACGCTGGAGAGTAAAGTAACATCGGTTCCCCGCAGCTATTCTGGCTCCTATTCGGCCCCTTTGTTATTACCACCCGTTATCTAAGAGCCAAGATATTTAAATTGTTTGCGTAGCGTGGAAATATCCATGCCTCCTCTTCATTTTGTAATGGTTGGCTTCTGCTGCTTTTCATGCAGACCACATCATCCATATATGCTAGGTTTTGCGTCAAGCGCTTACATACAGTTTCACCTGGGTTGGTTCTGATGGCCCTCCCAACTTTCTACATACAAATATTGAAGACATTGGAGGTCTTAGTTTTCCTCTGCATTATTCCGGAAGCTACTGAAAATTCCTCACTAAGCGTTCCCTGTAATTTCACCCGGCATCTAGTATTCTCCGATGCCATGCTTATTAATCAGATTAACTTCCTCAATGCGCCTAAAGAGAGAAGATCCTTCATCGAGGTTTGTCTATCCGCTGAATCATTTGCCTGCTGAAAATCTATGAATAAGTGATGCAGATCTATATTCTAGTGTTTTCTCCATCACCTGCCGGACAACAAAAATTAGATATGTGGTGGATCTCTCTCTCCTGAAGCCACATTATTACTCACCAACTTCTGGTTGGTCACCAAATCTCAACGTAGACTACGAGTCTACTATTAACGGCTGTGGATAACACCTTATAAGCAATATTCAGGAGAGAAATTCTTCTGTAGTTGGATCAGTTCTGTTTGTCGCCTTTTTTTGTGGAGCGCCACCTTCCAATCCTCTGGGACCTTTTCCTCCGTCCATATGTCGAATATGAGCTGGTGCAGCTGATCCTAGAACTCATCTCCACCATATTTTAAAAGCTCTCTCTGAATTCCATCCAATCCTGGGACTTTACGAGTCTTCAGACCAAGGGTATACCATGTGGCACATACTATACTTCTTCTCCGGCTATACTGAGTACAAGCCCATATCGAGGGCCTGGGGTTGATTCCCTTCCGTGTTTCTTGGGTTCCTATTCAAAAGCTCCTGGAAGTGCTCTGCCCATCTATTGGCAACTTCTTCTCTGTCCATCACCAGATTTCCGTCAATATTTTTACATAAGTTGAGGCGCTGTTTATACTCTTCCTTTTCTCTCCTCACCCCTCTGTACCATAAAACCTTCTGAAGTTCTGATTTTCAAAGCCTTCTTGTATTTCCTCCAGTTTTTTCCTTTGGTAGAGCCTTTTCTTTCGTCGGCAGGTCTGCTTAGCTTCTTTCCTCTGGTTGTTGTAATCCCGGGCTGTCTTTCTTGTGTGTCGCTGGGGCATCTTAAGCCTAGCCTCGTTTCTAGCATATTGAGGTTGGAAGATCAAAAAACGTTAGTTATCTAACAATATTAGAGTGCCTAGTTTTTTGTTTGTTCTGGTTTTGTTATCTCGTACCTTGGTTTTCTTTCTCAATTTTTTTTTTCAAAATTTGGTTACTACTGCAAAAATAGTGTTTTTCGTTTTTATTGTTCGTCCAACAATTTTACTTTTTATTTATTTTGTAAGCGGTGACGGTGGTTATCACAATGCAATAAATGGACAGACGTAGTATTTGATTCATTTTCATTTTCTAATTACCGCATTGTGAGCCACCTTCACTCTATAAATAATAAAAAATAATTTTAATTATTCTTTGAAGTCGGGAAAATTAAATAGTCAACATTGAGGTGAACATTTGTATATTAAAAAAACTATTTTAAGCATTTGTCTTTAAAAAAAAAAAGACCTTTACCATTAGAACCCGTGAAGAGTTCAGTACTTGGTAAGGACCGTACTGTTTTTAAGCCAATGGTTGTGCAAGGAGATGATTCGGCCAAGATCACGCTCGACCAACAGGTTCTCCCTCCCTCCCAATTAAGGGTAACCACTTTTGGGGTTGATAAACAGCTCATATCTAAAAGTCTAAAATTTATAAATTCATACTTTTTGGATTTGGTTTGGTGAGAAAACATTATTCAATCTTAATAAATGTTAATCGAAACTGAATCAATTATGTTCGAAACAACAGGGAAAAAACTTACATGTTAGAACGGTTATGCCATCCATACACGGGCAGTTTTGAAAGCCATCGTTCCGATACGACGGGTATTTCTATGTCCTCGACAAGTCCCTTTACTTGGAACGCCAGTCGATCGTGTATCTCGTTGGTTCAACACTGATTACTTCTTTAGAGATTTTTATCTAGTCCATGCAACGACTTTTCACGCCCATTTCAGCCGCTACAAGCCTTTTGTTACTTCAATTACATTTACCGGAGGAAGGTTATTCCAGCGTATATAGCCTTAATTCCTTCGGTTCAAAAACTCTATACATAATTAATTTTCGAAAACCAGAAGGCGTAATTGTCCCGAGGCGCACCCGAGGAACGCTAATAGTCGCATTATATTTGTAAGCCGAAACATACGAATTTTCGCAAGCGTATCTTTACAATCAATTTTTTTTTTTAATATATAATTAAAGTAATGCTAGTAGGACTTACAATGCTGCTATTTCATTTACATTTTCGACATGGTCGACATGGTTTACAAGTAAATATGATGTCATAGGTAATGGCGTTCCATCTTTAGTGGACAGAGCGCGAATACCTTGTCTAGTGCGAGTTGCCTTTCTAAGAGTTTATTCTTGTGCTGAATGAAATAACATTGCCAAAAGAGAAACGGTCCTTTTTAAAATTCGAACGTGGCTCATGCTTCTAGGAACATAAGATTTCGATTCGAAAATTCACATATGTATTGGATTAACTAGTTTGGTATGCCTTACTCTCTGAAAATATTATGTTGCCAATCATTTTCGAACAAACCGGTTCTTTGAAACGGAATTTAGATAGCCGATTTGGTATAGACTGTGGCATGAGCTCAAACTGTTTACTTACGCATTGCTCTCGGTAATTATTTCCCCGTCGATCGTACTTATAAAAAAAAAAAAAATCTATCTCGCAAAGGTAACAGAACTGAGTGTTGCAGGGTCATGGAACGAGTACTGAACAAGGCAGGGAGCTCGCTGTCATCCTCCTCGTGGTTCCGCTACGACGGTCCCATAGCTGCTATTCCTGGCCCTTCGAGACCGTTAGCACAAAAGAAGATTCGTTTCAACCAGGTTGGAATTCTGGTCCACTTCAACAACAAGGAAGCCCCCATGAAAGTGCCTCATTGGAAAAGCGAACTGGCTGAAAAGGTAACTATCAGTTCTAGTGACGAAGTGGAGGACGAACCGGATGTCGAGGACGACCTCTTAATAGAGGAGAAACAAGAAGAATTAAGAAAGAAGAAGGAAGAAGAAAAACTCGTAAAATTGGCGATACCTTTCGAATCGCTACCAGAAGATGAAGGATCCCTCAAATCTCTTGACAGTGAGAGTAGTTCTACCACGTTTCAAGATGAAAATACAACCAACTAACAGCCATGTGTTTTAATCCTACGTTGTCGATTATTTCTATGCATTTTTCATCATAATACTATGCGAAAAAAGTAAAAATTGCTTATGGCAGGGTGTAGAAAAATCTTAGCGTTTTTTACCTTTATATTGAAAAATTGATTCGCACAGTAGTGAATATTATTTAATGTATGCCAAGCCCACTTTAAAGCCCTTTTACAAACAAGATGCGAATGAACTATGAGAACCATATACACAAATTAATATTAATAAAGGCGCAATAAAAGATGAAATATTGTGAAAGTGCATAAAAGGTAAAGTAAAAATTATTATTATAACAATACCATATGGCCGATTGAAAAATCAATTGTGATAAAACATAGATTGGTTGATTTTTAAATTGGAATTTCAGTATGTTGTAAGATGCCGCGTTTTTATTTATATATGCATTTTATTTGCATATGCAGTTGAGTGCAAAACATTTCCAACAGAAATGCAGAATAGAAAAGACTTGAGAAATGTTTTCAATCCAAAACCTACGTCTTAATTTTCTTTAAAAAAATAGATTAGCTTGAGGATCTAAAGAAGAGAGGTAGTATAAAGTTCTCCAGAAGATTAATCAGGCACTGACTACGCCAGATAAGAATATTTTCAGTTATTTTATTCTTTTTTTGATTATCCGTAGCTTTCTATTCTGTTTATTATTTATTTTCTAAATATTTTAACTGTTGTATAATAGTTAATTAATATATTAGTCAAAATGGATGAGCTATTTTTCAGCTCGAATAAACGTCGTAAGAGATGTCGGATGAAAACTCCACCAGACCCGATACAAATCAATGATAGGAAATACTAATTAATAGTAAAAGAGATTTAAAAGATATCACTTATTTTATTTGATAAATTTATATCTAATTTGATTAGAAATGTTAAAATCAGGGATTGAAAATGAGATATTTTTTTGGAAAAAATCAAATCATGGATAGATTTTTATTTTTATAATTTAAAAATTATTTTTTGATTTTTATCAAGAAATAACTTTTACAACAGATTAAAAATCACCTCATAATAATTATTGTTGAGTGGAAAAATTTAAACTGAAAAAAATTATAATTTCAGAGCGATATTTTATTTGCTCAAAATAAAAATCAAAACACTATCAGTTGCTTAAAATTAGAGCTAGGGAATTGAGAATGGTTCCATTTTTATACGGATTGAAAAAAGCTATTAAGCTATTACCATTTAACCACTTTTTTACTAATGCGTTATTCTGAAAAACTACTTACTAACCAAATTTAAAACCATAAAGTAATTATGTTTTTTCTACCTATTTGATCTTAATCCTTAGTTATTGTTCCAAAATATATTAAAATAAGTTGTTTACTTCTGTTCATACAAATTTTTATTTATATGTTCCTTTATTCAATCTTACATAGATGAGGCGCTCCATGGAAGAAGGGTGAATCTGCCATGTCACCATATTTTATTTTTTTTTAATAAAGGCTAGTATTGTATATAGTATGTATATGCGGTATTTTTGGTATGTATATTTTTTTTTTCGGTTGGCTCTACAGACCTTGCAGATTTTTGGTCGCCTGAACCAGCCTTCTCCATTTCTGCCTATCATGGTCTAATGCTTTCCAATTTTTTGCAAGCAGTTCTGGTGCATCTTTGTTGATTCGATCCATCTAGTTTTGGCCTCCCACCTGGTCTCTTGCCAACTATTGTGGCATTCATTGTTGTGAAGAGGCGTCCTGATGGATTGCTACGAGCTATATACCCCGCCATCTTAGCCTCTTTGCCTTCATATCATGAGATATTGACTGTAAGCAATTCTTTATTGGCCCTTCTCCTCCATGAGTTTGGACTATGATCCCGTATTGCTCCGATTATCGTTCGGAGGACTTTTCTTTTAAATCTTTTGATTCTGCTTTTCAGCAGGGTCCCGGTTAGAGAACAGGTCTCGTAGTCATATATCAGAAATGGCTTTATCACGGCACCCTAAATTTGAGATTTCTAGAGAATTTTCGGGATTTCAATGCTTTTTCTCTCTTTCTTAAAAGAGAGAAAAAAGCTCTATTTGAGCATGATATACGTTGATTCATAGCTGGTCATAGGTTATTGTGTTATTTGAACCGAGTTATTTGAAGCTATCTACTTCCAGGAACGATTTGTCATCTTCGCAGATGCTGTTGGAATGAATTTTTCGGCTGATTATCTTATGTTTTGTTTTATCTTCATTTTCTTGTGAGCCCATTTGCTCTGCTTCTCGTATCAGAGTTTCTCAATTGCCTCTTGATTGTTTCCAAGGACTCCTATATCTTTTGCGTACGTTAGGATTTTGTTTCATTCCGACGTGCACCCCTCCATTTTCACTTGATGTTGTTCTTATGACTTTCTCAATAGCTAAGTTGAACAGCATCGGCGAGAGTCCATCTCCCTACCTCAGATCTGTTCTAAATTCAAAGGCTTCATCCACATCTACTTGTATCAGGACTCTGCATTTAAAATCATTTGTTAACACCTTCTTCAATCTCACAAATTTCTCGGTAAATCCAGTACGGACATGATCTTCCACAGACAGTCTCTGTCCAAGGAATCATAAGGCTGTTTTGAAATCTACAAAAAAGGCATACACATCCTGTTATACTTTCCATCGTTTTTCGAGTACCTGTCTTAGGACGAAGATCTGGTCTAGCGTGCTCCTCCCTGTTTTGAATCCTGCTTGGTTGTCAACTATTATATTTTCATTGTACGTATATATCCGATTTAGCAAGATATTGGTCAATATCTTATAGGCAATCAGAAGGAGTGCTATGCCTCTGTAATTACCACACTCATACATGGATCTCTTCTTTAGGATAGAACATATTAGGCCTCTGGGATCCTTTCCTCCATATTTTCTGGATTAGTCCTAGAAGCTTGGCTCGTAGAGGTTCTCCCCCATCTTTAAATAGCTCTGATGGTTATTCAATTTAATTAGGCCTATTCTTACATGTGCTGCTGAAACGTGGACGTTTACTACCACCATCGCAAATGCATTAAGAGTCTTTGAGAAGAAAATACTTAGGAAAATATTTGGTCCGTTCTTCGATGAAGTAATTCAAGAATGGAGGATATGAACAAATAATGATCTCTACGGCTTATACAACAATACTGAAATTGTGTGCTTTATAAAATTCCGCTGAACTGAATGGTTAGGGCATGTTCTAAGAATGCCGGCTGATAGAATGCCAAAAAAGATGCTCCAAAGCAGAATTTATGGGACTAGAAGAAGAGGAAGAACCTAGAAGATGGATGGATGATGTGCAGGATGACCTCAAATGGTTGAGAGTAACAAACTGGAAGGAAAAGGCTAAGGATAGGAATATCTGTAAGACTATTGTTCAGGAAGCCAAGGCCCACCACTGGCTGTAGAACTACGCAGTAAGTAAGTAATGCCGTGATAAAAGCCAGTTCTGATATACAACTACGAGACCTGTTCTCTAACGGGGACCCTGGAAAGCAGAATCAAAAGATTTGAAAGAAAAGCACTCCATACGATAATCGAAGTAATATGTGATCATAGTCCAAACTTATCGAGGAGAAGGACCAATGAAGAATTGCTTGCAGAAACTGGTCAGTCAATATCTCATGATATGAAGCCAAGGAAGTTAAGATGACAAGGCATGTAACTCATAGCAATCCATCAGGACGCCTCTTCACAACAATGAATGCCACAATAGTTGGCAAGAGACCACGTTGGAGGCCAAAACCAGATGGTTAGTCTACAATAACACCTTACCAAAATTTAAATTAAGTAGCCTATACTCCATATTTACAGCTGAATTGACAACTAAACCCACGTAGTTCAACTTTCGATTTGACTTAAGTTAGGTGCATTGGCCCTAACCAGTGTTGGTCAAATTTTATTCAGAAAAAAAGTAATAAATAATGAAAAACCCATAATAAATGGGTTTTCATTATTTATTACATTTTTTCTGAATAAAATTTGACCAACACTGGTTAGGGCCAATGCGCCTAACCAAAGTTGACATAGCTTAAGGAAGATTTTCAAACAATGGGAAACTTTCAAGTTCCACTTGAATAAAATGATTATCAAGGATTACTTAATTTTCATGTTGGTTATAATACCATCTCAGGAAACATTTCTTTCTGATAGCCATGATGCATTAATTATATTGGAATGTTTCACTAATGTTGCCATGAGCAATTAAATTCTCCTTGGCTGTCCAGAGCAACATTTTTTACATTGAAATACATCTGAACATTATTTTTATCTATCCCTCGGAAAAAAAGTGTTTACAGTATTTAGGTATTAATTGAATTCTTACAAAAATTATTTCAATTTTTTTTTTTATCATGTTAGAACAGGCAGTAAGATTTTTCAAAATATGTACCAGAAAAATTATCATTGTCGTGGGAAAAGAAAGCTTCAAACTAATAACAGAAAACAGAGAAATTTTAATGACTCTCGGGATCATGAAATGTTGTAATTGCCCTGAAGTTTTAAAGGTCGGTTTGACCTCCACAATTCTCAATTTCCACGGACTCAATTCACGGAGACACTGAAGGGTGAATAACACGTTAGTAGATTTTTAAATACCATTGTTTTGGCTTCATATAATTAATTAATTATATTTGATTAATTGATTACATTTAATTAATTGTTTTTGAAAAAAAAAAATGTTTGGGTTTTATTATGATAAAGTATCATTACCTTTATGAAATGAGATCTTAAAATTAATAATGCGACAGATATTCAATATTGAGTGATTTAGAAAGTTGATTTTATCATTGTCCTAGTTATTTATGGCTCTCATTGCCATAGCATATACTTGGCCATGACAATGAGAATTCGAAGACGATGGTTCCTATTCAAGGTAGATTATGGGTTTAAGTTTCGCTTGATAGTGGATTTATCTTAGAGCTGACCTAAGAACATTCAGAATTTTTAAATTTTATTTTGAGAGCTGAATTATTTATTAAAAATTGGTACCTGAAAATCACCCATAAAAGCACTAAAAAATAAAAAAAAATAAAAAGGAAGATTTAAATTTTCAATGAGACCAAATTTTACAAATGGGACTGACTCTCAGACAACCATTGAGGCTGAAACTAACACTCAATCCCTTGAATGAATACAACCCAATAACAAATGGCAGAAATAACAGTAATGGATGTTGTAGGATTAAAAAATTAATAAAAATATTATTAAAACTTTATATTTGAGTATGAAAATACAGCTTCAATATTTGTTTCCCTTTTTAAGGTTGATGTATATACATATTTACAATAATTAATATAAATTTTAGATGGGGGCCTGACTAGAAAATGTTCGGTTAGGACGGGTAGGGGATGGTCACACCCTCATAGGGTTCTCCAGTGTACGCGATCGCGTTGAGCGTGATGTATAGTTTCTCTGATAGATCTATTGGATGAAGGAGGGCTTTCGTCCTGCCTGGGCTTCTCACTCTTAGCAGAAACATTCCATTCACATATACCTGAGAACAAAAGAAAGAAAAAAAAATTATAATTACAAGGATATTGAAAATTTTGTAATAATAAATGTTATATAGCCAGTTTCAGTTTAGTCTTTCTATAGATATTGGTATCCGATTTACTAAATGTAGTTCTGTGATATCTCTCTCTCAGTTCATCAAATGATTGCTTACCCAGAAAAAAATATTTTGAAAAAAGTTTCAAAGTTATCATACCAGGCCAGACAGGGGAAAATGGAAAACAAGGAAAGATCGTGATTTGAAACTTGGCCCTAGTCTGGTATACTGAGGAATGGCATAGCATGGGCTGGAAGACCGAAATGCTTACAAGACCAATACAATAGGATCTTACTCAAATGTTTTCTAGATACAGAAGTAGCTGTCCTGAATAAATTTAATAGTGCCTCAAAGTTAAATATGATATATACCAGGGCTCAAAAAGTTTCTGTTTAACTGTTTTACAAGAACTTTTAAAATTGAAGTATTAACATAAAAGAACCTTCTGATATAAAGTTCCTTAAGAAATTATATCATTAAAAGTTTTTGATAAAAGTTCTGTTAATAGAAGTTCCTACTAAAACATTTTAAATATAAGTTTTCACATACTTATGGGGCAAAGTTTGAGAGGGATTTTGGAGGGGTGGGGGAAACCTTGAGAAACACCAGTATTGTAGAAAAAATAAAAAAATCATTTAACAAAAAACAAATATTAAATAAAAGAACAATTAGAAAAACAATTACCTTTTTATTTATTTTATTTAACATCTAATTTCAATAGAAAAAATGCTTTAATTTTAATTAATAGCAATTATAAAGAAATAGCATTTTAAGATAAGAAAACCTTTCAAGACACATATCCATAAGCATTTTCCACATTTAATTGGGAACTTTAATAATGAGAACTTTTATTATAATCTCACTAAAAAGCTCTTTCTAGAACTTGTATATATTGTATATAAAAGTTCTTATGATGATAAAGTTCTTAAAGAACTTTTATTATAAATGTTCTTATGATAAAGTTCTCAAAAACTGTTTCAAAAAAGTACCTAAGAAAAAGTTTAATTTAGAACAAAAACTTTTTCAAAATAAAAGTGCACAGACCTTTTGGTGCCCTGAGATACAGTATGCCCTTGAATAGTAACTTTCAAACATTTATGGGTCATTCTCTCAAACTGATAGAATTTCTGCCTCTAACATTTAATTGAAAGACTAGTTGCAGCATGATAACAAAAAATACTTAATACCATGGAGATGAGCATCAAATTACCTGTTTAATATGATTTTATGTTAATGTTTTTATGTGTAATTTATAAATTAAGAGGTCAAAATCCTAGTTCCCTGGCACTGTATTGTTACATACTTTAATCAAAGAGAGCAACCAGTAAGATTGAATAACAGAGTTATTTTTTTTTTTTGGGAGGGTGGAACTTCATCACTATGCCAAATCATGTTTATAAGAAGCATTTTGAGTAGTAGTCATTTCGAGCAGTTACACACACAATGGTATGTGTTCCCAAGATTTTAGCCCAGTCCTCTTGACAAAAAAGTTTTGATTATACTGCCAATTAAAATGATAAAGGAGTGAAATTTTTGCTACGTATGACAATGAACCTACCTTAGTATTTTCCCATTGGCAGTTTTCCACTCATTTGCTTCCCAGTCCATATATTAGGTATCAAGAGGAACCTTTGTAAACAGTAGTATTGTTTTTTTTTTTAATTCTCAGTCCTCTGGCATGATTTTCTTCAAGAGAAGAAAGTGAATTTTTAAATTTCTTCCTTTGACTAATACCTATGCAGTGAATATATATAGCTTTAAAAATGATGATTTTTTATCTGTTATCCCAACATTTTACAAAATATAATCAGTTTGAATTCCAAGTCTCTTGGTGCCCAGTCTCCTGTTAATGTTGGTTTTTAGGGGACTGTGTAAATAACACAGTTTTCTTCCAATATTTTTTAAAATTTTATTTTTATTTTTTTTAATTGTGTGCCTACTGTGATATATGAATGTGCAAGAGATCAATCACCTAAAAAAATTAAGAGTTTGTAAATAGTATTTACAAATTCTTATTATGTTGTTATTATTTATCATGTAATGTTTTCTATTTCTCCAAAGAGAAAGCTCTGTTTTCATATAGTTTATTTAGAAATGTTTTCTTTGAATGTTTAAAATTCATTCAAATACTTCACGATTATGAACAATTATATTGCATTCATAAATTTTTTAATATATTGCAGTTTTGCAAAATTTCTAACAATAAAGTCTGAGTTTTGAACTTCACTTTTCAATTTCTGTAATCCCTTCAGCATAATAGTTTTTTAGTGACAAAACACCAATTTTAACCAAATACTCAACGTGTGTCTGCTCATCATCAACCAGATTCTGAACAATTGCTGACCATTTGTCTTAGATAATGCATATTTGAAATTCTGCCAATTTGAGAGAATGACTCTTATAATGTTTTAATGCTTTCATTAACAAGGATTTATTTTTCATTCACATACCTTGTATTTAAACAACATTCTAAGTTGTTTTATTCAGTTTATAAATAGTAATTTATAATATAATAGATTTTAAGATGCAACAAACAATCGGGATGCAGTCAACATAGTATTTTTTATTGTATAAACTGAGGTTTCGGCTCAACCTAGTAAGCCATCAACAGGACTGAAATTAAATCAGAGATAAAAGATATGTTAATTACAAATGAAATAATATATGGATAAGAGATAAATAATAAAAGTGAATTAAAGATAACTTGGTGATAAGGATATAAATAATAATATAATAAAAGTGATAACAAAGTAATATATATATATATATTTTTTTTTTTTTTTCTAATTTTAAATTTATAGTTTTTATTTCATCTGTTCTCCACATAGTTATTTAATCAATTATTCTTCTTCCATTATTAATTTGTTATTTTATACTATTCTTTTTATTCCATATAATAGGGGTATAATTTCACAGAAGAAGCGCGTATCCTAGAGAGATGGAAGCAATTTTATGAAGGGCAGTTTTCAAGGGACGTCAACGATATAGAAGATCAGTCGCCTCATAATAATAATCAAGAAAGTGAAGAGTGGCATTGATGAAGAGGAGGTGATGGACGCTATTCAAAAAATAAAAGTAGGCAAAGCAGCAGGAAGGAATGGCATTGCTTCGGAGCTGATAAAATATGGGGGTCAAGAGCTAGTCAAAATGCTCCAACAACTTAAATTTGGGACAGGAAAAAAATTCCAAGAGATTGGGAATATAGTGTAATTATCCCTATCCACAAAAAAGACAGCTCCACCGAATGTGAAAATTATCGGCCTATAAGCTTGCTCTCAGTTTTCTACAAACTTTACACCAGCATACTGGAAAAGCGACTGAGGGCAATCGTCGAAAATAAAATAGAATATGAACAGGCAGGTTTTCGACCTGGAAAGATAACACAGGACCACATTTTTGTCCTAAGAAGCATAGCAGAAAAGGCATGGGACAGAGACAAGCAAATATTCTTGGCATTTTTAGACTTAAAGGCAGTATTCGACTCGGTGCTCAGAAAAGAAATATGGAAAGCATAGGCAGCCAAAGATATTCCAGGCGATCTAATTTTAGCCATTAAGTCGGTATACCAGGATGCAAAGGGAGTTGTGCAGATCAATGGAAGAGAATATGAGACATTCCTTGTAGAAAGGGGTGTGAGGCAGAGAGACAGTCTAAACCCCCTCCTGCTCATTGTTTTTATGGACGAGATCCATGAAATATGTAAGCACCAAACTGCATGGACTGCCATAGGAAAATGGAACTTAAGAACGATTCTTGTACAAAGTCTTTTGAATGCCTATGAAATTGTCCTAATTGCTGATTCCCAAGAAAACATGCAGGAAGCCCTAATAGAATGGTAAGAAGAGCTACTCTGTAAAGGAATGATTATTAAAACCTCTAAGAGCAAGGTCCTAGTTCTGTCCCGAGAAGATCAAGAAGACGTTCATCTTATCTGCAATGGGGAGGTATTAGAAGTTGTGCCGGAGTTTACCTACTTAGGGACTGTAATAAGTTCCTCTGGTAAGATTGACCCAGAGATATCTCAGAGAATTTCTAAAGCCAATCAAGTTTATTACCAGATCTGCAATAATATAATTGGTTACCGAGAAGTAGGTATAGAGACAAAAAGGCATATATATAAATCTGTTTATCTCCCGACCCTTACATATGGAAGCGAAAGCTGGGTAATGCTTGATAAGCAAGCCAGACGCATTACTGCAGCAGAAATGAAGTTTCTGAGGAGAGCGGTTGGGAAGACAAGAACGGATTGCGCCAGAAATGTACGAATAAGAGAACAGTTTGAGGTGACAGAACTAAAGACCATACTCGAATCCCGACAGCTTAAGTGGTTTGGCCACGTGTACTACATGGAGGATGAAAGAGAACCAAAGAAAATTGTAGAAGCTCGACACTATGCGAAAAGACCGTGAGGACGTCCCAGAATTTCCTACCAGGAGAATATTCAGAGGATTGGAGGGGAAAAAGGCAAAACCCTCCAGCAGATGAAGCAGCTATGTAGGGATCGGGAGGAATGGCTGCAATTTATTGAGGCTCCTTGACGCTAGGAATGACACAAGAGGAGGACAAAGAAGAAGAAGTTTTAATTCCATAGTGTCCTCCTATTCTACATTGTTATTACTTGTATTATATTGTTATTTATTCTTGTCACTAAGTTTCCTATATTCACTTTTATTATTTACCTCTTATCCGTTATTTCCTTTATATCCGTATTGAAAATTTCTCATATCTCTCTTGTATCTCTGATTTAATTTCGGCCCAACTAGATGGTTCACAAGTTTGGGCCGAAACGTCAGTTGTAAAAAAATTGATTTCATTTATAATAAAAAAGTTATTTCATCATAAACATCACAATTGATTAACAAACATCAATAATTCATTTTAATATATCTTAAGTTATATTAGTGGCAATTAAGAAACTTGATTATGAAAGATAATGAAGATAGATAATTGGAATAATTCAAAGAAATACCTCAAAACAATTGACTTTTCCAGGAGGCGGTTGGTTCCATTCTATTAAAATGCTGTCTGGTCCAACCTGCCTCACGATTCTCAATCCCAAAGGATTAGTAGCATCATACATCGCATTTTCCTGAAATAAAAATTTCTAAATCATGTATCTTACAGTAACGTTAGCTTCAAATTATAAAGTGTCCAATTATAAATACAACAATAATGGAAAAGAAATTCTTTTAAGGTAATCTTTACTAACATCGTCAGGATAGAAATCGTTTGGCTTATCAGCATTCAGATAGTTGCAGAGAGTCCTCCTATCGAAATCAAGCTTTGCTGTCGGAACATTAAAATCGGCTACAGTACTCATCAGATGGGCGCCACTCCAGTTCTCGCATTTTGTCAAATGCCTAAACTCATCGGCCATAGCTTGGATCATGGCATCTTTAAGTCGACACTTCTCATGCAGGTTTTCCACAGTAAGAGCAAGGGTAGACACAGTTGGCTTTAGTATGTAACCTTGTTTATTTTTCTTTAAATCCCATCCCACAGTACCCGCTCCAACATCCTATACAAAAAAATAAAGCAAAATATAGTTAATTTTAATGTAAAATATAAGTAAAGCATTAATTTTTTGAGTGATATTTACACTCAGAAGTAAATTAATGATACTTGAGATGATAAAATAAATTACATTACAACAGATTAGAAAAATTGATAAATTTACTAGTTGCTAAATTTGAAATGAAGTACAAAACTTGAGACAATTAAGAAGAAAAATTAAAATTGTCTCATGAGGGTAGATAACTAAATCATATATTAAATCATACTAGATAACTAAATATATGTAATTTTTTTTTTCAGAAGATAGTTTTCAACTATTTGCATAATACTATCAAATTCCGGTCCCTACATCCCAGTAAGGCTGGTCCCAAGTTAGACTAAAACCAATCAACCTTAATTAGGGAAGGCCTAAAAGTCAACACCATGAAAAAAACTTTTATCCCTGCAGACACTAAGACCAATAGCCTTTTAATTATGGGGGACATACAGGTTAATTAGGACAAATACTAATAATATAATTCGAGAAAATATTTTTAAAACTTTTCTCTTTTTTCCATTACTTACGGTAGACTTCAGAGTTGATGGTTGCCCAGCGTCTGAAAAAAAAGTGAGAATAAACTATTGCAAAATGAAATGTCAATACTTAAGCTAGCTCAATTATTCTGCTGTGATAAGCTAAAAGGCCCTAACTCCAAATATTTTTTTAAAAATAAATCTTTGTGTTATGCCTGAATTGCTCTAAAAACTACACCTCTTTTATGACACTAGAAAGCACTAAATCCAATGATTATAGCTTAATAATTGGTTTTAAGGCTTTCTGATGTCATAAAAAGGTTTAGTATTTAGAGCAATTCGGATAAAATACAAAAATTTATTTAAAAAAATTATTTGGAGTAAAGGTCTTTTACCTTATGACAGCAGTATTGTATCATATGAAATGTCAGTTTTGAGAGTAGCATTGATTACAGAAATTTTTTTTTATCTGAATACGTCTATGAATTTCTTACCCTAGTATAGGTATTTTCTATAATTTTCATGTCCTTTCCCACTCCCATAAGTACTAAAAATGATAAAAATTTGGAGAATTGTTTTTAACAAAAAAAGAATGTAAAAATCATAAAAAGTTAGAAGAAAATCAATGTATTATTTAAATTTTATTAAAATTTCAAATAAAAAATTGTATTGCACTATTTTTGCAATGAGAGCAAACTATTTTTTTAAATTTTTATAAAGACCCATTTATTAAAATTAAAAAAACAAAAAAAAAAACAGTTTCATTCATAATATTTGTTGTCATAAATGGATTTCTGGAATTTGTTTCTTCCTAGCCTCAAAAACTTCCGTAACGGGATTTAAAAGTATTTCTCCACTTTGAGAAAAGTATATAAAAGTAAAAGAACATATTTTAATTATTTCAAGGATCAAAGATGTGTTTGTTATTCTTTTATTAAAATATTCTCAAAACTTAAATTTCATGTGATACAGACTCCAGCTTTTACTTATATAAGCGATAAACTAATAAATAGCTATTATTATGAAGAGAGAGAGAGAGAGAAAAAAAAAGAAGAGTTAAATATCCATCAATTTAAAATTTTAATAAGGTCAAATGCTATATAAAAAACATTTTAAGACACTTAGAATTTAAAAAAAAAAAAAAAAAAAAGACAAAGGAGGGATATAAAGGATAAAGGATGAGAAATAGGACTTACATTCACTTTCTCGGTCGGGATCACAGGGCTAGAAATTACAAAAAAAAAAAAAAAAAAAAGGAATAAACATTAACCAACTCAAAAATGAAACCTAGAAATAATTAAAATTATACCGGATTCCTAAATCCTAAAAATGTTTCAAGTATTTAAAAATCATACTTTTGAATAAATTTTGGAATCAATATAGTATACATATTACATAGTATAATTTAGTGTACATATTTTAATCTATGCAATTTATTGGGAATTTCAACCACTGAGGGTCATTTCTACTCTGTACTAGAAATTATATAAATTAGAATGAATCACAAAAACAAATAAATTCAAGAATTCAGTTTAATTACCAGAAAAGTTGAAATTTTTAATAATTCTGAAGAATTAGGAACAAAAAATTTTAGAATACATTAAGACCCAATGTGCTATCGGCAAGATTTATAGACTAATAATAGTACAGAATTATAATAATAATACACTAAATTATGACATAATAGGAGACGTAATATTTTATTACCTGGATGCTGGGTAACCGGACCCCTAGCTCCTTGATCAAGTCACCGAGAAATGAGCCCAATGTTTCATTACATTTTTTACATCTCTAAAAAAAAAATTACATACAAAATTAGTTTATCAAAACTAAAATACTGTAACTTGGGGCTATTTGGACCCTACCCTAAGGGATTACTTGGACCCAAACCGAAAAAAGTAGCAGGAATGTTGCAAAGTGCCTCAGTGGTTAAAACAGCTGCTAGCTGTTTTAGAGATTTTGAATTGTTTATATTGCCATAATAAGAGACCTACGTGTAATTTAAAACCTTTTTGGGGAGGTTAAGTAGCCTTAAGTTATGGTACTTTAAAATAACATAATAATAAAAACTAGATATAGATTTTTGAAAATTAATGAGGGTTGAGAAAAAACCCAGGAGAAACATGCGCGTCATCAGAGTCGAAGACGAAATCCTCGAACAGGTAGAAAACTTCAAATACCTGGGTGCGCACCTTAATGAATATGGATATATCGATTCGGAAGTGACTGAACGAATCGCAGCTGCGGGCAGGATGTTTGAAGCAGTGAAGAGAGGTTTTCTAAGCAGGCGAGAGGTGGAAAAGAAAACAAAAGTGGCTGTGTTCCGATCGACATTTCTGCCCATTTTAACGTACTCGTCAGAATCATGGACGCTGACAAAGAAACATCGATCGAGAATACAGGCATCGGAAATGAGATTTCTTCGAAAGATCGAAGGAAAAACAAGAAGAGATAGAATACGCAACAACACCATCAGGTTGAACCTCAATGTTAAGTCGGCAAACGATATAATAGAGGAAAGTCAACTAAGATGGCTAGGGCACCTCCTGAGGATGGAACCAAGCAGAATCGCTAGCGAAACCTATCGAGTTAAAGTTGAGGGCAAGCGAGGAAAAGGGCGGCCAAGAAGAAAATGGGAAGATGAGGTAAAGAGCCACTTCCAGAGAAGAGGACTTCAATGGAATGACAGAAGGCGTCTTGTAGAGGACCGGCAGAGCTGGAGAGGGCTCTGTAGACTTCCTCCTCACACTGCTTAATGCGGTTCATAGAGGATAGACAATGATGATGATGAGATATAGATTTTTGTATTGTAATGAACTGGTTCTTATTGATAAGATGTTGGTTATTTCACAAATAACAAGAACATTATTAATTTGTGTATATAATGAAGCCTGCATTGATCCAACTAAGGAAGTGGCTAAAGTCAATTAGCGTGCAAGAGAACTAAAAGCTAGCTCACTTTAGGCTGTAATTAACCTGAGTTATGACCATATTTTCATGCAGCGAAATACTATAAAATATGCTGCATTCTGACTTTACCTATAAATACCTAAAATGCACTTCAATGCAATTATTAAGAAAATTCTTTAAAAATATAGCAAAATAAATATTTATTTGTTTTAAAAATTAGATTTTTGGTTACATGCTTTTATGCAGCCCATATGTGGTAGTAGTATATAACAGCTTTGACTAAAATAAACTTCACTACTTACTAATCAAAAAGTAAGTACTAATCAAAAAGTTTTTTTTTTAATGTACTAACTATTCTGTTCTTTAAAAGCTGTTCTGTTCTCATGGCAGTAATAACTTTCAGAGGAGCAAATGTTGATAACGATCACTATCTGGTTTCATTACATATTTGAGCCAGAATAAATAATGCTCAAGAAACTAAAGGGGCTTGAATAGAAAGCATAAATACCCAGAAACTACGTGAACCAGGGTACAGAGAAGGATTCTCCCAGAGGCTAGATAAAGCTTTGAAACCGGGCCCTTCTGAAGATGCAATGAATGAAAGATGGAAGCAATGTAAAGACGCCATCAAACAAACAGTAGAAGAGGTGCTAGGGAAAGAAGAAGCCCACCAGAGATCTGAGTGGTTTGACCTGGAATGCCAGGCAGTGACAGACAGGCAAAATGAGGTCAATAAGAGGATGATAGAGAACCTGCCAAGCAGTTAAGGAATACAAAGACAGAATACGAGAAGAGAAAGGTATCCATAGAAAAAAAAAAGAACAGGAGAAAATAAAAGAAGTTGAAGACCTAAGAAGCCAGACGGACACTAGAGACTTCTAGAGGAGATAGAGGAGAGACATTTATGCTCATAAATGCCCAGCTCAATGAATTCAAGCTGAGTACCAATGCTTTCCAAGGAGAGAATGGTTCATTAATTACTAATAAGGAAACCATCCTTAGTCACTTTAGAAATGTTTTAGGAGCTTCCCAGGACTCAACTATGGAAGGTGAAATTCTTGTTCTTCAAAGTATATCGAAACACTAGATGAAGATGAGATCAACAATGCGATCCAAAAATTATAGAGCCCCACTATCAGACAACATAGCTGCGAAACTTCTGAAAGTTAGGGGCGATGAGTTGCTCGAAGTTATCCGTGACTTTCTCCACAGCATTTGTATGACTAATAATATCCCAGAGGAATGGTACACGGGTGTCATCATTTTCCTCCATAAAAAGGTCAAATAATTAGGTCAAACTATGAGTAAACATCAATCAATGAGATCAAAGTAATTGCAATAATTATCGGGGCATAACTCAACTGATCTACGCACATCCTTCCTATCTAATATTGCTTATCAGAGGCTACTTCCGTATGCAGAAAGAGACATGGGAGTCTGCCAATGAGAGGGACATCAACCATTGATCAAATCTTCGCTTTGGAGACCCTGTTTGAAAGAACGTGTGAGTACAATATCACCACAATACCTCATAGACTTTTGCTGTGCATATGACAGTACCATTAAAGAGAGGTTGTAATAGGCTATGGAAGAAATGAATATCTCTTTTGAATTGATCCACCTTACAGAGCCAGAGCTATTGATGATAGGATCGAGTTGTCAAATCAGAATACAGAGAGACCTATTGGAGACATTCATGACCTAAAGGGGCTAGAGGCAAGGAGATGGTCTCTCATGCCTGCTATTCAAGCTATCACTGGAAAAGGTGATAAAGGACTCTGATATACAAAGAGACAGTACAATTCTCACCAAGTCAGTCCAAATTCTAGCCTACACAGACGATATAGATATTATAGCCAGTTCACAGAGAGACTTAAAACGGGCCTTCCTAGCAATAGCGGCAGCAGTACAGATAATCAGGCAAAGACCAAATATATGCTTATATACAAATATAAATACAATGCAGTTGTACCGGATGTGGTACAATATATAAGATATTCAAGACTGTGATAGGTTGGGCATGTCGTCAGAATGGATGATGACTCACCAATTAAGAAATTACTATTGAGGTTTGTGGATAGGAGGCCATATATGACTGAGATGGGCAGACAAGGTGGAAGCCCATGTCAAGAAATTTCTGGACACAACAGCTTGGCAGATTCTTGTGCAAGACAGATAGGAATGGTGTCTTGATGCATAAAAAACTGTTACCACCAGGTTGTAGAGCCTGCGATGATAAACTATTCTTTACTTGTGAGCTATGATGCATCCTGGTGTACTTTGAAAGTGTTCATCACATAAATTCATTCTTTAAAACATATTAGATGATGTGTGTATATATCCACACACTAGAGAAGATTATATCCAATTTTATTGTAAATTTAAAATTATTAGGTAACAGACTAAGGCAAATTTTATTTTGAATAATGGATAAATTAACTATATTCTTTATTTATTAGTAGAATGTAAATTTAACTTTATTTATCATTTATGTGGATGATCAATTATTTATAATGAGTGGGGTAGCTTAGTGGGTAAGGTACTGGATTCCCTTGTTCAAGTCCACCTTTGGCAGATAATTATTTATTCTATTACATCAGCAGTGGATCAACTTTGGGTTAGGAAGACACAATCTCTTTAAGTCAGTAGTCTTAATTGGGGGAAAAAATAAATTGTTTCATTCAAAAATAAATTTTATTTGGAATTGATTTTAATTTTAAAAAACGAATGCAGAGAATAATTATTTAATAAATAATTCTTTTTTTTTGTTACCAGTATAGAATATAAAGATAGTTTTAATTGTGTGTAGGAAAAAATCATGTAGGAATGGAATAACATATGTCAACCTAACATCAAGATTGGCAAAAAATAAGACTTAATTTTTTTTTAATTAAATTTTTTTATATTATTATAAAAATAACAATAATTCTAAAATAATTCTTTTGTAACTCATTATTATTTTTAAGGTACGATGGTTGCAGAATAAATTGTTTATACTCCTTCTATTTCTTTGATACTCATATGACCTTATCATAGCTATAAAATACAAACAGTTAAAGACTCCAATAAATAAAAAGTCAACATTTTGCCATTCAGGCACCATCAGAATTGATGAATAGATGCCATGTTGTTTTGTAAGATATAAATCATGTATGTAATCAATGCCGAACAGTTACTAATATCACACTTGGGACTAGATAATCTGTTTTATATGGGCTCAATCATGATCATATCTGTTGACAATTTATCATTCGAGGCCACATTATTTTTTAGGGATTCACTTAAATTCAGGCTTATCTTGGCATCAACCAACTTCCTGTAATGGAATGGACCTTCCTCAAATATATGTTTTATCCATGAGTGGATCATAGCAATTAATGCATCTTGTATGATAGTGGTTTTTGTTTACTAAGATACTGGTGCATCAATCTGGTTTCTCAGATTCTAAGCCTTGTTAAAACAATTTTTTTTTTTAATATTTCTTGCTGCAGGAGCTTTCTTATTAATTTCTTTAACTTTGCTTGGAAGTCTTTTGCCCCATTGCTAGTAGTAGGATATTCTGATCTTCAATGGTAGGGAAAGCTCCAGAAATGACAATACAATTCTAACTTGAACTGGGAATGCAACTGCTTCTTTTGCTGCTTTACCGGCCATTTATTTACCTAAGTGGACTGAATTCCATAAAAAATACACAATATTTACTGATTTCCATTAACATGGATATGCATTTATAAATTTTCTGCTCTATTCGGGAATAAGAATATGTATTTGTTAAGTTTTTCAGAGTAATGAGTGAGCTGAATGCTAATTTTTAGTAAGTTGGTTCTGCAGAGGCTATCGAACATAATTCTGTAATAGATGCTGCTCTGGTGAGTTAAAATTTGTGTATCAAGTTGGAGGTAATGAAGACAAATGCTATAGAAGTATCTGATTTTAATCCAACAGTGAATATTAATAAGCCATCAGGTAATTTTATAAGTACGAATTTATCTTAGAAGACAGTTAACTGGTATAGGAAGGGTTATCAGCCTAAGTTAAATGGATAATAAAATAAAGAATAGAAGTTGATAGAAGAAGAAGTAGCAATGATTAAAAGGTGGACGGAACATTTCTCAGAGCTCCTAAATGTAGAAAATTATACTGGTAACAATCATCAGCAAAAGCATGCCTATGATGTGGACAGTGATGATGGAGCTCCACTACCGTGCTTCTTTAAAAAATAATAAAGCCATTAGACAGGATAAATTAGTCACCAAATTAATTTAAAAATGTTCAGATCAAGCAAATGATCACATATATAGTCTTATTTATACATAATAACGAGCAGATACCTGCAGATTGGAGGGTGGGCTTGATATATCCTATATTCAAAATAGGAGATAAAGAACGATGTTCGAATTATAGAGGAATAACTTAACATGGGAGCCCTTGCTAGATTCTATCATGTCTTATATTAAGAAGGCTTAAAGCCCACTCTGAAATTTTTTTAAATGTATCTTAAATTTTTTTTTACAATGAGGATTCAGATATAGGAAGATCATCACAAAACAAATTATTTTAATTCGGCAATCTATTGAGAAATGATATGAATTTATATGGACCTGCATCTTCTCTTCATTTATTACAAAAAAGCATCTAATAGCGTGAACAAGAAAGCTTAAATTAATATATCAAATAAAAATAATATCCTGTACAAGCTGATAAATCTGATCCAAATGACTTTAATTAATGCATAACCCAGGTTTAAAGTGGAAAGAAATGCCGGTGAAGAATTTAGTGCCCATTTAGGTGTGTGCCGATGTGATGCATTGTCTACGACTTTTTTAATCAAAACTGGTACTATGATAAACAAGATGTGGTGGCAAATACACGATAATGCCCAATGATTTAGTAATTATTGCTTGACATGAGACTTCTTTAAAGAAGGTGCTACAAAATATATTTAGCCAAGGAAGCAAGATTGAGCTAGTAATCAATGAGGATAAAACTAAGTATATGGGAATGGCAGTAAATCCTAACAGAAGAACTTTCTATGATCTCTCTGTTAACAACATTAACCTCATTTCAATAGGTTTAAATTCGGAAAAGGTGTAAATTTAAAATATATATGTAAATTCAACATCACTATATGAACATTTAATCTAAATGTATACTAATTTCGGCCTAATGAGGTGAACAGAAAACAATTCGAATTTTAAACATTTGAAGTATCATGTTTAAAATGCATTCTGCTTCTGTTCACCCATCTATTGCTAAATTATAAAAAAAAACAACAACATATAATAGCGGCACAAAAACACAATTTACTTTATTACAGAACAAGAATACATTTTAAACTCATTTTAGGAACAAAAAAAACTAGGAGAGATGCTTCTTCCATCACTCTTTAGCGTTCTTTTAAGTTCATGTACGTCAGACACAAACTTCTCAAGAGAAGATAGAATGTGATCGGCACAGTGGGTACAAGACTGCAAGAAGGTAGTTCAATGAGAATATAATCCACAAGAATTATTTTAAATTCACATCATTAGGTTTTAATAGATAGATAAAGGTTTAAAACACTAGGAAATTAATATAAACATAATTATTTTGTTATAAAAATGTGCAATATGAATGTTTCTTATTTTAAGAGGTTTTGAATTGAAAAACATTCAATATTTCATGTTTCATGTTACTTTATTCATGTTCAGAGGTTACAAGTTACTTATCGTCATTAGATAATAATAATTATATTCTTTTTTTTTATTTACTTTTTATACTTCCGTATACGAAGTAAAGGAAGTATTGTAATCGCGAACATTATCGGTTTTCAGATTTCAATGGAAATATCCATTTTGACCATCCCTGAATCTATTTTGACTAATTTCGTCGTGAAGTCTGTATGTACGTTCGTAGAATGTGCGTATCTCACATAACTCAAAAACAGTTAAAATTTTGTATTTAGGATTGCTGTAAAATCTAGTCATGGACCTCCTTTTTGGTCATTACATGATTACCGGAAGTGGTACTTTACTTGAAGGTCATTATTGATTTTCATCAAAAATTATATTAAAATATAATGCAAAACTTATCAAATTTGGTAAATAGGACTTTTATATCATTATGAATGTATTTACTAAATTTTGGTTAAAATTGGTGAGCCGAAAAGAGTACTTTAATTGAAGGTCATAATAAACTTACATAAAAAATATATTAAAATTAAATACAGAGATTATATGATTCGGTAATAAAGGTTACAAACGCGTTTTTTTTTTTTCCAATCCAATTAAACATTTTTATTACTAGTTACAAGTGTTAAAATTGAGTGTAAAGTACCATTTGGGAGATGAGCAAGTCTGCCACAGGAGAATAAGATATAAATTAAGTGGGTTCTTCCGCTTAAAATGTCGAAACTGTCTATTTTCATTCAATGCTTCATCTAGTGACATTGACAGTTCTAATGTTGTCACGGAACACGAAGAAATCTCTTGGAAACTACTTAACTGCTGGAAGAAAACGAAATATAATAACAGATGAGACTTCCATAAACAAGAGTATTTGTGTGTGTGTGTGTGTCACTAGATGGATGTAGCGACGCCGAGTGTCGCTTTTGAGGCACTGCCTACAATCTTCGGAAACTAGTAACCAAATTCAGGATCACTTTTTGAGCCACCGACTTATAGTTTAATAGGCGTACAAGGAAGTCATGTGTTGTCCACATCGGATATTTTAATATAAATATTTTAAATGTAATTGTGTTTTAACATTTCACATAGGCCAACTTACACTTACACTTAAATAAAGTGAAGTATCATATAGTTACATACTTGTTGCATATTGTTAAAACTTTTTATAATGTTTGAAAATGATACAATGTAAAATAGTTATATTAAAATATCTGGTGTGGACATCAGTGACATGACTTTCTTGTACACCTATAAAAGTGATCCTGACTTTGGTTACTTGTTTCCGAAGTTTGTAGGCAGTACCTCAAATACGATACTCGGCGTCGCTACATCCATCTAGTGACACACACAAATACTCTTGTTTATGGAAGTCTCATCCGTTAATATATGTCGTTTTCTTTCAGTAGTTAACTACTTTCCAAGAGATTTTTTCGTGTTCCGTGACAACATTAGAACTGTCAATATCACTAGATAAAGCATAGAAAATCGACAGTTTCGACATTTAAGCGGAAGAACACACTTAACTTACATCTTATTCTCCTGCTGCAGACTTGTTCATCGCACAAATTGGGAGGATAACCAATAATTTACACTCAGTTTTAACACTTGTAACAAGTAATACAAATGTTTGATTGGAATGGAAACAAAATCGTGTTTGTAACCTTTATTACCATACCATATGATTTTAATTTTAATATAATTTTTGATGTGTTTATTATGACCTTCAAGTAAAGTACTCTTTTTGGCTCACCAATTTTAACCAAAATCTAGTAAATATATTCATCATCATCATATTCCTATCCTTTTTCTTCCGCAGTGCAGTGTAAGGATGCCCTCTATATAGCCTGGACTATGTGTCTCTTTCCTGTACCAGCTCTCTCCTCCTGCTCCAGTCCAGCCCTCGCTTCCTGAATGCCTCTCGCATACCTTCTTCCCAGGTTATCTGAGGTCTTCCTCTAGGTCTTGTTCCCTCCACTCATGTCTCATACATAATTCTAGCGGTTCTTTCTGTATTCATTCTGAAGAGATGCCCAAACCACTGCAGTATATCTCCTCTAGGGTGGTTTCCACTGGCTGTACCTCGAGGTTTGACCTGATTGTTGTATTGCGGATCCTGTCTCTCCTCGTCTTCCCTTCAACCTTTCTCAAGTACCTCATCTCCATTGTCTGGATCTGCCACTTGTATTTGGAGGTGAGGGTCCATGACTCCAAGGATTAGAAAAGGATAGGCAGAAACGTTGACCAGTAGATTTTTGGTTACGTCTCTTCTGTCGAGGAAACCTCTCCGAATCGAGTGGAACATTCTTTCAGTTGCTTCCAGTTTTTGCGACACCTCTGTGTCAATACAGCCGCTTTCATTGAGCAAGGCACCTATGTATTTGAAATCTTGAACTTGATTCAAGATTTGCCCATTCAACCTCATTTCTCATTACTCGGTGGGGCTGTCTTCCTACTCTCATGCATTTTTTACCTGGATTGATATTCATGCTAATGCTTGATAGCTCTTCTTGCATGATATTTACATTATGTTGTAGGCCCCTGTCATTAGCAGCGAATATGACATCATCAGCAAATGTGAGCGTTGTATAGAAAGTAGGCTGCAAATTCCTATATCCAAGTTGGGAGCTCCTCAACCTGGATTTAGCCTTCCTCTGCGCCCGATCCAAGACCAATATAAAGAGTAGAGGACTCAAACTGCATCCCTGACACATTCTCTGCAAGGTCTCAAATTCCTTAGAGGTGTGGTTGCCTGTCCTTACAATATTTTGGGTCTTGCAAAAGAGACTACTAATAGCCAAGATTGTGCCGACATCTACTTGTCTTTCAGACAGTACTCGCTCAATATTGTCCTTTCTTCCTGTAACAAAGGCCTTTTCCAGATACACAAAGCAGACTGAAAGCTCTTTTGTTTTCTCTATGGACTTTTCTGTGACCTGCTTTAAGGTGAAAATCAGGCCCTGTGCACTCATCGAGTTTCTAAACACATACTGCTCCTCTCTGATCTGGCAGTCGACGACTTTTCTAATCCTTGTTTCTAGAATTCTGGAGTAGAGCTAGGCACACTGAGCAGGGATATGTCTCAGTGGTTATTGTCTATACTCTCTATTGTCTCCCTTCTTATAAATTGGCACAACCACAGCTATCTCCCAGTCCTTCGGTATCCTTTTCTTAGGCCACACCTGATTCAAGAGATGGAGAAATATTTTTCTTTATTTCAATAGATTCATATTGATATAAAAGTCCTATTTACCAAATTTGAGATGTTTTATATTATAATTTAATATAATTGTTGATGAAAGTCTAATATGATCTTCAGGTAAAGTAAGTACCACTTCCAATCTGCCGATGTTAACCAAAATTTATTATACTAGTCTACCGGAGCGAGAACTCTCGCATTACATCCTAATACATTAGAAGTATAAGCTATATTAGGAAAACATATTTATTCTTATAAACAATATAATATTACTAAAAAAATGTTTTTAACACGCGCATTTGGGGAAGCTACATAGTTTGTAATGACTATGTTGAAGTTACAGCTCATACTTAATAAATAATTAGCTTACCCCACTGAAAAACATCTCTTCAATTTAACAGTTAGGCAATTAGATTACCATTTTCAATGCGTAGTATTCATACATAGCAGTGCCCTTTAGGGTTGGACATGGGAAACAATATATTAAACTCATTAAAAGTGTTTGTAAACAGACTCAAATTGATATAAAGTTGCCATGACAACGGCACGTACGCAAGATGGCATAGGGTCCGTGCGGACCTATATCGTGCGTTATCTCAAAAACGGTAGGTTTTTAAGCTTTAAAACGCTGGACCAATACGCTCCATAGGAGCGTATATGGTTTTGATGCCCGCGTCAAAATCTTTAAAACCCATTTCATCCCGTCTCGATACGCCGATTTTCAGTCGTCAAAGTTTTGAAACCTTCCAGTTTTTTCATCACTTTTATTTAAGCCCTTGTAAGATTTTAAGGAACAAAATCAGAATTCGTCACTTCTCCGTGAAATTTTATTTCTTTTGATACCTCACACGTCAAAATCCATCGCTCCTGAGAGCCGGAAAAGGGATCTATACTACCGTAATAATATATAGTAGTGATTATTTGTACTAATATGTAAGTCTTATATACCTAATTTGAGAAGTTTTGCATCATATTTTAATATAATTTTTGATGATAATCAATAATACTCTTGAGTTAAAGTACCATTTCCGGTAATCATATAGAGACCAAAAAGGGAGGTTCATAACTAGATTTTTCAGCAATCTTAAATACAAAATTTTAACTTTCTCCGGTTAACCCTTTTTGAGTTATGTGAGATACGAACGTATGTACAGACCTCACGACGAAACTAGTCAAAATGGGTTCAGGAATGGTCAAAATGGATATTACCGTTGAAATCTGAAAATCCAAGATTTTTGGAATTAAAATACTTCCTTTACTTCGTACAAGGAAGTAAAAACTTAAAAAAAAAAAAAAAAAAAAAAAAAAATTGAATAAAATTATTATTGTCTAATGACGTTAAGTAACCTGTAACATCTAAAAACGAACTTTTTCATTTGTACTGTTCCTACCTGTACTTGTACTTTATTATCTAGAGGTTATTATCTAAATGGAAAGGTAAATGATTAATAATTGTGGACCATGGAAATGCATGTAGGAGAAGCTTGTTAGGGATGCGGTAAATGAAGAAACACAAAGAAAAATCTGATGTGGACACTACATAACTTCCTTGTAGGCCTATTAAACTATAAATCAGTGGCTCACAAAGTGATTCTGAATCACTATTTGGTTACTAGATTCCGAAGATATTAGTATCTCAAAAATGACAACGTTAATTGTGATGGTCGGTTAATTGTGATGGTCGTAATTCTGGATGTGTGGATGCGACTCATAATGAAGAGTTTAGAGTCCTTTACTGCATACAAGGGAGTAAAAAACATTATATTATTTGCCGTTGTTTCTGCCTAAGTTTTAGGCCATCATCAGGGCAGAGTGGCGTAAAGTCAAGCACCAATAGTTGAGTTGGCACTTGACTTTAAGCCACTTTTTTCTGATGATGGCTTAAATTTAGGCCGAAAAGTCAGAATACAATATAATAAGTTTTCTTCATTGACTGCATCCCCAAACAAGCTTCTCCTACTGGTAATTGATTAAATTTTAAATAGAACAGGGTATGATTGAGATGGAGAGGATTTTAAGTTTTAAAAAGGATTTAAAGTTTTATAGTAATTTGAAAAGGTTTTTTATTTATAAAAAGTTATAATCAATTTAAGTTCAAATATAATTGGCAATGCTGAGATTGATTAATATAACTAATATAAAAACATAATGTTGCCCATTTATTTAAATTCCAAGCTGTAGATTTTTTTATTTTTTTTTTTATAGCTTAGGTTTAAGAAAATAGTTAGGTTCATTGTAAAATAAATTTATCAATAATTTTATAGTTACATACTGTTGGACTCAGCATCCTACCAACTGCAGTTAAAGTACTTATAAATATAATTACCATAACAGAAAACTAAAATAAAATAAACCAAGAATATTCTAACCTTCGAGTGCTGAAAAGCTTTAGTCAGGTTGTCAACAGTACCTTTGATGTCTCTTCCCGTTGAGTTTGTCACCGCTTCTTGTGCAACTTGACAATCCTGGAAACAATTTACAACATTACTCTTTGATCAATGCAATCTTGTAGATATAAATAATAATTTCTAATATATTAATAGACAATACAAAATAAAGCAAAACAATATATGTTAAATAATATTTTTTTATTGACCAATAAATATGGAAAACGAATATTACGTATAAACTAAACAGTTAATACAAATATTCTAACAGTAATAATATTTCTGTATTTTTTTTTTTCACTACAAAAAGATTTTCAACAAAATAGAATTGGTAACATTTATAATTCAATAGTAAATTGACAATGCAGTACCTATGATTGAATAATACAAACATACTGTAAGTGCAAAACGATAATAAATAAATGGTAAATATTAGTTTATTAGGTTTTACACTATAAATAAGAATATTGATGCAAATTATCACATGATGATTTATTATTTGATAATAATTATATATAAAAAAAAAGTATTCAGATTTTTTTTAAAAGCTTCGGTATAAAGAAGTGAAAACACTTTATATTTTCCCTCTATCTTCATATATGGCCATATGAAACCTTATTTGTCCACCAGTTTAAAATAAAAGACGGATGGTAATGTTTCATTGTGAGGACCAACCTAGGGTGAACTTTGATGCCAAACCCTTATGGCGTACAGCGGACAGATTTGTTGTTATTAGATTTTTGGATTCTTTGGAATCTTGAAAGGTAAAAGCTCTAATTTCTACAATTAAGCACAGTTGAGATTTTTCATCTAAAATACTGACATCTTAATCTCACTTTGCTTTCTCATTTATTCTATTTAATGGCCTAGCATGGTTAGCCAGACACCTATTTTCTGTGCCGGAAATCACTCGTTCCTCATAGGAAGTGAGTTCTTTGAATCAGTTCATGAGCAGATCATACATCCCTAAATTAGTTGAGGAAGATAAAATAATATGATTTATGATATAAATATAAGTAAATCTTTCACCAACCCTGTTATTATTATTATTATTTAAAATTAATATCAACAAACAAAAATTAAAATCATTGATAGATAGAGAGTAGGACAAGTTGAAGATGTAAACTTTTTTGGAGTACCTTGTAGATAAAGTGTTTTTAACCATTTATTATGTAGAAGCATTTCCTTAATGGACAAGTATTGTTTTTATTAATTTCTTATAAATTATTGGTTAATGTTACCAATGAAAAATGTTTTACTAACTTCATTTAGAAAAATAAAAATAAGTTTTTCAAAAGATAAAAACAAACTTCACTATATAATTATATAGATTACTTACTGTACACTAAAACTTAATATTTCTATATTACATTAATTAATTAATATTAACATTAATTAATATTTCTATAAACACTAACAAAAGTAATAGTTGGAAGTTACAAATCTTTCATTAACAATAGTTATACTGCTGGAGTTAGGAATATCAACAGCTACGATTATAGAATGGTCCAATTTTTATAGAGAGATTCATATAGATTCTTCAGCTATTATTGAATAATATGCATTGATTATATGTAATTGGTACCATATTATCTATACACCACATTCTTTTTCTCCAATGGTATCGCCAGTAAGAGGTTTTAATACTTACATGATTATCAAAGAAAAACCAGCATCCATTACTAATATCTACTTTTGCTGAAATATGAGCCAGAAGCCGGTATTCTTAAAGTATTTACAGTATTTTAAAGAAAGCTTAATAATTTTCAAATTATAATTTATCAAATTGATAAAATGGAAGGATGGTTTTATCAATGTTTCTGTCACTCAGAAGAAAAATTTAAGGATCATAAGAACACTGAACAAAAACTCTTATTTGTTTAATGGTCTTAAAAGTGAGTTTTTGAATACTTTAAAATGAAAAATCTATAGGGCTGATTAATGCAACTACTATCTACAGATTTGAAAATTAAAAAGAAAAAATATATAATGCAAGCATTCTTTGTGATATAAGTATGATTTACAATACGGTACGATATATCTAGGTTTTTAATCACTTTAAATGCATTTCTAATTAAATACAATATAATTATTCTATACAACATACAGCAAAGAGTGGTCTTCCTGATTGAGCATTGCTTGTTTTTAATATTGGTTGAGCATTGGATGATTTCACTGATTGAGCATTACTCGTTTTTAATATTGACTGAGCATTAGAAGATCCTACTCGTTCAGCACCAGATGAATTTGATATTTCTTCTGACATGTTTTGGTGAAGCTGGGGTATGTTTTAATGCATAAAAATGTTTTTTTTAAATGTTAAAGGAATTTGTAAACTAACTTGTCATTTTAAAGAAGGATTGTAAGTGCAGCTGTTTTTGTTTTGTGATCACATGCATTATAGAAAAGGTTAAATTTTAAAAAAGGTTACCAGTAGATTTTAGAGAAAACTGGAAGCCATTGTATGTACACTAATCCTACTGATCAATTACTTTCTAATAAATATGGTGACTAAATAAAACTAATATCAAATAAATTATTTACTGCAAAATTTATTTTTAATTTACTTATTATACTGAAATCATAATTTCATCTTTTAAAACTAATTACTTTATATCATCCCTTTCAAGATAAATAAAGTATGCTATAGATTTCATTGCCATATCGTAACTTTTTTATGTTTTGTTTTATAAATCATAATTCTTATTAATGATGTGCTGATTTTTTATTCCAAAGTAACTTACAAATGTGAATTTTATTTAAAACTTTAAAATGTGGTTAATTAAAATTTTATTATGATTTTTTTTTTAATTTAAATTTGTATTCATTTATACAGTCAATCAATTTCTTTTTACTTTCTCTTACCTATATACGAAGTATATAGTAAGGGGAAGTATTGCGATTGTGAAAATTTTCGAATCAGAGTTTTCAATGGAAATACACGTTTTAAGGTCCTCTGAGTCCAAATAACCAAGTCTCTGAGACTGTGTGTATGTGAACAATCTGGCTCAAAAACGGAAAGTTGTACGATACTGAAATTATGTATTTAAGGTAGGCACATGCATGTAATGTAACAGCAACTTTTTCGTCAAAATCGACTAACCGGAAGTGTCACTTTATATAACCGATTTTTCAATTTTTTCCAAAACGGCATTGATGAAACTTGCCTAAATTATTCTTCATAAAGGCCTTTAACTTTTCATTTATGTAGTAAATCACCGAGGAAATGCAGGGAAAAAAGTTATGATGAAAAGAATATTTTATTTGCGCATAACTTAAAAAGTATGCATTTTATGGAAAATTATGTACATAATCGTATGAAAGGTAATTAAGTTATCTAAAAAACAATAAAAGAATCATCAAACCATTCATCGGACCACCATTAGCAAAGATACAGTACATCGGACTAACCGGAAGTAGCTATTATATCATGGATTTTACAGTTTTCTTGTAAACGACTGACGATTTTGATGAAAGTTGCCCAATATCTTCTGCTTAAAACTCTTTAACTTTTCATGTATGTAGTTTATCAAAGAGAAAATGCAGGGGAAAAAGTTATAGCGAAAAGAAAATTTAATTTGCGCATAACTCAACGCATAAGTGAGCATTTTATGGTAAATTTTGTATGAAATCATATGAAAGGTAATTAAATTCCCCAAAAAACAATTATTTAAATCGGGTCTGTATTAGAAAAGATACAGCGTATGTCAAAGTACTACTAGACCTTAGAGAGAAAACTGAGTGCTTCCGGAAGGAGACAAATGCGATCGACAATGTATTGTAATAACATAAAAGTAGAAATTAATTCAATTATTTTTACTTTTATATTATTTAATGGAAACAAAATGATTCCTAGGAAACTAAATGGAATTTTCATGGAAACTAAACTGAAAATTTTAAAATATATTTTCAGCTTGACAAACCAAAAATATTTAGTGTATAGAATTGTAGGACTAAAGTTATTTAAACACTGATTTATTATATTATTGTGAGAAAAGACCTGAAGAAGTGCATTCTGCTGAGTTTATTTTGAGTAGTGTTTATGTGAACTATAATTTTAAAGATTATATTTATAGGTTGCTAAAGGAAAGTTGTGTAATGCGCGAACCGCAACAAATTTTTAAAATAGATGAAATTATTAAATCTACAAACCCTATGAATAAATCAGAAAATAGAAAATTTTAATTTTATAGAGGAGCAGTTTAAAAATTTGATTGGCTTTGACAAATTATGGGAATCTTGCAATTTTACTACGTGATCCCACACTAATACATCTGTTTCTAATTAAGCCATTAATACAGGAGGTGGACTAGGTGGCCTAACTCATAGGTCAAGTTAAACTTTTGTTCACTGGGATCTATGTAAATTGAAAATCACAGAGTTTTACATAATGCTCTCAGTATTGAAAGAAATAATATTTCATGTTTACTTTTGAAAAAATTCAAAATTATGTTTCTTTTATTTCTAACTCTTAATAAACAGAGTTTTATAGTAAAGCAAAGATAAAATAAATAAATAATATAAAAAAATAAAAAGTGATAAGCAAAATCCTGGAGATATTTTATCCAAATCTACTCACAATCATTATAATTTAATCTACTACAATTTTACTGCTCATAAAAATATTTAATTTCTAGTTTTAATAAATGTATTATTCTACAGTACTGTCAAGAACTATGTTATAAAAAAAACCTTACCCGGGGCAGTGATGTAGCATGCAACGGCAGGCCGGAAAGAGCTGCCCTACTTGCTTCTTGGTCAAGCAGGGACTCGCCATTGTCAATTTCAGAAATCAGCTCCTGGATACCTTGAGCAGTTTTGGTCTTTAGTTGGATTTTTTCTTTATCATAGCTTGCTTCATATAAATTCTTCAGTTTTGAATTAATCGAGCCAACATCACTTTCACCAATTTCAGGCGCCTTGCTAAAATTTAAGCATTAAACTTAAAAATATTGTAAAAAGTAAAGTATATAATGTTTTATATTATATTTATATTAATAATAATACAAAATCTCTAAAAAAATTTCTTCTGACATTGCATGTGGGTTTTAAAAATGCAAATGACCCTATAAAGCCAACTCAAGTCACAAGGAATTAAAGGATTAGTCAAAGTAAACATTGACATAAATAGTAGGAACAAAAACATTCTTATAGGATTAATTATGGGAATTGGAATTAAAGGTTGTGTTCATGCACCAGGACTTATGTAAAAACCTAGTATTATATACTTATGACTTACCTGGAAGATGTAAAATCTTCCGAATCAGATGCAACAGGGGTAGAGAATTCTTCATCTACTTTGTGATTTCCACAAACTTTTTTTTTCGCCACACCAATCTCAATATCTATTTCTTCTATTTTTTGGAAATCATCAGCAGAAAGTGAATCTCCAGAATCTAACATCATCTCATCCAACTCTTCCCTCAGGCTTTTACCTTCACTCTCTTGATTCATTGAGCTGCTCAATTCTTCCAACAATCTGTCCTTCTCTTCTAGTTTGGCTTCATACTCCTTCCTGAGTTCTTCTTTATTCGATTTTTCTAAACTGACCACGTACCTCAGATCATCTATTGCCAACTATAAATAAAAAAAAAATATAAAATACAGGTAAAATTAAAAATATGACAATGGATCGAAACCGTGAACAAGGATTTAAAGCATTGCTTAATTTATGCCAAATTTTCAGCATAATAAGGGTTTGTTTAGCCAGCTCAAAATATTAAAGTAATCAAATTTCTTTTTATTTTACACTGAATGATTTTTAATGTCATCTAAGTGTTATGTCTAATGTTATGTCATCTATGTGTTATGTCTAATGTAATGCCATCTAAGTGTGACATAGGTAAATTTTAATTAATTTTCTATTTTACTACCTCGCATTGCCAAATAAAATAAATTATGCTTTAAGCCCTTGTTTTTGGTTTGATTTAAATAAAAACAACAAAATAGGTATAGATCAATTACAAACAAAAGTTCAACTAAAAAAACTATCCGGAAATATATTAACTAAAGTTCTATTAACTTAACTTAACATTTATTTTATGCATTTTTTTTTTTTGTCTAATGAAGAAGAATAAAATCATGACTAAAATGTGTTTCTATTCCTTAGCATTATTGATAAAAGGAAATTAATATAATTATTTTACTCATTAATTTATTTCAATAATTATTATTCAGAGTAACCATTAAAGTTATTTTTTTAAATGTTGTTTTATTTTATTACAATTTTTTTAAGAATTACTGTATTTGAGCATTGTGTATAATTGTTGGATGTTGGTTTTATATGGGTCTATACCCAACCACTGTGGTCTTCTTACTATGTATTTAATGACCAGGAAGCATAAGTGATTCTGATTATAAAAACATGAGGATGAACAAAACAATGAAAGATCCAGCAAATTCAGCCAAAGAAAAAGCTGATTTGGCTGTAATGAAAATTAATCGGTATAGAACATATTAAACAACAACTAATAGTATATCACTGGGTTAAAACCTTTTTTTTTTTAAATTTTACTCTTGTTGCATTTTGTGGAAAGACAATTTGTACAAAGTGAAATTATGGCAATCAATTTCATATTTAATAACATTATTAGTCAAAACTAATATATTGCTAAATTTGTTGTTGTTTCGGCAAATTATTCTCCATCTTCATTCAAAAATTTACATCAGATTAATATAACAATTTAATTTTTTAAAATGTTATGGTTCAATTAAATGTTTTTTTATACAACTACGTGTAACATATAATACATATAACATATGTAGTAAATATGTACTGACTTACTTCATTGTAAGCTTTATGTATTTATTTTCAATAATTAATTTTTAACTTCACCTTAAACAACCACTAATATTAATAATTATATGGAACATAATATGTACTATTATCTAATTTAGGACAAAAATTATTTTATAAATTTAAATTGATTATTTATTTTCAGGAAATATTTAGATACCCATCATACTTCATTTCTTTATTAAGCCATTTCTTTTACACAACATTTGGGACTAACCTCTATCCATTCTCAAGTGTTCTCTGTCCTTAGTCCTCATCTTTGTAGCTTAAACAATATGGTAGTTTAATTTTTCTATTCTGTTAATGTCGGTTTTTTATTTAAAATTTTCTATGATAAGGATTCTTCCTATGACTCATGTCTGTGGCTTCCCTGCCTAATACCAGCAGTATTATTAGACAGAGAAGCCACAGAACTGAGTAATAGAAAGAGTCCGTATTATTGTAAATTTTAAATAAAAAACGACATTAACAGAATAGGACAATTAAACTGCAATATTGTTTAAGCTACAAAGATGAGGATTGAGGACAGAGAGCACTTGAGAAAGGACAGGCAAGTACGAAAGGTTGTGCAAAAGAAGGTGGCTTAATAGAGAAATGAAGTATGATGGATATTCATTTCTTGAAAATAAATAATCAATTTAATGAAATTAATCCATCGAAACGAACAATTTAGGAAAACATTTTATAAATATTATTCTTATTTATGGATAACTAAAAACCTCTATCCATAATAAATCATGCTAGATACTTGCGTACATCATTTCTTCAAGTGCATACATAAAGCTGTCTCTAATATCAACAGAAATGTTAACTTACACACCAGGTGAAAAGAGAGGGTCAACATATAAAGACATGCTCTAGGGGGACACAAAATTATTCTAAACATACATTCAATGCAGTGTTAGTAATAATAAGAAGTAAGCTGTAAATTAGATGGAAAAGAATGTTATGAAAATCATTTCAGGATTTTTTCATGCTGGTTAGTTAACGTTAAAAGCCTCCACCAAATCTAAAAAAAATATATAACAGAAATTAAAATTTGTAAAATGTTACAAAAATTCAACTAAAACATTGTATTTTTTATAAATATAAAAAGCATGCCCAATGACAATTAAAAAGAAATGTATATCACACCTCAAGAGTTTGAACCTCCTCTCTCAATTCCCCAATAGTGACATCACTTTCCATTATGTCTCGAGTTAACTGGTTAATTCTGTTTTTTAGAGTACTCACCTACAACATAAATTAATTTTTTTTTTTTTTTAAGAAACAATTTGAAATGTCTTACAAAGGAAACTCATTTTCAGAAATTGATAAAAATATTAACAAATGGTGCAACACAACGCGAGTCAGATAAATTCAGTAATCTAAATATAAAATTAAAAGACAAAATGAAAGAAGGCAAAACAATCATTGATTTATTTATGAATCTCAAATGGGACAAACTTTTTCTACTACCTTTGGTAACTGAGAAATGCCATAAATAAATAAACGATTACATGGACAACACCAATAGCAACCGCAGTACTAGCTAAGCTTCCTGACTCGCGTTGAATTGCCGATTGTCCGATGGTAGACTCAGGCTGCTGAGGTCTACCTCCTACTGTATTAGGAGTCGAAATGTTTGATTGATTTTCTGCGGATTTAAAAGAAGTTCCAGAGCCAGGAGTTGATTTATTAATATTAGCCATTGCTGATTTAGGATATACCTCAGCTTTCCTGTCGGCCTCCATCTCAAACTTCTCGTCCTGTAGTCTTTCTAATTCTTGTTCTAACTGCATACTTTTCTTCTTCTGGATCGATAACTGCCCTAACATAGGTCCTTCAACCTGTTTCTTAAGATTTTCTAATTCAGCAAGACAATCCTGAAGTTCTTGGTTTAATTTTCTTTCTTCTCTTTCCAATGCATCTCTTTCAACTTCCCTTTTCTTGAGAGCTTCGGTCAATGTCTTCATTTCCTGCTCTAATTGGAGCAATTTTTCATGCAACTGAGCATTTTCAGCAGATAACTTTTTAGATTGATTTAGCTTGAATTCAGTTTCAGCAAGTTTTGCTTCTTTATCCGATAGAGCATCATCTTTCTCCTTCAATTGTTGAGTATAATTTCCTTCCAAGTCGGAAAACATCCCATCAAATTCTTGCAATGTTTCCTGGTACATATGTTCTTTCAATTCCAAATCTTTTATTCTCCGTTTCATCTCGATACGCTCTTTAGCCATTTTTGTCATTCTCTCAAAAGCTTCTATATCTTGACCAGGATCACGGTCTAGGATTTGTATTATATTTGTATCTTTGGAATCCAAAACCATTTCAAGGTCATGCACTTTGTTCCGCAAAGCTTCCTCTGCATTTCGGGAATCTTGAAGCAACCTGTTTTCAGTATTGAGTCTTGCTTCCAGAGCTTGCATTTTTGAAATCAATTCTTCCTCTTTTGGATTCATTGGACCAAGAGTAGAGCTCGGAGGTACTCCGAGATGTGTAGGAGGGACTCCAGGAGGAACAGGAGGCACTCCTGCTACGGGTGCAGTCTGAGACTGCTGCATTGCTACCATCATCCTCCACATATTCCACATTAACAGAGCAGGCATTGTGTTTTCAAGCATTTGCAACCTGTACCTTACTTCCATCTCTCTCTCTTCTAATTCTTGGTTCTTCTTTTCGTAATTCTTTACCAGAGATTCCATTTGGGAAGTCTGTTTATGCTCTTCTTCTCTGGCTGCCATTTCTCGTGTAAGCTGTTCCAATTGAGCTTTCAAACAATTTTTCTTTTCTCCGACTGCACTTAACTTTAGCTCCAATCTGAAACAAAAATTAAATTAAATCACTAATGTTTTCACTATAAAATTTTACATTATAATTTTATTATAGAAATCAATAGAACTAAGGAAATCGTAGAGGTAAAATGTTGGCTTCCTAAAAGCTGAAGGTTGGTTGGTTGGCTACATTCTATCCAATTCAAATACAGAATAGCACACTAAATCTTATGACAGATTCAGAATGAGGACTATTCGACAAAAGAGCTCTAAGAACGAACATGGATAAATTAGGAAGTTGGAGCACTGTCCTGACAACACTATCCATAAAAAATATTTGTTTTAGTAAACCTGCAGTATGCATGACAAGAAATTTAAACTCATTTTATTTTGTAATTTGGCCCATTATTATTAAATATTTTAACATATCAAGTTACAGCCATGGCCAAAATATTAGGCACCATGAAAAATAGTCTATTTTATTTTATAAACTAATTATATATTTATTACAGTTTCTAAAACTTTTGATGCTGACAAAAATAGGTCCCTTAAGTGGATTATTTTTCAATCTATTCCAAGACTTTATATCAAATATGCCAACAATTTACATGAGTTTTGCTTTCAAGCGTTTAAATTGATCATAATATAATCAAAATAAAGATAATAAGATGAAAAACACGATTGAATCAATGCAGGAAACGTTAAAAATAATGGAGTTCTATGGCCCTCCACCCTCCCATGTAATACATCGCCCCCCTCCCCATATTTCCTATAGCCAGGAATCCGCTTATGATTGAGGACAAAATTGTATGTGGTCAAAACATCAGTTTAAAGAAGGTATCTCTCTAAAACCCAATCTATCACCACCAGATCATTAAAAAAGTACGATAAAAATTCTGAGTAACACCCTCTGTAACATATAAAACATTAATAAAAGAGATTGGCACACAGCTAGTCGTATTAATAATTTACTAATCCAGGGGAAATATCAATTAAATAGTCATTTCTTATAACATAAAAACATCATTAACTTGTAATAATTGAGGGGCAATCAATTTTGTTTGAATCAGTACTTTGACGGCTAAGAAGTGACTCCTCATATCTGCAAAATGGCTACTTTATGATAGGGACAAAGAACTGTTTTAAAACGCAATATATCTAAAAATCATCCAAGTTTTTGTGATTTATTTCATGACTGTACACATAGTACACACCTTGCAATGATGTATGGGGCATAGTCGCGATACAGGAATCCCATACTGTCCTTGATACCAATGTCCTGTATCCACACCCACTATGTCAGCATGTAATAGGGTGGTGCAAGAACAAAATGCTTTATCTGCTCTTAATTAGTGCATCAATAATTTAATGATAATAGCACAAAAAAAAAGTAAATATAAACGGTACTGGAGGAGAAATCTATTTCGGGAAGGCATAGCCCACGCCATTAATCTTCTAAAAAAATTAAAATTATTTAAATGTTTGTTTAAATCAGTGATTCTATAAATGGGTGCCGTGCCGCCTTAGGCTGGCGCGAAATTTTTAAATAATTAAAACCATTATATAAAATTAAAACTGGTTTCATATTACAATTCTAAGTTATTTATGTTTCCATTTTCTACTTTTCATCCTTAATATCTTTTAAACTGTAAAAAAAGCCCCCTTGTAAATTTAGTCCCAGGATGCCAACACTTTGAACAACCACCTCCGCCCCACCCTATTCCGCGGCATGTATACAAAGAGTATAGAGTAACTAGTGTTCTATTATGGTGTACTCTCTGCATGTATCTTGTATCCCATTTCGATCTAGGAACCTGCGAAATGTTCCATACAGTCCCTTACTTGCTCTGCGTCATTTAACCAACCATACATTTGGGGCTAGGCGTGTACGAGGATTGAGGAAGCATATGAAAATACAACACTGTTTTTCAGTAATCTTATACAATAATAAGTATTGCAATTACGATTTCTAATAGGAAGATTATTTTAGTGCATGAACAGTTACGATGTAGGTATCATTTCTTAGCCATTCGACTTTCAAAACGATGCTATGGAAGGAGTACTACTAACAGTATTAATTCGGCGTTTAAACAATACTAATAAAGTTCAGACAGAATAAAGTTCAGAAATCATGCCTCTTATTGTTTATATTACATAAAATAAAAAAAAATAAAATCACCCAAATTCAACAGATAAAAGAACAATTTAAAAAAAAGTGAAAATGGGAGGGGGTAAGACTTGCCACGCATACAACACGTATCCTTACCTTTCATGGCTGCCTAGTTTTGTCTTCTTTCTTGATTTTTTTTTACGTTAAAAAAGCAAGAAACAAGCAATTTTGAAGTCCTCGCTCGAGAACTATTAACAAACATAGCCTTAGTTTGGGAATTGTAACCTCAATCACATGGAAACCGATATCGATTCGCAATTTATTCAGGGGTTCGATCTAAGATTTTTCTGTACGTTAATTTATTTCCCTAATGGGTCTGTTTTTATCTGTTCAATATTCCGAAGACTAATAACTTCAGAAAGGGGCAGACATTTTTATAGTAAACAGTTTTGAAATAAATAAATTCAACTGATTGCAGTATTAAACTCAGGAGGAACAAGTTACTTCTAGGCAACCGATTCATAACCTTCTCTTCCTGTTTCGCGCCTAAGAGGCATTACAATGATACGGCAAAGTTTCATGCGCAGCTTCTAGAGAATTAATTCCAATTTGAAATTTTCAAATGATTCAGAAATGTCAAGACTGCCTTCACACAAGCACTGCATTGGTTCAGATTCGGAAATGTCTCTACGAATTGTTGATTATTTTAAAAGTTTCTTAATTCGATAAATTAATTTAACGGCTGTTTATTTAAGTTTGGTTAGCCTAGAATCTTGATTCTTTTTAGCCTACACTCAACTATACCTACATATCCGGATCACTGGCTGAAAGTTTTTTTAAAGAAAATGAGTTTGTATGTGTATCTTTTATAAAAACATATGCCTATAATATTTTTTTTACAAGATATCACGCAGTCAACACATTTTAAGGCATCTCGAGTTCAAAAATGTTACCTGTAAAAAATCCCGTTCTATCATCGTTGTAATTTATAACAACTTCTAGAACTCCTTAGTCTCCTGAACTTTTGAATTTTTTTCGATGAACCCTCCGAGATATTGTAGTTGAAGGTCCTGAGCATTGGCGTACGCAATAGGAAGGTGTCAGAGGGATATATTCTCCCCTCCAAATATATGGAAAAATATGATTTTCATACCAACTAACATAAGGTTTTCTATTTTGAGTAATTCTAAGTAATACAAGTGTTATAATCCTCTAGGGGCGCTGCAGTCACATGACTCAATGCTCCATGTTTGTGCCTAAGAGTTAACCTTAATCATAACCGTCCATAAAACAAAATTGTTTGGATCGTTTAAGAAAATACGACCTTCACTTGAATAAAAAGAAGTGTGAATTTTTCAGAACTGAAATTAAATACCTAGGATACACCATTAGAAAAAATCAAATCATCGGAGAAAATCAAAGCTATTGGAAATGGCACGTCCAACAAACGCTAATGACGTTCGTCGCTTCCTTGGACTAATAACATATTACATACGTACACATAAAAGATTCAAAATTTTATTGGTCAGCCCGATGTGAAGCCGCGTTTCTAAAATTGAAAAATGAAATTTCCAGCTACAGAGTTCTCATACCTTTTGACCCTCAACTTCCAACAATCGTCACAAATGGTGCTAGTCCCACCGGAATCGCAGCTGTGCTTTCGCATCAAATATGTAACGAAGAAAAACCAGCCGCGTTTGCCTCACGTTCTCTGACTCCAGCTGAGAAAAATTATAGTCAGCTGTATAGGCAGGCGCTAACTATTGTATTTGGGGTGAGCCACTTCTATATGCTCATTTATGGCAAAAAGTTTCTACTGGTAACGGACAATCAACCACTTTCTCGAAATCTTCATCAATAAACCAAATTACCAGGCAATGACATCTGCGCGTCTTCTTATCTCAGTTCGACTATGAAGTCAGCTTCCATTCCTTAACTATCCTAGTCATCGAACGCCTGGCTGTGAGCCTGAAGAACCCAGGAAAGAAGAACAAGACCCTAATCCACCTCTAGACCAAAACTTTACCCAGGAATTGAGACGCTCTTTTCGACTCCGTTAACTGCCTCGACAACTTCAAGATTATTTGCTCCATACTTCCTCAGGTTGTGTTTAAATTATGTGTTAGGTGCTTCAGACTTTTGATTAGACTGCGTGTAAATTAAGAAACTGAAGTTAAATATTCATTTGTTTTCAAATTTATTTCAATTATTTTTTTACTTCCTTGTACGAAGTAAAGGAAGTGTTGTAATCGCGAAAATTTTCGGTTTTCAGATTTCAACGGAAATATCCATTTTGACCATTCCTGAATCCATTCTGACTAGTTTCGTCGTGGCGTCTGTACGTACGTACGTACGTTCGTACGTTTGTATTTCGCATAACTCAAAAAGGTTAGCCGTGGAAAGTTGAAATTTTGTATCTAGGATAGTGTAAAATCTAGTTGTGAACCTCCCTTCTGGTCACTGCTTAATCACCGGAAGTGGTACTTTACTTGAAGGTCATAATTTATTTCCATCAAAAAGATATTAAAATATAATGCAAAACTTCTCCAATTTAGTATTTATACTTTATATATTGATTTAAATAACATACTAGAATTTGGTCTAAATTGGAAAACCGGAAGAGGTACTTTATTTGAAGGTCATATTAGACTTTCAATAGAAAATTTTTGTAACCCCCTCTCTCCCTCAAAATTTGAGTATGTTTTACGTTTCAAGATACGTAGAATCCAAATATCGAATAAAAAAAAATCCGTCCGCAAAATTTTTTTTTTTTACTTCCTTGTACGAAGTAAAGGAAGTATTGTAATCGCGAAAATTTTCGGTTTTCAGATTTCAACGGAAATTGCGTAAGGAACTTCTGAGACTGATTCTTCTGGCGGCTAGTCATCCTGCTTCCGTACTTATTTATTGGGCTTCTGACTTCCTCGTATCTCTCTGTTTTATTCTTCCTTGGATTATTTCTTTACTTCCTTTAGCTTCCTTAGTCGGAAACTAGTAACCAAATTCAGTATCACTTTTTGAGCCACGGATTTATAATTTAATGGGCGTACAAGGAAGTCATGTGTTGTCCACATCAGATATTTTTATTCAGATCCGATTAAAATTTTGTGGGAGATAGTTTTTCTATAGTGGAGTTATACTCGTAGGACAGTTAAGGTCCAATTCACTGAAAAGCGAAATCTCCGATAAAAAAAGTGATCTTAATCAACTTTCTCAGTTTTATTTGTTTTGGTTTGTAGGTCAACTATAATTTTTTTAGTTGATTTGAAACAGAGATATTTTTAAAACACAATCTTTATTTATTTTTTCTCTAATTCGGAACAAAATTTCTTTCCTTCAACCTTCAGCACAAATCATTTATAAGGGTCAAATTCAACGTTTAAAAATCTTTAAACAATCTTGATAAGACATCACAATATTACACAAGTCACAGTGACTTACGCTATCACCTAATAAAGCTTTACGATTACTGCTAACTTCAGAAAATTCGACTTGGCCAAGACAAATCCCGACAATCTTCGGCATAAAACTCACACTCCAATTTACCTCGGCAATGTTCAGATTCAAATAACAGATACAGATCATGACCACAGACATCCGACACAAGAATGACATGGGGCCCACACCATCAAGAACAAAAAAAAAAACGCTAAACCTATGTCTAAGAATATTTACTCACTTCTTGCAAGACGTCCAAAATTGAAACTAGGACAGAAATTGAGCACTTAAACTTACTTAAGCCCGATTGGATCTGCACTTCAAAGATATAAGGAACAGCTAAAAATTGACGAAGATTTGTTCGTAAACCTCAAATTTTTCACTCAAAAACTTTTAGAACTATAACCAAAGCTCCATGGTACTTAACAATATTACGCTACAAACGGACTTCCACATGCCAACAGTTAACGAACACATGCCAACATGACCTACTTCAAACGATTTCGCGGCAAAATACAAGAACATACTAAACTCACTCATTAAAGGAATTGCCATTACTCTCATACCCGACAACAACGCAGAAGGCTGACCAAGGGATCTCCTTGCCTAACCATAAACCGTAACTCAAGGCAGAAAGATGTGCCGCTGGGTATTGCTCTCCCTCATGCCTCACTGGTTTTCTGTACTCTTAGCATGCGATAATGAAGATAAAATCTGATTACCGAAATTATTAAAAATTGGAGAAAAAATATACGACGATTTTCATGATAAATAATTAATAATAATATAATAATAATAATAAATTTTCATAAATTATCTCTAAATATCGTTTTGTTTAATTATTTTTTTCATAAGATGCAGAACTTTTTTAAATGAAATTTCGTTTTCAAATAATAATGATGAATATCAAAATCAAAAAAAGGGAACAAATTAAATTTTGTAATTTTTATTTGATAGTTTAGGATACGAACATTTATATTTAGCAGAATTGATAAATGTTTAAAACAAATTAAACTTATTAAAAAAATCTGGTGCGGTGTGCGCATCATTCTTTCCCTTACCGTCCTATAATAATTATCTTTTGAATACAATTTTAAAGAGTTCACATAAACACTGCTTCTAATAAACTCAGCAGCATACACATCTTCTCCCACTTAAGTACAATAAAAAAGTTTTTTAAACAATTTTAGTACAACAATCATGTACACTACCTATATATTTTAACTTTGTCAAGTTGCAAATATATTTTAAAAGTTTCTAGTTTAGTTTCCATGGAAACATTTTCTTTCCAAGAAATAATGTGAATGTAGAAATTATTAAGTTAATTTCCGCTTTTGTATTCTTAAATTACTTTATTACAGAGCGTTTTGTTTACAACAGATTGGTGGATTTGTGGGAGGTTCGGTCGGACCGTCTCCTTTCGGATGCGCTTGGTTATCCATCTAGGGTCTTGTACTCCTCATAAAATACACTGTATCTTTACTAATACTGGTGCGATTTTGATGATTCTTTTATTCTTTTTTAGATAGTTTAATTATCTTTCATACAATTCTACACATAATTTACCGTAAAATACATTTTATGCTATGCACAAATAAAATATTCTTTTCATCATAACTTTTTTCCCTGAAATTCCTCGGTGATTTATTAAATAAATGAAAAGTTAAAGGCCTCTTTCATACAATTCTACACATAATTTACCGTAAAATACATACTTTTTATGCTATGCACAAATAAAATATTCTTTTCATCATAACTTTTTTCCCTGAAATTCCTCGGTGATTTATTAAATAAATGAAAAGTTAAAGGCCTCTATCAATAATTTAGGCAAGTTTCATAAAAATCGTTAGAGCCATTTTCGAGAAAATTGTAAAAAAGTGTAAAATCCATGATATAATTGCTAATTCCGGTTAGTCTGATGCGCTGTATCTTTGCTAACACTGGTCCGATTTTGATGATTCTTTTATTCTTTTTTAGATAAAAAAATGCATACTTTTTTTTAGATAAAAAATGCATACTTTTTAAGCTATGTGCAAATAAAATATTCTTTTCACCATAACTTTTTTCCCTGCAATTCCTCGGTGATTTACTACATAAATGAAAAGTTAAAGGCCTTTATGAAGAATAATTTAGGCAAGTTTCATAAAAATCGTTAGAGCCGTTTTCGAGAAAGTGTAAAATCGATTATATAAAGTGGCACTTCCGGTTAGTAGATTTAAAAGATTAGTAGACGAAAAAGTTGCTGTAATATCACATGTGGGCTATTCTACGCAAAATGACGTTTTCGGGTGTGATCAGTTCAGCGTGCACACTCTTAGGGATGTCGTGATTCGAACATTTCTTCAAAGACTCAGCTGCTGGGACCTTCATTCTGGGTGTTATCGATATAATGAGTTTTCTCTTTGGGATACTATTCTTTGGCGAGAGGGTGAGCTGGTGAGACATTAGATCCAGAAGAGTAATTTGGTGTTAGTGCTGTTTGTGGTATTTTCCTTCGAAGATTTCTTCTCAAGATTCAAAAAGTTTTCGGAACTATCTAGACTAGCACGGGATGTTCTACGTATTATCTTAATCTCACACCGTCCTCTCTTCATATTCTTCATGAAAGAAGAAGGATCAGTAGCGTCAGGAGGCAAATTTTCATCCGACTCCATAGCTATCTGGGCTTCATCCTAATGTGAGTTTCAAAACATTCAGGGCTGTCTACGTTTCTTTTGGAAAATGTTTGAGAGCTGTGGAACGCGTTTGTAGTAAAGACCGTCACGCAGGAGTAAACACAGAAAAAAATCTTGGAACGTGACGGTCTTTACAAAATTACTTCAATATCGCTGCCAAGAGAAGCTAAATCACCCTCCACCATTGGTTGAGGTCTTAATGTTGCATGAGCCCCACAAGTAAAATTTTTGTAACTTGGATACATTGCCTGGAACAGTATAACACATGTAATTGTTGACGGTCTTTACGTAAAGTATCTAAAAATCATGACCTACTTAATGAAAATTGGTTCTGGAGAAATGAAAATAACACTTGGGATAGATGGGAAGCGTCTTTCCTTATGCCCACATAATGGCTGACTGACACCGAAATGGAAATTTTTTCAAATTCGTCACCAAAGCAATCTGCTGGTAGTTCAAAGTACTAAAAAAGATGGTGTGACGGTCGCATCTAATTTTGAAAACTGAACTTTCACCAACCATTTCATAATTCAAACCACTGAATAAACGGGACTTTCTTCAATTTTGTAGCTTAGGACTATATACTTCGGTTTGAAGAAGACTTCCAGTGCAAATATGCTGAAATGCAAACAATATCATGTTCGAGAGACCACTCACTCTCTCTAATACGCGTGGCGGTATTTACATTTTGATGCTATTGTATCAAATTTCAAGTATAACCGGTGTGAGATAACACCAAACAATTATTTCCAGTAACAAAGGATATTATTCTCAATGTTTAGAAAAAAATGGTGAAGATACCGTAATTTTTTAGGTCAGTGGGGGCAAATACAGGAAATTTGGTCAAAACGTCATTTTGTGTAGAATAGCTCATGTATGTGCCAACCTTAAATGCGTAATTTGAGTATCGTACGACTTTTCGTTTTTTGAGCTAGGCTGTTCACATACACACAAACACACAAACACACACACAGACACACAGACCATTATGCGAGACTTGGTCATTTGGACTCAGTGTACCTTAAAACGTATATTTCCGTTGAAAACTCGAATTCGAAAATTTTCACGATCACAATACTTCCCCTTTCTATATACTTCGTAAATAGGTAAGGGAAAGTAAAAAAAATGAAACGATTTATCATTGACGTTAAAATTCGAGAAAGCCCAAACGTCGAAGTACTTCGGTATTGTTCTTGGGGGAGGAACGCTAAATTCTGCCATATTATCTTAAAAGAGAGACGAAAAACATAAAATATTAAGCATGGATTAGTTCTGTTCTAGAACTGTATGAAAGGCTATTCAATATAAGGATATTCTCTGAAGAAGTACTCCTTGATGAATTTGATAATCATGAAAACTTATGAGATATTTTTTCAAAGACTAATTGAGTTGATTTAAACTCACTTCTGACACCTTAGCCGTGTGTCATTCTCGGCCTCCTCGAGCTCGCAGCGTTCCTCCTCGAGAGCCCTGTTCTCCAGCTCCAGCTTGGCTATCCTGTCCCTGAGGTGCCTCGTCTCTGCCTCGAGCCTCGCCTCCTTCTCGAGCCTGGTCCTCAGGAGTCGGGTCATCTCGTCTGGCCTCGCCTCGTAGACGGCCAGCCTGGACTCCAGGGTCTCCGCCCTCTCGCGGTAGTAGGCCAGCTGCTTCAGTGGTGGTACTTCCGGCTGCAGCGTCCCAGTCTCAATCTTCTCTCTTATTCTAGACAGCTTCTCCAGCTCGGTACTCAGGTCCCCGTGTTCGGCTCTCGGTTCTGTCTGGGTCCCTCTACTGGCCCATTCCGACTCCTCGAATATACCGCTTTCTTGGAGACAGTCTTTTCTCTCTGTGAATGGAAGGACGGTGGCAATGATCCTGCTCGATCCTCGTATTTCCTCGGATTGCAGGTTTCTCGACTGTGAAAACATAAAATAAAGAAACTATCAATAATAAATTATAAAAAATAAATAATAATATTAAGATTTTCATTTAAAGGCACTAAAATCTTTGTTTATAAATAGTTATTTATAAATAGATCAGAAGTGATAGTTAACCGTGATGGTAATTTCAAATAGTAATTTGTCGGGAATCAAACAGATTCAAAATCTAATAAAAAAACAAGGTGTTAATTTTGTTGTTTTTATTATATCTCACAAATTATTATTTAGGTGCTATTTATATGACGAAGAATAAGAACGAAAAACTTGATTTTGGAAAAAAGTTACCAGAGGACAATATCTGAGAACATGAAATATATAATTACACAATAATAAAAACCAAGATACGATTCCACACGCACACACACACACACACGTATATATATATATATATATATATATATATATATATATATATATATATATAAAGATTTATGAAAGAAACATCAAGAATAAATGAAAGGCAAACTAATCTCTGCACAATCTCTCCTTGAGATTTAGACTAAAAGACTCCTGAAATATGTGCAAACAAATCTTTGTGGTTATGTGTGTTCAAGAGTTCTAGAGAGTCTTTTGTCTTAATAATCCTACGTAGTTCTTTCTAATACTGCTAGGAGACATGTGGTTATCCAAAGAAAAAAGCTAAAAACAAGCTGATTTTTTAAAAAGTTTTCTAAACCCACAGCCCATTGACGGTTCAAATTTTCATAAAGCAACTCTAAATCCAGGCTGGTGTCTATCGGGTTAGAGTGGGTGGCTCTGTGAGAGCTGAGTCCAGTAGACCGACGGACTTCATGACAAGGATCCATAAGCACAAGCGTATGGATGGTGCATTAGGATTGGCTTGGGAAAGTTTGCATTTGTTTTTTTCATACTTAAGTTGCCAGGCGTTCGTTATTTTAATCTTTCATCAATGAAAAACGTTATTGAAGTTTGACAAGTGATCTTGCAGAACAATAGAGCCTATTGTGTGATCTTTAAGGGAAGAAAGTATAGGAGTGACGTCAGAGAAAGAACAGATACTAGTGCAAGGTCATTGTTGTATTGAATGGACTGTACATGAGCATTATCACCAGAAGTAAGATTTAACATCTCTCAATATTTTTAGATTAGACAATTAAAATGATTTTGAAAAGAATATAGAGCTGCATACCAAGGTGGCCTCGCTGCACATGGCAGCTATGGTGGACTCGAGAGCCTCTATCCTGGCCTCGTAGTGCCTGAGGAGGGCGAGCCCCTGCTGGAGGCAGATCCGCTCCGCCACTCCGCAGCTCTGGCTCAGGCTCAGCAGTCGGCTCTTCACGTCACCTTCGCTTTTCGCCTCCTGCAACATAAAAATTCATAATAATATTCATACATAAATAATAAAAGTGTAGGTTAAATTTCTAATATATATATTTTTCTAATATATATATAGTTTTTGTTCTTTGTACTAATTGTAAGTATATTTGTTAGTCTTATTTGGATATCAATTGTACAGTTCGAAAGTAACGCAGATTACATGTTTTCAACTTTCAGAAGAGCTTAATAAAAGGGCTAATAATCATTTAAAAATTATAAAAGTTTATGCGTTTACTGAATTAAAAAAAATAAAAACTATGTATTCAATAGTTGGGCAAGGGCAATAATGAAAAAATACGGTCAGGGTTGCGATACAAAATAACACAAAACTAATAAAAAACTACTTATTGATCGTCAAAGCTTCGGCTTACATTGTATACAAATTAAAAGTTTAAAAAGGTAGAAAGAAAAATAACAAAACTGAAGATCTAACATCTGACAGGATAGAAGTGTGCATCAGGGATGTCCAGAAGGTTCGAAAGTCCGACAACTTTTGGGGAGCCCCACACTTAGCGGGGTACTAATAAATTTGTAAGTTCTTAATAATTAATAAATTATTAATCGATAATATAAATGAATAATTTATTGATAATATCAATAGTTACATCTTTTGAAATAACCAAAGTCAATACTCGACTGGAGTATAAGGTACAAGGAGGGTATTACATTTGTATAGACCCTGCTGAATACTGAAAATAAAAATATGCAAAATAAAGAAATACAGTAAAACTGAAAACAGTCGAACTGTTGTAGTTTCATCTTCATTATATAAATTCAATAAATAGTTTTTTAATATTTTTATGTTGATCTTTACCGCCACCCTCAACATCCTCCCCTTGTTTGAAATAAAAATTGTGCAAAATAACGTCCATTTCCGGAACTGTATGTGTGTGTATATCGTGTAGTTTTTTCCAAACGCAAAAACTTTGCAAAGGCTACCAAGTATTTTTTCGATCATTATGACCCATTAGGAGAGAATATTCTTTATAAGGCTCTGTAGAATATTATACATAAGGCTCGGAAGTAAAAATTTCTATTTATAAGGCATAAAGCATCATAACCCAAATATTTATGAATGTAATGAAATTAAAAAAATATTTATATTCACGAACATCTTTAGTTCTAGAACAGCGTAAATGCAAACAAAGGTCGAGTTATTTAGTCAAGGGCTGATGAAGTCTTGGATATAGTATGACACTTAACCTACTCCGGGATTTTATTATTCCGAGATCAAAGAAATATATTGCCGGCACCTGCTAAGCTTTGGAATAAATCAGTTCTATGTTGGCTGTATTCTTGAGCTGAAGCTATCACGAGGGCCTTTCAATCCGTTATTATTTATCTTTAATGTAAATTTAAAAATCAAGAGAATTAAAAATATCGCCTGAAGAAAAAGCTAGGAATTATATTAAAAAAACTGATCAATAATCCAATCATGAACTATGATGTGAACGCAGACCAAATATGAACACCTGGTGCTGACCCAGATAATATACTACGGCATAAGTTCGCAAGTTGAATATCTAAATAACATACGGCACCAAAGATAAAGGAAGGAATGAATACCTAACTACAAACCAAACTTTCGACAGTAAATGCATCATTACTTAATTTCTAGATTTAAATCAAGCGTTCGACTGAGTTACTGCCAATCAACACTTAGATCAACCTCAACTTGCTGCCTTATTATTATTTTGGACCAGAAGAAGATTAGTTATGGCATTATAAATTTAAAAAAAAAACCTCCTAATTTCGTTCGAAAATAATTTTTATTATTATTTTTATTGGAAGAATCGTAAACGGTTGATTTCCTTTGCGACAGTGCATTTTCAAACCGAAAAGCTTATCGCTTTCGAATGCAAAGGCCCAACAAACAAGGACCAATTCTTTATCGATACCAATTATATCACTAACAAATCTAGTTAACATTAATTAGCGAAACAAGTGGAGCTTAAAGTAAAGCAATTGTTAGAGCGCAATCTATTTTCTACGTTGCCAAGCTCTATTAAAACAAGAGAGTTATTGCTAGTACGAATGATTAAGAGGATCAAAAATAATAGAGAAAATAATTTAGTAAAGATAATTCATTTATAAATTTTATTTCGGAGCTTATTTCTAGTTAATGGAGGCAATTTAGTAACCCTCGATTATTCTCTGTTGATACCTCTTCGATTCCGGCAGCATTTATTGTAGGTTGAGACATAAGACTGGGAAATGTGTGAAGCTAGAAAATGATCGCAGGCACTCCTTAAGTTAAAAAAATAAAATGATCCCAGGGGATCTAGTAGTAAATAAAAATAATGTGTCTTTATATAAAGTAAATACAACATATAGGCGAGATCTGAGTTGAGCAAAACAATAATAGTTGGATTTTATGGACTCCAATACGTAAGTGTGACCTTACCCTATTCAACGTCTGGTCGTGATATAAGACAATCGTTAAAATTGAGGTCAGCCATGACTCACTGACAAGCCGATTCCGAAGGTGGGAGAGACAGGGGTGGTGAAGTGCAACCATTCAGGAGTGGAGGGAGCACTTGGTGCTTATCAGAAGCCCGTTGGGTTCATTCAGACCATCCCAAGTTTGTCTCATCGAACGAGGGAGCTCGCAGACTGAACTTAACGATCGGTTTCTACTCTCAACTACGCCAGAAAGTGTAATAATCAGGCAAAACATGCTTAACCAAACCTCATCAAAATGTTATTTCGAAAGATAACATTCATTCATAGTGGTTCCTAATACGGTAGTCACCTCATTTTCCTAAACTAAGGAACTGATTCGATAAGAATCATCAGAATGGTAAAGATGGCTGAATTTTGAGACAAAATGTTTCGGTATGGGGATATATGCTGTCAAATTCCGACTCTAAGGTCCTTTTGACACGATCAGATGAGAGATCGGTAAGTAGACAGAAGTACTGCTGTAGAGGAAAGAGCCGTTCACACCTTCACACCACAAAGACTTGCAAGAGATCGGTATTAAAGACCGAATAGGCGTCTCTTCGGAAATTCTGTCTCCTAGAGATTTGTCGACCCTGTTCACAAGGGGAGAACGGTATGAATGAAGAAAACAGAAAACGCTTCTCCTTGGAAATTTCGTCTCCTGGAGATTTTCTCGGCAAAATTACTCACTTATGATCTTTAGAAGAGTGCGGTTCATTTACTATTTTTTTGTTTAGTTTATTCATTTTGAATAAAATAGATATACATATCGATAATGATAAACTAATTACAGCTATGCAATTGAAGAATACATTCTAGGATAAGAGTGACCCAAATTACTCAAACAAAATTAAAAAGAATAACGAACAAAAAAGAAGTTTTTAATTTTATGCTTTGTGGCGAGGAAATAGAAGATTGGGATCGAAATATTGAGGAGGTACAATTTAATATTTATTTTACACTAAATTCAAATATGGCCAAGTAATGTTTAAATTATATTATGTAATATGTGAGTGCATGAATGTATATATATATATATATATATATATATATATATATATATATATATATATATATATATATATTATATATATATTTGATTTCCTCATGACATCTTTGTGTGTAGGTGTGTATATATATATATATATATATATATATATATATATATATATATATATATATATATACACACCTACACACAAAGATGTCATGAGGAAATCAAACAGATTAAATGCAGTCCTAAAAGTTTTGTTTGTATTAGTATCGAGACGAAAAGAACAGTATCGTTCTTGTTCTCTCTTCACCGAGATATTTAAAAATCTGCTGCTCTTATTTATTTGTTATTCTTGTGAATTTTCATATAGCTAAAACAAAATATGTAACAAAATTCAATTCAAATTAAGGAGTCCACAGTAAGTTTATAAAAAAGCTAGATAACTGTAACCAAGATTTTCCTTAGCTTTATCAAAGTTGAAGGTATAGAAACTACTCAGTGATAAGTAATTGTCATATAAAGAGTATTTAATAACCAATAAACCGATAAGAGACACGAAGCTCCCAGAAGATAAAAGACAATCAGGAGGTATAATATCACATTGCCGGGCTGTTATCTGTAAAGGATATAAGGAAAAACATGTGCCTTGTTGACATACCACAGCCTATAGCTCAAAGATAACAAGTCAATGACAGGAATAACTTAGGTAATTAGAAATAGAAGTTTATAACAATCTTTTCCTCATACAGGATGCCCAATATGAATCGGTTCAAATGGATGGTATAATCAAAAAATACCAGAGGAAAAATTCGTAAGTCTACTTCTATAGTTTCACTAACCGCTATTGCTTTTAGCGCACGCGATATGTGTGGTAAAAACTTGGGATTTTCAAATAACAACTACATTTTAATATATCCATTTATAGCCATTAAAAAGTTATGATACACCCCTTAGATCGCCTTTCGATATCTTCAGAATTGAAGAATTTACACTAGTTTAGAATTTTGTATTCTGAACGTCATTATTATTTTTCAGGCACCTCATAAACACGGATTTTGGAGATATGAAGCAACATTTTTACGTATTTTTTCATATCCTTTCTAGGCAGAATATGTGCAAGCCAGTAGGCGTAGTATTATTTGGAAAAATGCTAACGATTTTTTTCTGAAATGTAGTTTCCAAAATAGTGAAAGGGAAATTGATTGTATGAATCCAAAATGTTTATTGATTTAACAATAGATACAATTCCTCATATATCAGTCATTCTGGCTTCCAAAGTTTCACCGTTTTTTTCGTCGTACAGTTTTCCTCGGTACCGATTTGTGAAGGATTGCTTGCATTTTTAATATTATTAACATGTTCTCTCATCCTTTGAACCCTTTCGTCTCTTGGCCGAGCTTTAACAAAATGATATACATCTCCAAAATTCCAGTTATGAGGTGCCTGAAAAATAATAATGACGTTGAGAATACGAAATTTTAAGTTGGCGTGAATCCTTCAATTTTAAAGATATCGAAATCCGTTTTGTGGGATCTTTCATAAATGTTTAATAAACGTGAGAATTAAATAGTAGGTTTTATTTAAATTTATTAAAACCTCAAGTTTTCGTCGCACGTCAGTCGCACGCGTTCAAAGTTAAAAAGGAATAGAGGGCGGCTAACTATAAAAGTAAACATGCAACTTTTTCCTCTGGAAATTTTCGATCAGGTCATCTGTTTGTCCCTGAGAAGCTAATGCGACGATTTATATTCCACACCTGCAATACATATCTGCTTGTGTACTGCATATATGAATATGCATTCATTAAAAAAAAAAAAAAAAAATGTTTCCTTCTTCTTCAATTTCATTTGTCAGTATGTCTTGAAGCCGAGATTAACGCTTGAAGAAGACAAACGCGTTTTAAAAAAACACGAGTTATAACTCAACAAGTTAACGGGATCGGGTAATGACAAAAAAAGAAAAAGAAAAGAGGAGATAGTTTATTAGCAGAGCAATAAAGTGTTGGAGCAGATACTCGGTACTGGGACCAGTTGGGTCAAGGCTGAGCAAGGCAGTTACTGAGAAAGGTCGAGCATTTATTGTATTTGCTCATTTATGAAAGATCTGACAGCTAGGGATTGTTGAAACTGCGCTAAGATATATTAATTCAATTATTTAATTAATTAAACAATTTAAGTATTTGAGTAGCGCGGGAACATCTACCGTTTTCAAATGACAAAGAAACTCTCACATTTCTGGTTCGCCTCTTTATTCTGTTTATTAAAAAAATTACTCCTTCAGACCAGCATATTTTTTTATATTAATTTAAAAAAGAATCATAAATTTAAGGTATTTGTATTGATATTGTAGGGTGCTTTGATCCACAAAATTCAATATTGTTGGTTTTTATCCTAAAACAATCAGAGATTGTATGATTTAATTATGAATTTTTATTAAGAAAGCAAAAATAGGCACTTTTTTGTTAACCACTGAAAACTTTACATAAAAAAAAATAAAAATATATATTTTTTTGAACCAAACATATTTAAAAAACTAATAAAAAAAAAGAAAGAATGTACGGTAGTTGACCTATGACTAAAATTTTATAATCAAAAATTATTTAAATAAATTGATAAATTGAATGTGATTTTCAGTCGTTATAAAATTAATTGAATATTTTGAAAAAAGATAAAAAATTAAATACGCCATAAACCTTGTAATGAAAACCTGAAATCTTGAACAATACTACTAAGTAGGCCTAATTCCAATGAACTGCTATAGCTAATAGCTGTTTATTACGTTAAATAAACAATCAAGTTTGTGGATTCATCAATATTTTCACAACAGACCCCATTGCATCACAAACTTCTTCATAAGAATTTATTAAGTCTGCATTAATGAACTGAACCTTACCACCTAGAGGTGATTATCCGTTTTGATCTTAAACCCGATAGTTATGCGCGTTTTTTGGTAGGATATTATAGGTTTTGATCAAAATAAACCACACCATTAAGAAGAGCACTAAAATTCTATGAAGATTGCTATGTTACCTAGATTTCGTCAAAAAGTGGAGATTGTTTGTTTTGACCCAACCCTATTCACATATAACACCACAATATAATGGAATTATAACACTACAATGGAATAACACCAGGATAATTGGCATGGGGCTGAAAGATATGAAGATTTTCGGAGCACGGACTATTCTAAAAATTACTCCAATAGCTTCTTGATAGAACAAAAGAAAAAAAAAGTACAAAAGCTTAGTATATATTTACTCATATTTATATCGAATTAGTCCTGCGACGGGCTTTGTACAATGGAAAGTGAATCTATAATAGACAAGATAAAGATTACTTGACAAAGGTTGAGAACTTCGACAAAGACAGGTAAGTCCTACACCGCCGCAGTGGTGCCACCACACCTTATGTATCGCAGCGCCTGGAAGGATACAAGGGCAGGTTGGCCAACATGACCCGGGAGACCCTTTTACCCGGAGACCTGTCTCACCACTGCTATCTAGATCTATATAGGCCAGAGTGCTGTCGGTGCGGGAGCTCTTGCTCGCCTTGGTCCATGTCCTAGCACATGCTCAAGTTGGAGCGTATGACTAACTTTATTATTCATTTTTACTCTTGGGTTCAAAGGAATAAAAAAAAAAGAAAACTTTCCAATTCTTCTGAAATTCTTTATACCTATATACTTATGTTTTATATATAAGATATATATATATATATATATATATATATATATATATACTTTATATATATATATTATATTATAATATTATATATATTATATAATATATATATAATATAATATATTATATATAATTATATAATATTATATATATATTATATATATATATATATATATATATATATATATATACTTTATATATATATATATATACTTTATATATATATATATATATATATATATATATATATATATATATATATATACTTTATATAAAATATAAAAGGTTTTTATATTTTATATAAAGTATTGATATATTTTATATTTTCAATGGAAGATATAGTCTATAGCATTACTTTGGATATGATTTTTAAGTAGAGCTTAATACATGTGAATTCGAACAATTTATGGCTTCAACAAGCTACGATTTGCATATTTGGCTCAAAGAAAGGTCAAATATAAAATAATATACATAATATTAAAATACATTAGAAAAGAAGAAAATTAAATCCAAAGGACGAAGCAGCGACGATTTTCGAAATTAAAAATAGTTTATCTCAAGTTCTAGCTAAAACACTATCTCAGACAGAGAACTATTAGGCACAGAGGTTGGATTAAGATTGTGTGGGACTGACAGATTAAGATAATGTCTGTCTAGACTCCCCATTACTTTTACTAAGAGGGGACCTATAAATAGATTTTTTATTCCAGTTTTTAGGTAGGGGTATTTAGAAGTGTTTCATTATGAAATAGCAAATACAAACATTAAAAAAAAAAAATTATGTGGACGTTAGAATTCTGGGTTTATCTCTAGAGCTAGTAAATCAAATGCTATAAGCGACAATAAAGTTGATTTACAGATGTCATTTGATTAACGCATCTATTTTATTCCAAATTTAATAAAAACAAAAAATTAATATAATTTTAAATATGATACGAGCACATTCTTACGATAAGAGTGGACAATAATTTGACAATAAAAAACCAAAGGTTCGATGTCTATCCTATCAACATTCGTTAATTAATTTTACTCAATTAAATTGAAATTCCATAGATGGCTCAACCCTGTATCTCACATGATGAAACACAATGACAATAAATTGATTTATCTTGAGACAAGATGCCCCACTAGAATAAATTTCATATAAATATTTTACCACATTTAATAATAAAAATAAATAAATAAAATGAAAATATCAGTGATTAATTATTCGTTATTAGAATTATATAATTTTGCATTAGGAATAACCTCCTAAAGGCTCAAGCTGATCAGAAATTAAGCAAAACCAAAATCGACAGCGTACTAATTAATTCAAAAGTTAATTGCTTTCCCAATTGACCGGGTTCCATTCTGGAAGAACGGGAGCAAAACAAGAGGCTATCCACTCTTACTGCTGTTTCTTCGCTCATATTTTCTAGTACAGGATTTATGCGTTTTCATAGCAATATTTATTCCCCCCCTCAGTTAATAATCAAGGAAATGTGTGTGGTAAAACAACAGGCAACCAATAAACATTAAGTAATTACCATTGATGACAATTGCGCAAGTAAAAATATTTTGGGGACAAAGTTCTAATCTCAATCCTTAAATTTACAAGCTTATAGATTCGGTAAATACTGTAACGAAATAAAATTAGAAAACAAATAATCTGCTTTTTCTTATTCGATAAACTCTACCTTACGATGTAGAAATGTTTGCACAAGGGGTGCCTTCTGTCTCTATCAAAGGCTACTATCCTGGCTTTCGGCCATCCGATTCCTTTTCCTTTAAGGATATTTTTGAGGTTATCCTCCCAAGTAATTCTCGATCATCCTTTTGGTCGTTCCTGATGTTCCCATCCTTCCATAGTTTTATTCGCTGAACGGCAGTCTTCCATCGATACATTACATGATCGAACCATCGAAGCTACCCTTTCTCAATTATCTGATTGAGGGGTTCAATTTTGAGTGTAGTCCGTTTCGTCGTGTTATGTATCCTGTCTCTCTTGGTCTTCCTTCTATTTGGTATCTGAGGTAAATAGAGGGCGAAAAAATAATAATACAAATTATTTTATTTTACGATAACATTATGTGATTAGGTAGTAATAAAAACTTTAGACTGGCATATCCCAATACTGAGATTTAAATAATAGAACCGTTGATGTGCTTCATACTGATAAAGTTAAACCAATTGCTATGATCAGTCAGTTCCAAAAAGAATTAAATCCAAAATGGCGATCTTACCAAATTTTAATAGTTTAATACGTTCTTAAACTAAAACTGATTTTTTTTTCTTTGACTTTTTTTTGTGTATTCTGACCTAAAAGAGCTTGAAAACAAGAAAATAAAACAAAGCAAATTAAAAACTTTACGTACCTAATATCGTACGTAAATCGTTAATTTTTGATAAATCAATCAGCTTGTCAATTTTGAAATTTGTCTCCTTAATTTACTATTTTCTTATTTTATTTTCGATGGTTGAATCTATAAATTATATTTTTTTTAACAATATTATCTTATACTTTTACATTCATACACTATCAACTACAATACTCCCCACCTCTCTGTCTATTTTCTGATTTAGAAATTACACTTACTTAATTTTTGAAAATTAGCCAAAAACATCCACTAATTTGCAATTGATCTATTTTCTATAGATTTTCTTTAGAAAATAGATCGATTGGAAATAAGTGGATGTGTTTGGCAAATTTTCAAAAGTAAGTGAATGTAGTTTCAAAATCAGGAAATAAGATAGAGTGGTCGAGAGTATAGTTGTTCATAGTATATGAATGTAAAAGAATAAGATAATATTGTAAACAAAGTTTTTTAAAGTTGTATATTGAATGAGAAACATGCCTGAAGATAAACAAAATGGAGTCCGAAACGTAGTAGAGGGTAAAATAAAGCATAAAGAATTTGGATGGTTGTTTAGATCAGGGGCGTAGGTATAATTTTTTTTTGGAGGGGAGGTTTAATTTTTTTTGGGGGGTGGAGAGATATAATATGAAGATAGTAAATAATCATCTAAGAGCCTGTAATCGCCAAATTTGATGTATGATTTAAGGAAAAGCATGAAAATTGAATAAAAAACTGTTGTTAGAATTACCAAAATATTACTCAAAATACAATTCTTATGTTGGTAAGGAATGAAACTGAAAATATATTTTTTTCGTACATTTCGGAGAGGGGGAAGATGGAATATATCCCTCTGATTTCTCCCTGAGTATGCCACTGGTTTAGATAGCTTCCAGAAATCGTTTCTTCATTTCAATAATTCAATTCGGTTTCCCGCAATATAATATGAAGCCCACAATCATAAAATAAGTTCACTAATATATCCACCACAATTATTTAGTTTTCAGTTGACATCCGCATGATGGTATAGAAGGATCAATCTAATTAGGGATTGATAAATTATTTGCCACTTCTATAATTTTGTTTTATTGAAAACTAGTTTCGAATGTTATACATTCATCTTCAGTTAAAAAAATTCAAAAATAAGCAATTCAAAATGGTGTTTATAATACTGTTATAATAGTGTTTATAGTGTTTTATAATACTGATTTATTTATTTATTTTATTTTATTTTTTATTTATTTATTTATATTGCATCTAATTTAATATGTATAATAATACCAAACTATATTTTGAATTGCTTATTTTTGAATTTTTTGTGTGTTTTTAGAACTGAAGATGAATGTATAACATTCGAAGTTACTAGTTTTCAATAAAACAAAATTATAGAAGTGGCAACTAATTTATCAATCCCTAATTATTTAGTTTTGTTTACGGTAATTTATTTCACAGTTAAAATTAAATATAATTTTCAACTAATTTCGTTACAAAAATTTTGGAAATGCTCCAATCTCTCATTTATCAAAACTAAAAATCCAAAATTTTTCCTTAGCGCTAGTTTTTCATTAATCAGAGAATAAATTCCGAAAATCTGGTGACTTTTAACTGAACCGCTATACTTCAAGGATCTCTCAGTTCGGGAAGGTCTCTGCGTGGGTGTTCTGTTCGTGAATTTATTTTTCTAAGAAAATAGAATGTTTTGAAATAAAACTATTAATTCATATTAAAACAATCTTACTTCATGAAAATATTTGACAATTGCAGGTCCAATATGCTTATTTTTCGCTAAAGAAGGTTTAATGACAAATAAGTAAACAAACTCGATGACAATTAATAAATCAATAATTATATATTTTTGTCTTCATAAAATAGTATGCTTAAAAAAACAATTGAGCACTATTTAGATTAATTTAAAATCATAATAGTAACAATTTAATTTACTTATGAAAAATTATTTTTTTTAAATTACATTAGCAGAATAAGGAAATATTTTTATTCAGGGATGGTTAAACTATTGATATTTCGATCCGTTCGAATCCACCTCAAAAACTTAAAAAATTAGCGAAATCTCAAGTTAGCCAATAATAATAGCTCAGCTTAAGTCAATGGTCAAAAAATAATAACTCCCAATATTATCCGTTGCCATATATCCAGACACGGACATGCTTTCTCAAAAGTCTTAGTTAAAAATATATACTAATAAAAACGTCCTGATCAAATTATTATATATTGCACGTGCTAACGAAACCATGTAAATACAAATCATAATTAATAATTATACAATGTGAAAGAAAATACGAAGAACTACCTACTGATAATTTCTACCCCAGCGGTAAATAATTTTCATACTAAAAGCCGGAAACGATTTCAAATGATGTCTGTATTTCTAACTTACGAACACATGTTAACATTAAAATAATGTAGAGAAGAAAAAGAATACTCCTGGCACGTTTCCAACAATAATTCGACTTTCACGCTTCCTTCGAACCCTTCTTCGTCTGACACAAGAAATACGAAATCCATGAATTAGAGAATTTTTTTTTTAAATTCTATTTCTTTGCTATAATACTTTCTAATGCTAGCCTTTCTTATTCTTTCACCGATGGATCTAGGTTGGTGAAAAGTTGAAGATGTGTCTAACCTGTGAATCCAGCAATCCATTATATTACCAAACCACTAACTTATCGCATAAATTAATAGAAGGATAAGGTCAATTTTTCGATATTTCAATTATTGAAATGTATTTATCTGTGTAATTCAGATATTTCTGAAAGTTATTTTATAATTCGACTTTTTATTAATTTCTAAAAGATATTTTGGAATGGGACATGGCATATGAACAATATGAAATATATAGTAAGGGGAAGTATTGCGAACGTTAAAATATTCGAATTCGATTTTTAAACGGAAATATACGTTTTTAGGTCCCCTGATAGCCAATAACCAAATCTTGTAAAATGGTGTGTGGAGGTGTGGGGAGGGGGACAGAATGGGTGTGGGGGGGAGGAACAGACTAGCTCAAAAACGAAAAGTTGTAAGAAACTGAAATTACGCATTTAAGGTAGGTAGGTATATGTTACAGCAACTTTTTCGCCAAAATCGACTAACCGGCAATTCCACTTTATATCATTGACTTTACACTATTTTTTTTTCAAAAACGGCTCTAGCGATTTCGATGAGACTTGCCTGTATTTTCTTTAAAACCCCTTAACATTTCATATATTTACTATATCACCGAGAAAATGCAGGGAAAAAAGTTATAGCCTAAAGTTATAAAGTTATTAAAAAAGTTTATTTTTGCATGATTTTTGCATTGATTTCTGTAAAACACAAAAAAAAAAAAAAAAAAAATTAATTCGGAACAGTATTAGCGAAGATACAGCATATCCTATAACGACTACAAGACCATAGATGGAGTTTTTCAGTTTGACAAAACAAAATTATATAGTGCACGGAATCGTCGTAATAAAATTGTTTAAAAAATTTATTTTATTGTACTTTTGTGAGAGATGACGTGTAGAAGTGCGTCCTGCTTAGTTTGTTTCTAGTAGTGTTTATGTCAACTCCTTAAAAGTATGTAAAAAATACTATTATTATAGGATAATAAGGGAAAGGTGTGTGTTGGGCGCAGCACACCTTTTTTCCTTTTTTTTCCTTTTGGTTGCGAAATACCCTTCTTCTCTTATTTTTGGAGTTCATAAGCTTATAATAAAACAAATATAAACTATGAAATGTAAGTAAAGTACGATATTTATGTATATTTACTAACCATGGTAAAGTCTTGGTGTTCGTCATCGCTGGCTGGTAGCGACATAACTCCAGAGTCGCTAACATCGTCAATGTCCGTTGAGTCATACCTCGTTTCTGAGTTCCGAAATACAGTTTTCTGGAAAAAAATAAAATAAATATTATTTTACGTCATTCAAATAAATTCAAATATATATAATAAAAAGTAATTGTTCATAATTGAATAAATGTTTTATATAAACAATTTTTACACATTATATACCTCGGAACAAAAATGGCTAATATACAAATTTTATAAATTTGACTGACTGGCAAAAAAATAAACTCAGAATATAATATATATTAATTGTCATTAGAACCATTGTCCTCCCATGCGAGAACAATGTCCTCCTATGTCCCATGAGAGGGCAAACGCCTTTTTTAGAATTAATGTATAATGCACACCGTATCCTTATTTTACTCGTGCAATCATCCAGATTTCTAATATTGTACATTGACCCTTTTGTTCAAAGGTACAGAAATAATGGATGTAGCTTTGTTATTATATTTTTATAAATAAGAAATGAAATTAATGTGCAATAATTTTGTTTATGAAGATGGCAGACTTTAAAACGGTCAAAATGGGCTCGACACATTGATAAGTTAATAAATGAAAGAATGAAAGAAAGGAAGATTAAATTTCATGTAAATTATAATAATATTCAAACTTCTTATTTTTATATTGCATTTACTGATCCCAACTATATGATATTAATTAAAAAAATGTGAAGTATTACGTTATATTGGCAGCACCTGTTTATGCTTGGATATAGTCATAATGTTGCTCTAACATACATTTTTCCCTTCCTATAAATAGATATACACTTATAGGCTTCCTAGATAAGATAACGAAATAACAGTTTACATTTGCAAGAATTGACTTATATACTATATTGATTTATATATATATATATAATATTTATATTTGTATTGAGCCGACCTCACATTATGAATCTCATCTTCACTACAACTGATTTCTCCCACGATGCACTGTTGAATTGCGTTGTAACTAAACAAATTATTTTAAGACGCGGAATTTATTTTTTGGACATACATTACAAAATTTATTATTTTATAGTTTTGAGTATTAGCCAAACCTATAAAGGTTTATACCTACACAATTCTTCCATCAATATAATGTGATATAGAATAATTAATAATTTGTCTCTATCATTACGAAATTTTCATTTGGCAATAATGACGAAACTAGATCGTTTATATAAGGATTCCAAAACATTAATAATTATGACTTCTGCTTCTCATCATATGTTTTCTCTTTTTGTACAGCCCACTTGATCTTCTCATGGGATAAGCCGAGGGAATCTTACTGTGGGATAAACTGTATCCTATTAATTGCATACCTTCCCATAAGTCTTCTTAGTCAAATTCTCACAGACCTATATATATATATATATATATATATATATATATATATATATATATATATATATATTGTAGTCATAAACATATATTATATAAATAGTGTTATGGAAATTAGAAAAATATTAAATGTTGCAAATCTTCGGAATTGTTCATTGTGACCTGTGCACATCACTACATAATAATTCCATAGTGTAAATCCATTTTCCGGTTCTGACGAACGATGGATTTTGATAAACAAAGGAGTTGCCAAAAGAAAGGGAATTTCATAGAGAAGTGACAGTCCCAATTTCGATTTTTAAATGCGTACTATAACTGTACTAAAAGTGATTGAAAAATGCTGGTAATTCAAAACAACAACGGTGGTAAGTCGGCGGATCGAGACTAGACTAGTCGGGATTTCGACACGGACATCAAGATCCGAATCGGGAGGTTTTCTAGAGTGTAGCATTTTAAAGCCTTTGCTTACAAGTGCCATACGCGTCGTCATAACAACTCCATACCCATGGAAGGAATCTGACTACACAAACCTTTTAAAAGAGCGAAGAACTTATTTTGAAAATAAAATGGGAGCATAAAAAAATAAGTGTGAAAACCTGATGTAAGTAAAACTTTATTAACGCTTATACAAATTAATTGTCATTTTGACCCTGTTCCTTGAAGACGTCGGCAACAAATGAGGCTGAACAACATAGTGTAGCTAATTATTTTAAAAATAATTTTGTGTTTTAGGTTTTTAAAAAAGATTGGCCACGCGATGTGGTATTCTTAAAGATATTTAATTTATTGCTTGCGGGAGCACATACAGCCTGAAAGGGGTCACCCAACCTCACGTTGCTGCGAACCAAGGTTTCCATGGTGCAACGCCAGGCTGTCCATTACTCCATAGCCGGTCCCGTTGGGGCTAATTTGGCAGTGTCCTTCCCACCGACTCACGCGGATTCAAGTACAGAGACAAATCAGTCTGGATCCACGGATTATGGCTGTTCTGGATCAGCAGGCGCACGAGGACCTATATTTCTTTCCCTGGAGCAGACCGTCCATGGACCAAACCTCCGGGCGGATATTTTACCTCCTGGAAAACAACAACGAGATTCACAACTTCGATACACGGGATAGGGTCATCACTCCTACGCCCAGTCTGTGTGAGTTTCCTCCAGTAGACTGACGGGCCTCACATACGCAGGGGGAGGGGTGATTAATTGTTTGAGTAATTAAATTAACTAATAATTACATTAAATTAATGCCGGCACTAGGATTCGAACTCACAATCTTCGGATTTGTAAGTAAGTGCACTTTTGCAAGCGCATAAACACGCTCGACCATCCTTAAGTGATAATGGTAATCTTAAAAGTCATTGAACTTGCGGGGTGCATTTGACAGTTTGTTCCGCCATCAAAATAATTTTGTCGAACCGGACCATTATTTTCCAGAGATTACATAAAACCGCTGGCCTCTAAAATAAAGCGAATTTTCAAAAAATACAATATTAATATTTCATACAATTATAACAATAATATAAAAAAAAAATTTCGCAGCTAGACTAGCAGGGACAAATTGTCTAATGTTATTTACCTAATAAGTTGCTCAAATTGTGAGATTAAATATGTGGGATAGAACTTCCAATACCTCCGTAGGGGAATTCATGCTCATAAATATTGCATTGACTGCAATAAGGAAGATTTGGGCTTGACGAGTCACGCTATAAAAAACAGGCATAAATTTAACTTCGAGAAGATAAAGGTTCTGGACAAAGAAAGTAATCTGTATAAAGATAATTCTCGAAATGATGCATATCGAGAGAAATAATAATGCCATAAATGCACGAAACGATTAGATAAAGCTAAATTATGTTCATCACAATATCCTAAAGTCATTGGGTTGAAAATTGTAATGAATGCCATGTAGGTTTTCTCAAAATTAGATAATAAAATATACAGTTTATTTTATTAAATAATAAAATAAAACGTATTAAAATACGCACAAGAATAATTATTTATTTGTTCACACATACCTATTTTGATTTTTTTAAAAAGAGATATTGAAAAAAAATTCAACTCATTAAAGTTAAATGAATGAGATTAACTAGATGTTCGATATATTAATAACCTTATTTTAAAATTGATCATCGCAGAACATAAACAAAATAATCCTGGCTAACGGATCTGGACACTATCCAGTCAGTGCGTTACCGATAGATATTGATAATCAGAACATCACACTTCCGTGGCATAAACTGGTCCCGTTGTAATATCTAATGGTCTATGCACCATATTTTTTAAAAATGAATGAATATTAATAATAAAATTAACTTAATTAATAGTAATGATAAAATCAAGTTAATAAGCATTGATAAGAAATTTAAGTTAATTAGTATTAATAATAAAATTAACTTAATTAATATTAATAATAAAATTAAGTTAGTTAATTTAAAATAAATTCATAGTGATTAAATTAATAATAATTTAAAATGAACATAAAACTAGCTGAGACGATTCCTTTGAAGCTGACACCTCGTACAGAAAAAGTAATTTTCTTATTATAATTTATTTTTGCAATTATAATTGTAAGAGAGGGTATTATATTTTCTTTTAATTAGTTTTCATGACTTCTATATCTTATGTTTTTATAATGTTAACAGACTGTAAATCTTCCTCTTATTACATTTTCAGTAATTCCTATTATTATATTTTTCTACTACTTAAATGTTGCTAAGACTTCAAAAACTCGCCACGTGATGAACTATACCTTGAATTTAAAAAAAATAAACGAATGAAAAAAAATAATTTTTTCATAAAGTTCACCGATCCATGAAGAACAAGTCAATGTTCACTACATTAAAGTGTTTCAATCTAAATACACAGACCCACATATATCTTCATGTACATATTCCAAAAAATACATTGATATAACAGTTCAAATTGATATAATTTTTTTTCCTTTTTCTATTATAGAAACGATTTACTTAAAAAATAATATAATATTGAACTTTAAATATAATCAATCTATTTCAAAGTACTATCAGATGATGCATTAAAACAATTAGTTAGTTCCGTGTAAGATCTCATTATTGAGGATCAAGATTAGTAATAGTCGAAACTAATAAATGGTTATTAGCGTGCACTATTGAACGCAAATATGCAACGAAATTGTGGAGATAAGCCAAATAATGTCCCTTTGAGGGTGTGAATCTTGCCTCTATTATGAAAAATTTCACTCGTTTAGAAAGATTCCATTGAGAAAAATAAGTTCAAAAGAAAAACTTTAACTTAAAACTGTAAGAATTGCAGTGATATTATAGCTATCTCAACTATGAGAGTCAGCAAAATTTTATGAGCAATTGTAAATTTTAATCAATGTACACATATATATGTTTTTAAATGCTAATTAAATTTATTATTTTTATTTTTTTTGGTAATGGATGACTTTCTCAGCAATTCTAAGCGAACTGCTGCCTAACAGAGACATGGTTGATGAAACCTTACAGGAGATTCTAGTATAATTCTTTTAACCAATGCTGGAGCATATTGCTTTTCTACTCAGCAGTTCTTCAATTATAGTGATAAAAATTATGAATAAATATTAGAACACATCTATTACTTCAAGTAGCGTTTTCCTCAACTATAGGTGTTATCATGGATCATATCCTTCCTTTAAAAGCCGTTGTAGAAAGTATTTGTGGCTGAGCCTGATGAGTGTTGTATATTTAAACGAGAATACAATAATTTTCAAAGATTTATAAATAGCATTTTAATAATTAATGAAGTTAAAACTAAAAAAAAGGACAATTACCATTATTATTGGATGGTTCTAAACAAAGTCTCTTAAATAACAGTTCATAACTAACGACCACCGATAGTGCACATCCCACTTTAGCATCCAAATACATATTGTATATATATTGAAATGTTAAGTAGCTAGATAAATATAAGAAGAACTTTATTCTTGGACTAGGCCCCTTAAGAATAACAGAATAGAACAAATAAAACAGAAACAATATCTGGCCATAAGATTACAAAATAAAGATCAATTAATGTTTACAATATTTTCTATAAAATGAAAAAGAAACAATACAAATTCTTGTCTTGAAAAGAAAAATTAATGTGAACAAAAAAAGAAAGAAAAATGAAAAACACAAAAATAATGGGATGATTAGCAAAGTTGAAGCAAGTGCATTAAAAACTATAATTTACTTCTGATCTATTCTAGATGTTAATCTAAAATTTAAATTTCGCAATTAGAGAGCATCATTTTGGAAAGAAAGAAGGTGTTGGAAAAGGAGGGATTTGAATGAGGATAGAGAAAAAGCATGGCGGATATTAGAAGGAAAGGAATTCCAGAGGGTAGAGGAGCGGGCGAGAAAGGAACGTTCGAATGTTTTGATTCTATGGGAAGGGGTATAGAGGCTAGAAAGGCGGGAACTTGTTTCCTATGCGTGGACCGAGAATTTAAATTGTAGGAGGCTGTAGATGTAGGAAGGGTACTTGCTTGGTGGTGATCGTTGGAGGGTTGGATACGGTTGGAGGGGAAGATCCATTTTAACTCGCCGTATAGATGGGACACATGAACCCGTCTCCATGTACTGAAGACAAATCTTAAAAAGCAGTAATGAGTAATGAGTAACGTGAATGTATGGGATGATACAAATGATATTATTAATTATAAATAATATAATGAGGTAATATTAATAGGTCGAATGAAAATGGTCTAAATCCTCAATATATAATAAATAAAATAAGTCCATTTTCAACTTTGTTAATAATTTATATTTAAATAAAAAAAATAAAAAATTACGAACACAACAGACGATAGCAGTATTTCATATTATAGATAAAACTTTTAAAATCTGAATTTTGAATTATAATATGAAAATTAATAACAGTATTGGATCAAGATCTTCTCGCGGCAATATTGTGCCATAAGCCCCGACCTATTGACTCATCGCAGGCAAGTACGTTGGTGAAGCAACCTTACCAGGTACTTATCCGTCGTAGCTAGTTCTCGGGAAACGACGCAGCCCAGAGACACGACCGCTACATTAATGTTACGTCAATCCGATCTCCAGCTGCAGTAACTAACTGATAGGAGTCTTGCTGCAAGAACCGATAGCAGCCTGAGAAGCAAACTTAATGCGCCAGACACGATGAGCACAGCTGCTCCAGAGAATGTTTAGTTTAATATGATCGCCTATTGGAGTTACATTGCATTGCAATTAAGTGCAGTTGTGCTGCAACAGGGAAAGTACTCGCAATAAACCTGCTCTGCAATGACAGAACTGTGAAAGTTGAACGACAGGTCCACTAGCTGTGGATCGCCTTGGCATAATTCTGCCTATAAATAAGTAAATTTGCTATGTTTAGAACGGAAATATTCGCTAAATTTATACTTTTTGAATATATGAAATATTGAATACTATATGAAATGGTATTCCTGAAAAATGTAGGCTATATGTGGTACAATTTCCGAATCATTGAACACAGAAGAATAACTAAAGCTTTTTTAAAAATATAATCTATAAACAGTGTAACGAACCTATAGCAGTTGAACGCTTAATGACTATAGACAGTCGATAAGTACCAATACTACAAGCCAATTTACATCATTATTAAATGACAAAAAAGTATTTAAATGTTTGGTAAAAATCAATTTATATCAAATGCCGACAGCATGTTGTGGCAGTTGCCAGCCTTAAATTATATTTAAAATAAAGAAAAAAAAATTAGGGCAGAAATATTGTTTGTGCAGTTTTGGGAAAACATTAACTAAACATCTTGAACGAAAGATATGCTATTAAAATCAAAATGAACCAGAAAGCTCTCTTCTGCATCAATGAGAATTAAATTAAAGCTGCTTAGTGTTAAATGGACATAAATATAATTATAATATAAATAACTTATATTTATGTATAATTATATAATTTATATATATATATATATATATATATATATATATATATATATATATATATATATAAAATATAATATGTATATGCTCATATTTATAATTTGTTTTACAGATTTAATCATAAATAATAGTTACAAATATATTATATATAATTATAATATAAATTTTCATTAGAAGTTAATAACTAATGTTCCGCCAATTAGGGCATCGTCTGGACACCAATGAACACCGAAGATGTATGCTTCGACAGCATACGACAAACTAACCAAACAGAGATAGTGAAGCATTGGTAAAAAGTTAAACATATACTTTTACGTTAAACGAAATATGTTTTCAACTATTTACATGTGTACAACTTGTGTTTGATATCAGTGGGCGGCTAATCTTCCTAGTGTTCTTTAAATTGACGAAGTGTTGAATGATTAAATTTTAACTGTTTTAAGGCACGTACTAATGTTCGCAATCTTCTAATCATGACCTAATTATTATTTTATCATTTTTTCATTTAATTTGTACAGTCACTAAGCATTAAAAATCATAATCAAAATTATTATATGCTTATCAATTTAAGAAAAAAAAAAGGATGAAAAGAACAACCACAAATAAATTTCTACAACACCCTTTAAAATAGCAGATAATTTATATGTAGAAATTTTATATTTATGTCATGTTCTAGTAATGAGAATACAGCCGTATTCTCATTCTCAGAGAATTAATTTTATATCGCCAATTGAAGAACCACTTTTGCATAAAAGCACCTTGAATGTACAGGACACAAAAGATTTTTAATTTTTATAAATCATTTTTATCAATCTACCCTACAGGTTGATTTAGTGTCTTTTTACGAAAAAATAAAAAAAATATTTTCTTGATATATAGCATTTCCAATCGTCAATTGTCACAAATTTCTATGTCAATTTTAACATTTTCAATTTCAATTGTAACCTATTCCATTTCAATTGTAGTCCTTCTTAATTGAAATGCACGTTTTTCTATTTCAATTGTGCCCTATTCCATTTCAATTCTAACCCAACCCGACTTGAATTAATTCATAAATATTATATTTTATTATGAAATAATAATTATTTTAATTATAATAATGACTTTTGAAATAATTTTGGCTTATTCTCTCGACCGTTTTTCGTTTATTGGATAATTGATGTTAAGTGCTAATTTCAAATAGTAAAAATTTTGAAAAAAAAAATGTTTATTTATTTTTAGATATTTATTGCAATTTTTTTTTATTTTTTTTAGTGGAAGGGATGGATTTCATGGATTTGGCCATCGTTCATTAGGTTTTCGAAGTTGTTAATGTAAAATTTATTATCGAAATTCTGTTTGAGCACGAGCACCAATAATCTAATTAATTATTGGTTTGCAAAATTCTTCGGTACAGGCATCGTTAATTAGTTTTTCAAGGACAATATTTATGAATGTACCTTCGGATTTTTGATTGCCCATGAGCATTTCGATTTACCGTTACTGTTGAAGTTTTTTATTTATTATTAGGTTTTCGACGGTTCTGATTCCACTTTTTAATTGTATTTTCGATCGAGCATGCGCATTTCGAATTACCGTTGCAGGTGATATCAGTTTAGGTATCCAATGAGGTTAATTAAGTTTTCAAGGACGATAATTTTTAATTTACTGTCAGATTTTAGATCGCGCATGCATATTTCGATTTACTGTTACTGTGGAAGTTTTCTTTGATTCAGGGATCGTTCATTAAGTTTTCAAGAGTTTGATGCCGTTTTTTTAATTGATATTTGAAGAAACATAATAAATCGAGCTTGTTCATCCCTTTTTATAAGCAAAAACTCATAAAATATTTAGTTATGATGGCCTGTAAGTGCGATATTGTTCAAATAAATATTCTTGTAGACTTACGGATTAATTATAAATAAATGTGGTCTAGAAAGTTGCGTGGGTATGGAGCGTTATTAATTTTCTTTATTTCAAGATATTTTTCCAGTAGCATTAAGCTCTTGAATATTTTCACCCATTTAAGCACAATTATGTTTCCACACGTTTGCAGAAAGTTATTTTACATATCCATTACATAACTGTTACTCCATGCAATGATTTAAAACACATAGAAGATGGAGTTAATAAGGAAATGAAAAAAGACAAACACACACACACACACACACACACACACACACACACACACACATATATTTACATACATAGATACATAGATAGTACATTTTTTTAATTTTATTTTTTTATTATGTAGTTTCGTAAATTATTTTATGAACCATGAATGGGTTTGAATATATTACAAGGGACATACTTATCGTAAGAAAAGTTTTATATTGATATGATATAACGCCATTACCGCTTATATCATAATTATTTATTTATTTTTTTTAAATCAGGAAAACATGTTTTTTCCAATTTCTTTGATTTTGTTACTAATTTTCTCAAAACATTTTTTTCTTTTTACATTTATTTTCAATCAATAAATAAAATTCAAGCTATAGAAATCAATTCGATAATATTTTAAGAGATTATTCAAGATAAAAGATGATTTTTAAAACAATGAGATAGAAATAAAGCATCAATAAAGCTAACATGTAGTTCAGAAAAGGGAACTATTACCGTGGTACTAATGACCGACTATAAGATACTAATGATCTTATAGCCGACTAAAAAAATAACTAAAAAACACTAAAAAAATATAGATAGGCAGAAAAATAGCAAATAATTATACCAAATTCTAAATATACTTTTGCATATCCAGTTAGGAACCAGTGAAGGCTGAGGAGAAAATGTCATGGTCAAATTTATCGTGATTCCTATTCCTTGATTTTGGAAGATGCGCGGTGCCGATGCAAGAGGATCTGAACTTGTTCAAAACATCCCGTGATGTGGAAAGTTCGTGAAAGCCTAACTAAGGCTCTAATGTTCAGGTCAATGGGGAATTATACGCTGGGCTATGGGCGATCTTATTCAGATCCTCCTTTGAGGGTGGCGATTCATAACGGTGGTTTATCATGGGAATCAGGTTTTTTAGACATGCGTATATATATATTGTATTTCATTATATATATAATATATAAATTATATTTTTATAACATCGATTTGCCAATTTTATAACTGAATTTGCTGAAGGAACACTTTCTTAGAAAACTATTGAATTAAGCCTTGTAGAAAATTAAAACCACTTTGAAATGAGTCTTTTTCATTCCATAGCGCTAAGTATTAGAGTGGCAATAATAATTAAGAGAAAAGCGCCAAGTGTCAAACGTTAAAATAAGAGTGTTTTGGACATGCTTCCGGTTATATGTTTTATAAATGCATTTTATTCTTTGGATTAAAAAAAAAAATAATGTTTTTAATCGTTACAAACAACAGAAATTGACATTTCTTCTTCTTGACAAATTTTTCATTTTTTTACATTCAATGAAATAAGTACTTAGCGCAGATAATTTCTTGTTGGCTTTACTTGTAGAGTTATTTTCTTTTGTTTAATGAATTTTTTTTTTAATTTATTTGTTTTATTTATTTCATTATTTTTCCAATTTTGTAACTGAATTTGTTTAAAACTTAAATGTAAATCTCTTGTAATACGTAAAATTTTCGTAATCATTCATGCAGTATGTCTTAAAGGCATGGAGCATGAATTAAATCTAATTGTGGAGTTATACCATGTAAGGAAAAGATTTAAATATATTATATATTATTTCAAAATACTAATTTTTGGAAATTCAAAATTCGGAGAGATGATTGTTGCCCTTAGGTTAGTACCTAATTTATCAGGTTGTTGTACGTACCAATTAGGTACCTGATATATCTATGTACACACCTAGGTATTCCTTCCTACATAAGAAAAAAGCGAGGTTTTCCGATCACTTCAAAATCAAATATAAACCAAAAGAACGAAAAAAATGAATTAAAAAAAAAATCGATTGACAAACGACTTCAATACTATCACCTTTGGCTATCCGAAAGTACAACACAAGCTATTTTATGTTTTAAAGGAAGGTAGAAATAGGCAGGTCGCTTAGACTCTATCGATGATTTCGATCGCTTCAAAATCAAATATAAATCTTGGAAACCTTGACATTAAATTAGGACTGTGCCGATTATAAATAATTTATTATTTATTTATTAAAAATTATAAGTCAGAAGAGAAGACAAAAAATAAAGATGAGATGGATTTTGAAGATTAAATTTAATCTTCATAAAAGACTAAAAATATCATATTCATTTCCCTTGAGTCATCTCAGAACCGGCTTTCCATGAGCAACTGAATATCACCAGTTTACATCCACTGGGAACCGTCACTATACGTTCACTCCTGTCTTCAAATTCTAAAATTGAATATACAATTGTCCTTAGGCAAAGCGTTCTCCCCAATGTATATATAGCAGCTAAATGCAAATTTCGTAAGTTTCTCGCTAACTATTGGGCAAGAACCAGACTTAACACCCTTTAAAGGTGTAGGAGTAGAAAACCGGTTTTGCAATAGTCGTTATTTCATATTCAACTGGGCTTTTCAGATATTAAAAAAAAACAAAAAAAAACCTAAATTGACTAAGCTCTCGAAGAAGTGATTGGAATTTAAGAGGACACAACAGCGATAAATGAATACGCCTGGAAAGAGGCAACAGTCGAAGAAATGACATCAACTATTTTGTCCAAGTTAAAAGCGCTCATAAGCCTCTTGATGAGTTTAAATACTAATTTATTTGAAATGAATTTTCATCACTTCCATATTTTTCAATTTAAGGTCACGATGTAAATAAAGCAGCAATTGGTGTTAGAGAATAAAAAAAAAAAAAAAAAGAAGAAAAGTAAAGTTTTTTTAAAATTTTAACACTAGCGAAGAGTTAGTCATCAACTTTATTGAGGCCAAACCCAGGTGCAAATTGTTAATTCGAATGATAATGTATTTATTAACATTTGATAATAATAAAAGATCACCTACAATTCCCAAAACTGAGTAATAAATATAACATATTTCTGGCTTTTTAAATGAATACAATACAAGTTAGAATTCAATGTAATGCCAAATAAAGTTTTATTTCCATTTTTATTGTGATGTTTTGAGACCTATTTTTTCCATTAGCAGACAATTTTCAAAAGTGCAATTTACAATATACTGTAAATAATTTACTTATAATTTATGGAAATATTTGTATAAATAAATAAAATTTTATATTGCTGAACTAGATAAGGAACGAATCATTAAAAGATGGCCATTGCTAACCGACGAGTAAACGTCCAAGGGATCGACCAAAACATAGGTAGGATTATAAACAAGTATAGTCCGATCTTGCAGATCTGGATTTTAATAGCGTTCATTTGACATGGTAGGCAAATAATTGTCGAAGCTATAATCATAGAATTTCAGAGTTAGTTGACTATCTTTTTTAATTTATTTGAGTATTATTGAGTTATTAGCATATACCTTTAAAAAAAGGTAGTACATATAATTTTAGCATTTAAAAAAATTATATTTAAATTTATTATTATTTTAGTTACATAAATTAATCTATCTAAACTTTTATTTATAGTTAGAAAAAGATTAGATTTTCAGAGCAAGATGAGATCACCTGCTTATAACATATCATTATTAACTTAACAAAGTATCGTCTGTATAGAATGCCAAATTGACGAAAGTCAAAATTTGTGGAACTTAGAACTTTGGGTTTCAATAATGATTGTAGAAGTAAGTTAGTTAATTTCTTAATTAAATCGGTCGTATTTTGTATCCTTAATCAGTGGCATCATATATTCAGTTAGGTATTTTGGGTATTGCAAAGGGAATAGAAAACCACGTGTTAAAATGCAACAAAATAGTAAAATTTGCGGGTACGCCAATTTTACATTGCGCCGATATCCTATATTAATTCAATAACTGATATTTCTGTGACAATCGTCCTGAAGTAGAAGAAAAGTGGAAGTTAAAGATCACTTGAAAGGATAAGCCCGAAACGTTGTGATAAATTGTGAATAAAGAGATGAAGTAGATAAGGGATATTTTCCTGAACTTTAAATATATATATATATATTATTTTTTTTATTGTATCTTAATTTTAAATTGTTAAAGTTTGATGTTTTATTTAATTCAAAAATTAGTTTTATACTAATTTTTATATACTCGTTTTTTATATTTGTCAACTTTACAGAGAATGCTATAGATTAATTGAAATTCCTCACATATATATATATATATATATATATATATATATATATATATATATATATATATATATATATATATATATGTATATACTATTTCTATTGTAGTATAATGATCTCATCTTATTTTTTTATTATAGTTACATTTATTATTTATTATATTTTATAATTATTAATTATTACTCTAAATAAAACAAATGTTTTAACTGCTTGGCCACGGATTCGTAATAGCCGTATTCGCAGTTTTGACTTTTCGACAGGTGTAAATTTATCGCTATAGTTTAAAAATGACAAATGAATTAAGGTGTCGTTCCAAGATGATAAAATGGAGAATGAAGGACAAATTGCGAAAAAGGCAGATCCGAAGGGTAACGAGACTGCACTTATGGGCAGTGAACCACCTTGGTGTCTGCCATTGGTTCTTATATTCGATCCTTCTAATAGAATGGCTTTACCAAACCTGTTGGCTAATTATAAATTTTTAAACATAATTATTCCTCCCAGAACTGATTGATTGTCTTTGTCCAGGCTGAGGAAGTGGAGTCCAGTCCTGGAAGTCGTCCCCTTCCTGATAGCCGCAATTAGCAGGAGACGTTCCCGGAGGACACCCGTTGATGCAGGGGTCCTGTAGGGTGATATATACAGTTCGAGGACCCGAGACACGACCTCTAAATCACGGGGAAGCTGTGGTGGACCGTCTTCCACCCACAGGCTCCAGGAGTACACGTCTGTTGGGGACGCAATGGTCTCATCGAGGTGTCGAAAACTATTCAACGAAAAGGGATTACGTTAGTTAATTAATACTAATTCCGTCACTAAAAGTTTAGTATATACATTAAAAAAAATATATGAATTCAAAGTGATTTTCAAAATTATAACACAACTTGTGCAAAATTTGAGAGAAGGACACATTAAAAGAAATGACTTATCTTAAAGTTACTGAAAGTTTACACTCATTTAACTAATCCATGTAAGCTAGTTATGCAGCTCAGGTTCGGACTATATTTGCTCATCTTCAGTTCCTTGCAACCTATGCCTAGGTAGCTTAGCTTCGCAGCAGTGTTAGGTCGTCGTTTGTTCATTGTTTGATTGTTCATAATCCCTTCATTTTTTTTTTTTTTTTTGCTTAGTTAAGTTATATAAAATCAAACAGGCTTTCAAGGATTTATTAAGCATCATTTTTAATTGTTACAAATTCTTTACAATATATCAGTATTATGACTGGCTGAAATATAAATATTCAACGTTTAGTGTCATTTTGAAATATGACTTTCTTCCACTTTAGAAACGATTGTTCAAGTGTGTTATTTTTAAATTTTTTTGCAAAATAGAAATGGGATTTTAAGCCTTACCAAATCTAGCTCTTATATACTGTATATCAAAAATGAATTTTATTTTAGTTCAACGAGATTTGGGGTAATTTTATCTTCGTATACAGACAAACGAAGCAGAATACTATTACATCACGCTATTCGTACTTAGAAAGATGAATGGGAGTTCACAAGTCATTCAAAACTTCTCAAATGGAGGAGAAAATTCCATGTTGTTATCCCGATAAAATAATTACTCGGACAAGAATGCTTGTAAGATTAATTGCTGGGAAAGACGCTTTTCTTTTGGTCTCATTTGTTAACGACGGCTCCAATTAACATCATAGACTCCATCAAAGTTTTGATGGAAGATGAATGTTCCCAAAAGAAATTATAGAGTTATATGAAACAATAACATGAGAGTCAGAAAAAAATAATGTAACCAGATTTCAACACAAATACAAAGCCATCCCATAGATCAGTCAGCTAATAATAATGCCCAGTAAAAATAACTGTTCACTTTTAAAGATTGAATTTACAGTAGTAATTGCTCTTTCAAAGAAGTTAGGAGGGAGACATAAATTTGCAAAAACATAAACGCTCTGAAAGCACAAGTTCAAACAGATCTGCGGTGTTTCAACTCTATTTGTGGATTTGTGTTTGACTTTCAGCAGCTTTATCTTTATCTCTATTCAAGGCCAAGTTCCAAGAATAACAAAGAAATTAAAGTTCAAGAGGATCCGGTAACTATTTGATAAAATAATTTACCTATTTTAAATAAAGAATATATATATATATATATATATATATATATATATATATATATATATATACACATATTACTTTTTTTTTTAAACATGAATACTATAATAGAAAATCAATTAAAAATTAAATTTTATTCGGATTCAACCTGATTATTTTGGAATTGTATCTCGATACGCATAGTTTTAATTAAAAAAATAAACTTTAACCAACTTTCATGTTATAACATACATTTAGTTTATAAAAATATAAATCATAAATATTTGTAGAAAAACCCATTGTTTTTTTATAAAGGATTTCTATTAAAAAAAAAAAAAAAAAATAGAAGAAATGTATAGATTGCTTAAGTTATTCAAGAATAAAGGATTTAAAAGTATTCAAATTACACCCGTTTTTACATGGCTATGTTTTATGATGGGTGGAGAAAGGAACTTTATTATTTTAATGGTGTCAGTACATAATAAACATACAAATTATTAAACTAGCAATACTTCCTAGTTTAATAATTATTTTTTACTGACATTTCAGACACTATTTATTAAAATTAAACAATGAAAAAAAATTGTGTTTTATAATAATTTCAACTAAATTATTATCAATTAAAAAAAAAGTTAATACAGAACAGAACAGGCTAAAAATAACACGATAAATTTTTATCGTTGTTCGACTATAAACAGCGACCGTTGGTGATATCAAGGACACTGAAAACACGTTAAAGTAGCACAACATAAGAGTAAATAATAGCGAAAACCAACGACAGTAAATAAAATTATGTTTCTATATGTCTAACAAGTATTTGGCCGAGTAATTAAGTATTTAACGCTCAGTGGTGTCAGCAACCGATTACAGTGTACCACAGGGGTCTATCCTTAAACCTCAACTGTATAATACCTGCACTCACTCTACATTTCTGAAATTTCGGACCACTTTAAAACAAGACACTTAAGCTATTCAACATTATTATTTAATAAATTTGATTGATACTTATAAGGACTCAAGGAAAAATTGAATGAACAGAGAAAGGCCAAGGACATTATCTACAATGTTAGATATAGTTTAGGAATAATTATTGTGACAGCAGTCTGTTGGGCCAACATAGTACTACTGAAAAATTATTTTTTTAAATAAAAAAAAAATAAAGAAATCCAACTAAAAACGAACAAAAAGAAATACGCACCATTCCCATTGACGATACACAAGGATGCCTTGGTAGGTTAACAAAATAACTATTCCATTGTCTTACGCCTGTGACAGGTAACGGTCTATTCAGGAACTGCTTATAAGGACGTACTAATCAAGAATGGCCTGAATTTACGCAGTAAAATCTTGAAGACTATAACGAGTTGGATGGGAGACATTATCGAAGATTAAACAATGAAATATGATATATATATATAGCTATATAAACGAAACAATAAATCTTCCTGAAGCTGATCCCAAGTCTCTAATATAATTCTCACTGATACTTATTACACCATAAATATATTCTTTTATAGGCTTTAAATTTATACACTTACAAAATGAATTAAGTGAAGCCAGATTTTAATTCTTATCTATCTTCCCAAATAATCCCTGATAATGGTCAAAGTTATCTGAAAAGAAAGCGGTCACGAGACCGTGTTATAAAAGAAATTATTGAAGCGTCAACAAAGAGTCTGAAGTCTCATTTGTCATTTTAAATATATTTAATTACGAAATTTTTATGTAAATTTAAACAAATGATAAATGTTTTTATTATTCGATAACAGTTCGAACAACCATGAAATATATATTTTTTTATTTTAAGATTAGGACGAACGTATTTTTTTTTTCGGTAGAAGAAAATATTTTTTTCTACATGTTCCGAAATACATGTGGAACGAAATATGAATAATGCCGAATTCATTTTGCTAAGATTCTAAAGCCTAATAAGTGTTATTAACAAAGTGATTACTTATCATTGGTATGGTGATAAAGACGCACCTGACTTAAAACAGTGGTGAGGGGCCCGTTGATGTATACGATGGACGACATACTCCAGTGAGGAGCGGGCGCGTACTGGCCCGACCCAGTCGCGGTGGGGGCCAGAATACAGTCCCACTCTCACTTGTATTATCGCCTTCGCTAACAATTATTAATTAATTAATCCCAAATACCAATTAATTATTAACTTAATTTTTATAAGCTGAGAATTATTTTTCATGAAATACTTATAACTTGTATCGCGAGTTATAAATTTTAAGAAAATGTCATAGGGATAACATCAGACAGATATTATTTCCCTGTTTAAATTATTCACTATATTCAAAATTGAAACTTAGATAGAATTTAAGTACAAACAAATGCCCATTTCATGGACACACAACCCACAGAGTAAGAGTATGTCCATTTCCAACTGCCCTTCTGTATATACTATGTAGCCATGTATATAGTCAGAAAATTTGCCGGTTGTCAATTCCTAAGTGGGAATTAATACTATTTGGGTAAAAAGTTAGTTTTAATTTTAATCATTTTTCCCACTTGAAATGAACCGTGGAGATGCAAAAGTGAATACTTCCAAATTTGAAAATCTTTTAGGAAGCCCAAAACTACGCACATATACGGGATTTATGCCCCTCCTGAAACTCAACCCAAATTTTGACCGTAAAATTAGGTTGGATTTAGTACATTTTGCGGATCTATTTTAAAGGGGTCGCTAAACAGTGTGGACATTTGAATAAGGAAGATTCAATCGTTAGAGATCATAGGACGCCTCTAAAGTGTGATCAATCAATTTTATTTAAAGCTCCAACATTGAAGAAGCTTTTAAAAAAATCATCATACATTGTTTTGTGCTTTTAGCGTATTCTTCTTGTTGTGTATTAGCTTTAATTTACAATTTCGTTTGGCTGCGTATGCGAGCGACTTGGTAATAAGATTTATAAGATTTTATTCAACGAACACACAGTTAGCGGAGATATGTTTCCTCCATGAAAAGGGCGATGGAATACTCATAGTTGTTGTTAAACTATGTTCGCTGTTGCATGTGGAGAAGTCTAATGAACAATAAGAAATTTCTTTATTTACATTATTCATATTTGTGCTCATAAGTTTTTGTTTTTTTTAATCAACTAAAAACTGTTTTAATTTTTTTTTTTGGGGGTTATATGTCAAATGTACATTTTTGAACTTTGTTATGGGATATATTCATAGTCAGAGTGGCATTTCCTATGAGAATCCATAATCAATAAATTCTGTTCAACAAACACTATGGTATACTCGAACTGTGCGACGGGCGGATGGTTTTATTTTTGATTTTCTTTTTGGATAATACGCATCTTGAAACATATAGCATAGAATTTTCGGAGAGGGTTAATTTTATTTTCCTCAGCCGATTGGAAAGGTTGACTACTGAAAATAATAATGAAATTTAAATAAACATTTCTTTATTTTCACAAATTTTAATGGAACGGAAATGGAAATAGAAAGTACTGAACTACTTTCACTGGAATACTAAATATTCACAATGAAATATATAGCCTTAACCATCACCGCCTATACACACACACGTGGAGAACTGGAGAAACACAAACTCGGAGTGCAAGACTAAAGCTCGGTAAGACTGCAACGACCCGCTAACCGAGTAAGCGATCCTTTCGCGGTCTATTTCCTCGGTCTCCTCTTCTTCTTGGTCAGTGGTTCCATCAGCAATGCAACGAGGTCTTCTCTTCCTACCCGTGTTCTGTCTCAGGAGGAAGTGAACTTTTACCGGTGCACTATCATCCATACAACCGTAGCGAACGTTATTTTAATTGAAGTATTTACTACCTACACTAAAATACTATGATCACCATCCAAAATAAATATATATTAATAAGGCATGGAATAATTTTCACTTTTAAAGTAGTGATTCAAAATTGCTCACTTTCCGAAAGGAGTGATCCAAAATAAACAGGAAACTTTGTACACAAATCATCACAAAAATTACATTGGTTTTGCTAGGGCCATTTTCAATTAGTTCCATCGCTCCGATTCGGATGGTTTTGCAAAAAGATAGTCAGATATCTGTATATATATATCTGTGTATATCTGTATCAAATACTTGGCATTGATTATTCTCGCATAATTTAAGTTATAGAAATAACATATTCCCCTCGTATTACCAAGTATCACTCGTTTTACTTGAACCGTATTCGTTCAAACAATTGAGTAAAGCGTTTTAAGAAAAATCTTACGGGGCGGAAATATGGTAAATGTACCGACAGTGGACACAGTTTAGGAACTTTTAATTGTTTTTATCTGATCCAATGATTTCTCTAAATACTTATGAGATCATAAACTTTTCCAGTTGACGGACGCATGATAATATAGAAGGATCAATCTAATTATGAATTGATAAATTATTTGTAACTTCTATAATTTTGTTTTTATTGAAAAATAGTTTCAAATGATATACTAATGTTCCATCAAATGTTTCGAATGCCATTTTCAGTTCTAAAAACACAGAAAAATTCAAAACAAGCAATTTAAAATACAGTTTGGTATTATTATGCATATTAAATTAAATATAATATAAATTAATATACTAATTTATATTACATTTAATTTAAGTCGAATAAGTTATCTTTAATAAGTATATAAGTCGAAGTGCATCTCATTGTATAAAGATAACTTGAGTATGTTAAAAAAGAAATTAAGCGTCTTATACATAATTATTATGATTATCCATACATATTTGGATTTATTAATTCATTGATTTATATTTTTTTCTATGATATTTTTACTATTTTTTTAAAATTTAATTTATTCATTTCTGTATTACTATTATTAATCATTTTTTTATTTGTTATTTTATTTTATCTGTAAACTAAACATAAGCCAAAAGTAACGATTATAAAAAATATTATCAAACACAAATTGGTATAATGGTATAAATCTTGGTTTAAATCAATAAATGGTTTCCTTTTTCACCCTAAAAAATATAAAAAATCTTATGTAGTTTTTTTTATTAGTGCTTAAATAAACTCTACTAATTAACAGTAATTTTCTTGTTTTTTTTTTGCCTGTAGTTGTAAAGCAACTTCTCCGCCTGAAGCCTCAGTTCAAGTCAGGTATTCAGATTATACACGCAAAACCCGATTATGAAATAAATTATGATAAAATTCAAGCTTAGTAGATATTTAAGATATTAGATAAAAAAGAAGTAGATATTTTTCAAAAATTACCGAATATATATGTTTAGTTTTACAAATCAATAATGTAAGAAGGGATGTTGTTAATAAATATCAGGTAATAATAATTTTAATAAGATAATGAATCGAATTGTAACCAACAATTTCAAGTGCAAAATATAACAAATAAGATAGATTTTGCCCCTTTCAATATCAATTTTGTTTCAAATTATTATTATTTTTTTTTTAACTTTTTTATGTATTTTACGAATTAACTACTTGATCATATTGGTAAAATTATTACTGCTTTAAAAAAATTACAAAAATCAATTATTATTTAATTCAATGAAGATTAAAAAAAAGTGAACAGAAATGTATGTAGAAAATGAAAAGTGTGTAGGTAGCAAAAAACATTCAAATTTGAAGAATAAAAATTCACGCACACCTTGGAATATTATTAATTGAAAATACTCAGTATATTCATTGGAGTTTTAAAAAGAGTAAAAAAAAAAAATATGTAATAAAGTAGACAAAACAATTGCATAATATAAAATAATAATTGCAGTTGTTGTTAAAATGTAATTGAGGAAGCACGTTTGGGGTAAAAGTTTTTTATTTTAACTTGAACGGAGAAAAAACACGAGTTAAGAAACGACTGTTACGCCTGGATAAACCGCTGACGAAATATTACTATCATCGGACCCAAGGCTAAGTAGTCCTAAGCTCTGCTTAGCCTAGCTAAGCATGGGCTACGGCCTCAAGTTCTATATGGTGCTTATACGATTGTACAACAGTTGTTCACACAAAGAGCTCTATAGAAAGCTCTATCCTCAACACCCTAAAAGTCTCTCATTATATAAGCATTTTTTTTTTTCGAAATGAAAAAGTAACTTCCGTTCTCACAATATTGCTTCAACTTCCCACGAACAAATACAAAAAAAAAGGAAATAATTTTTGGAATCCTAGAAATATATGCGTAATACATATTCTTTTTTTTTTTTGAGCATCTGCTTAAGCAAAATAAAAAACAATGGCAGGCAGTTTCTATAAGTATAAAATGCAAGAAATAACTTTCACGACATTTTTCGTACGGAATTTTACTTTGATAAAAAAATTTGTTAGCATAATATACATTTTTTTAAATGTATTTACGGGATCTCATGATAACAAAATTTAAACTAAATATGAACACAATATATTTGTAATTATTTATTAATATATTTCAGAACCGTTTACCTCCACATAGGGTTAGTGGATCTCTAAAAATATTTATGAACTGATAAAATATAATGATAGTCTCAGTTCATTATGCAATATTTAGTTATTTTTATGAAAAATAACCAAATTACTTAATATTATCAGTGGAACAAATTACAGTGTTTTCATATTTTAGAATAAAATTAGCTTTGTGACAAAAAATATTGAAAGCTTCCAGATTTTCCAAGGCCATTTAACTTTCACACGAGTTTACTCAAAACAAGTGCAATGATGATTGGTTTCCGTTTATTAAACGCCGTCAAATTATTGAGCAATATGAGCATCAAAAAATTAATTAACCAAGAATATTGAATGTACTGATAAATATATGGTAGAAATAATTATATAATAATCATTATAATATGTACCTAAAAACAGTATATCACCTTGACAAAATAATAGTTACTCCGATAATCATTTCTTTCATTGGTCTTATTTTAAAGAGAAAAAGAAAATATATGTAAGATTGGCCCTGACCTGCTGAGTTTGAAATCGACTCAAAAAGCAGTTCTTCTCGATACTTGCAGGATTGTGAAAATTTTTGAAAAATAGTTTACATAATAATATATCGTTTGCATTCCCATAAATTTTTCCGAGACGTAGATATTACTCCAGATGTCTAAGAGAAATAAATAGTAATTATAATAAGGACATAATGTTTGCATATCCGCCTACCTCTTAGCTTTGACCCCTTGCCCTAAACTTGCTATCTTTCCAAATACCATTACTGCACTAGTATCTCTCCATTCTTCGGACATGTACGCCTCGGGTCGACTCACGTTCCTCGACAATATTTGCGGTACTCTGTTGACAGCCTCCTTCCGTGTTGCTTTGTTCTAATTTTTAAGCGAGGAGCGTGGTTTCCATTCTCATTTGACTCTAGACAACGCTTTAACTTCCGCGACGGTAGTGTAGACCTTCTATCACTGTACTCAGAACGAGTCTTATTGTTCGGTTCTTCATTGTCTGTATCATTGTTGTGCATCTTACGCAGTTCTGCATTCAGTCGATAGTGATTTCCTTCTTCCGATAAATCGAGCTGGATTGAGCATAGTTCTACACATTGTTACAACTATAATTTTTTATAATTGCTACTTGTTAACATGAATAATTTTGCGTGAATGTACTAACTATAAAAACAAACATAAAATCTCCTTAGGACTCGTATAGGTTTTTTTTAAAATTTGAAGAAAGGATTGAAGATATTTTGAAATATCCATATTTCTGTTCCGATATAATTAAGATATTATTTTTATTAAGCTCATTTCCAGTAGGATATAATTATCAAGAGGCAGATTATCTCTTAATCTTCCTCCAATTCGTTCAGACTTTTTTTTATTTTATAAAAATATTAACGATGTTTTTAAATATCGATATTTGTATGTCGTACTTGCAGATACTAGATACTAGACAGTTTTTGGCATAACACCAACGAGAGAACCCAATATAGCCTCAAAGGTTACAAGATATTGGCAACCTCCGTTTGGAGGATTACCTTCGGAAGTGATCTGGAGCTCCTGTGAGAGAAGACTTCATCACTTCATTACGTTAGAGAGCTCACGATTCATATCTCAATATATTTCATTTCTTAAATATTGTCAGGGAATAATAAATAAATATTAAATATTATTTAAATATTGGTCTTCCTTCTATACGACACAGAGACTGGTTGTACACATATCTCTTATTATTAGACTGAGACCTTGGATTCTCCCAGGAGAGCAGTTGTTATTGTTTTTATAATGAGTTCTCAAGAAGGAAAACCAGAATTTATTGGGCTAATTGTATACTGTGACTCACTTTCTATTTCTTGGAAGATATCTTTCTGCGTGCATTGGGAAATCTTAAGGATATTCGACTTAGGATAACGGTGAAGGACGATATACGGGTATACTGTCACCTAATTTGTTCTATGGTTGATCAATTTACTAAAGATATGTTGTTTTTCCTCAAACAGCAATCCTGTAAACGACTGTTTAGTAGTTAATATGTAAAAAGCTTATTATGCTTATAGTATTAAAAATAGAGATCTATTTGAAATAAAAAAACCTAAGTATTAGATTCTAAAACAGCAGAACGATGCTCTGAATGGAAAAGTTTCGGCGTGTGCTAAGGATCCATTAAAATGTCTTATAACGACTGTCGAAATTTTGGAACATTCGTTTTCTATATTGTAATATATCTTGACCGACAGGAGGTTAAACTCGAAGTAAAGTCTGGGATTTATGAATTAAAAGTTTGATTAAAATTCTAGGGCTTAATTTTTTTATAATTAAAATAAATTTCTATCAGGGCTTAAAACTTTTATGAAACTTTAAACGTTTTATAAAATATTTATGAAAAAAAGTTCCATTTTAACGGTTTCAAAGAAACTTTTATGAAAAGAGAATCTTACCAATGATTTATGTGCTCAATTATTCATCTTCCTACCTTGATAATAAAAACTGATGGACAACTAACCAAATTAAATTGGTCGCACCACTAATGGGAAATAAGTAGTAAGTCGGCTTAGATTGTAGATGCAATTAATCTTTAATGAATAACCTGACTTTTATGTTTCCTTTGTTTAGGTAGCTAAGAATGTCCTTTACAATTACATTTTTTAGGTTAACTTATTGAATAAAACTTCGATAGAAACTTTGATTAAAAATTTTCATGGCAAAAAGTTCTAGTTCCGAAACAGTCGAAAGTAAAAATTTCAGTCATATCGAAACTGCTTAAGAATAAAAGTTAACTTTTTATTTCAATCTCTGATTTAAAAAAAAAATTAATTCTCCTTTTGCCATACAATGCCAAAACCTAATTGCTTTCTATTTTTTAAGGAACTAATTTTCATTTTTACCGGTTTTGAACTTTTTGATATTTTTTTATCTCATTTTAAAAATGAATCAGATTCATTTTTTTAGTAATTTTCAAACTCAGCAGGTCAGGGCCAATCTTACATATATTTTCTTTTTCTCTTTAAAATAAGACCAATGAAAGAAATGATTATCGGAGTAACTATTATTTTGTCAAGATGATATACTGTTTTTAGGTACATATTATAATGATTATTATATAATTATTTCTACCATATATTTACAGTACATTCAATATTCTTGGTTAATTAATTTTTTGATGCTCATATTGCTCAATAATTGGACGGCGTTTAATAAACGGAAACCAATCATCATTGCACTTGTTTTGAGTAAACTCGTGTGAAAGTTAAATGGCCTTGGAAAATCTGGAAGCTTTCAATATTTTTTTGTCACAAAGCTAATTTTATTCTAAAATATGAAAACACTGTAATTTGTTCCACTGATAATATTAAGTAATTTGGTTATTTTTCATTGCAGATATCTGAACCAAGAGATAGTTCTTTTCTATTGAAATAGTAAGCACTAATCCCATTCAAAACTACCTTTAACTCATTTTTGCATATTTTGCGAATTAGTTTACTTCTGCTAAAAACCTTTCAATTGCAAACCGCCATTTTTTTTATCCATTATAACTATACTTAAGGGGCTATAGCCTAAGAATATAGATTATTTTTCTTCAAAAATTAAATAAAATATACATTTTGCTCACAATTAATTTTAAATAATTATTTCTATTTATACAGAACCCTTGAGAAATTGTATACCCTAGAATATCAAAAGTATTATATACTAATCTTTACTTGACAATTCAAAAATCTGAGAGTTGTTAATTATTGATTTGTCACATAAACAGTTAATATTATTAGTGATAAAATAAAAATATTCAAAACTAGAGCTCTGACTACTGAACTAATAGCTTTAATTGAACGGAGTCTGACTCATTATAATCATAACCTTTTTTTACAGAGACCATGAAGGTAAGAACATAGAACATTGTCGACATCATCCATCGGTATATTCTAATTCGCTCTTTTAAGCAAAACTTCCTCTAAGTTGTAATTCAGATTTTTTATATCATATAAATAATTTGAGAGTGAGACAGATAAAATTCTCAATAATGGTAAAGTTGAATGAGGCTAACAGAAGTAAAGCAAAGCTGTTAAAAGTAGGATACAAGTAGCAGCATCTCAAGAAGAAAAGATACAATATTCTGCATTCTCGGCCATTGCTAATTCTCTTAGGGCACTCAGATCCGTGGTCAAGATGCATCTGCCAGTTTCAGGTGTTGTGAACCCAGATTAGTCAATTATATTCTGGTTGGATATCAACATTTTTCTGTTACTAGTCAACAACACAAAAAGGCTAAAACGTTAACGGATTCCAACAAAAAGAGGAAAAATCAGTAAAACTCCCGAAGGACTTTTTAGAACTTGCTAAATTTTATAGTCGGGTTAAGAAAAGCATTCATGAACCACCAATGACCCAGTGGGATTGGATGATGCTATTATGATAAATAAATATCTAGCTTTTAACTCCAGAATGATTTTAATTGTTTTCCCCCAAAAATAAGAAATAAAAATAAACAAACATTTTTTTCATTCTTTTCACTCTCCGCTAAATCCTAAAGAGATACCATTTATTGATACAAAAACTGTTCAACACTGTCTAGCTCGTATACATCTTATTTATGTTGTAGTATAGTATTGGAAATTTCCAGACAAAGTCTCGAGACCCTCAAACAACAGTAAATAAACATAAAGAAGCCTTGAGTCTAACTAGTAAAAGTATCGCAAACAATTAAGAGATTATAAGGACTGCGAAAAAACATAAAATCTCATTAATTATACTTATAGCACATCTCACATCAACAGTCTAATATGGTCTAAACAAACAGATATAGTACACAGGCACATCGCTCCAGAATATTCCAACACACTATGGTGTACTGAAGTATACGTTTAACTGTTTTGGGATGATATAATAAATTTGTTTAGTCCATGTTAGACTGTTGGTGTGACATATGCTATGTTCGTTGTGTAATAATGTGATTTTTTTTTTCAGTTCTGTATTGGCGGAATATTGACTGATCAATTATGTAGTTGAGAGACAAACACTTCGTTTTGGAATCGTCCAATAACGTATTAATAATAGTTTTTATTATTAATTTATCTTTTAATATTTTATTATTTTTTACTCTTTGTTGTAGTATTAATACCACAAAAATAATAGTATTTTTTTAACTGATATGTTTTTGATTTTCTGATCTCATTAACTAATTTCTAAATAGCATTACATCTGTGAATTACTTTATTGGTAAAAAAAACTGCACTATTTATTAATCAAACATCATTTACATCCAGTCCTCAGTTTCATAATAAACCACAAACGTATAAGTACAAGTTAGCCTATAACTTACTACGCCTATTACTAACACTGTAAAATGTTAAATACGATAAAATTTAAAATAGTTATGTTATTTTTACTATTTACTATTGTAAATTTAAAAAAACATAGAAAAAAATTATTATTATTTAAAAACAGTAAGAAACCTGTAAACTCTGAAATAAAACTTTCCACTTATATTTTTACCACTTATACTTGTACTTCATTATGAAATAGGACCCAGATATCACAATTCTTAATGGCATGAAGATAGATTTAAAATATTTTTTAAATACTGATCAGTTAAATTTTCCTGTAATATCGAGGTGCTTAAACTGTATTTATTTATAGTTCATATTGCGTATAGATCATTACCATAAACGCGTATAGAAGATATCTACTGTGTTTGTATAGCACTGCGTTCGACATACCATAAGAAATAATAAAGCTAAAAGGATTAAATTAAAATCAAACCGACACGATTCAATACCAGAGATAGTGTCGAATGAGTTACGTGGCGTGGGCGGGTTTATGCACGTTACACCATGCTGCACCAAAGGACAACCGATGGCTATAAGAAAAATGAAAGTGGTTCGAACCCGGGGTTACAACTCCCATCTCGGCTGTGCGGGCCTCGAGGATTTGACTTGTTAATGACGGTCGTTGGCGTGGGAAGTTGTCAGTGCACGCAGGCTTTTCGCTCTCCTTAGGATTGGTCACTTTCCCTAGCCGCCATGAGGAAACCAAGGGGCGACAGTGCCAAGGAAAGCTTAATTAACAGTACCGAGGATTGTATTGTGGCCAATATAATAAAGAAAGAAAATTGCACATTGAAATTTGGCCAGGCTTGCAATTTAAAATACAGGCATTTTCGAGAAACAAGATTTCCAAGGCATTGGACTTAAACAAATTAAATGTCATTGGTTTTCACCTATTAAAGGATAATAGGAACCTCACACTAGAGAATCTTTTCACTTAGGCTAATTAACACACACAGAGACTCGCTGAACTGGCCCCTGGATCCTGCTAGAAGCAACCTTTTACCAATTAATTCTAAATAATCTCTATAATAATAACACAAACCAACGATGAAAAAACTTTTGTACTGAAAATACCTTATTCCTATGGTTTTTAGGGTGCTGAATCCAAATATGATATTAAAAAAGCTGTATCACCCAAAATTTCTTCACATTTTTTAGTTAAATTTATTAAATTAAGCGATTTTTAAAGAATTGAACAGCTTTCAGTCTTAGGCCTCATGAAACAATTAGGCCTTAAGTTAGGCCTCATGAAATAATTTGTAAAGGCTTGGCCTAAAGAAGGGCCATGTTTCAAGTATCTCTGCCAAAAGTTCACCGCCTTTCAGAAGCTGAACTAAAAGAAGGCTTCGGATCTGACAGAAAAATGATGTTTGATGTTAACTTTGAATCCACAATGACCTTAAATGAGAAAGAAGCATGGGTATCATTCAAGCAAGTCGTTAAAAAGTTCTTTGGAAATGAAAAAGACCCAGAGTATGTTCCTATTGTAGGTAACATGTTACAGAATTTTAAAAAGTTAGGATGTTTGACGAGCCTGAAACCCACGAAAAACTATGGGTGATACAAAAAAACTAAGGCCAGATTTAGATTCAGCACATAAAAATCTATAAAGATCAACTATTAAAGTTAAAAAAGTTTTCAAAAATGTTTTTTTGTTGGCCTGTGTAATTTATGACAAAGAAACTCACCAGACCAAAAAACAGCCGTATTTGGGAATAGGTTATTGAGTTATTTATGAGGTTCAACTAGCATATCAAAGTCCTTGTGCGATATCTAACTACAATACGTAATTAAAAAACTTAACTACTCATTAAATCGTAACTGTTTACTATTAGTTCACAAAAAAAAATGTCTAGACTACACTAATACCTATATACTTTATTAAAAATTAAATACACGGCCGTAACAAAGAAACCACATTGTCATCCAATCCACTTTTCGTAATGTTTTATGCATAGTATAACAGTTATTTAATCTGCATAAGTATCACCCCGTTTTATTCATGAGATTCACTTATATCGCTGTGAAATTCAACAAAAAAAAGTAACAAACACTGGAGTCTCCCGAAAACTATCAACCTATTACTGTTTTAAGTAATGTCGACGGAAGCAGAAAAGAGTACCTCACCCTGTACCCAAATGAAAGCTAGAAAGTAGACAGAGGTTTGGAGCACCGCCATATATGTCAATAAAACTTCGTGTCCAAAACCTCAAGTGAGAAAGCGCTCTCATTGTCTTATATTCCATGTAACTAAAAAATGAAAGTTTAATTAAAGTAAATAAACGCACTCGTGAGAAATCTTTTGAGGAACCTAATAACATAATAATAATAAAGCTTTCTTGACAAAATACACCCTCTAATTTTTTTTTTTTATTCATAAGAATTAAAAGCAATTACTTGTACAATAATGATAAGCTATTTATTTATGCGATGCGACATTAATTGATTTCTTGACATTTACTTACACATCCTTTTGAATACTATTTACATTTTAAGTAAAAGCATTGTAATTCACTGTTGCCTAACGAGATCTGGACACATTTATTCTAGGATAAACCTAAATTTATAATTAAAATTATAATTAAATTTTTTTCAAAACGCTTGCCGCATTAGTGATAAACGAAATATTCCAAAATGAGAACGAGGTAAGATTAACATTTTATTTTTACATTAGAAACTGTATGTAGACTGTTTTATAATTTATTTCCAGTTGATATAGGTAGATTACCAAAACACAGAATCGAGTACGAGAGGGGTCGGGTATGTTTTCTTTCCCATGCAGGTCTAGGCAATTAATATACAATTAATTTTTAGACGATGGACTAATGTTCCAAATAGCAACCCCTCCTCTTATGACGGAGTAATGATTAGAAAGATACGAATATTGTACTGGACACCGAAAGCTAATCTAATGAAATAAAATAATGTATTAGAATCGAGACTGTGTTTTGGTAATCTACCTATGTCACCTGAATTTTTTTTTTTAATTTTAACTTGAAACCATAAAATTTGCACTTTGAACATCTGTGAAGTTGACCATCGAAAAAAATGTCTAAAAAACTTACGACATTATTTTGCTCACGTTGCTATTTTCTGAAATTTATAATATAGTCTACGTCAAAAAAAGTTGTATCAGTATTTGAAATGCTGGTTCCTATAAAAGTTTATTTATTTTTTTTCGTTTAAGAAACTAAATTTGACATTAAAACGATTAATTAAGTATATCGTCATATTTTATAAACACTCTGAAGTAACATTTTAAATGGGGAGATAAAATGCATCGAATTGAATCGTTATTTCGACTGACATTCCATATACATATAATAAGCAAATCACATTTACGGTCGCAACTAAGTTTCTTTTAAATTACTCTTTAAATAATAATAGAAGTTCTTAATTTAATTAAAAATAAAATATTATGCACCTCCATTCATACCATATTGCTGAGTGAACTACAAGTAATTCGTAGAAGTATTTTAAAATGTTTTGTATCTGTAAAGAATGAAAATATTTTTAAAATAAAGCATTTAAAAGTATAGGACAATTTCCATTACACGTTGTCAATATAAAACGACTCTCTTTCGTTTTTTTTTTTTTGTATTTTCGACTATATTTTCATATTATATTATAAGAAATATTTTATTTTCGTTATATAGACAATCGAGTATACTTGCTAGTAAGGGTATAAAGCGAAGAATCCTCCTCCCCCTCCCCCGCGCGATGAAAAATAACGGGGCTACGGAATTATGGTAAAATAAAAATCGACTTTGGGAGAAAAGTATCGATGCTAACGGAAGTTATTTTCAATAAAAATAATACCATTAAAGTTTGTTTTCCTTTCATTTATCTCATCATTTATTGATCAACAATATTTACAAATAACAAAATAAAATTGTAGGTATTATTAATATAATTATATGCAATAGATAATCTAGTTAAATATGAATATATCATATCTATTGCTTGGTACTTCGTATCTAATGGTGATAAATCGTATAATCGTAAACAATGATAAATAAAAGATAGATAAGAAGTTAGATGAATAATTTGATTTGATAGTTCTTTTAATGAATTCATGTAAAGGTATCAAAGGGTAACCTTATTTAAACCTGATATGCTAATTCATTATGATTTTTTTTATAATATACTATTTTGGTTATAGACTTTTAAAAAAAATCTCATTAAAGCTTAATTTTCAACAGTATTAATAATCTATAACATCAAATAAAATTATGTAATACAATAAAGAGATTAAAATATAATAAGCAGGTAAAACTGAGACTATTGAAGTATATTATACAAGAGAAGTATAATATCCCTTCTCTCAAGAGGGTATGCTAATACTCAACACTGAATTGTATTGCGGGCTAGTGGAACTTTCTTAGTACGGCGATCAATCATTCTGGTCTTGTTGCAGTCATTTTTCATTAATGTACAATAGCTTCTATAATTTTTATTATGATATTTAAATAAATAAATTGATTTTTTATGAAACATACATTCCATGTTATTATATTTTTTCGTAAAGGCGTTTTAAAAATGTAAACGATTAAATATCTGTATATATTTGTAGAAAAATATATTTAAAAATAAGAGATCTTGTATATTTTTTTTTAAACCTATAGATGTAATGAATCTGAAAATAGATACTTTTCAGGAGGCCAAGAAAGAACATTACGTTTTACTTTTAACCTCCCCATTGAAAATATTTATTTTTCTCTAGGAGCCCCTCGATGTGGTATAAGATTTCATTTCGCAAATATGCTTCTGCTAAATCAACATAACTAAGGTATTCCAAAAATACGATTTTTCACAATACGTTATTCAAACGTAGTGGCAAAGTTATTATGGTCTTTTTTTTTTCCTTGCTATTTTTCTTTAATTGGTTATTTATTTATATTTTATTACCGTAGATAAACTATTTGCTATATTAATTTTATGATTACGACAGAACGATGTAGAAAGCTGAACCTATACCCCTTTAAATAGGGAAGGCGTACAAGGTCTAAAAGCTCATTTATTAAATTAAGATCGTTATTTTTCTAACTAATAACTTTTATAACCTACTCTGTTTACTTCCTTCAGGTTCCGTTACAAAGACGAGAGAACCATGCTTAAGCCGAAAAACAAGAAAAGTCATTCATGCTTGAATGAAATGTTTTAAGTTCAGGTTAGTACCAAGAGCCTGCATGAAATTTCTTCCTTAAAGCCTCATATGGTTCTTATAACTATGTACTTAAATTTTCCACCAACTTATTGCAGCAGTTAGAGGGACAAATGGGGATTTATTGGACACGTCATTGAGTGATCAATAGCAATCAGATAAATTGTCAATGCCACCTGTGTCGGCTGGAGCCATCACCCTTCCAGGTGTGCATAAACCTCTCGGGTCACACTAATGAGGTAGTCTCATTACTTAGGTCAGTCTAATCTCGAGAGATATAAGTTATTAGTTCATTGAAGTGATATATGACTTGTTAATTGTACCATTTTCACACCAATTAACTTTTTTGGGGAGGATTAGTGAAGTTAGATTACTTATCTGTCGAAGTTTTAATATTCAGCAAATTTTTAGAATCATTATTAGTCAGTCTTATAAACAGTATTATTCTTTTCTTTGAACTTATTTTAATTTTTGTTGAATAAGCAGATCCACCTTATCTTTGCTAAGAGTCTAGAATAATGAATGGCATTCTCTTTAACGTAACATCTGAGTGTCCATATTATTTATTTATAAATATTACTTCGTACTATATAGACTACGATCAACAATAATTCAATGAATAATTAAACCTGTAATTTAATTACTTTTCCTAAGGTCAACTCCCGAAAATTTACATTATAATCGGATCAAATCAAATAACAACACGTTCTGCCCTTGGAGGGAAAACAGAATTGTGAGTGAGGAATAGTAAAAGTAAAACACTGAAACTTCGTCTTTCTGATATCATCGGGAATGTAAAAAGAATCACAAACGAAGCCGATATTATCAGAGGGCCATCAAAGACCCGAAACAGCTCAGCAAGATATTTAAATTCACCTGTCTGTAATGCTATGAATACCAAGCGACGGCTTGATGGCGGAAAGAAAGTAAATGGCTTCCACATGAAGATGATGATTGGGAGAGTGCGAGTTCGCTTTGGAAAGTTCCGAACCTGATCAAATGAAGACCATATCATTCTGGAACGTCTTAAACCAATAGGAAGAAAAAAGATAAACTTGAGGTCGGCAAGGCAATTGTTATTATATATTCCATCTCGCTAAATACCCTAGACCAGTATAGCATGAATTTTGTTACACATACAACAAGATCAATCAGCGAAGTCACTACTACCGGTAGCTACTTTAAACGTGAAATCGTGATAAATTTACTCAAGAGGATCCCTTGACCAATTCCTTTTCACCCATTCTCTGGTATTTTCTGGTATGCGTTACGTTTTGATTTGAACTATTGTTTCGGCTCTAGCTACATAGTAAAAAGGAGTGGATGACTGACCTTAATGGGTACCTCATCCATCTCCAGAAGCCTGAACTCGAGGTGGTCGTTCTCCTCCCTCAGCTCGGCGACGGTCCTCCTCAGACCGTCAGCCTCGGATTCCAGCTGCCCGATCCGCTCGGCCAGAGCCACGTTGATAGGGTTCCTCTTCTCCTCAAGCTCCTTCGACCGCCGCTCCTCGGCCCGCAGTCTCCTTGTGGTCTCCTGGAGGCACAGCTGCAGGCCGAGATGTTCCTCCATCAGCACGCCGTACAGTGTCTCCAGGCCCACCACCTATTGGAAAAAACAGTAGATAATTAGTTATATGTCAGGGTGAATTATAAAGTAATAAAAAAAAAGATAAAAAAATAAATATAAAACAATCGTAATTTTACTGAAAATCCTTTGACTTATATACGGTTTGTTTTAGAGAGTACTTTTTTGGAGATTAGAAAATACCATCTAGTTAGATCATTTAGTTCAATTGACCAGTAAATTTTTCCAACGCATAAAATTATAAATGAAGTTAAATGCGATAATAATGAGGTTTAAAAAGATAGAATAAAATAAATGAAACGAAGAATAATGACCGGATAATTGGTTTCATGTCAGTTAATCGCTTCAAGTTCCCTTGCGAAATTTTCACAGTTTCCCTCTGCACCTCCTTAACTATTCTCCAATCCAATACTGTTCCTCAATTAAAAACCGCGGAATTATTTTGGGTTTCTTACACTTCTAATGGGTTCCTTACTATATCAATCTCAACTAAGCAACAACATTCTCGCAATTCTCTATACTTAAAATGATGGATTTACGGCAGTAACTCTGTTAAACTAAATAGGCAGACAAATACTTCTCTTACTTCTATGTTTGGTGTTACTAAACATTTACACATCTTCCACCGTACATCAACTACATCTTTTAAATCAACTATCCGCTCTCGCAAGCCATTCTTTTTCTTCATTTGACATAGCCTTCAATGCCCGTTGCAATTACCTTTCATCTCATTTCCGTCTCAGCTTACGCTTATCACTCACTTTTTCTCTTTCCAAAGCTCCTTACCCCATTATTCCAACATCCTTATTCTCCTCTGATTAATATTTAAAATTTGATTAATATTTAAACAAAAAATCTACTTTCTTCTTCTTATTTTTTTTTTTTGCTTTGTTGAATTGAAGATGCTATCCGTTTTGTTACTTATTATTATTAACAGTGGTCGTTATAAATAATAAATTACGCTTCTTAAAATTGATGTATGATAAAAACAAGACATTTGCAAGCGTTACTTCTCGAAAAGCCTATAATTCATTTACTTTATCCCTGAAATTTATGACTATGAATGACGATTTTGATGCATATTTTTTTACCAAGACAAATTACTGCTAACAAACCATGATTTGAATAAATTAGGCTTTTAGTCATTATTATTTTTGCTTTCATAACACCCTTCGTCTCTTCTTTTGTTATGTTTCTTATAATGCTCATAACTTTTTTCCTCCCGCCGCAACCATCTTACATTATAAGGACTTTCTTTATAATTTTAGTATTTATAAATAATTACAATTCACCAGGTGATGGGGTTCACCCTCTATTTGAATACATCTTAAACAACTAAAAGTAATAAATAAATTAGTCTATTGCCGTAAGAGATTAGGCCACTGTTGGAGGGCCCTAATTTGACATTAATTTGATATTTAATCTGATCATAAACAGCATAAGAACAATGAGGCTGGATATATTAACTTAACTTTTTCGGACAGAAATGAAACATACATCAAACTGTATAACTGAAAGTACTGAGTTAGGGATCCATTACCATAATATGATCCTTGATGAACTTTGGTAATGATAACTTTAAAATGCGAAGCTCATTCCCTAAGCAGTCATTAAAGAAATACTCTTATCCACATTCTTTCCCTTAGCAAAGAATCAATATATCATTTTTGATGGCTTAAGGAGACCAGAACCAACTGATGATGTTCCGCTTCTTGCAGAGATCACGTTGTTCAATGTCGTGCTGGAATAATCCTTCACGCTTAATCCATTTTATTGAAAGCATCGGACCATCGCAAAATGAAAAAGAATAACTTCTGTACATAGAAAATAGAGAAATTTGTCTATGAAAAAAATTAAAAACACATATCTCACTTTTTCTTGTTCTATACCTTATAGGAAACAATCAATACCTCATTTAAATTGTCTACTTTTCACTTTCATAGACGCACATTCAGTTATTATACAACAATAATTCATCATTATAAATTAAACCAATATGCAATTTGTGTGTATTAAGTAACTATTAGGTAAATTGACGGTGTTTAGGAATAAATGATCAAGATGCAGAGATACTGTATATTGCATTTTGAAAATTAAAAAAAAAATAATAATAAAAAAATAAAATATATAATAATAATATGTAATGTGATAAATAAAATATATAATAATAATATGTAATGTGATTATCATCGGTATTATGTAACTGCAACAACTACTATGATATATAATCAGACGTACGATCTCGATATCCTATATCTAACTCTTACTTTTTAATTTATCTTTTATGTACTTTCGCTATATTTCATCCTTTATTGTTCATTTTAAAATCCATAAATTGTCGTTGCATTGCTAAAGTCGTGGGTTTCAAATTTATGAAACTGAGAACATTGGGATTAAATTATGGTTTTAGAAGAAAGGTAACTAATTTCTTAATTAAATTGGCCGTATTTTGTATCCTTAATTATTGACGTCACATATTCAATTAAGAACTTTTGGCATTGCGAAGGAAATTGAAACCACACGTTAAAATGAAACATAAGCCCAAAATAGCAAAATTTGCAGATACGCCATTTTGGCATTTCACCGACGATATGAGAGATTCTCATAATTTCGTATCTTGTATATGTAAATATTTTTATATGTAATATTTTTTTATGTATATATAAACATTTTTCTTATTCTGTAATTTCTTCTTATGACCCAAGTACTCATCAAAATATTCTGTTTTATCATTCTGTTTTAGCGTTTCTGTTGAAATATTTTGGATAATTTGGAAATGTTAGTTGGTTTGTACCGTTTTTTTCTGCCTCAAAACTAAACAGTTCAATTCCCTGACGACATTTCATTTCGGAATACTTGAATTTATAACGACTCTTTTATTCTTATTTTTTTTCTTTTTGGCAGGTTTGTAAATCGATGTCAAATCATCGAATAATTATTATACAAAGTAAAAAAAGGGATAGAAATAATTATTAAGAAATTTCTAGAGGGCTTAAAACTGCTTCTGTTTGTAATTCCAAATTCGGACCAAATAGTGAAAATCCAAATGGTGGAATTGACGAGAATACGTCAATATTATCGGAATATGAAAAATGGACCATTATTTGCTTCCGGATCGCAAGAACCGCAAAATGAACCAATTTCGATTTCACTTCAAATACTTAAAAATTCAGTCGGTTACAATCAATCATTGATGACTAACAATTTTTGAGGCTTGAAAACCGCTTAATGATGTGGATTTAGAATACAGTCGATAGCACGACGGAGAATAGAAATGTTTTGAAGCTTTCTTTTTTTGAGCCATGAATTTAAACATCAGCGTTCTATAGTTAGTTAAAATATTAAAAGACTCAGCATTTTCTCTAGTTCTGAAATAGTTTATTTTTAGAAAACGTAGCCTGGAAAATGTTCTAATATAAAACCAGAGGAGTACTGCTATGGAAGAAGTATCGAAGGGGTTATCAAACGGTATCCTGCGGTTAGCTGCATCAATCCACAGTGTGTTCCGTCGTCTGCGGGTAACGGCTTTACAAATGATGTCTGCACCAGAGAGAGCCTTAAAAGAAATTCGAAATCGTAAAGATAGACAATTGTGATTTCTTGAAGTTTAAAATTTTACAGTTTAAAAAGAAAATCCATTTCGAACTTTTTAGTTGAAAATAAATTGGGTTCTTAGTGTGGATAACGCTGAGCCATGGTCCTTTCATGCTACTGATATATTTGTAATTTAGTCGCCTAACAACTACGCTAAGTAGGAAAAAAAGCACTTCATAAGAAGGACACAAATTGTTATGCCCTAAGTTGTTAAAATGGTTAATGATTTTTACTACTTTTTCGAAAATAATTCAATTTAATTCACTTCATATAAATATATTGATAGGTGCTAAATTACGGAAGACGCTTTGTTATAAGATGTCAGTCACCTTTCAGTTCTTTTCCATTAGGTGTCAAAATTAAATCGAGAAATCGTTGATTAAAAGCCATAAATCAATCAGAAATAATGGTGATAGAACACCGAAGAGGAAATTGGAGGATGGGCTAGCCAAGGCCTTATCAATAAAGATAGACAGCACAGGAAAAGGCTTAGAAAGGAAAAATGGAGCATCTCCAAGTCAGTATCGAACTTATTGAATCATTTATGAGTAATAGGCATTTATAAACAGTGAATATCGGGAAATGCATTGCTCAGGAAAAAAAAGAAGAAACCTAATAGTAAGGCATGCTTATTTAAGTATTCAAGAATACGAAGGAAAATATCCGAAAGTACTGTAATAGTCAACGAGACACTTTTAAATGTAACTTCTAGGCCAAAATACTTAAAAATTACTACGACATACTTTGAACAATGTATATAAAATCATTATTACAATATTCTTTAATGCTATTGGAAATAATTGAAAAAAGTTATTAATTTATCAAGGAATTATTTAATTAATAAAATTAAATATATTTATTTCACTTTCATGCCCAATTTTACAGAACCAACATTATTTGACTGGCAGGGACTGGATACAACACAACAAATCTTCCAGTATCTTTACTGTTTGTATATGATTAAACTTATTTTTTATGTTAGAATACATATATCTTATATTTTGAAAATAAAACACAAAAAATATTAAATACTAAGCAATATTAGTGTTGGTAATGGTTAATCGAAATATGACGAAATTTTTTTCTAACTAAAACTGATTAAAAACTATTAATTCTGAATTCAAAGAGTTTTTCCGTTACAAAACAGTAAAATTAATTTTTTAAAAATAAAAAATAATATAAAAAACATAAATATATATGTTATAACATAAATATGTGTTATAAAACTCTTTATAACGTTTAATAATGAAAACACTTAAGTTTTCACTGTGGCTCAGTCTCAACGGTGTCACACCGACACGTTAAACTCCGCCATTAAAATTAAGTTTTGATAATGATTATTTCTATATTAGGACTTAATAGACCCACAATAAGCCTTAAAGAAGCTGCAATAGCTTCACTCAGAACTAATAAATCACCAAATTAGAGGGACCAAGTACCGCGGTCATTGGCGGTGATGACTTGGAGGTTGATTCTTTGGTCGGGGTCTTTGGGTTTGGGACAAAGAGGAAGATCCCTCACATAACATCCTTCTCATTTTTAAAATACATTTATATGCTAAAGGTAAACATTAAAACGTGAATTTTATTATATCATAAATAAATAACACACTTATCAAAGATATAAAAAAAAAATCATTAAGAAAAAGCCATAAAGAACTCATCAATATGACTAAAATATAAATTTAAATGAATACTAATGCATGTTATACTCATATAAGGATAAATTATCATTTTGGGGAGGAAATAGGATAAGCTGATCGTTGCGATGACTTATTTTACAAGAGCTCTTAATATAGTTGTATTTAAAAGGGATAGTAGGATTCCACTACCGTTTCAAACTTCGTGGAGGATTACTACAATGTGTAAATGTAATAATCATTTTTTTTTTCTTCTGAGATAAAAATTGAGATATAAAATTTGGCTCATTTCGATTCCCCTGATTCAAAGTAAGTTATTGTAAAACGATTTGGTTTCGTAGCTGTCCTCGTTCCCACATTATTTATGCCTGATTTTCCTAAATTACGGACCAATATAAACTTTCGAAATATATTTCGTAAAAACAAAAACCAAATTTCGTTTAATGATTAGTTGAGGAGAGGAAGCTTGTCTATTCTATGAATATCGTTTGAAGGATGTTAATTTTGCCAATTAACACCAAACTTTACCAATAGCAATTAATTAATCTTCTACAGGTCTGTGCCTAATCCCAAATAAATAAGTTAAATATAATATTTATTAAGCCCTAAAATATATAAACATATTCCCCAACTACTGTTAAATATTCCAATTCCTGCATTGTTATATATGTACTTTTGAAATTGAGTGCACCAAATTTATTCTCACGTTGAGTCCAGCCTATCCCTGTTTCCACATCCTATACAGCACTACAGGCTTGTAACCACGAGCCCACATGCCTCTCCTTTTAGTGTTACCGCTATTCTGTGATGATTTCTTGGGAAGTGGATTCAAAGTGCACTACCATCAAGCGGTCCGGGAGTGGTGTGGCTTTGAAGGTGTGACACAGAGCAGGAAGTAGGAAAAAAAAACTAGGTGTGGCGGATTTCTTTTAGGGATAGAAGAAGCGGCTATTCTCAACACTTGTCCTTATAACAAAAAAAAAATTATAAAAATAAAACCCGGCTACTTTTAAAAATAACAGACAAAAACAACTAAATTTTGCAGTATTTTGATTATGAAAAAGGGATATCATTCAGGTGAATACCTGTGTCGTTTCTGAGATACTTTATACTTATTTGGAATATTATATTTCGTCATCATTGCTGACGATTAAGGAAGTTATGAATTGAATACGGCAAATAAAGTTATGAAAAGATTGGGAATTGCCATCTAGGGACTCACTTTCCCATTTAAAGTTATATGAATGAAAAACTTAAGATATTCTGAGGCTGAACATCATGGAATGTTCGAACGTTAGGTTGAATTTGGCGTTAAAAGGTTACATTTTGTGGTCAGTCTTCATGTAATTCCTTATAACCACAATTTAGGTTTTTATTCATTATTTTTTAATTACTACTCAAGGTACAGACTGGTTTAGATTCCAAATAATGTCTAATTTAGTCTGAATCTTTTATGTATAAATTGCTCTTGAACAATAATTTTTTATTATTGGAATTTTATCTATTAATTTTGTATGCATATATTTATATATCCACCGTTCCAATAAATAATTTTTTTTCTCATTGAAACATTTTTCTATGTGAAAGGGTTGCGTTCAACAAACACCAAAACCTTTTTGTGATCAGAACTAATGGCATATTTTCTATTTCCTTTTGAAAATGATGGGACGTTTTAACTAGATGGATCTATTTAATTTTAAATTTAATCGAAGAGAGGCAAAATGTGTTAAATAAAACTGGTATTTTTTTAGTATAATAGAAGATAGGCATTAAGTTTTCTTTAAAAAAAAAATCTAAAGGAGAGCGAAGGAAACGTGTTACGCGAACATTTTATAGTAAACCTAAATAATAAAACAAGCAGAAATATCCGTGGTAAATATAGGAAATAACGTAGAAAATAATTATAAGCATCCGAGTGTCTTGGCGTTGATGGTGGCATGGTTGAAATTAGAACATGTCAAACCAAATAGGCAGTTGGTTTTTCTTTTTGTTTCAAGGTTTACCAACCCTAAGAATAAGTCCTAATATTAATTTTGATACATGCGATAGAGTACGTTTCAGAAACTTTATTTTTGATTCGAAAATCTGGAGTGTGCTCCAGCAACTTAAATTTGAATGGCTTATGCTCAGGGGACCATCAGTAAGAAGCGACATTCCTAGAATAATAATCTAGAGAAAAAATTTTGTTTATAAGACATGTGTTATGAAGATAAAATCTTACTTTGACATATAGATTTCATAATGCGTAGGGGACGAGGTTCATTGCCCATAGAGGAGATATAACACTTAATATATAACAAGCAGTGAGCCTGGTAACGCAAATAAAATACAAGAACGGACATGAACCCTTTCCTAACAACCACAAAACAAGAAGACATGTTGTTTTATAAGATGGCATCATAACAGCCTCAAATGGGCGGCCCATGCTAATGGTGACAGGGCCAATGGCTTGGAGATTGATTTATTACACAACATTTATATTCTCACAGAAATCAGAAATTCAAATGGAACAATGGAAATTGTTATATATTTACAAACTAAATCAGGATCCGACGACACATTTGAACCCTATTGTTCACATCTTGCAACACTGTGGGCGAAGTCTCTTACTATGATGATCATTCATCATAAAACTATCACTCACTATCTGAATACAATGGTATTTATCATGGATCTTCAAGATGAGATAAAACATGTATGCGTACTCATATTTTATTTTATGAAACAAAACTAAATTGTAAATGTTACTGTCTTGAAAAGGACAATACGTTTTTATTTTTTTCAAAAATTACAATGGAATAAACAATAAATATTTTTGAGAAAATTCACTCGAATAATTACATTAGGATGAAATGAGTTTCCCGAGTGGCCACCTAGAGAAAATAATTATCTCCGTGTATTACAAAGATCAGGGATACATTTGCCAATTGGTTGTAGTGAATCGAAAATTTTTGTATTTATTATTAAAGTAGAATAAAAAAAATCCGACTTGGTAGAGAAAAATTAGAGATGTTAGTTAAAATAATCACAATGATTACAATTATTTTTTAATTTTAATTTTAACAGATTTTTGGAAAGAGCTGTGTACTTTATAGATTATAGTCATGAGAATAATCGATAGTGGGCAACTTCTGATAAATCGTTATGTTGAATCTATTTTCCATTCGTATTGGATAGCTTTATTTTAACTAGCGTATAACTTTGCATTGGAAATTGTAATTAATGTATAAGCTTTGGTAATTAAGGTTTGACTTATAATTAATTAACGTGACAATAAGTTGCATTGTAACCAGTAATTATTAGTTAAAAAATATATTATACAGTGTAAATTTATCAAGCATTCATTTATTTATTTTCAAAACTTTCCATTATGAAACGTAAACGAATTTGAGGGACTTTGTATGTTTGTTATATGTCTATATTTTCACTACAGGGGTACTAACAAATCGAATTAGCATATTCGAAAGAGTCAAGCAAACACTTGATGTGCCGCCGCATTAATTTCGGCACCTTGTGAATGTAAATCAAGATCGTAAATGCGTTTTTCTAGAACGTTCAAAGTATTATGCAGAACGCTAAATTTTAACAGCCCCACTTCGGAGAACCCTTAAGATCGCTAACGGTCTTGTAGAGAAATTTTAAGATGTTCGCCGACTACTCTTCGAATAGTATATAAAATCAAGATGTAAACCTTTGGAACAAAATATGAAAGCATAAATGAAACCAGGAAATCTGCAGGCGCTTGGTAATTAACAGAGATTGAGCGATAAAATCCAGTTTTGGAGGAATCCGGGGAGAAAAAAAGATTTTGAAAGCAAGGAAGAAACATCTGCAACTATTTATACATTAACGTAATAAATTTGATTATACTAAATTCAATAACATAAATAATAAATCAGTCCGCAACGAATGAAAAGCAGACATTGGCGAAGGTCGCCGATCGAAAAAATAAAGTTATTGAATATTTTTATATGACCATATAATTAAACTATTTTTACAGATAATAATTTTAAAAAATAATCCGCTGCGTTAGTATGAATCTAATTGTGTAATAGTTAGCATTTTTGTATCTTTTTAATACATTTATAGTACATAATACTGATGTTGATGTTGATTTTGATGTTTATTAGTATAAGCATTAATAATAAACTAAATAATTTAGAAACAATAAATCATATATATGTTAAATGGCTAAGTGTTAAGCTAATGTTTTGATAATATATTTAAATAAATTAATAAACATGATGTTTTTCAGTTTTTTTTAGAATCTGTCCGTTTTTTTATAACCAACATGTTTACTGTTATTTGATTTTATAAATTATTTGTTCAAATCTATATCCAACAAGTTTATTTCTTTGCTATCCTACCCTTGCAAAAATAAATAAACTAAAATAAATATACTATGAAACAACTTTTTTTTTTTTTTTTTTTTTATTTCTAGCCCTCCAGAAATTTTATTTATAATGAAACACCCATGAAACAAGTGTTAGTAATCAAATAAATATCAATTATTAATACGGGAACATCATCACCTAAGCTATGGATTGCCTGTAAATCAATAAATAAACTTGTCCTTCTTAATAGAGAACAATTTAATAAAAATACTCTTTTGGAACAAACTAAAATTAAAATTTCCATAAGACATGCCTTTATTTGCATTCTTCACTAGTAAATATTTTATTTTTATCCTATAAAGATTAAAGATGAAATTCCATTGCCATATTTATAAATGTTTCTATAGCTAGAAAGTGAGATTAATTTGATTTCACTATGATAATTATAGTTTACTATATAATTTGAAGTGATAGCCTTTATAATTTTAGATATCACTTCCAGACCGAGGCTGGAATTAATTCGAAAGTTGCTTCCTAAGAATCCTTAGTATTCACTCACCTTCACTCTCGTTCAATCTTCACAGAAATTGAACTGATCCTTCTCCAAGCCGATGCTCGCGCACGCAATAAATTGTAAAGTTCATTAAATGTACCCCCATTATATGAGCCTTTCAGTGGACAGAATGACTAACTCCAATTTCAACATATTTCAGGAAAGTACCATTCTTACCATTTTCTTTTGCAAAAGTATGGCAGAAATATTAAAATATAACAGTTTACGACAATTTACATTCTGCTCTTAACCATTAATTCAACGCTGAATTATTAATTATTATCTAAAATAAAATAAAAAATTGCGCTATTTGGGTCTAAAAAACATGTGGTCATAAGATGACGTGAAAAATAAGTCGTTATATTGTTGTTGGGTTCCTATATTTTGAAAGGCATTTAGTTCTCTTGAACTAATGACCTGATTTTGATTAAACTTTAGGAGGTACACAGTGGTTGATTGAAAATATTGAGGGAAGCCAAACATTTCGTACGATATTCATTCATAGCAGAGTTATAAGCTGCCAAAATCCAACCCTTCGTATTTAGGTAACTCCAGGAATTCAAAAACGATCTAGAGCGACGTTTGCGGCTTCATTTAGAAGTGAATAAACTTATATATCCAGTATTGAATGTGAAAATACAATTGAATGTGAATGAGTTGTATAATTTTAGATGTTTTTGATTTACTCCCCGAAAGGTACTTTAAAAAAAAACTAGCAATTCACTATAAAAAAAAAAAAAAATTCCTACCATCATTTCTTTCTCTGGAATCGCAGTTCAAATCGTTTTCAGAGTCAGATTCATCATTTAACTAGATTACATTTAGTAAAGGATTTTTTATATTTTAGAGGAAAGCTATACTTGAAAAATGTTTGAAATGGGGCGCAGAAGACAATTATGTTACCTTAAGACAACGAATTTACAATAACAGTAGACATTCTTAATTGCAAGATTGAAACCAAATATAAGACTTAAAAAGTTAGATATATTCATAATAACATCATCTTCCCTGCCACCCTAAATCATGGTCAAATCTTTTAATGCATTGTAATGTACTGTTTATGCTATTAAATCGAATTCTTAAGTTCAAAAATAAATTAATTTAAAAAAAAGAAAGTAAATTTCAAATTTTTTATCGTGTTGTAATATCAGTAATAAAAAAAAAAAAAAACTTTACTAAATTAAAATGCTAGTAAAAATGATGACTTAGAAACTGCTATATTTATATTTTCCTATATATTAGAATAGTGTTTCCCAAACTGTGGTACGTACCCCCAGAGTAATGGGAAGAGTTTGGTGGAGAAATGCGATGCACCGATCATTACTAACCAAATATAGAAAAATAATTTTAAAAACTCCTTATTTCTTAGTATTGTGTATGTGAGGTTTTCACATCAGTGTGATGTTGCTTTTTCAGCATTTGTAGACATTAAGTCGAAAATAAGAAGAGTCTTTTGGACGTGGAGCCGCAGATTAAAATTAACAACCAGAGAATCAAATAATGATGATCTGTCATCACAACAAAAACAATTTCTTCCATCTCATTGATCCTGATTAATGTTATTGATAATATATATAATATATAATTTTTTTTTGACAAACGGTACTCATTGTTGCTAAAATTATAGAAAGTGTACACAGATGTCGAAAGTTTGCGAACCACTGAATTAGAATTAAATAATTTAAAATGATGAATTCCCAAATGAATTTCTTTCATTAGAGATTAATTGGAAATAAGTAAACAAATAAACTTATAAAAGAGTAATAAATTGAAGCCTTACCTTAGTAAGTATATCTACAGTTAATTTCGGCATTTCATCTGATTTTGATTTTTCCAGTACCGGCAGCTGAAAACAAAAATTGCTATATTTAATGAAAGCGATAGACACAAGTATAATACAGAGATCTTACATTTAAAGTTACAAGGATTTATTTCCAATGTGCTGGTAAAAAGCACTCAAGTGTTAAGAAATCGTAAAATGACTCAAATCGATTAAAAAGAACACAATAGTGTTTAAAAAGAGAACAATAGTTAGTGTTTATCGCATACGCAATAGTTACCTCAAGAAATCATTCATGTGACACATCCAAGACAGTCTTCACATAAATGGTTTCACATTTATTTAACTACCTGATACACAGTTGGAATGCTTATAATTAGTTTATAAAATTATATTTTATAAAATTGATTATAAACCAGTTTTCGTTTGTCAGGTAAAATAATATTATAGATATAGAATAAACCTATGTGCGCGTGCGTTAAGTGTGTATAATATTGTTTCTTATGAACTGTTGTATCAGATACCAGTTAAGACTGATGTATCAGATATCAGCCACGGGATTTCGCCAATAGCGAATGAATTAAGATATTAATCCCAATTTGCTGATAATGTTGGATCTTTCAACGTCTGCTGTATAGCTGTATATCTACCAGCATGCCTATTTTTTTTTTTTTTTTTTTTTTTGCGTTAAATGGAACTTTCAGAAGCTGTTCTTCAAAATACATTGTGATTTACATTTTTCCTCGGTAGTTTTCTAGTTTTTTAGCGCTAGTTAGTGTTGCCCCGGAAAAACATAATAGTATGGGTAATGCAGTTCTTTGTTGTAGGACAAGTACATGTCCCCTACTATCATGTTTTGCCGGTGCGAAACTGCGAACTAACACATTAAAACAAAAATTATTTCTTTCTATCCATTTATTAAAATTATATTCAACATCCTATTTTCATAACGCAATGCAGATTGGAAAATCTTAACCTCAGGCAAACTTTAACTTTTATCGATGATTAGATCAGTATAATAATCCTCTGGAAACTGAAACATTTTTCACTAACCCCAAAATCGCTAGTTCTTGAATAGTCTTCCAGATATCTCACATGCACACTTACCATTTAAGGCTGGGGGGAATGCAAATTAGGCCCCATTAGATTGAATTACGTTTCTCATATAAATGAATGATTGAAATAAGGGGCATGAATGTAATATTTCAACATAATCGTCTATGGAACATTTTTTAAGAACTGAGGAAAAATTTAGCTTCAAAAATAAAGATTTTACACTAATTTAAAGTTTAACTTCATAAAATATAGTGCAAAATTACCCCAATTGATTTTACTAATTTTATCATTGACACTTTAATAACATTTATGCTTTAGTAACATTATAACGAAATAAAGAAAATAATTAATTGCCATCTTATTGGACATTTGAGCTTTACATTACAACAGAATGAACAATCTTTGTATTATATATACTGAAGAAGTGTAGCAAACTTACGGGCTTCTTTTGCCTTTCTAAGTACACAATTAATAATTTCGTTAAGATTTAACTTTGATTAATCACACAACATAAAAATAACTATGAATGAACCTTGAATATTCTTAATCATCGTGATTTCTGTTTTATATTTTTTTATAGTTATCTGTTGGAAGGTATTGAATGAAAATATTATTCTAATTATAGGGAAGATGAATTAAATGACTTCAATTTTGTATAAATATAGTAAATTGGCATTTTAGTAAATAAATATGACTTACCTTTGAATGTGGCTGCTTTGTTGGGATAAACCCCACATCTTTCTCCGGCACAATATCTTTTTCATCCTGAAAAAAAATATATATCATTATTAAAATATGTTTAAAAAAATTTCTATAAATCGGCATTTTAGCTTATAAATTTATTAATTGGTTCCATCAGACAGTTAGCAGCCCAAAAAAAAAAATGAATAACATATAATTTAATAAATATTAAAAAATAACTAAAATAAAATTTCTGTTATCATAACTAGGTATACTCCATGAACTTTAACTCTTTGGTACAGCATTTGTTACAAATTCAAAGGTAAATTTTTGCAGTATCGACAAATCACACAACATAAAAATAGGGATAAAAAGAACTATGAATGAACCTTGAATATTCTTAATCATCGTGATTTCTGTTTTATATTTTTTTATAGTATAATCAAATTATAATAAAGATTTTTTTTATAATAATCAAATGATAATAAAGAAATAATAATAAACAAAGGGAAATATTTGAATGCATATTACTGGAAAAATATTTCTTTGATTTACTGAATAATTGCTTGTCTTTTTGTAAAACAAAGGAATAAACACATAACAGTAAATTATTACTAAAAAAAAGTCTACTATTTCAAGAGTAAGTGTGAATACAGGAATTACTTCTGTTATTAACATATGATAAAAATAAACCACAAAGCAATTTCAAAATGAAGATAAACTGAGGTGTAGATTATTTTTATTTACCTGTTCTTATGCAAAGCCAAGGTTTACATTAAAAATATTAATTCAGGATTAATTTTTTTTTTATTAAAAAATACCACACAGTTTGTTTTTAATCATGAAAATAGATTTTTTTATGTTGACTCTATACAGAGGAAGTTCTCTAATTTGAGCGCTGCTCAAAAATATATAAAAATTCTTATTAAACAACTTTAGGGTAATGTGGGGCAAGTTCGCACTAAATTTGACAAAGTTCGACTTTACAGAACTGTAAATTTTTTATTTTTGAAGCTAGAATTTTCCTCTTTTTATAAAAAATTTCCTTAAACGATTATGTTTAAATATTAAATCCAACCCCACAATCTCAACCACGTCCACTTTGATGAGATTGATAATTTAATTGAATAGTAATTAGTACGCAATTAGACCTGCTTTAAGGGGTAAATGCGTACAAGATATCAGGAAGACTAATTATTCAAGCAGGGACGGTTTTGGGGAGAGTGCAAAATAGTTCGGTTTCCGGATTACTGTTATACTTGTGTAACCATCGAAAAAAGTTAAAGCTTGTCTGAGATTCACATTTTACAATCTTCACTGAGTTATGAAAGTGGGATGTGGAATATAATTGAATAAAAGTATTGAAAATAATCATTTTTGTTTTATTCGCTAGTCCTTGTTTCCTCGACAAAACATGTTAGTAAGGGTAAATGTTCACCACGCATACTTGTCACATAACAGAGGTCTGCACTTGCCCGTACTATCATATTTGTAGGATACTGCAAAAATAAAAAACTGTCAAGGAGAAACGTAAATCGCAAAGTATTTTGAAGAACAGCTTCTGTAGGTTCTGCTTACGGCCAAACAAGAAAAAAATAAAGGCCTACTGGTAGATAAACGCCGATACAGCTTGGACTAAAATTCTACAAATTGTAACTAAAATTTTTACAACTCGTTATACTTCAGCTTAGCGAACTTTCGTGGCTAATTACTCATACATCAGTGTTTAGGCTTCATACTCCGAAAAGGGCAGCTCTTACCAGTTGAGGGTTCGAATTTAACGAGACAAGTACGCACTTATTCCGAAAACGCACTTACCCCACATCACCCTATATAATTTTCTAAATTGTTAAGTGACAACATAATAGCGGTGTTTGATGTATAACCACTAACAAATTGGTGAATAAATTAGTGATAACTATGCAGTAAAATATAGTCTGAACACTAGTGCTATCGACATAAGTAAAAAGCGGTCTATTAGGGATGTAAGTGGACCCGAGGTTCGGAGTGCCATTTCTCCTTAAGAGGAAACTGGGCGGATTGCCTTTTACCAGTTGCTGGTTTCCGGTCTGGTAATGGCTGGTCCACATCCATAATGATCTACATTAGTTCATTTGTAAGTTCCATCTAATTCAAAGATAAATAAATAGAATTATGTATTTGAAAAAAGAAAAAATTAGCGGCTCATCAGCCCACTTAAAATGATAACACCTATGGAATCGGTCCTCACTAGGTGTTATGAAAAGCACAGGCAATGGAAAATATTCTTTTAAGTTGTAAAGGAAGTTTGAGTTTGTATGTGTGTTATTAAATTTAACTTTTCTTAACTTTCCATAACCAACTACTTAATTATCATCAATACCCGAATTTACTTTGTTATTTATCTGATAAAATTTAATCGTATTCGGGACAGATTATCCATTCATGGAGAGAAGTATAAGTAAATTTCAAAGATTTGAAGCTGCTTGATGGTTTTTTAAAATAAAGGTACTTTTTTATTCTCTTTGTCTGAACATAATCCCAAATGTGCATACTTTTGAGAAAACAACGGAACACATTACCCCAGGGGCATATACAGATTTTTTTTTCAGATTTAAATTTTTTTAGGGGGGATTTAATATGAAGAAGGCAAATAATCACCTAAATGTCTATAATCGTCAAATTTGGTGTAAGATTTAAGGATAAGCATGAACATTGGATAAAAAACAATAGTTAAAATTACCATAAATATTACTCAAAAAACGAATCTTATATAAGTGGGTATGAAAATTAAATTCATTCGTAACTTCCAAAAGTTCCCAAGACAATGGATTTATAAATTCAAAACTGTCCCGGAAAATTCGGCACGTACGGTCAACGTGCCTATACTAAGGCCGACAAAAAGATTTTTTTTTTTTTTATCTATGCCACCAAAAGAAAACTCTGGATCTATCCCTTTATAGTGGTCAGCAATAACTCCAACAGCATTGGATGTTTTCAAACATGAGGATCTCAGCTATGTTCTGTAGGAATATGAATATTATTTTTTATATTTATCGTCGTTGCTAAAAACAGATGATATAAAGTCTACTTCTTATTCTATTTCAATTTAGAGGAACAAATTCATAAAAGTATTGGTTGAAATGACCTACCCGATATAGAAGTCTGAATTCGCTTTTTAAAAAACTTTGTCATTTAAGATGGTGTTTCAACTGCAAAGTAAGTTAATATAGATACTTTTTTTTTTTTGGATGTTTGGATTATTTAATATGCAATCCAAATTAATTATAAAGGGAGAGGATACTGTGAAATTAAGGGCAATATAATCTGTGTTCTGATATATTTTAAGTTTCGAACAAAGACTAGAGAAATAGTCATTAGTATTTATCTTTTTTCTCTACCTTCGGGTATAATCTACGGATACGCTGTTAATATTTATTGAACTGTTCATACACATTTACAAATAAATACATATGCACATCATTTATTTAAAATCAGGTAATAGGTATTCAATATTTCATTTCCAAAATATGGAATACCAAGTAAATTAGTAAATTTAATATATAATAATATAACATAATATAATTATACAGATAGATTCACACACACACACAAAATGTGTACTAATGATTGATAAAGTAAATGATTTTGACTTAAAGATGAATCGAGTACGAACATACCGCATCCTGTGATCGTAAAGTGGTGCTACCTGGCGGAACAGAAGTGAACCGATGCTGACGCTTCAGTGGTCAACATTTCCTGCTGCTCTGATTCGTTCGTTCAGTAATTTTGATTGGGTGAAAATTATGATTTAGCATAAAAAAATACTGACAAATCATTGCTGTTAGTTTTATTTATTCTGTAATGCATTATTTGTAACAATTCATATAAATATATGATAACTATAATTTATTTACTCAAGTCAGAAAGTTATTTAATTAATTAGAAATACAGAAAAAAACAAAAGATACATTTTGATAAGAAGAAAAATAAATATAAACGAAAAGAATAAGAAATTTTATCGTTTAATACCCATTTTTCTCCTTGATATATAGTATAGCTAACTTTATAAAAGACATCGTAATTTATTAAAACGCAGAAATTGATGGAAATAATAAACCTTTCAAACTTCTTCTTTTGTTGATTAAACAGACGACGTTTCGGACTCCTAAAGGGAAGGGGAAGTTTCATTGTATTCAATACAAGAATATAGTCACGAAACGATCGAAAATTATAACTAATTTTTATAAATAATTGTCCTGTTTAATCAATAAAAGATGACTTTTGAAAAGTTGATTTTCCCCACAATTTCTGCATTTTAATAATTTAAAAATAAATTGTATTACTGTTTTTATTGTTAAATATTATAATCAGCCAAATTTAAGAACGATAAGTGATGGAGACAAAAGCATCCAGTCATATCACGATAACAAAGGAAGAATCGAAAAACTGGTTATATGAAAAATTAATAACCAAATGTTTACTGATTATTGTAATTAGAATTAGAATAATTACTAATTATTGTATTAGAATTAGGATCAGCGGCTTTAACTGCTGGTTGGATTCAATAATTCTTCCATTCATTTTTACTTACACAATTCTTCGCTTCTTTGATTTCAAAAAGTAGAAACTTCTTTAATTAGTTGGCTCCTTAATTTTAGTACGCTAGAGTGATAGCTGTATGACTGCTGGATCAGTTACGGATACTCAACGTAATACAAAACAAATGAGTTGTGGAGATGCAAAAGGGGATAAATCTAGATCTTCGAGAGATCTAAAACTATGGATGATTCAGGTATTTACCCAAACTTTAAACGTAAAATTAAATTGGATTTAGTACGTTTAATAATTATTTAGTTAAGGATCAGTTAAGGATAGTCCGCATAAAATAATTATTTTTTGTTTTAAGTTGACAACGATTATTATTTAGCCTGTCTAACTAAAATTAAGTTGTTTCAGTTTTATTTATTCTGATAGTCAACGTTTCAGTCTAACAACGCCGAACATGTTTATATGCTAAAACATATACCAGATGTTAAAACTGAAAAAAATAAATATAAAAAGGGAGATGGAAATTAAATGAAAGTATTTATTTTTAATTATTTTGCATCGTACATGTTGTAGCCCTGAAGATGTTCTGCATTGTTAGGCCGAAATATCGGCTATCAGAATAATTAAAAGTAAACTAGTAATTTTATTTAGATTAACTAATTTAACCAATTGCTGCAAACATAAAACGGAAACCGATTGTTTTTTGTTGACTCGCCATGACTGATCTTCAACTAAATAATCATAATATTTAGTATGGGTTTAAGGACCCAGTTTACCTGTTAATCTCTATGATCCGTGATTAAACTACTCCGCATAAAACTTCATAATATGACTATAAAAAGTACTTTATACGTCGATCTAATCCTCTATTACTGTTATTACTTATTTCTATCTTTATCTTGTATTATTCCTGCCGACAATACAAGAAAAAATACAATTATCATTAGCATTGGGTAAACGGAAGTGAGGACAGATGCTTTCATCGGTAAGACAAGCGAGCGTAATAACGAAAAGTGGTTCTATTCAATCCCATTACGATCCGCTCCCTCCATAAATCACACAAGATCGAGATAAAGCACAGAGATAGCATCGCCCGTATCAATAGCCACCCGATTTCCATTTCGCGGGCGGTTTCGTAACTGGAGAAAGGACTCTCAAAGAAGGAGTACAAGCCTGCGGCAAAACGTTCTATGTAATTACATGTACACCATCTGGCCAATATATATCGGGATTTATGGCTTTTCTTCTGCTTTCTAGGGTGGAATGTCCCCGGATATTTTTTTCCTCTCAGTCCAATTACTTAGGATAGTGCTGTCCCTATAGTGTTACTTTCTAGCCAGTCCATTTGCCACTCCTTAATAGCCCAATGGATCAAATGAGGCTCGAATTGTGTTAATTGATTGAGGCTAATTTTGGAGATTGGTTGGATTAACTTTCTGAAAGAGAACGCATTTCAAATCTAATATTATCTAATCTAGCTAATCATAAATTCTAACTAGGCCATTAGCAAAGCTATTTTGTCCCTGTAAAGCGAATAAAAATATCTTAGGAATCAATAAGGAATGAAGTTAAAGAAGAAACTAAAGTTTGGTCTTTGCATGGTATTGTATAACTGCAAACAAATACATTAACAAATAAGACATGAAAATAAGTACAGATGGGATATTAGTGGGTTTTTTTTTTATTATCCTTTACTCTTATATTCGCAGATTCTGTCAGTCTGACTGCAAAATGGATCTCAAAATCCGTGGAAAATTTTGCTCAAACTTTTAGACTAAGGGTTTTAGGGCCTCAGAAATCCTTTAGTCCAGAAAACTCCTATATAATAAAAAACAAACAGGTCGGTAAGACATAAAACATGAATGAAAAAGAGCTGAACTCTTCCAAATAAACCGAACTAAAGCCTGCGTTGATCAATGCCAGAAAAATCTCATTGAAATGAATTTTTGACATTTAAGAAACAAGAGAAAATGTTTTATTTTCTGTTTTGAACTTCTCTTATTATTATATATATCCCAAATTAAAGCGGCACAACTAAAAAAAAAATGTTTTTTTGTTAGAACATTAGACGTTAGAGACAGCCAAAGTTGGACATAAAACTCTCTCCTTTCCTCTAACATATGTTGGTAGAGGGCTGATTGCACTTTAGTATGATAGGGGCCCAACTATTCAAATTTCAGACGCAAAAAATCTTGAATTGTGCCTCTTTGATTCTGGATGTGCGATACTTATATTATAAATGTGTTGTAACATGTTTACATCTTTTTAGTATTGATATTGTCGTGAGTTTAATGAAATAGCAAAATTAATAAAAATCCAAGACCATAACCTATAATTATTTTAATTTTCATGGACTTTAACTAATTAAATAAAGCAATATCCCAGCGTGGTATAAGTATCCCCGGATAATTCTTGTGTTTTATTTTAACTCATTATTATAAAATTTCTTTCATGTTTGTAAATATATCTTTATTTTTGTCTTCATTATTTTCTTGTAAATATGAACATATATCATTATTACCTATTGGCTTAGAATGTGGCAAATTGTAATATTTGTTAGTAAACAAAAGTTATACTGTAATATAGAAACAAATTTGACAAAACTTCTTGGGACGCATTGAAGATTAATATCTCAAAAAAGCAAAAAAAAAAAAAAAAAACAACAAATATATTCAATGAAGAAAAGGTTAGTAATAATGAGAGTATTATTACTATTATAATAAATTCAAACTCAGTTAATTTATTCCTATTAAAGTAAATATTATATCTTTATAGCTACAATTATTATAAAAATAATGAAATAAGTTAAACCAATTAAGCTATAAGAAATTATATCTAATCAAAGCAAAAAAGTTAACTAACGAACCCTAATTATGAGGGCAAAGTATAAAATGTTTCTTATTTGATTTCAAGATTGATTTACATTGTATGAATACAAAATGATCAGAAATAAATCAAACTAAAATGTCCTCAATTTATTAAATTACCATATCTTAAACGATCCTTCTTATTTAAATCAGCTTGATACAACCTGTAAGTATGAAATTATTCACTAAGCTTATTTTAAAAGTTTCAAATACACTTTAATCAGTATTATAATGATTCATTTATACTGATTAAAATGTATTTGAAACTTTTAAAATGAACTTAGTGAATCATTTTATACTTAAAGATTTTAATAAACTGATTTAAATAAAAAGGGTCATTTAAAATATGGTAATTTAATAATTTGAGGACATTTTAGTTTGATTTATTTATGATCGTTCTGTATTGATACAATGTAAAGCAATGTTGAAATAAAATAAGAAACATTTAATACCTTGTTTAGATATTTTATGATCTTTCCGACTGCTTGTAGATCTTTAACTATAGAATAATACTTGAATTATATCATCATGTAACAATTTACTTGCTTGAAATCTTTGTAAATTATAAATATAAATATAGATGGCTTTGCGTATGGTGTTTTTTTTTGTTATTATTAGCCAGGTACTATTTAATTTTTCAAACTAGTAAATACGATATAATTGCCAATCAGTATTTTTATGATTATAATTATTCAGAATATTTTTTTTTTTTTATCACGTAACAATTTGAGATGTCCATGTCATTTGTTTATATGTATATCCGCCATGAAATATTTAATATCTCATAATTGATGGACGTGTTTTACAAACAGTCTGTAAAAGTTTTTAAATATATGTAGAAAAGTGACTTACTTAAAAAAAAAGAAAGAAAAGTAATAGATAATCAAGTTAGAAATTAAATTTTCCGAATGTTACACAAAAATAAAAATTAAAAATAGGTGTGAAAACAAAATCCAAAATCAAACATCAAATATTTGACACAATTTTGTCTCCTTCTAGGATAAATTTCTTCAACTTCTATTATTGTATTAAAAACTGGGTTAGAGAAATGCTTCTTACCAGGAGGTATCCGTATCAACAGCTTATTGGAATATTAGCAAATAAAACAATAAAGAAAAAATTATTTAAAAAATCTATTACTAATAAATTAGTAATTACTAATATTGGAGGAAGGAATGCCTCTCATAGAAGAATTATCATTAAAGCGCTCTTCTTTGTCAAATAAAAGGACTAAATTGGATGAGAAAATGTTTTGATTCTGAATGGAGCAAAGAAATTTTACAAATAGATAACAGAATCACACACATCATAAAGAACACAAAAATAAAAGTACCACTAAACCCATGATGCAGGGTTCAGTACTTGATAAGGAAGTACCGTTTCTAGACCAATGGTCATACAAGGATGTGTCAGTATCTACGGTAAATCGACAGGTTTCTCCCCTCCCCAATAGTGTAAAGAGCAAAGTTTATAAACTTTATAAACGCTAGGTATAGCTTCAGGAGGATCTACAGACACCTGAGTCGATTGACGACTGATATAACAGAATAAACAAATTAGCTGCCACAGCCGGGCCATCCCAACTGGGCTATTCCACTCGCAAACTAATATCAACGGATTAAGAAAAACTGTTCAATAGTTTGGTCAAATGGTTAAAGCGTTGTTTGAAAGGTCTAATTATTCCATCAAATGTTATGGTCGGTAAAACCTCATCTAATAGGTAATGATTATAAGTATATAACTTTAAAATATTTGCCTGAAAATTATAGTAAAGCAACCATATGTACCATCATATATTTTTGTTTGTTATTTTTGTTTGTTTGTTCAACCATACCGTTACATTTCCAAAAAACAAGACTGTTATATGTTGGACATTCTACGGTATCGAAAGAAACCCGCCCAAGCATCCGCAGACCGCCGCTCACTCTAATATTTATGATAAATCGCGTCAGTAATTGGAAATAGGAACGACTGGGAAGAATGTTTATAAGGCACTAACTATAAGAGCGGGGCCATTAGCCATATAGAGGAGAACCGATGAAGAAATAAAAACGAACCGGCCGGATAAGGAATGTTGGCGACTAGGCTAGTAGCGTCATTCATGGGATCCGCCATTCATGAGTCCAACGGGGAAAAAACCTGCTCCTCAACCTCTTTTCTCCTCTCCCAATTACTTCTTCCTCCTTACCCATAGGCCTACTTAATCCTCTGGAGTTTGGTCTGGGGGGTGAGTAGGATCTGTCGATCTAAAATTCATTGCATGCAGATCCTGGATTAATTTTGGAGATGCTTATATTGGAGGTCTGGGGATAGAGATACCACATAGCCATAGGGGAGGAGGTTCTCCCCCGGGAAATTTTTCCGTCACTGACCAAAACTGTGTTTTTTACACCATTTGAAGCAGTGAATGAATCATTAGAAATTCAGTTTTTCAGTTTCAGTGATTACAGGAACAATTATATTATAAGGGGGACAGTTTTCATATTTTTCCTTGACAAATGCTTAAATTTAATTGCTGCAATGGGTAGTTTTTCAGATAGATGCCACTCCTTTAATTGTATTTCTTTATTTTTTGTATTATTAAAAATGGATGAAATATTAAGCAACGAACTGTGAAGAAAAAGTTGAAGAATGTAGATGCTATAGAACTCACAGTTTAACTACACTAATATGTTTAATTTTACTATACGAGGAGACCCGTGTAAGAAAAGCAAATTAGGCATTTGATGAAAATTATGCTAAATTAAAATTGCAACACGAGAAATAAAATTCAATTGTTTTCCTACATTATCAAAGCTATTTTTTTTATACGGTATGATTTGAAAAGAGAACATACCGTCAATGCGGGCTACTTTTGGTCCAATTTTTGGAATTTTAAGTCCCAATAAATCTATGTATCATTCTATTTCTAAGCTTTGGCAACCTATATGCTATGGTACTACAATATCATAAATGTAATTATAGACTTTTAAATTTTATTTTTTTTAGTTGATATTACTTCTTTTTTTTCTTGGCTGTTACCCTTAACTTAGGGTTACTTTGACCAAAGGTAATTTCACCTGTTCAAAGCACTGTATAATTATCTTAGACCAAAGAAAAACTTGGGTTAATAAGAAAAGCCAATTCTGAAAGAAAAAGTACATTTTAAATTGAATTTAATTATTTAAAAAATACAATAGTACAATAAAATCTTACAATCTCTGTCTGATAAATTGGCTGGTATAGAAGAAATTTTTTTAAAAAAGTTTTGGAAGTTGGATTATTTTTATTATTGTGGATCCAACTATACACATTTGCTTTTGAACAAAAAAATTCTTAATCATAACATGAACACATGAGTTTTGACAGTAAACTTAACATGCTTAAATGGCATAAAATACTGCCATTTGGCGTCAAAATTTACAAATTATTCCCGGGCAGAGCTTCCGGATTCCCTTCTACTGGGAATTATTCTATAGGCCTACTCGTACTTGCCCATAAATAGTACCAGGAAAAATGACAGAAGGAATGTTTAACGAAATGTAGAGGGACTTCTGTCATTTATACGGAAATACTTCGGGTAAAACTTATATTACTCATATTGTTGTAAGAATGAATTAAGAAATTAATTTATTATTTATTTATCTGATAAATTAAAATTCATTTTAACACAGAAAACAACATTTTCCACATTAAAAAAAAACTGCATAAATAAATAATAAATAATCGTAAAATTAATAAGCACAAATCAATGAAATACTAACTAAATACTGATCTAACACTGACTCAAAACAAAAAGATTAATTGCCTTATATACAGGAAAACATTAAGAAATTAATTTACCAGTTGCCGTACTCTATTCACTTGGTAATGGTAAATTTATACTGAGCGAACATTATTTTCAACATTAAAAGAAAACAGCATAAATAAATAAAATTTTATAAATAAAATATAATTATAAAATTACCAAGCAAAAATCAATGAAATACTAATCCAATATTGACTAAAAGCAAAAATATCAAATTATCTTATATCCAGGACTGTGAATGAATCTTTAAGATTCCCAAAACCGAAAAGTAAACTAATATTATATAAAATTTAACTAGGGATAATCAAGTTTTTTTTTTTTTTTTTCTTTTTTTTTTGGTAAAATTGATCAACTTGATTAACAAAATATAAAAGAGCGAAAAAACTTAAGTAGAAAAAAAATTGTAAGGATTAAATCCTAAGATTTAAAAAACAAAGCTTTAAGTCTCTAACAGTAAATAAATAACAAGGCGACATTTTGCCTATTCTGTTAACGTTTTATAAGCCTTCTCAACACATACCGCTTTAAGTGCTGATGCCTTCGAGTGATGTACTGCCTTTTGTGTTTTTTTTTTTTTTTAGACTGTTTATGAGAGATGTGCCTTCTGGATTTATGAGACCTTGTTTTTTCTGTCTTAGTGATGCCTAAATTGGCGAAACATTGTCTGCTTAGTTATTTACTGCTCTTTGAGAGACTTAAGGCTTGGTTTTTGGAATCTTATATATCCAATTTTATTATATTTAACTAAAGAAAATATAGGCGCACTCAATTTTACAAAGTTCAACTTAACAGGACTGTAAGATTTTTATTTTCGAAGCTAGATTTTTCATCTTTTATTTTTTTAATATTCCTTGAACGGTTATGCTTAAATATTACATTCAAGCCTAGTTTCAACCACGTCCATTTTGATTAGATTAATAATTAAATTAAATAGTCCTTAGTACGCAATTGCCCCTGCCTTAAGGGGCATGTGCGTACAAGGCATCTGAAAAATGTATTATTCAAGCAAGAGTGGTTTACAGACAAATGCAAAATAGTTCGATTTCCGAAGGATTATTATACTGGGGTAATGATCGAAAAAAATTAAACCTTGCCTGAGATTACAGTCTTCATCGAGTTATGAAATTGGGATGTGGAATATAATTGAATAAATGTATTGGAAAAAATAATTTTTGTTTTAATTCGCTAATTGGTAGTAGCGTGGACAAAACACGATAGTAAGGGAAAATGTGCACTACGCATACTATCACACAACAGAGGTCTGTACTTGCCCCAACTATCATGTTTTGCTGGGCGACTGCGGACAAGCGCTTAAATAATAGAAAACTGCCAAAGGAAATCACAAAATATTTCGAAGAACAGCCTCTGTTTGTTCCGCTTACGGTCAAACAAGAAGAAATTAAAGGTCTGCTGATAGATAAACACTTCAGGTGTACAGCAAAAGTTGAAAGACACAACTTTATCAACAGATGGGAACTAATATTTTTACAACTCGTTATACTTTCACCTTAGAGAAATTTCCTGGCTGATTTCTGAAACATAAGTGTTTAGATTTCATGCTCCGTAAAAGACAGCTCTGACCAATCCAGATTTTGGATTTAAAGATAAAATTACGCAATTACCCCACATCAATCTACTATCGCCGTATAAATAACTACAGGTGATATTTAGCTTTCCCAACAGGTATACCAGTTCTGCAAAAACGGAACAATGACCTCCAGTGACCAACCAATGAAAGTATTCCGTACAAGTAATGTTGGCATAACACGATGAACAAATGTCATGGAAGGTTCAAATGATAATTTATGACGGAACGTGTAACCCAAATATTTTCAAAGGGTTGGAAAGATCGAATTTTTGTTATTCGTGGTAATAAATAGAATATCGAGTTATCGTTAACACTTGAATAAATTCAACGATTGCTATCGACACAAACGAATTGTGCAGTGTTGTGTGTTCAAAAGGAATCACGACTGCCTTAGCCAATGAGGTCGTTACCCGTAGCCTGCAAACCGAGCCGGAATATTGTTCCCCCAACTAGGTCTTGTGGGGTAATGAAGTACTCCAATGTTGCGTATTTCAACCCACTGTTAAGGCCTTTCTATATCTTTACGCAATCTCATGAAAATTGGAAACAATGGTGGCTTCCGCGTTGTGCCACCGTTCAATATAATGCAACGATGTTTTGCCACTTCTTGAATCGCAACTCAATTGTCTTACCGAGAAGATTTAAAAAAAAAACAAGATATTCATATAGAAAGAATAAGGACCTCTCGAAGGACTTCTATCCTCGTCAAAAATAGTATTATTTTTAGAGCGTTACAATGTATGTTTACATAATAGTAAGAATTCACTAACAGTTGAATTGAAATAATTAGTAGGTAGCATTCGACTTGATTTTAACCAAATCAAATTTATCATCCACATACACGCATCACGAATTTCGGTTTTGTCTTATATTTCATCGATATGAAAATTCCTGAGGAGGAAATTTAATCCCCTGATTACTAATCTTGCATTCATGAGATACACAGACATTTTTTTTCTGACTACAAGTCCATCCGTAGAGAGGAAGGTGGCTCCTCTGACCTATCTTCCAAGGAAGAAGGGTAACAGGCATCAGTAAAGTTTTTTCTTATCTGAAGGTCATTGAAATTAGCGCCCCTTTTATCTCTCAAATACGAAGACAGTAGATTCGTAAGTATTTTTGATCAATCTGCATTTCTGTTTTGTAGTCGCATTTTTGTGATTTTATTTTATTTATCCAAATTTTAGATAATATAACCACCAAAAGTTTCTACATTTTGCTAAAAATAATGTTCTTCCAAACAATACTTCTCCATTTATCTCAGAAATACAAGGACAAATAGATATTTTTTCATTATTGTTACTTCATTATTGGTTAATTATATCAATCGCTCAGACTGTTTCTACTAAGGACATCACAAATACAAGATTTTGACTTGATTAATCCGGATGACAACAAGAATCACCTCCTTCGTTCCCAAAGGGAGGAAGGCTGTGGAACGCAGTGGAAATTATTCCACCATTTTTGCGTTTAGAAAAGAAGGAATGCTATTTCTCATGCCCCACATCATTGTTTTATTTTATTTTTTCATTAGTAAATGACAAAGCAATGCGTACCTCTAGTTATTTAAACCATTTCTCCTGATTAAATTAATTAAAACAGTAGGGCAACAATTGAATAAATTGTAGTTTTTATGTCGTGTATCTACGACAGCAATGGAGTAAGCTTTTTGAAGATAGTAACCGAGTTTTAACAATTGCTCGAGAGTCTTGCAGATTTGCGGAACAGAACGGATGCATTAGATCACTTCCGCTCTGTTCAAAAAAACAACCAGACTCCCATATCTAATTTAAGTTTTGTAACTGTAGAACTTCCGATTTAAACAACTAATTTCCATTAATTTCCAATGCTATTGCGATAAGATCTAACAAACGCTCGTTGTGCCTAGTTGTCAATGCGGCTTCCGAATTATAAAGCAAGTCTTTCACTAATAATTTAATCAGAACAAATCCCAGGCTTATCAAACAACTGTATTGTAAATAATAAACATGAACATTCAGTTATTTGTGGCTATAAATATAATCCCGAATAACCAGGTACAATTTGGCAACCTCTTAGCTACGTCTGATTCACCGGATGTTGGTACCTAGACACTGAGAACCTGAATAAATGAGTAATTCTCAACAAACGGCCAAGCTTAATTTTCTTAAATGAATCACAAAACTACATAACAATAGAATTTTTTATAACATTGTATGTTGTATTTAAAATATAACAGTTTTAGTGTCGTACAATATAGTGCACGGATAGATGAAAACCGAATACGCAGTTTAGTTTTCATGAAACAATTGAACTGGATCCTCTGGTTACATGGTTCGTCGGATTAATTTTTTCATTCTAGGATCGGCACAGCTCAGTGATGAACGGAAGTGTGCCTTCCACTGATTGCTTGATGACCACAGAAGACTATAATTTGGTCCTGAACAAAGGAACGCCGGACTGCCCCGTCCACTATCGGAGGCGGTAACGGTGTAGCAAATGGCCCCGAGAAGAAAGTAAACTATAAAAGAGAAATTATCTAATTGCCTAGAAGAAATGTCTTTTTCTACAATTGGGTTGCTCTACCTCAGGAAACGTCTATCGACTAAGATAGCTTTCCAAACTGTGTTCTGACAATAGTAAGTAGTTCTACTATAAGAAGTATTTTAAAATAATGTAATGTTCTCCAAGAAAGTAACATTCAAGTCATTTATTAAAATTCTTTTCATCTCTTCATCAACTTTTCGGTATATTCCCTCGTCCTTTTTTATACCGATTCATTCTTACGTCATAAATGAATGTAAAAATATTTAGTATGAATGTAAAAATATGTAAAAATATTTCGTCTATAATTTAAAACATTAATTTGTACTTGCTACTCAATTATTACGAGGAATTATTCCAACAAGTTCATCTCTATTTTCAATGCCACACTATCAATAAAATAACAGGAAAGTACAGAATAAGAAGCTTCTATGAGAAATAAAACATTTAGAAAAAACAACTGAGTTTTTGAGTGATCACTGGCTATTCAACAAACAGCATGAACTTTCTGCTTTTCTGTGTGGAATAGGAACATGGATCAATAAGAGCTTTTTTGATGCTCTTGAGGTCTATTATCACCTCTTTAAATATTATTCGTAATTTACGGGACATCCTTGTATATAGTGCAGCCGCAAAATGTGATTTTTCCGCAAAAAACTATTGGCTCTGCCATCATGTGAGTGGTCTCATACAGAAAAAAAGAAACTATATATTAATTTGAGTAAGTTATTTAGCGAATATCCCGTCCCCATTTTGACCTCTCCTAGGGAAGGTTGTCCCCAGAAAATTTAGGGAGACTCTGCAGGTTTCGATACAAACAGCCAGGACATGTTATGGCCAAAGTTTCATGAATGTACAGATTTTTTGTTTATTTTGTCTATTTTTCCTGTACTAAAAATGTTACTTGTACGCCTCACCTTCCAAAAATAATTAAGTAGTAGTTATAAATCAATGTACCGAATGCCAAACAAGAATTTTATAAATATAAATTGGTGGCATATTCCTTAAGATGTTGATGTCAGAAATGCAATCACAACTTTGAGGTTGAATAGCTCAATAATGTCTACATCGTAAGAAATGTGTTCAAATTAAGTATTTGACTCCAACTCGCGATCTTTTACATTATCGGGCTCAGCCTCCACCACTGTAAAAGAGTGGCTGATGTCATGCTTGACAAGCTTTATATTAATTGCAAAAAAAGGTTACACGGAATAAAATCTGAAGTAATCTTGAAAGTAATTGTACTTATTTGCCTTTCCTGGCATCATTATCAGCTTTTGATGAGAGCTCGGCTATAAGTTCTAATGGCCTGAGATAGTGGGAATGGTGGAAAACTGTATTTGGGAAAATATTGGATGCGCTCATTCACACATTCTGTTTGTGCAAATTACTCATTTATTTAAGAGTGAATAACCTGCTTTCAAACTCCAGGGTTTGTACTCTGTCCGTTCATATTGTGCGTAGTATCTTAAAATTCACAGCAACCATAAATTTATAGTTCATTCTATAATGAGCCATATTGAATGTCAAAAAAAAAAATGAAATCACCTCCCAGGAGGTTGAAAATAGAATTATCGGTCATTATTGTAACTGTCAATACGAACTAATAACAGCGCGCTAAAATCTTATTTATAAAAAACTCTGTAAACTAAACAAAACAGGTTACGCTATTGTAGCCTTAAATAGATTACTTTAATTGTTGTATATTCTTATACAGTTCTAAAGTTCAGTAAATAAAAAAAAAGATTAATTTTTTATATACAGTGGATGCTGTTACAGTTGTCAAGACTGAAGCATAAATTTTGGTGCACAAAAGATACAAGTGTCACTTATACCTATTGTTAACAAAACAGATGATTTTTTAAGTAGAATTTTTCCACTTGTATTAATAATAAATAATTGTATATTAATAAATATAAATAATAATCCGATTATATATATACATATATATATAATTGGACCAGTATTAGCAGAGATATAGCGTTTCTTTTATATAATATAGTAATATATAACAAACCAGTACCTTTTTCTTTCTTACTCCCAGTTTAAAAAAGTAGTTTGAGGTAAGGTAAGATTCCTCTCGTTATGTGATTATTTGGTTTTGTCCTTCTTAACTTTCCAAATGAGAATAGAATATAAGAGAGTAAAATAAAAAAGAAAAAAATATTGTTTGTATTATACATATATTAGTATATTTATCCAACGTGATTGAATAATATGTGTGATACAACAACCCACTGCATATGGGCAGCATTTATTACTTAATTAATAATTTGTCTCTCACTTGAAATAAAGCATCTTGTAAAAGTAATATATTAATGCATTGCTAACTAGGAGGAAGAAGCGTAGAACGGAGATTCAAAAATTGAAGGAAGAAAATATTCGGATTTCTCTCTTCGTGGTGATGGAATTTTTTATGCAGTTTATATGAGTTAATACAAAACGAATGGTCCTTTACTGGAGTTATGTTTGATATTATTATAGAGTAATTGATATTATTAGTTCCACATCTAATTTATAGTAGCTTTAATTTAAATATTTAACCTATTAAAATGCCATCAAACCTAAGGCTGGGACAAGAAGAAATTCAGAGCAGTATTTTTTTTATTGAAACCATGAAGAATAAACATTAAACATGAATGTAGGAAATAAAATATCTTAACTGTCAGCTATATTGAATTAAAAAAAACCTTAACAAAATAAAAAAAAAGAAACGTTTAAATCTCCCTTTGACTGAGAACATAAAATGTGTATTTTTTTTTAGTATACCCAAATCAGTCCGTAATAATAATAATATCTGGAAATTTTACAATGACAGCTCCGCAGCTGAATGTAGACCTGAGTAGTAAATACCCAATGCTCTGTCTTCCAAAGAGCCGTATTATCTTGGACAAAAAGAGTTTACGACCATCGTAAAAGAACTTCTGTAATCCAGTGTCAGGAGAATATCTCTATAACTTGCCTGGCTGCTTAAGAAGAATATGTTCCCGGTAATAAAGATACCATCGGAAGATGTCGGAGGAAGGGAACAGGGATCCTAAATGGTCATCTTTTGTTCCCTCATCAATTGTTGGAAAATGTATTTAAAGAACATTTATGAACAGGACTCAACTTATGGATAGGAAAAAAAAAAACGAAACGAAAAATATGGCGGGATATGAACACCCTGTGATCGGGGTTTGGGATATTCCGAAATCCGTGACGTTTCACGCATTATCGGTACAGGAAAATTAAGCCATTTCGACCAAATACACGACAAAACTCTTTCATTCATGAAACTTTGGTCATAATTTGGTCTTGGTAGTAGGGATCGATATCTGAAGAGGAGTCCACCCAAATTTCTAGAGGACAATCCTTCCTGGGTCGAAATGGGAACGGGCGGAGTGTTTGTATCGTTCTGGATAGTTTTTTTTGTTTCTGAATCGAATGAGAACACTCCCATGGCAGTCAATAGTCTAGACGTTATTTTAGGTAAAAACACAGACAAAAATATTTTGCAGTTGGATTATACACAGGATCTCACGTAAATCACGAGAAATATTGAGAGAGTTGTTTGTAGATCTCAATAGAAACAAAAAAGTTGGTCCCATGGTCCGATTCCACGCAGAAAAACAGAATTTTTAAGTTCTTTTTTTTTTTTTTGATGAATAGGAAATGATCATTCAAAAATTATTTAATTAGGTAATTAAGTTCCAATCACATCATCACAAAGTTGACAAAACTCCCTTTAAGAAACGTAGTTTGGCTTGACGCAATACATTGTAAGGACCTTTCGGGGGATGTAATTACTTGTATTACCCGAGGACCCCAATGGGAAACCAATTGCGAAAAGTGTAATTTATTTTTTAAATCACTTTTTACTTGTGAATAATTTTCTCAGGCCCCTGTTGGGTTACAGATAAACCAATTCTAGGAAAACTTCTACTTTAATTTCGTATAAATGAAGTCGAAGTTTCTTTTGGGATTGGTCCTAGAATTGGCTGCTGATTTGGAGTCCTCTGTTCTTTTTGAAAATTTAATTAAAAAATGATATTTTTTATTTTATTATTTCACAAAGAATTTCGAGTGTGGAATCTCACATTTAAATCCTATAATTTATAAAAAAAAACCAAAAGCAAATATAGATTAACAAACTAAATGTAAATATTCTATTTAATTATCTGGCTGATGATCTTTAAACAGTTCTGTTTATAAAACATCTTCGAGAATTGTAGACAGTTTCGGTCTAAACAATGATAAACTATATTTGTTTTGAAAAATGAAGGCCATATGGTTATAAGGTAGTAGGTTGCTAAAATTATATAAAAGATAAATAATTTTTTTTGTAATAATTTATAAGATAGATACAATCGGAAGGCGAGGATTAGTTGTAGCGACGGAAACTGCGAGCCGTTATAGGGAGCAGATATCAGAGCTGAGACCCATTCATATCTGCTATGACCGTTAGTAGCCAGTCTTTTTATCTTCCCTCCGAGCCTGGTTTTGTTTTATTTAATTGTTTTTGCCTGTCTCGAAACAAGCTGCGAATACTGATCCCTCTTTAGTATGCCCGAGGTGAGCCCTGGCAGGTAGTTGCCAGCCGAAAGGAAAAAAGTATGGTCGGAGGTCATCATGACTAATCCGACGGAAAGGCATCTAACCGTTATCCGTGGCGGCTATCTATCTATAGCTCTAGCTTTATTATATATATTATGTACAATAGCGAATAATAAACCATACTGATGGAAATACCTTCTTACCTGAGGGGCAGATGGCTATTTCAAAAAACCCATAATTGGACGGTTTTATGGCATCGAATAAACGAGGATCTGATTGGAAAAAAGAGGAAGTAACACAAACTGTAAAAATATAGTTGAGGTTGGATTATTATATGTAATAAATATATTTCTCCCCGTAAATACCTTCTTTTTTTTTCTAAATCCCATGAGGAATATAGGTGGGAGGTTGTAGACAATTCAATATATCTATAGATTAATCCGATTTCTACAAAACATTAGGCACGTAGAAAATCTGTTTACCAATAATGTATTTATTAATTATAGATATACATGTACAACTTAAAACCTGAAGAGTAGAGATTAATTTTAGAATGTCAATGCTGGGTTGTGAACTTCGTGAACACCGATATCATATTGTTTTAATTTAATAGATTTAACAGCCTTGTATATCCCAACTGCGCCAGGAAAGGCGGGTTGCCTTACTAGTTTCAAACTTATTTTGGCCGCATTTCACACGAAAGTACGGAAGGAGGTGATGTCCAACAGTCTCGGTGTTAATTACACTAACATATTTCATAAATAAGACCTTTTCACACCTTATTTTATGGTTATGTGTTAGCGATTTTTGGACAATCCAGTTATCCAATTAGTACATAAATTACATTATATCAATATAGAAGAGCAAAAGCTCAAAAAGATATATAAAACAGTTTGTTATAAGAATCAAAGAGCCTCTAAAATAACGGAAAACAACTAACCTGGAAAGAAACGAATGAGAGGAAATAAACAACACATATATGAAGTACAAAACCGAGTATTTGCTCTTCTATACTTATATACTTGGGATAGTGTTTTCTTGTTGTAGACCTCCCTCTTCTGTGCATTTCAACTTTCCTTACTTTTCTTCATTTTTTATTATTTGATTTATTCATGTGATGTTTTGTACATTTTTGGATTTTTAATATGTGTGTTTTCTGTTTGATAAACAACTATTTGTTATTTAACCTTTCCCAGCTGTTCTCATGTAACCTCCCATTTCCTTTACTATGTGTGTGGGTGTCTTGGAGTGGGGTGTTGTCCCTGGCTGGTATCTTTTTGGACTGTAGATGTGAGATTTGCTGCATTTTGTTCTTCATATATGTTTTTTTTCCCACTCCTTCTGACTGATGATGCCTGTGTTGGCGAAATATCGACAGGTTTGTTGTTTTCCGTAATTTTTGAGACTCTGGGCTTCGTGATTCGAACTTTCCATTGATATACTGCATTATGTCGTTTACATCAACTATATAATGATTATGAACTACTCAAATATAAGCTATATCCAAAGACCAAGGAAAGTTTTTCATTTAGTAGAGTACCTAGGCAACACAAAAAAGTTTTAGAAAAAAAACTTAATTAATAATAAACTATAAACTAGAACTAATAAAGAGGTAGAAATAATTTTTCTAACAAAAGTTAATTATTAAGTAATATTAGTAACTATTCAGTAATATTAGTAACTAGTAAGTAATATTAGTAACTATTCCAAATAAACCTGAACAGTACAATAAGTTCATTTTTTTTTGTCGGTGCCAAGCCATCTTGGTGGACCACAACTCGTTCGTTACAACTACTAAGTTCTCTTCAAAATTCTCAAGTTGTAGAGTGGCTTGGCACCGACATAAAAAATATTAACTTATTGTACTGTTCAGGTTGATTTGGAATAGGTACTAGCGTTATTTAATACTTTACTTTTGTTAGAAAAATTATTTCTATCCCCTCAGTGGTCCTTGTGTACTGTGTTGAAGTCGTGTTTTTTTTTATTTTCAATTTTATCTCAGTTCATATAAACTTAAAATACGAAAGGGATGAGTAAGGTCTGCAAACACGCTGCGACGAGACAGCAAAGATTAGCTTATTTATTTATTTAATCTGTAGGATTCACCTTTTTTTTTATTTTTTAAGTACCTATTTATGTTCATAAATTATTCATTGTGTGTCCCACTGTTAGAAAAATGACTATTATTTATATTTATTTGAAAAGAAATGAAACAAATAGATTTAGAAATGAACCCTTAAACTAAACTATTGCAATTATTAGGGATTGATAAATTATTTGCCACTTCTATAAATATTCCACTTCTATATCAATCCCTAATTAGATTGATCCTTCTATACCATCATGCGGATGCCAACTGACTATTGTAATTATCGCGAGTGATAAGCTGTTGTCCATTGAGAAGTTCGTCTCTGTATCTCCAACTGTATTGAAAAAATATTTTATATTGTTTAATAATTCTCGGCTTTATGTTGCTGCTTCATATTATGTCACGTGTAAGATCATGATCATATGAAATAAAACATGAATTGAAAATACTTTAAAAACTAAAAAATGCTCTATCTTTAAAAGTTTTCATCGTATCCTGTTCACATTTACTCTTTTGATTAAATAAAAGAATCATAGAAATTGGTTAAATAATTATGAGAGAACATACATAATAAAGAAGTTTTCATCGGATTATGATAAAATTTATATGGGACCACCCTGGAGGTGTACCCTTTTGATTAAAAAAATGATTACATAAATCGATTCAATAATGGCGAAGTTATGCGAGGACATACACAGAACCTCACATAAAGTCGAACACACACAGAAAGTCGAACTGATAATGTCCTTTTCAGAAGTCAGTTAAAAATTAAAATTGTTTTACGGTGAAAATAGATTTACTTCATTTTGTCACGTTCTATAGAGAAAATGGAACGAAAAGAAACATTTGAAAACGTCAATATTCATTCCTCAGTTTCTGTAAAAAATAAATAAATAATAAAAAAAATTGAATAAATAATTTCAACGGTCTCACTTCTATTGGTTTCAGACAGAAAAACTAAATATTAATCTAATATAGGTATGTTTAATATTTTTACTTAGTTAAAATGTAAGAAATAAATATCTGGTATTTCAACTCATACAACTTTCTTTACCGCTCTGGGTGATAAATCCAATACAAAACAAGGTCCAATGCGCTGTATCTTTCTAATAACGATTCGATTTCATAGGTTTTTTTTTGTTTTGCATGAAAATTAAATTGCTTTTCGGATGATCATATATGTAATTCGAAAAATGTAAAGTTATATGCAAATAAAATTTTGTTTTTCTTTATATATTTTTTTTTTCTGAACCCTATATTTGTGTTTATAATATTTTATTTTATAAATAATGCTTTTGATAAATTACAAAAACTAAGACATTCGAAAAACACGATTTTTCTCATTCGTTGCTTAAACGTGATGGCGATGGAATTTAAAAAAAGTGACTTCTGATATCAGTTTAATCTCGTTCTTTTATTTATAATGTTTTTTTTTCTATTCGATAAACTCCCCGGATCAGAATATCTTGTCACGGCAAGAACCTATGCAAATGATGAGAACTAGGGAACATAATACCATTATGAGTTAATAATGACGGCGGACAGCTATAAATCTCTCAGTCCATTTAGCTAATTTCTTCCTCCTCCCCTCCCGTCGGCTCAATAAAACCGCCATAAATATCTTCTTTTTCCATTTTTCCTTCAAAGGATATATTCACCGGGAGGACATAAATCGAGATCATAAACGATAATATTGTCCATTTATGGCAAAATCCCCCTCGGCATGGGGTAGAGAAAGAAACCAAAAACCAGCTTCAGTCTAGAATTTAGTGACGGCTTTGGAGGCAAGCGGCAATAACTGCTACTCACTATGACGGAACCTTTTGTCACCACTCTCTGCAGTCACAGTTCAATCCTGACAGCTACTTCTTCACCTGGTTATGGATACCCTTCAGTTTTTAAATCCACTAAGATATATTTACAACACGATGGCATTATAGGATCTAAGAAAAGTGATTCTCAAAATGTTTCCTGTAGACAGATTATTTATTGGTTGATGTGGTCATCACGCACCGATGGCGCTGTTTCTTTGGCCGCCGCGGTGAAGGGTCAATATCCAATTCACAAAGATATTCAGTCTTTTGAAAGGAAATAAATAATTATTTTTTTTAATAATAGCAGGAAATAATGTCGACCTTTTCAGCTTTGGTAGAAACATACATTACATGCTAAAACGCAACGAACTATATTAATATTTCAATCACCATAGTCATTTAAAAGGTAATTAAATTCCAAAAAAAAAAAAAAAAAAAAAACAATATTGAAATCGGACCAATATGAGTAAAGAAACAAGCGTATTGAATTTTATATTACATTCCTTACCACCGAGGTAAGGAAGGTACTTTAATCAGGTCGAATTTTTTATGTGCAATTTCAGTGAATCAATGCGTTTCTGAAATCCCTGAGTAGAAAAAAAACGCACTTTCAGTCATTGATCTGTGTATTTTTGTCATGATTATCTCTTGAATGTTGATGGCAACATCTACTGATAGCAGTCTGTGAATGGGCAAGCATTAAATTGAATATGACTAAGACAATAATATTTTATAATTAAGAAATAATAACAAATAAACAGTGTTGGTTTATACATTGGATTAGATTGGCCAACAGCATACTCGAAGGTTAAAGGAATAAAAGCTTGATTATGGTCAAAGTGAGTCCGAAACATCGTAAAAATAAACAAAAAAGAAGTAATTTGGTTTTAATAACTTCAAGAACCAGATATTCTATATTTGACAATTTAGTATAAATGTTATAATTGTAACACAATAATTGTAAAATAAGTATTATAATTTGTAGGTTTTCTTACAAAGGTTTTCTTTGTAATACAAAGAGTGAGTGACAGTTTATTATTTATATAAATAAGGAAAAATAAAAGGCTGTAGGCTGATGCTGTAAGCGCCGTTTCTACACCATCAAAGACCAACAGAGCACAGAAGTGAAGACCAATTAGCCTATACAAATCCCTTTCTGATTGGCCAAGCGCTGATAGCATGAAGCTGATGGCGGTGTGATAGCGTTTTGATAGCCCCGTGATGATGGCCTGATGGCAGCCCAACACCCTCAACCTAACTTTTCTTGTATCAAATTGAATTAAACAGGCTTTTCCATACTACCCTTCTCTTCGAACTGATCATGTCCATGAGTCGAGTTATTGGTCCAGCTCTTGGTTCTTTTGCACCAGCCAAGGCCATGGATATTGTCTCTGGCCATTGTCGGGGAGAATGAGGGGTGACCTGTCACGGGCCGCTTTGTCTCCGGCTAATCAGCTGGGGTTTCATCTATACGCTTCAAAAGCCATTGTTTCTATTTAAGATGATTACGCGTGACCGAATGTCACAAGCTTGGCGACGATTTTACCGCGCCAGGACATGATTGTATAATCATTATCTATCGTTGGCAATAATGTATAATGGAAATCTATATTATAACCCATCTTGGCTTCATATTCGACAATGAAGCACTGCTTCTTGACCAGTTACGTATTATACAAATGATTTGGCTAAAGTGGTCACTAGATAATCAATGTTATAATATAACTTCGTCTGTGGGCATTTTTGCGTAATATTGATTCAATTCTGTCTACACGATCGTTCAGTGAACATCGTAATGCCAATGTAATTTTGAATTTTAGGTATAACCATTGTTAAGAGATCATCAAATAATGTATTGTCTAGTCGCAAAAAGTTTCAAAAATTACTTTTTTCGCTTATTCTTAGTTCATTCAACTGAGTTTCATTCCTTTTTTTTTTTTTAACCATTGCTTAATCCATCTGCGCTTCTTTTTTTTTCTTCTTTTTTTTAAGCCATAGCTAATGAAATGGCCACACATCACTACTATATATTATTACGGTAGTATAGATCCCTTTTCCGGCTCTCAGGAGCGATGGATTTTGACGAGTGAGGTATCAAAAGAAAGGGAATTTCACGGAGAAGTGACGAATCCTGATTTTGTTTCTTAAATTCATACTAGGGCTTAAATAAAAGTGATGAAAAAACAGGGAGGTTTCAAAGATTTGACGACTAAGAGTCGACGGATCGAGACGGGACAAGTTGGGTTTTAAAGATTTTGACGCGGGCATCAAGATCATATATGCTCCTGTGGAGCGTATTGGACCAGCGTTTTAAAGCTTAAAAACCTACTGTTTTCGAGATAACGCACGATATAGGTCCGCACGAGTCCTGTGCCATCTTGCGTACGTGCCGTAGTCATGGCAACTTTATCTCAATTTGAGTCTGTTTACAAGAACTATTAATGAGTGGGAAATTATATAATGTTTCCCATGTCCAACCCTAAAGGGCACTGTTAATTATGAATATTACACGTAGAAAATGGTATAGCTGAATCTAATTGCCTAACTGTTAAATTGAAGAGATGTTTTCCAGTAGGGTAAGCTAATTACTTATTAAGTATGAACTGTAACTTCAATATATTGATTACAAACTATGTAGTTTCACCAAATGTGTGCGTTAAATAAACTTTTTTGGTAATATTATATTGTTTATACGAATAAACATGTTTCTATAATAACGCTTATACTTGGAATTAGGGATTAGAAGATATCTAATGCGAGAGTTCTCGCTCGGGTATACTAGTCTTTATTTATTTTTCTTATCCTACATTTTGGCTGCAAAATGTCAGCCGGGAATTAACTTATTGAGCAATAATATTGTATCGTATGGAGGTGCCCAGCAATAATATTGTGAAATATATTGACGATCCTATTGATCGTTTAGGGACCACTGACTATTAAATACAAGGAAAAAGTTAATGAATCAGATTTAGTAAAAGGTTCAATAATCAATAACTGGTTTATATCACACGATATTATTCAATTTAAGACTATTGTAAATAATATTTCTTTTCAGTTACTGATCAGTTTTTGCAACTCGAAACATATAGTTTCGATTGGCGTTAACCTTGAAAATTGAAAAACCGCTCAACTCATAGGTGTTTAATTCTATATATATATTTTGCAATCAATTGCATACCTATTTAGTGTATGCAGCTTGTGATACAGATGGTTGTTTTAGTCAGCAGGGCACGATAATATATCACATTTTTTTTTAACAGTTCTTAATAGATCTACGGAATATTAAATCTATGCAGGCTACTCAGCTTTGAGTGTTTAACCTCTTTATTTGCCTAAAGCTATCTTACAACACCAACTAGAGATTTCTATGGCCGTTACAAATTTCGTTCAAGTGATGCTCACAGTTTCCCCACTCTTCCTTATATTCTTAAAAATTTCAAACAAATGATTTTGTTCGCTAAAAAAAATATTTTCTTTCTTAAGAAATTTCCCTACCTACTTTTGCCTTAATTAACAGCGACTGCATAGCTATTTTCGAAATAGGTGATAAAGCATCATTCCGTCGTCAATGGTGGGTCAAACTTGACTAGCTCTTACACAAAAGGAATCCAATTTCGGTAATTTTCTGGATCCGCAATCTATTATCTCAACATTATTGATTTATTCAATGAGGTATTTACTTATAAAAACGGACGTGTTTTATTTATTTATTTTTACTTGTTACATAAACGTATTGCCCAGACTCTGAAAAGAATGATTCTTTTCTTAAAGATACGGTCATTACTGATCGATATTTAATATTAGTTGTATACTTCTCTAATAAGAAACAAAAATCATTGCAGCATCCTCAGTGTCAGGATTCGTCGCTGCAGATGAATGTAGAAAAGGTTGATTTCTTCGGTTTAATAAATTGATATAGTTTTGAAAAATTACACTCACCGCCTCAAAACACCAAATCGGCGGTCCTCTCTTTTTTAAAACATTTTTTGTTTCTTAATTGGATCATAGGATCGAGATTTAAAATCAGTAACAGGTCCCTTCGTTTAGATAAGGCAACCTTTAGATCTATAAAGGAATAGAAATTTTTTGTTGTAATGCCATGCGAATTTAAGCTAAAACCAGCAAAAGTGGGCCTGCAGAGCTTTTTTCCTCCACCGAATCAGAAAATCTCCTTTATACTTGGGTTTGGTACTTGATAAAGAAATAATGTTTCGTGATCAACGATGGAAGGAGGATATGTGGTCAGTACTAATGAATGATAATAATTATAACATCATAATAAAACTTAAGATTTAAGATTATATTTTAAAAATAATTAAACATTCTGTTCTTCATGCAGCGCCTTAATTAACAAGCATAACTGGCATTAAAGCAATGTAAAGTAATATGAAAGCAACTTACCGCATCCAAGTCCGGAACTCTGATTGGGGTGACATCGCGTGCTTTAATCTGAAAAGAGTAAATAAATACTAAATTAATACTCGTACATAAATACTCTAAAGTTATATTGTATCATATATCTATATATAATGACTTTGAATTCAATTCTAATTAAATGATGTGAGAATAAGATTAAAAAATACAACATTCAACTGATAAATATCAAGTACGGTATAGATAAAGATTCCATTTTTATTTCGCATTTTTTCGTCTATCTATTTCATCTATTTTGCTAGGAATTTAAGATGGCTAGCCCACGGCTTATTACGAAATACCAACTAACCCCAAACATTTATATGTTAATACTGGATAGCTCAGTTGCCCTTGCGGGTTGAGATAGTGAAGTCACCGCGAGTGACATACTGTGAAAATGTAAGTATGCATATTTATATTTAATCATGGTGAGAATAATAATAAGAAATTAAAATGCAATTCTTTGTTTTGGTGCATGTGACGAGGTTGAGTTATTTAATTAAAAAAATGGTTATCCTTCACCTTACATTTCCTGAATGCGGTATTTATTCTATTGATCGCAACAAAAAGATCAAAACTAAAACAAAACGGGTTCTATACTCACGTGTTTATTTATACAACACGTGAATACAACCATGCATTGCTTAATAGCATACTGTTGGAAATCCTTGGCCCGGCGACTCCAAGAGTCCTTGGGGCTTATCGCCGCTAATCACTGGAGCAGTTTCCCGGCTATCCTTATAAGTGCAAAGAATCTCAGAATCGTAAATGACTTAAGTTTCCTCAGCTATTTGTTTTCTTAGGAGATATAATTGTTCCGCACGCAGCTAGTCGAATACAAATGCAATTAAAAGCAAATATTTATCAATTACTTATAATAAATCATTCTGTTATATAAAGGGAAAGTCTGTTTTTCGTTTATAACCGCAAACCGCGAAAACTAATGAACCAATCCTTACCAATTTTTAACTGCATCATCTTCATGGTCTTCGGAAGGTTTAGCAATAATAAAATCTACCAATTTTTCATTAATATGTTATTAATTAGTGATCAATATATTGATAAAAGAAAAATTTCCAACTTGCAGGCCAGTCCTAGCCAGCACAACTTCATACAAAAACTTGACTACAAAAACATTCTACTAAGTATGAAATTATTGCGTACAAACGTTATTTTGTGAATAAGAAAAAAAACTTATTTGCGTGAAATTTGATTGCCATTTGGACAAATTTATTGTCGTTGTGACTCTGTTCCCTGAAAATTCCTGCAAGAAATGAGATGGAGCAACTTTTATATTTTAAAGATTATTTTAAATTTATATTATTTTATAAAATATATTTATATTTTATATTTTAACCTTGAAAATTACGGTCTATTATAATCTGTATTGGTCTTAGTATTGAATTATGCTAGTGAAGCTATTGTTTGCAGCAATCTGTTTCCCATATCTAACTGCAATGAAGTGGAATAAGGATTTTTTTTTTTATTATTTCCCAGTGATTAATTATTATTTGTCAGTGGGCCAGGTTCCCACCCCCGAGCAATTATAAAAAAAATTGAAACATTATTGAACGAAAATGCCACTAAATTAATATTAATAAAAAATAGATCAAGAAAAAGAAGATGGAGCGGCTAAAAAGATACGAAAAGCTGCAGAAAGGAAAAGAAAATATCGAGCCAATGTGTATGACATTAACACGTTACCAAAACATAAAAGAAATAATATGTATGTAAATACCTATCTAATATTAATAATTGCTATAAATAAAACTTTCAATTGCGTTGATAAAATATACATACATATATATATATATATATATATATATATATATATATATATATATATATATATATATATATATATATATATATATATATATGAAGAGTTATGATAGCTTAAAAGAACTGTTCCACTATTTTTCAACAATAATTACGTATTTTATAATTAATATTTAATTAATGTTATTTATGTATTTTTCTTATTGCACGATTATTATTATTCTGTTATAATCATACACAACATTACCGATGAACATTATTTTTCTATTTATTTTAATCACACAGTCAAATGACCGGAGGGTAATAGAAAACACTTTTTATTTTGGCTCAAAAGAGTAAAAACGAGGAATTTATAACTTACGAATTGTATGTAAAGACTATATTCCAGTAAAGCACCTCGTGGCGCCTTATCCTAACTTGGCTTATGATTAATTTTCTTAATAATCAAAGAGGTCATTAATCCAGTTTCTTTTCAGTGTTAAAAGAATGTCTTCCAGCAGGTCAGAACAAGGTTGTTGCCATGTTTGGTTTGAGAATTTTGGTAAGCCGTAATATGAATCCAAAGTGTGTCTATTTTGTTCTCATAGTTGACATAAATTCAAATAAACAATTATAAACAATTAATTTAATTTCAACAATAAATTCAAATTTTTTAATGAAATTAAATCGTTAAGATTATAATGCCCATGAAAAGATTGACAGGTTTGAGAGAAAAGTGTTGAGGCGCATCATGGGGCCTATCAGGAAAAATGGTTTGTACTGCTTGAGAAGGTGAGAGTGAGAACAAAGAGATCTAGGACTTATACGATGATCTCCGAGCTTCCAATTTCGTGCGAATTCAGCGCTTCAAATGGCTGGGACACATGATCAGGATGGATAATGGTAGAGCAGCCAAGCAATTATATTATGGAACCTCGGATGGAGTCAGACCACGCGGAAGACTCGGTGGCTGAGGACTTGAGGATGGTCGAAGTGTCCAGCAGGCTTGCTATTGACCGCAATGACTGGGAAAAGTAAGTTTAGAGGGTCAAGGGCAGCTTCAGGTGCCTGTTCAGCCGTAAATAAATAATAACGCCCGTAATAAGTTAATTGAGTAGGGAATTTAAAGATGCAACCGTATTAAATTAAAGTAATTAAAAGCTCAAAACGCTATCTATAAATATTTATTATTGAGGATTGAAAGCAAGTCTATATAATGTTTAATATTGCCAATTTATTGAAACGTTTTATTTATTTTATATGAAGCTAAGGGACGTTCAATACCTTAAGTAGCGCGGCTTTCTTCCAACTGTGCCTGACATAATTCTAGATTCTTTGAAATGCATATTGAATTTCTATTTCGTCGATGAATTTCTACAGATAAACAAACATTCGGTAAATAAAAAATAAAAAAACATCAAATATAGAGAGACATTTTGAAATATTATTAAAATAGAACAACAGCATAATTATCTACAAACCACATTTCACCAGTCCTCACATTGGTAACAAAGTTTGCAAAATTTACATGTCAACTTTTTCTTTTACCGCGGTTTTGCCACACTGTTCACGGATATTGGCAAACTAGAAGAAAACACCAAACTTTCTGAAACTATTTCCAAACATGACTGTAATTCCGCAATCCAGTATGCCAAGATAGTTTGACTTAGCGAGACAGAAAAATTGAAATCCAATTTTTCATGGATAACTTAGCAGAAAACCAAAATAAACTAGGCCAAACTTTTATAATTGAGAGCGCTAGTTTCTCTGAATGTACAGATTTTGAGGCTTTGAAATTTTTAGGATTGATTAATGGCGGGCTATCGATTCTTAAGAAACACTGACGTTTCCGTTGACGAATGTGAAAGTGGATGATACAAAGGTCCATTGTCTGAGGATTTCCAGAACACGGACCTTGACATTTTTACTCCTATTTGAGTCATAGATCTGTATCGGTGTGGCTATTGTTCCGGCAGTTTGTTATTGCTACAGTTCGTGAGGCGTCGATGAAAGGTGTCGGCTAATTCTCTCAACAGCTAACAGTTTTCTTTCTATTGTATGATTGTGTTCTGTGCCAAGTAGAGACATTTGTTCCACGAATATATCAGGAACCAAGGTACGGGTATTGTTGTATAGGGGCTAGTCTAGCGAGTGGAACTACGGTCTTTTTTGCTATCCTTCCACTGGAGCCACTCTATCCTAACGAAAGTCAAGATTCGGAACCGCCGTGAAATTAACTGGCACAGATGGGAACCGAACTTACACCGCTCCAAAAAGAGCTCTCACGCCCCTGAACTCTAAAACGGCTACTGGCAACATATTAATGGAAAATATAATTATAAAAACTTGAAATACAGTATATCCAGTTTGCAAATACTTTTAAATTTTTCAAAATTTAATTTGATATTTTGGTACGTAAACAACATTTTACATATCAACTTACAAGATCCAACAATCGATCAACACATACGTTCTCTTTATTTCCGTTTTCATCATAACCTTACATAACAACAGACAAAGAAACTAGCATACTAATAGGAGACGACTAGAAAGGAGCTGGATGAGAAATCTCCTTTTCTGAATTAAGGGACTAAATCAAAACCGGGAAGAGGTGCTGCTGGGTATAATCTTTTTCCATGCATATAAGCCATATATCTTTTTCTATCATCATACTTGCTGATTGTAACTTTTGTTACTGTAACTGATTGTAACAGGTGAAAATAAAGAAATGTAGTAAAAAAAAAAAATTGATATTTTATTTTCCGAAAAAAACCGTATTACATGGAAATTACTAAGATATAAATATTACTAACTAATATATAATGTTATATATAAAAATATAACATTATATATATTTATGTTATATATATTTATATATATATATATATATATATATATATATTTGTTTATGTTATATATATTTATAACATTATATAAAAATATTATAGATATTACTAACAATTTAATATTTTAAAAAAATGTCTATATTACGCAAAACAATAATAAATAAATATTCTGGACAAAGCTGTGGTAAATGTGAATTTTTATTAAAAACTAGGAATGATTTTTATCTTAATGAATTGTTTCAGCATAATTCAATTATTAATATGGCCAGAGGTTTATTATATATCTGATTTACTAATTAGCAAATATCATGACGAGAAAAATATATATATAACAGCACGTTACAGACATGAACATTTTTTAAAAAAAATTTACATTTGTTTTCAGGGAAGAACCATATACAAATAGAGTCTATCTCTAAATTATCATCATCAAAATTATTAATACACTTCATATTTTTTCCCCATTTTTTTTTATTCAAATATTAATTCTATGTTACACCAAATAACACACTACGTACTAGAACTAGCAACTAAAAATTATGACAATCAATAGAAGCATAAAAAATTGACATGAACTTTATTTTATTGTATTTAAAGAAAGTAGAAACAAAAATAAAACATGTTGTTTTTTGGGGAAACAAGTCCCGAAATAACAATGTACAAAATACTGCTTTATATTTCAAACAAAATAAACTGAAAGGAATTAAATTGGTTTAAATTTACCAGAAAGGAGATGGAGGATTATGCAGAAACAAGAGCCTAGAAAAGAGCCTCAATTTTGATATTGATAATGATTATATGTGGATATAATTAGTAAAACAAATTAATTCTTACCCGGGATTCGCAAAATTCATCCTATAGAAAATTAAATTATAGCCAACGATCTCATTATCCCCTTCCGTTCAGCTGTGAATTTCAGGCATAAAATTAATTGAAAAGTCTTTGCATAAGTCGAAAATTACTTCAATCAGTAGATTTCGCCACCTTCAATCTCAACTGTTCTTGCCAAACAAGGGTTTCACCGTTGACCGAAGGAGGAAGGGAATAGGAAGGGGGCACAACTGGGCCAGAGAAGGGACAACCGGAACGGTCTTTGTACGTCCAATCGACTCACTGATAAAGTCTACAGCAGCTCATCCTTATCTCTCATAATGGCATTCCTTTTGGGACGATCTGGAACAGACTGTTTCCCAGATACATATTTTACAAAATTAGGGAATCGTGTCCGAAATTCCAGTTTTGTCTGCTCAATCTGAACCAAATTGATCCTTATTACCTTTGTCTATTTATATATTTATATATGGTATTGCATTTCAGTAAACATATCTTGAAGTACTATTATAACAAATAAAAAAAAGAAGAATCAAGGATTCCATTTAATAAAAATGAATTTTGTATAATATTATACAATCTGGACTTAATAACGGACTTAGCAATCCAAACGTACTAGGCATATATCGCTACCTTGGCAAGAAGACCGGCACGACTCAAAAATTAACGATTTTTCAATTTTTGTGTAATAGACATGGTCTAAGTTAAAGTCACGGTAGTTCGTCCGTCATCTTTTTCTATTAATAGATGATAATCTATGATCAATATTATCAATATAATTGCCTTTCGCTACACCCACGCAAGCAATTAATAAGGTATTTCAACATTAAAAATTTGAATGTAGGTATAAAAGGAATCGGAAGAAGAGTCGGGATAAGGAATGGATTTGGAGGGAACTTAATGTCTCCACTAAAACACTAATGAGCCTCTAAATCTGCCTTTAGTCTCGTCATTGTCGTTTTTATGGCGACTTTACAAGGGCAGGCTTTATCGTCGCCTAAGGGGTCATTTCGTTCCGGACAACGGCACTTCTGGTTCAATTATAGGAATCAGCTGTTGTATATAACAGAAACCTATAGGATGTTATAGGCATTAAGGGGAGCATTCTGAATATTGATAACTACTACTGGAAACTATCCATAAGGTTTGAGAGTAGATAAAGCAAGCAATGGTAAAAACAGAATCAAAGAGGCAATTTGTGATTGATTTGAAATAACTTAATTGATAAATAAATGTCAGCTATTGGGAGATTACGAAGCATGTCTTCCGTCCCTCAGAGAGCAGATAGAAGTGACAACAAATCCAATTTGTTTACCAAGATACAATATGTACATAATAAACATATGTAGCATATGTTTAACAGTATATGAGTAAAAACTATATACCTCTATTTCGTTAGACTGGATTAGGCATTTGAAGTGAGATGTCCTATCTCTAATCCACATTAACGTGATTTTGTGAGTTCATGTGATGCAGTCTTGAAGATGTCTCAATTGTTAAAACATTCACAGGTTGATCATTAAATGCTATTAAAAAGATTAAAGACTTTTATTGAAATTTTGTAATGATAACTTAATGATTATGGCTATGTTATTGCCTAAAGCTTTATGATATTTGATTTGAGGTTTCAAGGTTTCGCTGATAAATAAATTATTTCCAAACATTAAACATCCCCGGAAGGTATTCTTGAAAATATTGACAATAGAAAACTGGCGAATTCTAGGGTTAATTACCATAAACGAGATCCTGTTCTATCCTGACCTAAGTGGATTAACATTTATTTTGTGGCGGACTAAATCACAACCTTCATAATCAGGTTTTAGGGGTCTTAATTGTTGAAAAATGCAGTACAGTATCAAAAAAATTATTGGACTGAATATTCGACAACAAAATGTTATAAATAAACAACAACAAAAAAGACCTTATGGGCGGAAGTTAGACTAGGAGGTTAAGCTCATGGAAGGCCTTCTCTTTCTACATAACTCACTACCTTGTCAAATATACAATATTTTTGTTATAAATTTTTTCAATCACGTGCATTAATTCGTAAGTTGACAGTTATTAGGTGCGTTGATAGTTTCCTTAAGTTATTTACCTATACCTGGCGATATCATCAGGCACTATAACAGTTCTCAAAACGTTGGTCTGCCTTTATTTTTGGAAATAATGCGGCCAACAAAGCCTTGTTGTTTCTAGTTAACACCCATTTCAAATACTTCTTCAAGATATTTTAGGAAATGCAAAAAAAAAAAAAAATCAAATAAATAGGAATATTCATATTTCTCTTGGTGTTTATTATAGAAGAGTGCATAGTAAAATCATTGTCAGACTACAGTATTTTATTTAAAAGTAGTCATATTGAAAAGCTAAAGGTCATGAGATGCGGAGAGACTTTAATGAACTTAACTAAGCATAGCCGAGGAGAAAGGACTTAAGTAGCCGTACCCTCGACCTATATTGGCTCCGTGACTTAGAACAAATGACGCGTTCACTCCACCACATCTCGAAGGGAGTATTTTCATTACATCTTGTCTAGAAACTTGCTCTACAAGTTTTACGATCCTTATAGCATATTCAAATAGTTCTTCTAAACACAAATCACTTAAATAATATTTTATGGTAATTACCTTCTTTAAGAAAAGATACTAATACATTTGTTGCTGCTATTTATTTTCTTGATTTTTATTTCATGCGAGGAGCTCCATGGAAGTGGGGCAAAGACTCCATGAAAAAAAAAAAAAAGAATCAGCCGTTAAATAAAGAAAAGCAATTTTTTTTGGCATGGCGGATTCGCCCGTGTTGCATGGAGCGCGCCTCGTATGTTCTTGACAAATGTAAATTGACTGTTATATTGCAGACATTATGGTCTTGATTGGAAACATTCAAAGGATCCCTTAATATTTTAATTACTTTCTGTCTCTCAATCATTTTTATATCTTGTTACAGAAATAGTTTTCGTATGTATGTCCTGATAGCAGGAATTCGGCATCTACCATAAATATTCAGACTAAATTGCGATTGGTTCAAGGATCAGAAGTACGCTTTTAATATTTGATTTGATATTACTGGTCTATTAATCCAATCTAGCCAAAACACTATTTTTTTGTAATGCAGTGGTTTGACCTATAAACTTCCTTTTAATAACCGTTATTAAGAAGTTAATAGAAAATACATTTTCTGCAACGATGTTGCCACGTTATGGTATATGTTCTTGAATATTTTTAAAGAAAAATGTATACATATAGTTACACTTGCGTGTGCCAAAGATCTCACATTCTGATGTATTCTATAAACAATTTATCAGTCACCTTGGCTGGTTTGGAGTCTAACAAGCGTCCTTATAACCGTATTGATGATCTAATTAATTTTATAACCCAACTATTGTGATTTAAAAAAAATGATGCCATGACATCAACAAAAAAGGTGTTCCAGATAGGAAAGTCACTTTCATTACTCGAATATCTCACGGTTCAGCCATGACAGGGCCGCAGCGTCTAAGAATCTGCGTCTAAAAAAAAAATAATAAAAAACCCTCAATGCTTTGAGTAGCTGTAAGTCATATGGTACAGTTCTTACTGGAGAGGAGGGACTTTTCCAATAACTTTCTTTTTCTTTCTTCTGAGCTTTTATGATGAAAGCCGCCCTCCATTCAGGGTACGATTTCGTAAGAAAAACACTATAGTACATAAATAAGTTACAGTGTGTCACGTGTATTGTTTTATGATGTCAAACTTCTTAAGTATAATGCTCTTCGTAGAAACCCAAAGTAGGAAAAAAGCAGTATGGACCTTGATAAAATTCCATAAGTGAAATAATTTGATAATTAAAAAAAAGGAAACTTTAAATTTTAATGTTTCTAATATATTTTTTATCGACTATTTTTATTTATCTGAATGGCATCTATTAAATTGTTAAGAATATAATACAATTCGCTTCCAATTTTTTTTTTGTATATTAATTTTATTCATCTTCATAACTAAGAATACTAAACATCTTCATAACTAATATTGTAATGTAAAATAAGTCTAAAAATATTTCGCAGTTAAAATTGTTATGTTATACCATCTCGTCATTTTTACAACTAAAATTATTGTAACTTTATTTAACATTGATTTTGTAAAATATTCTTTTGTCACATCTTGAAATAGGTATTATTAGGAGCTATATAGCAGCAGGAGCCCAAACCAGAAAAACATGGATGGATAATGATAAAAACTAATGAATTAAATAATTTAAAAAAGAAAAATCTAAAATTTCATTTTTTTTTTTTTTTTACTACCTACTTTCTGCTGGAAAATTCAACAAGATAAATTAACAATTATTCTAAAGCGTTAATAAAAAATATTAAAATCTCGAATTTCAGTATTTTTCCAAACAATAATTTTCATTAAACTTTTGATTATGAATTACATATGATGAAAGTATGTATTACAAATGCAGCAACGGGTTAGCTGAAAACAATTAGAGGGAGCTTCTTTTTGCCTTGATACTTTGGACTAAGAAAGTTGTAATTTTTGTAGGTCCGTAAATCTGTAGAGCGTATATCCATATGAGTTTCATAAGGCAGGGTTGTGCCAGAGGGGACAAGCTTAATTTTGCAGCCCCTTCTTCTATTCCCACCCTTTGACGAAATTCTACAATGTTATAACAGTATTTTAGATAACATATATCGAAATAAAATTCTTCAAATAACATTAACTCATTTTATTGACTGAATTAAGGTCAAAACAATAAATAAACAAATTGAAAAAAAAAATTATTTACTTAATCTAAAAATAAAATTTCGCTCGAAATTCTGCCCGGGACAAGTGACCTCTTTGCCCCCAACCATCGGTTCCGGCTCTACAAAAGCTAGGTTTGCGTACCTGACAAACATACATCACAAACATGACAAATGTAAGTACCAAGTCCCACCGAAATCTGGCTGATCATCACAAAGGATTTCAATAACAAAATGATAATAACAGTGTAACATTACTACCTAGGATGGTAGGACAGAGCGTAGTAACAACTGGAGGAGGAACCGACTCACGCTATAACGCTAAGAGATCACAGAATGCTTGAGGCGTTAAATACTGATCCTTATTCTTAGGCATGTACCGCTGGACCAACGGTTGATCACTGCTAACAATGCAGATATCTTTCTCACGGCCGGCATCACCGTTAGTCCTCGGAAAATCTCTCACTGAGAACGATCTAATATGTGTATGTGGATCTAAGCTAATTTCCCATTAGCATCTTCGTCGGCGAGGAAATTTGATGATTAGTTCACTGGAGAAGCAGTGGTAACGTAAATAAACCAGCATAACAAAGGGAATAAGGAATGAGCGATTTATGAACAGAAAATCATTCAAAATGATAATTAATAGGAATTAACAATTAAAATCTATTTTGGAAGATCTATTAATTAGTTGACATCCGCATGATGGTATAGAACAGGGGTCGGCAACCTGTGGCTCCGGAGCCGCATGCGGCTCTTTTAGAAAATATTGTGACTCTCTGAATATTAAATATTTCAGTAAAAAAACATTCCAAATTTTAGATACAATTTTTTAAAGCATTTGATCTACACATAAAATTCAAAGTGCCACAGAATAAGATAAAACAGGCACTTCTATGTTTTTCCATGTTTTTTTTTTCAATATAGATTTGGCTCTTTGTCACCAAAAGGTTGCCATCCGCAGGGCATAGAGTTTGCCATGGTTGTTAAAGGTTGCCATTAAAAGGGTATAGAAGGATCAATCTAATTAGGGATTGATAAATTATTTGCCACTTCTATAATTTATTTATCTAGTATTTATCAATCCCTAATATAGTTCACATTTGCCCTGATAAATTAATAATAATATTTATATTAATAAAAAATCTGGTGCGGTGCGCGCATTACAACTTTCACTTACCATCCTATTTGAAATTGATTCTAAAAGTTTCCATTCATGTTTCCATGGAAACTCCATTAAATAATATAAAAGTAGAAAATATGAAATATTACTTATGTCTATGCCTTTTTCTTCACACTCCATTTTCTTCTACAACTGTATATGTTAGATATTATTTTTCTAAAATATTTAGCTTTCCAGCGGTATATTATACATCTGAGGTTAAATAGGTTTATAGTCTGTAGAACACAGTAATTTATTTAAATTTTTAGTGTGATTATGTTAAACCTTAAACGTGTGAAGCTTTAAAGTTAAGGTTATCTGCAGAAAGCCATTTCCAAGTACGGATAATTAAGTCGGATAGTAATTAAAAAACACTTAAAGTGAAACCTATATCCTCTGAACCCAACACTATGCTCATACAACCATCAAGAACGAGACCATTCTAGAAAGAACACCTTTAGTAAATTTTTAACTTGCCCTGGAAATAGGTACAGTTTTCAAAGGTTACTTTATTACTGATAGTTAATAGATCACTATTGATAATTTGTTTTTAGATGCAATCCTTTTAAGATAATTTCCACGTCGCTACCTTTTTATTTTTTTTTAAATATATCTCGCAAGAAGAGACGTCAAGCAGAATGCTCGAACTTCACCATCTTTTCTTTTATATTTTAAAATACTGATATAACAACTTTCTGATGTAATTCCTCTTCTTGTTTTAAAATAATATCCCATACTTAAAATATCTGATTCTTGATCTTAAAAAAATTGAGACCAATTTCCATACCTGTATAGCAAATGTACTTTTTAACGGCATTACACAATTTCAGTATATACTTCACTGTTTCAATATATTTTTAGAGCATTACATATTTTAAGACGTTTTTATTTATAAATACTTCTCTATGGTCTCTGAGCTCTAAATTTAAAGTTGCTTTTGCCATGTTAAAATTAAACAGTAAAATTTTAGAGCCTCTTCTATTTTAAATTTTTATGTTAATGAATGGAAATATTTCATCAATTCACAAAATGATAGATTGGCATCAAAAACAAGATTTTTTTTTTAGCATAACAGATTTTTATCCACATAATTTTGGCAACATAAAGCCCCACAATTAGCCATTCAAAAACAATTGCAATGATATACTAACTAGAACCTTAAAACGAAATCACAATGCATTCGTATGTTTAAAAAGCCTTCAGCATTAATTAATTGTCTATAAGATCATTAAAGTATTAACATTAATTTTTGAAAAAGGAAAGAGGTAACACATCAAGGAAAGACATTAATGTATTAAAATCAAAGAACAGGCTTGGCTGCTTTATGACATGTTCAAGTTAGTACTTAATATGGTTAAGTAAGTACTTGCTGGTACAAGTGCTTTAATAGACTATATTTAATAGCAAAACAATCGATGCCTTTTTTTTTGGCCTTGTTAATATTAAACTTTTAGTTTTGAAACCATTTCATTTTTAAAAAAATAATAATTAAGAAGCTTATATAGGTAGGTTATAAATATGTTTTTCTTAGAGCTTCAGTTGTTTAATTTAAACTGAATTAAAGCACTTTTGAAAAGATTCATCTATTCTATATTATGACCATAAATAGTTTCTAAATTAATTAAATTCATACTAAACCTTTACCTTATCAATGATTTTTTTTTTTTTTTATAAATTGTAAAACATGATTTCGGATACTGTTACTTTTAAAAAAAATTTCGGTACGGTACATTGGTTGGACTAGTTAATGCTCAAATTCTCAATTGGGTAATTCATTACAGAGAAAAAACAAATAAAAGAGAGTTTCGAAGAATCGCTAAGAAATACCCTCATATCGTACTTCGGAGACGAAAAGAATTCGCCAAGCTGGGGTCACGTCTGTTCCAATCTGATAAGCAGAAAGAAAGGTAAGTCTATTAGAAAGGAGAAATTGTCCACAGGCTTTTTTTTTTTTTTTTTGAAAAGATGAACAATTGTAAATATTTTCTAAAATGATAAAAGTTACATAATTTATAATTATTTAAATATAAGTTTATAAGTGAGATTCCAGTGATTTTTTTAGGCATGATAAGTAAAAATATATTCATCAGACCTATCATCAATAATATACCTAAAAAGTTTATAAATCATTTATATATATATACACATAACATATAAAATAAAGCCAAGAAAATTGTAATGATATATATTATAATGCTTAAGTTTAGGAAATTGATAGAAACGATCCTACTATTAGTTTACAAGTTTCTAAACAACTTTCCTAAAGCTAGAATTGCTCTTGAAAAGTAAAAAGAAAACCAAATAAGAGCTAGTTAAGTAAATCCTAAAGGAGTAAATAGACAACTTGTATTCATCATCAGCTCTCGTTACTTTCACACAAGCTATCACTCTTCAACTGATCAGTAATTTCTCCTCGATTTAACATGCATTGCTATTTCAAACCATTTACTCCATTTGTATATCATAAATAGTTATGATACGTCTGCTTTCCAAAACATACGTAATGCGATTTCTCTAAAAGCAAATATTTAATCGAAATAGCTTGTCTTTATAAATACTCAATATCATTTAACACAAACATATTGAAACACACAATCACAAATACCATCTTTATTAATAAATCTTTTTTTTTTTTTTTTGGTCATAATTTTAATAATATACATGGGTCATTCTCAAATTAACTATCACTTTCGAATTCTGGAGAAACAAGAAAAAATAATATTCACGATCAAGAAACTTAACCTATATAAGTGTTCTAACTAGAGCCTGGATTCTCGTGTAATTTCATTTTTTTTCTGTTGCTTGAAATCGATCCGGGACAAGTTATTTAAGCTATCTACGGATTAAGCTATCCAGATTTACATATGAAAGTTTTATTTCGCACGAAATTGCACATTTTTAACAATTTTGGGTAAATAGCACATTTTGTGTTTTTACAGCATTAAATTTCACATTTAGCCGTAATTCAAAAAAATATTTGTAAATTGCTCGAAAATATAAACATTGAACCAAAATTACATAGGACAGATTCACGAGGTAACACGTTCCTGTCGAGAACAATTAAATATAATTCAATTTTCTGGAAAATTCTGGAACTGAAACTGAAAATTGAAGTTTTTTTGCTCTTCTTAGATTCGTGAAAAGCCAGTTAATCCTTACCAATCCATTCTTTTACGTTCTACAGTGGGATACTCAATATATAGTTGGAAAAATAATTATGCATATACACAGTTTTTCGGACAAAAATATGTTCAACAATTTGTTGAAATTAAATTAATTAGTGGATATGATGACAACAACATCCCGCGTAAATTTTTTCGAGTGAAGGGAATTAAAAATCCGTAAAACCTAATTAAAAACAAATATCGGAAATTGTTCGAGCGAAGAAATTATTCATGCTGTAAAAATTATTCAGTTGTGATATTAACTAGTTAGTTATCTTCTCATGGTTTTCATCTAATTAATCTTATTAATGTAAACCCAAAATGGGAAAATGATCAGAATTGAAAAACAATCCACCAAAATGGATCGTAAATATAAAGGGTGGCGTTCTACTGGCAATGATGAATGGTTCAACTTTTTCGACAAGGATTGAGTTATCGATATGTTGGCAGAAATTTGGGATTGTCTCACTTGACCATGCGATACATTATTAAAAAAATTATCAGTTGGCAATAAAAAACACCTAGGCAGAAAATGTGTTGCCTTAGTGCGTGAATCACATATGATCGTGCGAAAAGTAGCAAAAAATACGCACTAAAATTTTTTTTATCGATTTTTCCAAGTTCTTTTGCGTTATTACCAAGTAGAACTAGTTGCCGTTATGCGATAGAACCCCAGTAATCAAAATGTACGCTTATGATTTATAATATTTTAGTGAAAACCTTCGAAAATAACTTTGGACAAAACTTAACTCGCACGAACTTTTTACAATTAATTTTGTTTGCAAACTTTTTATTTTTAAACGTTTTTAAACCTCCAATAAATGAGGAATTGAAAATAAAATGAAAACCGAAAAAATGAAAACACTAGAAATTTCCGGACAGAAAAGTGACAGTTTATGTGAGAATGACATGCACGTTAAATGAAAACCCTAATCTCCACCATTAAGAAAAGGCGCGAAAGGATTCGCAGTGTAAGGATAAAACTTAAAAACAAAAAAAAAAAAAAAAAACGTCCGGTTTCAACAAACATGTTTTTGGTTATAAGTAGACACACATTTCTAAATATATATAATTTTATCTTTCTTTAAATCCAATTCGGGCCTTTGATCGTATAATGAAACATCTAATGTTCTCAAGATCCCAAGAAAGGTCAGACGGAAATGAGGTCCATAACCAGATTTGGTAATAAAAAGCGGACAAAAAAAACATACAGACAGACGTAGAGCTATGACATAAGCACACACCTGACCCTAACGGAGTGACCCACTGAGGCACCCTATATATAGCTATCGTCCCACTTAGTCCACGGCCCACTTAGTATACACACACCCGGCTACTTTAGTATTTCATTATCATTATATTACTATCTATAATGAACCGATAACTGCTAGTAAATTATTTTGATAGTGCTCTTTCAACCCGATCATAGGAAATTATATAATTCCATAATCAATAATTAATAAAAATATCGCATATAAATAAACTATAGATAATTAAAACATATTTACAAAAACAGATTTTTTATTTATATACAACTGTATAATTCAAGATTATTAACAGATTTTTATATAACTTGTTAATTTATCTTCTATAATAATGCATAATTTTAAATAGTTAACTTCAGAAACTAAGATTTTAGAAGAAAAATTATAATATCAAAATAATTGGAAATAAGTTGAATGCAATTAATATTTAAAAAGAAAAGTTCCACCGAATTAATAAAATTCGTGTGATCTCTTGCTTTTAATTATTTTAATGAAAAAAATTAATATCTTAATTAAAATACTATGCATCTTAACATTACAGTTTCTAATGAAATTGATTATAATAATAGATTAAAAATTGAACGACAATTTTATCATAAACTAATCGATCTATTGCAATTTTCGTTTCATACTTTTTATAGAATATCCATGATCATTGCCTCATTAACATCCCTCATGATTTTAGAAAATAAAGTATAACGCAGAAAATTTGGTTTAAATAAGGATGAGCCGATCGACGATTTAGAGGGATGCGCAAAGTGGGATTGTACTGATAAACCTATATTCTGATGGGGCATTTAGCTCGAAGCGTTATAAATGTGAATTTAAAAATTTAAGACATATAAAAATAAATGGAGGGTTCTTTATTTCTTTTTTATTTTTAAAAAAACATGGTTACCTATTATGCGACTCGCTGTAACGATATACGTCATCAATTTGGCCCTTTAAACCATTTGGGTTGACCACGCGTTTTAATGGGAATTCACAGCACATTATTAATTGCCTGTTATCGTTTATGTTAACGCCAATATATATATTTTCGTTCCTCGACATAAAAAACATCACACTAATGACCCTTTGTTGAGAAGCGGGTCAACATTGGAGTTCATTTGTCTCCAACGACTTGCCATTCGTCCTCCTACCCGGACCCGCCGATTGGCAACAGTAATAGGATGCAGGGCTGAATTAAACTTATTTTACAACCGTATACGGGGCTTGGACCATTACCTCCGACTCATGCTCCTGGCTATAACGGTACACGGTTAAAGTGTGAACTCAGTTTACAGGCGCTAGTCGTCTAATTTATGCCGGCTATAATGCTGGGCTAAACATGTTGCAACATTGACGAGCGCCTAGTTGCCCATCATCCTTCAGAGTCAGCGATTTGATTCGGTTCGTTAGGATTCAAATTGGTTATTCAAAAGAGCTTTGCCTCTGCGACTCCTACTTTTGGCCTCTCCGTCTCCTTTCTCGTTGTTAATGGAATGGATTGGATGGTCTCGGAGCTGTCTTCGGGACTCCCAGCCGCGGTGGAGATCCTGATAAATATTCAACGATAGTTTCCAAAACGTGACGACCCAGCGGTCAGCCGATGCCCACATATTGGGAGTCAAGTCCGAGCCGCAGTCCTTCAATGCCAGATGCTAGTAAAAAAAGAATATTATGTAATAATGACTAATGAAACAATGATATTAAGCAACAATTATTCATTATTTCGCGTCTCAAGAAGCAAAGTAATTAGACACCAATGATGTTACTTCCTAGAGTGAAAATACTATAAAGGAATATATATCTTATATATATATATATATATATATATATATATATATATATATATATATATAAATGGAGGATTCACTTCGCGAATCGTGCAGAAATATTTTGATTACATTTTAAAAAAAGCATGTTTATCTATGATTACCTAAGCTTTTCTAAAAGTGGTCGAGTTTTAAAAAAACGATATATGAAATCATATCTCCTAGGAACTGAATCAGAAATAATCACTCACCGATTTGAGGTACTTAAAGTACAAAAAAAAAAGACAAAGAAAATTAAAAATTAAAAGCTCAATGATCACACTACAATATGCAAATACTATTCACTAACAATTCTTTACTTCTTCATTAGTAATAAAAAAAAATCTCTAATAACAATGTCTTTATGTGGAACAATTAAAATTATAGCTCATAATTTTTGAAAATAAACTTTAATATTATTAATTTAATAATACTTAACAATTTAATACTTCGAAAGAGGATTATTTTAGAATCCTTTCAAATTTGAAGAACGAAAAGCTCTCAAAACGTAAAGCAGGAATAAGCTGATAATAATTACTGAAAAAAGAAATAATAATAACAAAGAAAAAGTGTAAAATTCATTTTTTCAAGCCAGTATAATAATCAATTAATATATTGCACCAGTCGTTGGATAAATGTACTTAAAAATTAAAATTATTGTGAAAACATCAATAAAGTTTTTGCTATTCACTTTTCAATACCTTCTCATTAAAATACATTGAACATTTGTGATACCCTACAAACGGGTATTAGGAATGTTCATTTTTCTTTAAAGTGACGAGGCATGTGGCTTATTTATGTTAGAAAGCATTACAGTTAACACTGATATTATAAACTTACATTTCATTATTTTTTTAGCATTATTAATTAAATTGCATATTTACATTAAATAGCCTATACATATTACTTTTAATTTCATATAACAGAAAATTATAATAAACGGTTAAATTTACACAATATTGCTAAGACTGAGGTTACTAAAGTTTCTGTTTTATCATGTAGTAATCAAGGTCACAATATTTCATTATGTTTTTAATATTTTAATTTTGTAACTATCAAAATTTATGTTTAGTCCATTGATAATAAAGTTCCTAACCATTACCCACCCTCCAAGACCACTATTAGGAATATAAATTCGATAACGTGCAAACCTAGACTAATCCGTAAACATTGCAGCGTAACTATATTCTTAATCGCCAGTAAGTGTAGTCAGCAGATTGCAGGCAGGAGGTAGGTGCTAGTTTCCCATACGATTTAACAACTTTATCAAAGAACCATAGCCTTTCTATTTCTGAAATATTTAATTGTAAAAAAAATAAATACTATATTTGCTCTGATATAAGGATAAATAATTTAAGATTCCTCATGAATGGTCTGTATTATTATCTTTAATATTTTTCTCTCGCTTATTTAGATTTTTTTTCTTCATTTATTTTCATCGTTTTAAAGTTAATTTTGTTCAATCGTATTGCACCATGCTTATTCTCTTCATACTCATATCCATGATCTTCCTCTCTCGCAACAACTACAAAAATAGGCAATGAAACAAATATACAGTTTAAGTAACATATCGGCAAACATCACTTTGCTGTGGATTAGCTGTAATAATAAATAAATAATGTCAGTTAATTTTTATTCAAATTTAAACATAAGCCATCCTCAGACCCAGATGAATCAAGAAGTGATCCTCAGCATAAGACTGACAGCTGCACTTTCTCCAACCATGATAAATAGCCTAAGATCAGAGCCCATCTGCGTCTCGGGATCTTCTTGTTCTTTTTCCGGGTGGTGGTCCTGATGGAGCCGTTACACCGACGATTGATAGATGAGTGGTACACCATCCAGGTGCTCCAGGTCCATTAGCATGTGAAAGTAGTGATCCCTTAGTTGACATTTCACACCCTTGGGCACTTTCGCTTTGCCTCCACTATAGGCCTACCGTCAACGGCTTATGATAACCCATCTTATAGAAGTTGAAATACATCGTTAACGACTTCTGTCAGTCAATGGTTATCTTGAGACCTCCTAACTTTTACACGTATATATGTATATATATTAGCATTGAGTTCTTCACTTGATAAAATGATAAAACACTAATAACATTATTTAGAAACAAAAAAAATTACAAGATATAAAAAACGAGTGATATAAATATTCAATAACTAGAGAAACTTAGGATAAGAGCTAGAACCTGCTGGGTTCCGAAGGTCCTTCATGAAACTAGTTAGTCTAGCGACATGAAGGAGGTAATAACACATGACCTATAGCTCGTTACAGGTTTCTACTCGATACATTTGTATATCGATCAATGTCTTGACAGTAGGAAAGAATAAAAAGGATCCCACATAGGTCGATGCAGTAAATTGGAAAGCAGCGATCAAGATAGACAAGCTATGTTCAAAATGGACACAGGTTAGAAATTCTGTAGACCTAATAAATGTACGTGTATACATACGTATATATAACCTTCTAACAGTAAGACTGCAAGCTTGGAATTCTTTTATTTATTGTTTTTGTAAAGCGTTCCACATAACTTATGTTATACGTTTACAAATCATCTCAGTAGTGTTATCCTCCCATCTATAATAGAGGGCATACTGCCCTAGAATGGCCGAGAAGACGGAACAGAAGCCCTTCGGAAGTAGGGCGGCCTACCGAGTCCTCATTTCTAGCTCGTGCCGTTCCCACGCCCCTCTCTTCTTTGACATACAGCCTCCGGGGATGACACTTTATAGTTTTTTTTTTCACTTATTAGGACAATAAAATTTAATCTCTATACCTCACATCATAAAGAAGTAACATAAAGTTACATGATTTCGAAATCATAGTGATTCTGCACTCTTCGCGATCCATTATCCTCCGTGTCGTAACAGATATCCAAAAGCTTAGAAAGTCATATTTTAAGCATCGAAAATGGCATCGGTATAAGTCAAGGAGATGGTTACGGACGGGAAGGCGTAGTCATCACCATCATTCTTGGAAAGGGCCTATTCTCTAATGGTAGTAAATTTTCTGTTACACAAGCACTATTCGGTCTATCATTGCAGATGTTAGGTGATCAATTTTAACCGCAGATGGTTACTTGTAAAATCTTTTGAATAATTCTTTTGCTGGACAGAGGAATATAATTCATACATTTTTTTTTTAATTCCATCAAAATTCTTTGTAAGAACCTTGATTCTTCTTAGTTTATTAAATTAAGATCTTTAACGGCAGTTATTTTCTATTTATTAGGTATTTTAAATAGGTAGGTAATTGAAATAAGATAGAATAAAAAAAGTAGTTACATAAAATTTAACTTCGTTGTACAGAATGTACATGTTAACGAAGATGTAGTTGACCGTTGATGAATCAAGGAGATGCAGGTTGATAATGAAGTTAGAATAAGTAATGAAGTTAAATATAGTCATGAATATTTAGCTTTGAAGTTGAAGTTTCTTAGCCCTGAGAAGGTCTACAACGTAGGCCGATACGTCGGCACTCTTTAACCACAATAGTGATCAATTTCTGACAACGTTTCATTTCATACCGCATCTTCCAATCATCATCTTCTTGAATATTCATTTAGTTCACAAATGTCTTCTTTTTATTTCTTAAAAGCTGCAATATTCGTCAAATACCTGAGAAAAAATCTAAATGTAAGACCTATTGATCTGATCGAATACATAAATTTAATTTCGATATGACAACATATTTAATTCAATTTGGATATTTATAACAAATAAACAATAAAATAATAAATACAATATACCAATTTTTATACATATTAATTTTTTGCTGTATATATATTACAAGAATTTCTTTTCTTTTTTTATGTTAATTTAATTCAAACGAGCTCGTTTTTACAAAGCTATGATGTAGTTTTTATGATATTTATTTTCCATCTACGTTTTTGAAAATATTTCTACATTTTCCTTTTACTACATGATTATGTGTATTTTTTTAAAAAACAGATATAAATTTTTTTTTCTATGGTCAAGTTGGCTTTTATTAGATAAATTTGTCTTTTTTACCTCTTTGTTTTATTTTTACTAGCGAATACATTGTTTCACCATTTTCATTTAGTTTTTTATATATTATTTTGATAACTATTAATATACTTAAGTTGTTTTATTTATTATCTAATAAGTATTATGGCTGGAAATAACCTTTATTGTTTGTAAATTTTTATTATTCTCAATGGTCTTTGTCCCAGAATAAAGTTTTTTTTCTATTCTCATTCTCTACTCTTTATCTCACTCTCTTTTTCTCTCTCTGTCTCCCTCTCTCTCTCTCTCTCTCTCTCTCTCTCTCTATATATATATATATATATATATATATATATATATATATATATATATATATATATAACTCAGGGACGAAACATTTTTGGAAATTGATATTTAAAATAAAAATAGGAATAATAAACCTACTTTTCTTTCGTAAATTTATTAAATTAATTATACAATCACAAGCATATACCTTATTGTCTGACAAAAATCTTTCGACCCGATTCTTATAAGTCAATCACCTAAATCCACAATGTTTTTGTTAATATTTTCATTTTTTTTCAATTTATCTCATTAACTGTTTGCTTCACATTTAAATAGCAATGATACTATTAGTAGTGGACGTCCGGATTTGACTGCTGGCCTAAGATGGAACTGGAAGAGCGTGCTGGAAGCAAACTCTTGGATCGACAGGTAGGTCGCTATGAATGGAGGAGATTCCTGGAGCTGACCTGTGACCCTCATTCACCGGGGCCGCTCCTCCTTGTCTTAGCCGTGGGAAGGCGACCCTTATCTTTTTATAAATCCAGTCTGGGATGAGAGGATCTAACAGCGGGCTTCGCTGGTGATGTCATCGATGACGTCCACTTTCGCGCTATTCGATTCGAAGATACTTCTGATACAGATAGATGCTCTATGCTTTCGGCAAATAGGTATTCCTGATCGGTTTGTTAATCCGGATTTGAATGAAATATCAACTTTTTAAAATTAATAGTCGAACATTTAGATATATTATAGTCTTATATATCATTTAATGTTTAATGTTAAATTATTGATGAAAGCCATTACAAAACAATGCTGGGACTGACTCTCCCTATTTTGTCAAAAATAACTAAAGGTAAAGGTGAACAAGAAGGTGAATCGAATAGCGATCATCAACAATTTTTATAACAAACAATTTCGCTTTATTTAACATTTTAATGATTGCCAAATCATCATGTAATATTTTTGTTTTCGTTAAAACAAAATTTTTAGCTTTGGTAAAGAAGGGACGAAAGTTTATTAAAATAATGCATGAATCATTTACATCCCAATAAAAAAATCTTTACCTTTGTTATGCAAGAATTTTTAGTTGAATACTATTTAAAAAGAAAAAAAAAAACGAATTATAATTCGTTATACCATTGTTCGACCCACCGTTAATATCAAAATAGCATGTATTAATTTTCGATGAATCTTAATGTATACGTAATATACGAGGATAGATATTACTAAACGTAAAACAAAATTAATTTTCTTAGAAATATCACATAATTGTTATGTAGATTTAAATTAATTTAAATTTCGAAACGTACTTTACCATCGAATCTTTTTTTTTTATATTTGAATATTTACTATTTTAATTTATAGTGGAGCTAGTAGAAGATTAGTAAAAAGAGGAATATACAAGAAAAAACATCAGAAATATTTTGTTTAAACAAAAAATGTGCCACAGATTTCTTTGTATTTGTAAAAAATAGATAAATTAAATTAGGCACATGCTTTGGTTAGTATAACAAAAAAAAAATCATTATTCAGAATTTAAACGAGTATATAAACAATAGTATGTACAATGTTTATGTAAATATACAAGTCTACACAAATATAGGTTCTAAACTCTGTTTTTTCTCAAATTAAATATATCCTCCATTTTTTTTTCCATTCCTCTAACCAAGGAGAGCTTATTCTCTGAGGCCGTGTTCAATCAGACTTTTGTCCACTTTATCTTTCTTTCTTATTTGAAAATATAGGTAATGCATACATTTATTATACATGTATTGTAATAATACATTTACAACTCTATATACTTTGATATATTCTTTTGACAATACCGGATTACAACTTTATTGGCAAAACAACGGAGAACTCCTGAGCCATGGATGGCTATGTCATCAGCAATAACCATTGGAGTAATGACAACAACTATTTATTGTGAGACAGGAACAAAATAACCAGTTTATGTTATAAACTGGTTCAAGTTAAAACTTCACAAAGTTTTTATTAAATGATACGAAGTCGGCTTTACACTTTAGCGTCTCCAGTTACGGGCGAATGCACCGTGCGCACGAACTCGTGAATTCAGACGAAAAAATAAAACAGGGAATATTGGACGGGCGGTGTAAGATATTGGGGTCCCAACCATTGGGTGGCCACGGTAGCGGCCGGGCGAGTCGTGACCGCGTCCTCGTCCTCTCGGCTCTTGTGTCTGATCCAGGGCGGCCAATTTGTTTCAGGAAAAGGGCGATTTTTCAACTCACGCTGGATCATCAATTGCTTTCTTTATCGGCCCTCGCAGTTCGGGATCACTGATCCGTAGGCTCGTAAATCCCAAGAGACACTCATCTCGGAACGATCCTATAACGAACGAGCGCCTCCCATCGAGCCAATAAAAGTGTACCATCAATTCCTAGGAGCTGCTTGGGCTGTAATTATCTATGACTGTTCAGCGTGGCCATTGTGATTGTGCCTCGATAACGTCCATGGCTGATTGGTCTTGCAGGGAGAAAGGAATGTTGAATGTTTTCATTTCGAAATGAAATACTGACCAGTAGCCGAAGATTTCATTTCATGAGGAATACTGAAGCTGGGGAGCAATCGCATGGAGCCGGAATTCCTACAATAGATTCCGATTGTTCGGACGTGCCCGGGATCAGAAATCGGAGGGCATCAACGTCTGTGAAATACTCAACCGGTAAGGACGTCCACACAACGAGTCGAGCTGGAAATGAGAACCCATTCTTACAACTCCTTTTCAATGAAATGCTAAGTCAATAGCCCCCAATTTGCTGTTGTCTTTGTATCATGTGTATCCCATGGCAACATACTCTTCGGTGCACACATATTCACTCTCTGTCTTTATTTTATGATAGATGTAATAATATAAAATATCAAAGAATTTATTTTTTTTCTTAATAAAGATTTTACAAAACCCGTAGATTCGCTTTTCTACTATTGGCCAGTTAACATTAATATATTTATTTCACTCTGATTAAAAAAGGGTGGCAATCTCGAAATAATCCTCAGAGTTGATCTAAAAGTTTATTATGGCTGCTGTTGTGGCTGCCTGCAATAGTCCACTATTATCGTTATTTGCATTATTTAGACCATATATGATATGTATTTGTTTTTTACAGACATACCTACTACTATTAATGTTTTTAATTGAGAAATTAATAGGTTTTATACGCATGTTCGAACAGTATTACTAATTCTAATACGCTGGGTTAGAGCCTTCCGTCCTTTTGAAAATATGGGGTATATTTTATCCTTATGAATGTAAATCCAATATAACGTAATTTATCTGTCATTGAAACAATGTATTGTAGTGATTAAGCGATGTACAGACAAGTTACAAGATCACTTAAAGGTGGTTTAAATTTATGAAATTAAATAAGACAGCTATATTATAGTTATTAAGCTATGTCATGGTCGGTGAAATTCAATGAGATAGAATGATACTTTTAAAGTTTTAGTTTTAAAGGAATGCGCCAAAACAAAACATCATATCTGTATAAAGTTATGGTTATTGAAAACTAGAGAAATGATACTAATCGAAGAGAAGAGCGTATCTCTAGACACAAGGGCAGTGATCATTCATGGAGGATTGTTGTCGAGCCAGATTGCCACACCACTTAAACCGCTCTTAGAGAAAATTGCAATCCACTTCAAGAGCTTCAAGATAATTTCAGGTCTCTCAGAAGTGTCTTTAAATTGAAATAACGCCAACTTAATAACAGCACTTCTAGAAGACGTACCTTCGGTTTTAGGAGTTGGAATAGTAGTAGGGCAATAACTGTATTTTTTATTTGTACTTTCTAAATCATTAATAGAATTGGCTGCTTCTTCGACCCACTTCATGTTGATTTAAACGAGACTTTAAGAAATAAATGTTTATTTCCCATTTGAATTAGAATAATTACCTTGAAAATATTAAATATAAGGGCATTTACTCTATTGGACACAGTCGAATCAGTTAAACTGTACATGGATAGGATATAATTTTATTCACAGAATTATTTACAGTTACTGCAACGGAAGAAAGCGGATGTAACAGTTTCGAGTAAATTTTATGTTACTTATTATTTATTTATTTGTGATATTTATAATCGGAAGATTCCCTAAAAAAGGCCTTGAATCACCAAAATACCTTCTTCACCAAAATCTTACGCATACACGTAAAAACAGTATTTGTCAACACGTAACAGTATGTGTTTAGATCTCTTGGAGTCCTGCACTGTCTTTAGTCGATGAGTCTTTTTTGGACTGTTTATGTGAGATATGGACTAAAGAATTATCAAACAGAAATACTGATATATTTATTGCAACTCTAGTTTTCAAATATATCGAAATATTATTTCCGTATATCAATAAAAATCGGGCCTCAATGATTTTAATCTTTGAAAGAAGATTGAATCGTAGGATATGGTAATATAAATTAACAAATCTTAGAGTTGTAATAACATTAATAGCCATAAATAAATATTTATGTATTGCTTATCACAAAACAAAAAAAATAGTTTATTAGCATTTGTCAATAAAAAAAAAAAAAAAAAAATATATATATATATATATATATATATATATATATATATATATATATATATATATATATATATATATATATATATTACTAGGAACTAGAGAAATAAAATAATAAAATTGCTTTAATATGGAAAATAAAATAAAAAGGAAGCAAAAAATCAATATTGAATGAATTACTAAAAACCTATCAAAGTATTAACATTTATTATTAAAAAGACTTATCACTAAGAACTAAAGAAAAATTAACTAAATTAGTCAACATAAAAAATTAAAAAAAAAAAGAAGAAAGAAAATCAAAATCCCATTAATAATGACTGAAACTAATCAAACTTTTTAACACTATGTTTCTTAACATTTTAATCCTGATTTTAATAAACTTAATAAAAACAATATCTTAATTATATCGGCACAGAAATATCAATATTTCAAAATATCGTTAATTGTTTTATTAAATTTAACAAAAAATAAACGAACCGGAAGGTGATTAGGAGATAATAAATTTCTTAATATTTTGATCCTGCTTTTATTAAACTTAATTAATGCAATATACTTATAAAATCGGTACGGACATCTCAATATTGTTAAAATATCGTTAAACTGTTTATTAAATAAAATAAAAAAAAACTGAACGCTTTGGAAGGCGATAACCAGTAACTTTATATTTTAATCCTTCTGTAAATAAACTAAATAAAAACAATATCATAACTATTTAGGCATAGAAATATCGATATTTTGAAATATAGTTATCTTGGATGCAAAGTACCACCTTCATGCAAAGTATCACTTCCGGCTAGCCAATTTTTACCAAAATCTAGCATATTATTTTTATTGATATAAAAGTCTTATTTAATAAATTTGAGATGTTTTACATTATATTTTAATATAATTTTTGATGAAAGTCTAATATGACCTGCAAGTAAAGTACCGCTTCCGCTTTTCCAATTCAGACCAAAATCTAGTATGTTATTTAAATCAATATACAAGTAATAAATACTAAATTTGAGAAGTTTTTCATAGTACTGAAATGATTCAGTAAACCATTTAACTTTATTGAAATGTTGCTTTATAGAAATTCAATAGGAGTAAGCATGAAAGAAACTTGCTTTAAAGTCATCGAACACACAAATACATTTTTAATACATAATAAAATATTTAACAGATTTAGCGTTTCAATAAATACCTATATATAAAATAGAGAGACTATATAACATTCTATGAAAGACACACTATATAAAATAAAACACTTTAAAATTGTTTTTTTAAAAATCCACATTTCTACCATTAATAAATAATTAGGAAGTAACGACGAAGGGGAGGAGGGGAGAGATTATAATATATCTGGGGTTGGGGTATTCCGTATTATATCAGATAATTAAAGTAAAAATAATCATTCGAAATTAAGTACCTAGTTGCAAGGATTGCTAACTAATAAAGGATTTTTCTTAATAATTACTATTCTCTTTTAATGGACAGCTATTTTCACCTACTCTCAAATTTTTAATTATTAGAGTTTATATTTTTTCAGTAATTTATTTCATTATTTTAACTAAACAATTTCTAAATCACGGGCATAGTAACTTGCTTATTGGTCGTGGCAATAAAATTAATAACAACAATAAAAATATAAAAAATAATTTACAAGGGGAAAGCATGCTCATAAGCTTCTTTAATTGCTTAGTTATTTGTTTTAACCATTTTTCTGTTTTATTCTAACCTTTTTATCATAGGTACAATTATGTTTCAAAAGACGAAGTCAATGAGAGAAATCTATTGCAATAAAATTGTATGTCAATTTTTTTCAAATATAAAATTTGTCAGGGACTTTAACGGTGGGTAAGAATGTAAAAGCGATACGCCACGTTACGAATGTCAGGAGTATTTCTGGTTGCGAATTTATGATTATTACTTTAATTATTATTACTTATTATAAATTATTACTTTAATTAGCAATAATAATAATAATAATAATGATTATTATTAGGGTATTACTTCCGAAAACGAAATTTCGATGTCCACATCAGCTATTTATTATTTGTTTTTTGCCAAATCACTTACTGCCTGGAAGTCTAATTACAAAGAATCCCTAATTCGCTAGATTATGATTAGCACGTTTCGGTCCACCTCTCAAACATTCACGCTTCGGTTCACGGCCATTGTCATTGAGGGATCAGCTCCACATCTAGTCCGACAATACCACACGCTCATTTAAATAGCCCCAATGATATTACTTCAGTTTTATTTCGCCAAGATTCTGCTTCGTGAAGCCCTGTAAATTGTTTTGTTGCTTCAAATTTCTTCGGAACATAAATTCTACACAATATTTTATTTTTAAAAAATGTATGCCATTATCCTAGGGCTAAGTTTCGAATCTGTGAAGATCCGTTAAAAGTAGGATAGTCCATTTAATTCTATTTATTAGCTTTCTGGACGTCTAACTGGTTAATTTTGTGACAAAAATATAATAAGTATTTCTAGACATTAAGCTTGCCTACATTTCTTTATGAATTCGTTCATTTTATTTTTTCCCAACAAAATATCTAAAATCTACGTAAACTCACTACCTAATCGCTGTTGTATCTAATCACCGAAATCGTCGTCATTAGTTTTCGGTCAACTTTATAAAAAAAATTCCTAATGGTATCACAGTATCAACGACGGTCTTCAGCTAGCATAATTTTCTAAAAAAAAAAAAAAAGAAAAAAAAAAAAAGAATCCAAGGAACCGAAAAGAGAGACTGGACGAAATGGAAGCCGGTGCTTTACCGTGGGAGTGAAAGCTAGATGGAAGTCAACACCTGGGTTATATGCAGGAGCTATATCGGTTTCGGCTAACACCTGTGTCATTGGAGCTCTTGTATCCGTGTCTTTTTCATCTTATACAGGCCCCTATTAGTCTTAGTGTCAGCTTACAAGGCAATCGCCCACGAACTGAATGATTCAATCATTCAATTTCAATCACCTAAAAAATGCAGCTGCGAAAAGTTTCAAGTGTTTATAAGCTTCTTTGCATTTATGGTTAATCTTACTATTTTTCTGATAGTTCAATTTTGGAAAGATCGCTGTCGGTTTCCTGTTTTTTAGCTACTACGTAAGCATGTATATAAAGTTTAAGGATGTTCATTTTAATTTAATTTGATTATATTAAAAAAAAATTTTTTTTTATTATTTTGCTATTATTTTATTATTTAATTGTCTTTAAATATGGTGAGAATGAACTCTTTAATCACTATTACCATTGTCCTTCATTGAGACAGTATGTAATACTTCTCAATAAAAGTAGATAAAAGAAAAAAAAAGAAGGTAAGCTAATAGCTAACAGCAGTGCAAGTTCTATAAATCTATTATGTTGAAAAAGTAAATGATGTACCAATCTAATGATCTTTTTTGATGATTAACTCAGTTTTATCTGAGCTAAAGTTTGATTCTGTCAGCAGATTTTTTAAAGTTCTATACGCACTATCACGTTTTCATATTTAATAGAAACTGATGAACACGACGGTAATTCAAAGTGGTAAATCATTCTACCGCGCACAATGGTCAAGCCCGGTCTATAAACCACAGAAAAATAGTTTCGATGCCATCTTAATCACAATTAAAATGTAACTTTCAAATGTTTTTACTGTTGATGTAGTGGGCGAAATTTTGAGATATCTATCTATTTCTGGAAGAGAAACTGAAATTATTTTTCACTGTTAAAAACTAAACAAAAGCTATGTTGTGATTTTGTGAAAAGATGGAGGGTTGATAATGTATACGGTTTTATATAATGTATGTTTTTGTTTCAAATAAAATCTTCAAGAATGTTATTTTTGTTTAGGGATGGTTTGGATTACACAACGGTTCGGATTAGCGTAGGGTCAACTTTATGCAACTTCATGAGTTAGTTTTAGAAGTACTCACAAGAATATTTGTGCATATCATTGAAACCGCTAAAGATTCATTAAGTTATAATTTTATATTTTTTGCATTAACTTCATTTGAAGCCAAAAAGTTTATATCGGCCTAAGCAGGTAAGTCTTTACAAAAGAGCTTTCTATCGTGTATTTTAAAGTCAGTGAAACTAACCACTACTACACTTTTACATGAAATTAACGAAATATTTGTTAAAAATAACCACTTAATTCATAAAAAGTATTATTTTTTTCTGGATTTACAAATTAATAAATTGACCGATGAGGGAATGAAGTTCATAAAATTGATTAAAATTATAACGACATCCAATAATGAAAAATGACAATCTGCGAAAATCCAACTTAACAGGAGGAGCAAAAAACTGTTCTGAAAGGCTTAAATCTGACTTAGGTCATCGCTCTTTCCTTATTTACATTACTTTGGATACATTAGTTATATTTGGTGTTTTTTAAAGAAAAACCATGGCCAGTTTTCAATCAAAATACATAATTAGTCAATTTTTGTAATTTTTTTAAATATAGACATTTTTTATTAGAGATCATGGAAAAACTGAACACAATACCTCATATAAATTACCTTTTAAAAGTTTTCGATTTCTCAAAATGAACAAGCGCCACTTACCTGAAACAAAACAAACAATATTAAAGAAATTGCATTAATAACTTATTAATAAACATTATACAAAATGGTAAAACAGTCATTATTGTGTAAACCATTGATTGCATTGGCGGTAATTTTGTATCTTAACGGTTATAAGATTTCTTTTATTCAAGAGATAATTATCAACACCTGCTGGTCGCAATTTACAATTTTATTGACTCAAGAGAAATAAAAATCTGCATTTGATTAAGGTAATTAACTGACATGGGTAATATTATGATACAACTGCACATAAAACCAAATTATAGTCTATGATACTATCAAATCTAAAACTTTTATGAAAAATGTTGAATTTTTTATCATTGCTTTCTCTTTTTATCCATTATCCTTGATAAAAATAAACCGTGAGGAGGTTCACTCGGGGAGAGAAAACACACTTAGGTCTTGGGTTCATCCTTACCGATTAGTATCTCGAGGAGTTTAAACATCCAAGAAAGAATACGGGGTCATCAGGTCGGAAGTACCGTTGGAAATTCGCAGCTTATTCCATTATTACTTCCATTAATAATTATTACCCTTAACGGAAAGTTGCAATGCAAACAGACCATGTTGCGAAAAGATACCTGGAATTTTTAATTATCTGAGTGCTGGAATGCTATTATTTATTAGATTAAAACTACACTGTTAACTATATTTCCAGCATTTATTAATTATTTGCCGTTGGCGTTTGGGTATTGCAAATCCTATGTTCAGAATTTATTTCAACCTGTTTATAATTTTAATTCTCAACTAATAATCCATATAATCATTTACATATATACCATATACAAATATTTTCTTTGAGTGAGAAGGCCCGTCCCAAATACGGTTTTAAATCACTGCGAAAAATATAAAACATAACATTTATTTCACATAGTTTCAGTGAAATATATATATATATATATATATATATATATATATATATATATATATATATATATATATATATATATATATAGAGAGAGAGAGAGAGAGAGAGAGAGAGAGAGAGAGAGAGAGGGAGAACAGATTGCATTAAACCATAACTGCACAAACATAATTAAATACAAGGGCAATACAGATGGCAATAACCCGTATTTTTAAGGATTATTTAACCCCTGAAATATAAAATAACCCAATAAATGAAATGAATAAACTGTTATTTTATTTTTTCATCCTCTCCCCAAAAAATACTAAACTATAAACAATGCCTTATCATTGAATGACAAAGTTCCTAATCTAGATTAAAAAAAAACAACTCTAGAATAAATTGAAAATAGTTTGTTCACTTTAAATCAACAAATCAAATCGTGACGTTAGAAATACGATATGCCAATACTTACTGGCCGAAACCCCTTTATACTTAACGGAATATAAATTTATGACAGTGCTTAAAAATCTAACCTCAATATACTTCTAAGATTAAGTTAAAGGCTTTATGTATAATGCATGGGCACCTCTACATGTCAAAAACAGTACACTATTCCGAAATATTAATCTTTCAGCAATAGCAATCTTCATAGAAACTTCCATAAAAAGATATTACACCAATCCCACTAATTAACATTTAAATTAAATTAAATGAAAACCAATTTTTATTCTATGAAACCTAGTTTCCTAAGAACAGGTAATAAAAATTAATAATTTCTACAGCATTCATCAAGTTTATTAAATCATTATAAAATAATTAAAGTACAAAATAAAGGACTAGAAGAATTCCCAGTGCAGAATACCTTCCTGTCATGTCCTAGGAATAATTTGCATGTCTGATAATTGCCATTATCTCTATTAGTTGTGTCAACTGTGGATTAAACTATGTGGATTAAATAATGAATAGAATAAAAAGTTAATGAATGATATTCAGAAGATAAATATAATACGTATGAAAGATTTTTTTTTTCAGAGCATGCATAAAAAACTAAACAGATATGAAATCATTAAAAAGAAGGTTGTAGATCTCGGAATTTTATTCGCAGAAGTTATTAGGTATTCCGCTCAAATTTACTTGCGACTTACCGCACGTTATCTCGTCCTACTTAAAACAATAATGTCCAAAAAAAAATTTTTTTATATCTTTTCAGGAAATAATAGTAAAATTATAGAAAATTTCGATATCTGCCTACATAAATACTTTTTGTTTTGAATTTAGCTGTACGTAGATGTAATTTTAAAAAGAAGTTGGTCGGGAGGATTGGTCAATTAAGAACATACTAATAAGTGTAACTTATTTTATTGTGTGAACGTTTCGGCCTATGTTTTAGGCCATCATCAGGGCAGAGAGACGTACAGCCGAGCGCCTACTAACTGCTCAGTAGACTGTCAACATCTCTGCCCTGATAGATTACTTAAGCATAGTTACACTTATTAGTGTGTTCTTTACTGACCGCACTCTCCGACTGACTTCTTAAAATAAATGCTTCTTCTTCCTTCTTTTAACTGCTCATCAAGGTCAATTTGAGCAGTTGTATAAAGATTCCATAAATAAAGATTTGTTAGAATAGTGTTACAGTGTCATATTATCCATTTTTTTAGGATGCCGTCTTGTGTTTCATAGGTATCTTACAATACTTTGGCGCCATTTATCTGTTTAGTTTTTGACCTTATGAAACAAGTATTATTTAAATAAGTATTGTCTTTTATAAATTTGTCATGAAATAGCAAACATTGCAATAAAAAACCCAGTAAATTGTCAAAAGGTCGGATATGTTGATCACAAAATGTAAGTTGATTAGGAGAAAACGATGTATAAAATAATGTAAACAAACTTATGAATTTTAATGAGAGAAGCCTGATTCGCTTTACCGATACCAAGCGGTTTTATTTTTTTGTTTGGATGACTATGAGTCAACAAAATTACCGTAATTAAGTATATGCCTCAGTTTTAAACACCCCACAAGAATTTTGTGTATGTGTATAACTATATAGTTTTTTTTTTTTTTTGGCTTGCCATAACATTATCTTTTCAGATTATAATTAATTCAGAAGGATATGGGTGCCTGGGCATTATATTAATTATAGCCAGGATTAATTATTCGAAACCCAAATAACTATTTACCCGGAAGGGTTTTTATTGCAACCCCATCCGGCCATTTACTGCTTATATAAAATGTCTATTTGCTTACAGCAGTAGCCTATAGGATATCCTCTCATAACAAAAGGAATCCAAGCATTTCTATCCCACAACATTCCTGAGAGATATGCGGTAGACCACTAAACATTCGCTGACCGCTTCATGCGCTTCAAGTCCGCGACCCACTTGCGCCCTCACCTTGCGCCTCCTTATAGGACGGGCTTCGCCAATAGAATTTTATAAGGAGGGTTTCACCCGGGGCACCCATTGAAGAATATCAAGCTAGGCTGAGTTTGCATAACCTGGTCCGTATAGGGTTTCTGCTAGGGGTCTCTCTTTATCCCTTTCAACTAATTGGTGGACGCTTGTCATGCCAAAAGGAGCATCTGCATAAACATCTGTGTAGGTATCCTCATTATGTGATCTCCTGAATATTTATCGCCGAGGAGGATATATTCACAAGGATGCCTTTTTTATGGTGGGAATGACGATGCTGCTTTGTATTATGCGATATAGTTTTTTTTTTTTTTTTTTTTTTTACGACGCGAAACGATCACGCAATTCAGCTTTCGCTACAATTGGAAAAATAAGAGCAGAGCTTAAAGGATTTTGATATTTAGTTCATGTCTTGTTAATAAGTAAAATGAGAAGTGGAATTTCAAAACATAATCCTTATTCTTGAATATATTTCAAAAACTCAATTCCCAAGGAAAGCTCTTAAACAATTCATCCTCGCAATCCATAAGCATAATTATAAAGCTAGGAAATTTTACATAAAATAAAATAGAATGAATATAACCTCAAATAATTTTTTTTTAATATCTTCTTTTATTGTAAAAGTCAAGAAAAAATAATAATGATTTTTGAACTATATCATTAAAATAAAAAATCTTTCTTCGTTTGCTTTTGTAATTTAAATGAACTTATCACAATAGTTCTTTTTATTAACACATGATCCTGATTTGTGGGATTAGTTTCTTCAGTTCCAGTAGGTCCCTTTAAGTCACTATTTTGCTATGTCAATGTAATTATACAATACATAATTTCTTACTCCAAGATGTTAAAATGGTTTAAAAAGATATCTAATGAAGGTTAAACGGATATTATTAATTTTGTAATCCGTTGCTTAAACGTTCCTATACTTTTAACGTTACTTTCCTTACATCTACCTTACAATCTGTTTTATGTGCACAGATACTCCTTCAAGCTCCCTTTCTTAAAGCCTCCTCTAATGCATTGGCAGTTAATGGAGTGATAAAGGGACCTTCCTAGCTTTCTTAAACCCTCCTTATACTCACTACAGCCTGTTTAACTGATAAGAAGTGCATTTTTTTTTGTTATTATTGCAAACGAAAAATTTTTTTTTTCCGCTGATGGTTATATTTGACTATTTGAATGAAGAAGATGTAGTAAATAATGTAAGATGACATCCACAAACAACACGCAAAAGACGTAGTAGTAAAGGCGATAATTTATTGGAAGACATTTTACAGAAAAATTTCATTGAACTTTAAAAAAATATGTACGGACAATATACCTATATTTTTTAGTGAACACAACTTTCCTTAAGAATATCTTTATTTTCGTTACCTTTATATTTTTATTCCATCGACTGGCTTTATTTTTTTCTCTAAAATTCCACAATACAACAAAAATACCATAAATGTTTTTAAATATTATTATATATTATTATATATAATTAACTCAAGAAAGATATAACTTATTACCTTGAAATTGTTATTATTGCTTTTATTTAATGTTTGGAAGTAGAAATTAGTTAATATATTTACAAAGATTATTAATTTGTAAAAATACAAATTATGAATGATAATTTTTTTACTCTGTTTTATTTTATTAAAATTGTTCTTTCCAATCCTATTTTCTTTTTAACGGCTATATTGGGGACCTCTTAAGGTCCTCTTTGGCAATTTTTCTCATTAAAAAATCACCAACTGTAATCATTAATGAACTAAAAACAAGATGATTGCTGTAAATCATAAAAGTCCCGTTAGCGCCTTTCCTTAATCGATCCTGTAACACCTTTTTCACTATTGTTGAAAAACAAGTGCTTAACGGAGTCCTTTATCATTTAGGTACGTTAAAGTCTTCATAAAAGAAAAAACGTTCTAGGGGAAATAAAGGAATGTCTCTGCATACCACCCACAGTCTGTTAAAAACCTACAATAGTCTTCTTCATTTACAACCTAACATCTGAGCAGTGGAATTTAAAAACGCCTCTCGTCCATTTTACAAAATCTTTGGATAATCGCACAAATGTTACTTTGTATTCATGTAAATATTTTCTTTGATGATTTTCAAATTCAATTTCCAACAGGTTTCGAAAAATCACTTTTAATCACAGGGCGCATCAAAGATGATTAAAAAAAAGTTGATTTCGAACAAAAAATGGGCAAGAGACGTTTTGAAATAAAAGAAGCCTTAAAGCATTATAGATTGTTAACGAACTCTAATCCAATGAGGTATTATAAATAAGATGGTTATCACAAAATTAATGGTAAAGTCATCAGTTTAAGCTTTTTTATATATTTTTTTTTAACATATTTTAATAATATCTGGGGTAAGAAATAAATCATAATTTTAAAATTAGGATCATAAATTGAACTATTTTAATTTCATAAGTGACTAGAATTTAAAGGACAGAAATAAAATATGAAGGTAGTAAAATCAAGTTAAAAAAAAAATCTTAGTGAAGAAAAACTTTATAACTTGGTATGTCAAATATTCAAAATAATTTTAAAAAATGAATAATTCAAAGATATGTAGGATGTTCTTGCAATTAATAAAATTACAGAAATCGTTTCCTATATTGCACTAAAAAATAAGGAAAATCTAAACCTTTTAAAGAAACCATAAGATGAATTGATCAATATCGGTTGATATTTTAATAAAATAACTACACTTAGTTAATATGAGAATGAACATAATTGTGTAATATCGACTTCTTTGGCAGATTCCAATTTTGAAAGTGGAAGTATTGCATTTTCCGAGTCAAGAGTATGTTTTTAAAATAAACCGAATTCTGAATTACATCTAAAATGGAGTTTATAATGATTATTATTAATTTTGTCCAAAAAACAAAACAAAAAAAAACCATTTAAATGAAACATTAAAGTTGAAACTTTTGAAAAAAAGTTTCACAACAAAGTGAAATATAACAGTGTTGTCAAAGAGCGTTAGAAAACAAAATAATTTTTAAGCAATAGATTGATATCATCTACTGAATAGAATGTGTTTTAAAAAGATGAAGCAAAAAATTATGATTTTAGTAATATACAACCACTTTTGAACATAAAATTTAGCATTAATAGGGTTTAAAATGTTTATTAAAGTTTCCTGACCTGCCATAAGGACAAAAGACTAAATTCTTCACAGATGAGACTCCAACACAAGTGGAATACGCTGGCTGTCATCTCAGCGAGACCGAATGATCGACTGAGCCAAGAAGCCGAAAGCGTTGCACAACAGGATATGTTCTCCGCTAACCACAGGGCATGCGGCTGCGGAACACAAGGAGTAAGTTTTCTGGTCTGAGGGATGTCGCGGCAGTATCGGTCGAACTAAGAGTGTAAGAGTGGCCCTAAGGGTAAGGACGTTGGCTGAGGTGTCAGGTCCAAGGACCCAGAGGATATCGATACCATTCGGTAACAGGAATCGAACAAGAAGAAACTAGGAAGCATTTACTTGAAATGAGGATAAACCAAAGCTATCAGTGGTAAAAAAGATTGGCATACCTCGACAATTATGCAACTACCGTTAGTATACGTTAGTATCTCGCATAACTCAAAAACGGTTAGCCGTATAAAGTTGAAATTTCGTATTTAGGACTTTTGTAAAATCTAGTTGTGAAGCTCCCTGTTTGGTCACTGCTTGATCACCAGAAGTGGTACTTTACTTGAAGGTCATAATTGATTTTCATCAAAAATTATATTAAAATACTATGCAAAACTTCTCAAATTTAGTATTTATAACTTATATAATGATTTAAATAACATACTAGATTTCGGTCTAAATTGGAAAACTGGAAGCGGTACTTTATTTGAAGGTCATATTAGACTTTCATCAAAAATGATATTAAAATATAATGTAAAACATCTCAAATTTGGTAAATAGGACTTTTATATCGATATGAATGTATTTACTAGATTTTGGTTAAAATTGGTGAGCCGAAAAGGGTACTTTACTTGGAGGTCATAATAAGCTTACATCAAAAACTATATTTAAATTAAATACAGAGACCATATGTTTCGGTAATAAAGGTTACAAACGCAATTTGGTTTCCAATCCAATTAATCATTTTTATTACTTGTTTTAAGTGTTAAAATTGAGTGTAAAATACTGGTTTTTCTCCCCATTTTTGAGATCAACAAGTCTGCAGCAGGAGAATAAGATATTAGTTAGTGGATTTTTTTTTGTGTGTGTTTATCAATAGATGGATGTCGCGACGATGTTTAAATGTTGTCACGGAACACGAAGAAATCTCTTGGAAATTTCAGTAATCATGAGACCTCCTGAAACAAGAGTATGTGTGTGTTTGTCAATAGATGGGTGTAGCAACGCCCAATATCGTTTTTGTGATACTCCAATCTTCGGAAACTAGTAACCAAATTCAGGATCACTTTTTGAGCCACCGATTTATAGTTTAATAGGCGTACAAGGACGTCATGTGTTGTCCACATCAGATATTTTAAATAATAATTAGATACAACCTTCTTGTAAGACAAAAACACCAATATACGAAATCCTAATTTCCGATTCCATCATAAACTACAAGGACATAACGACGAATCAATAAAAAATATGTATCGCTATAGTTAGTTTACCCAAAAATACGAAGAAGCGACTAAAAGGAGGTTCTTCCAAGGCCCATGGTGGCTAAATCAAGCACGGGAAGAGGTGCTGTTGGGTACCCACGCCAGTCATGTCACTATTTCATAGTAAGCCGGACGATTTTGTCAGTTGTCAATTATTATAACAAGCGTGAATTAGAATTAATTAATAAATCTTTAGGGGATAGTGAAGAGAAAAATTTCAATTTTAAATTCCTTTATTGAATTTACATTTTTAGCTGACAACGTTTTGTAGCATTTCATGCAGATTATGTCATAATATGATTTTAAAGTCAATCTTTTCTTGTTTATTATAAATCCATAATAAAATTTGGTCCTTTAATAGTAAATTTAAAAATAATATTCTATTATTTTAAGATATTAGCAAGGGATATTGCATTCTAGAATTAAAAAAATTAAAATGAACTCATTTTTTTAAATTTGAATAATGGCCTGTGCCCCTTGGTTTAAAAATAATTATGATTCTATTTTTTTCTAAACTATTAAAATAATAAAAAGATTTTTTTAAATTTATTAGAGATTAAAAACCTTTATTTTACATTTTATGAGAAATGAAATAAAAATATTCAGTTGAACTCCTAAGTTTAAAATTATGCTTATGGATTACGAGGACGAATTGTATTACAACTTTCTTTTGGAGAAATTATTTATTAAAATAAATATTACCTTAATTTCAAGAATAACGGCTTACGGGCGTAATGAAAAAAAAATCAAATGATAGCTCTTTACAAATACTTTTATTCCATGTTCAAAAATAACGTTTGAAAATAATAGAAATATAAGTTATTTATTAAAATTATTATCGAATCAAATATTTTATATCTTTCAAATGACAGATGGCTTTTTTCATGGTTACAACGGCCCCATTAAACCGACTCCACGGCTCGTAATGACGAAGAATGCCCGAACTTGAAGGAGGCACTGAGTACGCTAAGAATGTGCCAGAAAGGCGTCGGAATGTTCCTCAGTGCCGACCGACAAAGAATTCAAAAACGTTTAAGGAGGAATGCCGACTTTACGAAATTGTCGAATTGTTTTCGGACAAAGAGTAAATTTTAAGGGACTCTTTTGCAAGTATTTTCACCTTGCATTATTTTTTTTATTTTTTCGTCGGAGTATGGTGAGATAAAATCCAGTCAATTTCGGCGTGATCGATAAGGAATGATTAAAGCTATTAAATAATTTTGCAATTATCGAATTTTCAGGCAATTTGTTTGCAAATATTTGGCAAAATTGCTCAAACGATGATTTCAACATACATTCCAAAAAAAATCAATATTTCTTGACCAATCGCATTACTGAGTAATTTTAAAAATGGCCATTATTTAATTAAATTTAAAATTAATTATGAATTATGTATAAAAAAAAGAGCATTTATTATGACAAATACGTTTATTATTTTCACGTTTCTATCATATTTTAAGGCACTAACAAATATATGAAAGAATTTAACTGTCCATCGGTTGGCAATAGTACGCAGTTAACTATCGGACATAAATGAAAGTTTGTACAGCGAAACTCGTTACTTCCATTTTTTATTAAAATATATATAGCAAAAGTTATAATTACTTAAATATGTTTACTGTCTGAATGGAGAGTCTAAATCGGTCTAAACTAACTCCTTACTTTATTTTCTTACGTTTAATAATCAATAGTTATTGCAAAACTCTCTTCATCCGACAACCACAGTAACTGCAAAACTATAAAATATACCAGAATGCGAAAAAATGCAGTTAAGCTGTTTTCCATTTCACTCCCTAAAATGTACCTAATTTATTTATGTTGAATTCTTTTATTATTGATTCAACTTATTACTTTGATTAATAAAGTTATTAATTATACTGGAACGGCAATGATTTAGTATTTTTTGTTTTTACTCACAGCAACAAGTTTAATGGTACTAAATTAATCTTTACGACTTGCTCGAAATCAACTTAAAACCAAACCCGCTTTGTCATAAAGTAATTATTTATTCTGCAAAATATTTTTGTTTTTATAATTTTGATAAAAATAATTATGGACTTTTTTTACATGCCTCGTTAAATTACAAAGGGCTTTCAAGAAGGCTAACTGCGTACAATGACCAACCGATTGACAAAAAAAAATGGTCTATTCCATTCTACATTATCTGTAAATGTAATTTAGTGTATTATAAAAAAATAGAAACTGACTAATGCTAATATTTTTTTTTAAAAATATATATTTTTTCAGCTAAGCAACTGCATACAATGACAGATAGTATATTAATCAAACCCATTTTTCACATCTAGTAAACGATATTTCTAACATTGTATACACTTTTCCTGTAAAATCACATGAATGAAAAAACAAGCACATACGCTATTCATTTGAAACCACCCAGATCTATGCCTCACAAAAGTATACGTCCAAGAAGACTGGCTTACAAATTTTGTCCCCCAATTCACAACGTATATAACTTTTTTTATAATAGTTCAATGTCAATATCCCATCCTATGTATAAATTTTAATACCTTTATTAATAAAACAAATTAACAAACTAATTAATAACATTATAAACAACAAACACTTAAAGTTACTATCTTAAAAAATAACACTAAAATCTTAAACGTACAGTGTCTCAGCGTCAGCAATCTCTCTGCTCTTCTTCCACTCTTAGGCTTAGCAATTTCAATTATCTTTAGTAATATAATTGCAAACCTAAATGTCGGAAAATCGCTCGCATAGACAAGAGCCAATGTGGAGATATAATAAAAAATTCACAAATAATAACAGAACACATTATACAATTGAACATTTTGTTTTTATTCAAAACATAATTTAATCTCTCTACAATTATTTTAATTATCTCATTTTGTTTTCTCTTCACCATCTATGCCACAATGAAAAACTAGAATTGTACTCAAGAAAAAAGGATTCTCACACGCGTCTTTTTAAATCCCATGAAGGAATATTCAGATCAAATTTGAATAAAATCGAACAACGCCTTTTGTCGTGACCGTGAACCGAACAGATTTTTGATAATAATGGACCATTGAAACGACCAAAATAAAAATCCCAACACATACGTCGTTTTTTCCAAATTAGGTCAGGTCGTAATCGCATAACAAACCGACCAACCGACAGACGGACAGAAGAAATACCAGACGGCCAAGTTAAAACAGGATCTTGCTAAAGCACGTCATTACTTCTATGATTGCCTTTTATTAGATACATTAGATAGCCATTTATTACATTATTTATTAGATAGCCATAACTTCTCTGTTTTATTAGACAGGTGGTGCAGGCAAGAAAAAATATATAAATTATTTGTGTTCATAAATAATAACGAATTAATGGCCGTAACGAGTGAAATTAAAAAGGAAATTATTTAAAATAATAATCAAAGTTTTTAAACACTGCTTATTGGCTACAGAGGAATGAAGAACGAAGAGTAAGACGACAGAGCGGGAAGTGGGTCGAGGGAGGCCCGGCTGGCTAAACCTGTTGACGATCAGCGATCCGACAAAGGATATAGGCCGGGTCACAGGTGTGCCATCTTTACCATAACAAATCCTCTTTGTATTTGTATTTGTGATTGCATTTGTGACTCTTTGCGTAACCAAACACGCTACGTCATTTCATGGTTGCAATACCCGCTCTCTTGTATTGAAAACAGATTGCTTGTGATTGGCATTTGCAACTCATAACTATAACACACCTTTGTAGCTAGTAAAATTGTAGCTTCAACGAATTGCAACGAATGGAATAAAAATATTGTTCGTTAGCGAATTTTAAGTTTCGATGGCTAATAAAGGAATTAAATTGCACTTAAATTGAAAAAAGAGCACGAAAAAAGGAGCATGAAGAAAAGTTAGCTAATACTATATTATCAGAATACATATTGTTAGTTTTTTTTTTTTAATTTTGCATGCTTTCATTTTTGGTTAGATATAATAGTATATGTTCACTTCAGGATTTTTCCAGAGTTATAGAGTAACTTACTGAAACCCATTAAGACAATCCATCGCGAATTTACGGAGAAGCAAAAAAATACAAACTTTTCTATGGAAAAGAACATTCCATGGTACATCAGAAATTTTATGAGATTCCTAATAGACTCCGGATAATAGAGTTAAATCCTAATGGCTATAAAAAAAACCTCTGACAACACATGCAGAAGGCTAAAAAGAAGTTGTAAAAGAGATCTCCATTATAAATAAAGTCTGGAAGAGGCTCCAATGGTTAATAGTCTCTATAACTGCATTTGTCTTAAGAATAAAGGAATAACAAACTAAAAAAAATAATGGTATCTAATTATTACGATCTGCCACAAATACTACAAGTAATAATGCTAAATGTACAGCCAAATTCCAAAAAAATGCTGTAGTCATATCATGCATACATATATCATATATCATATATACATATATCATATCATGGATACAAAATAAAAGATCACTTGAATTTAGAAATCAATTATAAAACATTCTCTTATTCAAATTTTAACTCTTTAACCCCATTTGTATTATTAAAACTTTAGGTAAAATTAGTTAGTTATCATAGTTTATGAAACAGTCCCCCCCCATATTTTATTTTTGATTTTATTACAACATTTTGAAGCTAAATATCTCTCATCATTATGCTTAAATCCGTTATTTTTCCTTCATTGTTAACTAATGGAAAAAATCGATTTTTAAAATAAAACTCCTCACATAGAGCAATAAAAGGCAAGCTCATAAAATCTTTATGAGCAAGCTCATTAATCTTTAATAATAGAATCAAATAATTACACATGCAAATTAAAAAGCTATAAACTTTAAAGTTCAACCGAAACTTGAGAGTTCACTAATATCTTGAGCCTTTTCAGTCGAAAAAACAATTTAAATATGGGTCTAAAAACAATATTAGACAAATAACATACAAATATTATTGTTTAAATGTTACCATACAGTTACATATATATATATATATATATATATATATATATATATATATATATATATATATATATATATATATTTATAGATTATATAGATATGGATTTTATATGGCAGAAGTTATAAATATAATTTTACTAAAATAGCAGCTCGTCTTAAAATCTTTTACACAACCTGAAGTTATTACTTTCTCAGATAAAATAAAATATTTATTATAGGCAATAAATTTTATAGAAAGTTCTTTAAAATATCACGGAAATATTTTTAGATAATAGAAACTGCTTTCTCCTCAACACAGGTTCAAACCGTGACCATTTGTGACCTACGAAATTTATATTCTTACCTTATTCTAAAAGTATAAAAAACAAAGGAAAATAGATTTACTATAGCTATATACTATAAGTTTTTTTTGTTTTTTTTACGACAATATTAATATTACTTATCGGTGCTTAGAAACTACGAATGGTCATTTGGAAAAACCGTAAGGATTTGTTAAGTGGTCGTGATGTTATATATCATTAATTTTATTTTAATCAGAGAAAACTAATTTAAATCAAAAATATTTTAGTTAGCTCGAGTTGACTGACAAAGCTGAATTAGTAGATTTACTAGTGGAGTCAAACCAAGAATCGTGACGTTATTGGACTGATGGAACAGGTGGAAAAGGCTGTTCCACGGAACAATAAAAATTAATACACAATTATTGTTTTACAAAAAAATTAAATGTTCACATATTTTTAATTTATTTATTTTAAAAATTTTTGTCGAAATTTGGACAGGCAAAATTTAATGAATTATTGTTTTTTTAAAACTCAAATACAGTTTTAAAATACACTTGATCGACAAAGCTGAATTGGTAGATTTACTAGCGGAGTCAAACCAAGAATCGTGACGTTATTGGAAAAAAGGCTGTTCCACGGAACAATAAAAATTAATTCACAATTATTGCTTTATAAAAAAAAATGAAATGTTCACATATTTTTAATTTATTTATTTTAAAAATTTTTGTCGAAATTTGGACAGGCAAAATTTAATGAATTATTGTTTTTTTAAAACTCAAATACAGTTTTAAAATACACTTGATCGACAAAGCTGAATTGGTAGATTTACTAGCGGAGTCAAACCAAGAATCGTGACGTTATTGGAAAAAAGGCTGTTCCACGGAACAATAAAAATTAATTCACAATTATTGCTTTATAAAAAAAAATGAAATGTTCACATATTTTTAATTTATTTATTTTTTAAATTTTGGTCGAAATTCGGACGGGCAAAATTTAATGAATTATCGTTTTTTAAAACTCAAATACAGCTTAAAAAAATATCTGATATGCACAACACATGACTTCGTTGTACGGCTATCAAACTATAAATCGCTGGCTCAAAAGGTAATCCTGAATTTGGTTACTAGTTTCCGAAGATTGGAGTATCACAAAAACGATATTGGGCGTTGCTACACCCATCTATTGACAAACACACACATACTCTTGTTTCAGGAGGTCTCATGATTACTGAAATTTCCAAGAGATTTCTTCGTGTTCCGTGACAACATTTAAACTGTTAATATAGATAAAGGATTGGAAATCGACAGCTTCGATATTTTAAGCGGGAAAAATCCAATCTAATTTACCAAATTTGAGATGTTTTACATTATATTTTAATATACTGTCTAATATGACCTTCAAGTAAAGTACAATTTCCGGTTTGCCAATTTTTACCAAAACTTTTTGTGTTCTTTATATTAATATGTGAGTCTTAAATACCAAATTTGAGAAGTTTTGCATAATATTTTAATATAATTTTTTATGAAAATCAGTAATGATCTTCAAGTAAAGTACCACTTCCGGTAATCATGCAGTGACCAAAAAGGGAGCTTCACAACTAGATCATATAATAATCCTAATACGAAATTTTAACTTTCTTCAGCTAATCGTTTTTGAGTTATGCGAGATACGGACGAACGTACGTACAGACATCACGACGAAACTAGTCAAAATGGATTCAGGGATGGTCAAAATGGATATTTCCGTTGAAAACTGAAAACTGAAAATTTTCGCGATTACAATACTTCCTTTACTGCGTACAAGGAAGTAATAAAGATTTTCATTTCATCAGTTTTGTTTGGATAGCGCTAAATTTAAGTACTTCCTTTAAATTTATACTATATTTTGGTTAAATGTATATTAAATGTATTAAATATATTCAATCCCATACGAAGGCAAAATACATCGGAGACATTGATAGAATTTATTGATTCAAAAAGAGCTATGATACTTAGACATTTTTAAGGTTCCAAGATCCTAAAATTATTTATATTTTCTACTGAAAAAACAGACCTCCTTCATCGCTAGGTATCTAGCAAATAAGGGGCAATTTTGAATCGGCCGATCGTGACCGGGAGTGAACCAGGTCAGTCTTTCAACCAAACCCCCAACCTCTGTTTCCTGGACGAGAGAAAGAGAGAGAGGTGTCAACCCGCTATTGGAATTATCTTCCGCCAATTAACTGTACGCTGCCACCCACGTGAATAGCGTTAGGGTTGCGACCTCTGGATTGTTTTCTGATAATAGCATCGGCAAACAGTCCCTCGACAATGGGTAATTAGGGACCTGATCCTTCATTAGAGACGGTACAAGGGGAAAGGTAGGACATGGGGACGATAGGGATCCGTCGCTGGACAATTATCATTTTGGCAAAAACATCGTAAGAAACATGACCAATTCAAAAATCCAGCATATTTACAATTACATATTCATTTAACCTGATGATGTGATGTTAATTTACATACTATCTGATGTCAAATAGAGAGTTTACTAAAGTTTTTATTATCCATTGGAAACGATTTGAGGGTCATTCTCAAATAAACTATCACTTTCGAAATCTAGAAAAAAAAAATACTCTTATTCATGGAAAGTAAACTTGGGCGCTATACGAGTGTAATATCAGTGTCAAAGAGTGCAAAATCGTACTTTAAAAAATAGTTATTTAAAAGTCTTTCCCCAAGCTTTTTTTTTGCGTTATTACTTAGTTTGACTAGTTGCCGTTGTGCGAAGGACCTCGAGTAATCAAAATATACTATTTTGATTTAAAATATTTAGTGAAAATGTTTGAATGTAACGCCCGAAATTTTCTCAAGAATTTTTTTTGCAAACTTCTTGTTTTTAAATATTAAATATTTCAAAATGTACTCTGCTTTGAGACGAACCGAATGCTGATTGAAGGGTTGAAAAAAAAACAACCGAAAAAATGAAAATCAGAAAGCTTCTAGAAACCTCATAATAGCCAAAATAATAGTTTTATTGAGAATGACCCTTAAGTTCAGTATGACAAAAAATAATAATAATTTTAAACGAATGAATGAATCTTGATTTATTAAATACTTTTTTTTTACAAGATTCAATAAAGATATCGAAACATTTTTCAAAAACTGATGTTTGTTTTCATAAAAGAAGACAAAATATTACATAATGTTTATTAATTCTTAAAAAATAAAGCTCTGCTTTTTTTTTTAAAGGCTACAGGAATCAGTCAAAACCTAAATCTACAAAAGCAGACCTATCAACAATCCTACCAGCTACGCCTAGGAACTGAGGTAGATAATATTTTTATTGATTCTTTCTTTATCTTGACCAAAACCTAAGCACGCCAATTTGAATTGCAGCAGTGTTACGTCTCAAATACATTCACCGGATGAAAATTTAAGCGTTTTACGTCCGAATTCTCCAGTGGATTCGTCTTTCAACGGGAAGACTATTTTGAGCAACCTAGGCACTTTTTAAATATTGTTCCTTCCTTATTGTAAGGATATATGCATCCCATCCTTAGAGTATAAATAAAATTAGGAAGTCTTGAAAGTTCGTACATTGGAATTTCAGACCAATAATTGTTAATTATTTATCATTTAGTGGATTTATATCACACAAAATTCCAACATACAAGTGGTTGTGTTCTGAATCAAATATGTAAATCATGCCCTTTTATTATCACGAATAAACCAAAATCACGATGTCTATTGGTGAAGAATCGCTTATTTTGCTAGGGCTTAAAAAAGGCTAAACATCAGTTGCGTATTTCTTGACTTGATATTTATATTAACCTGCGACTGATATTATTGTGAAGGGCACGGACTTTTCCTAATAAAGTACAACTGCATTTAAACTCGAGTTAGCATTGGGATTTAGTGCTATAAAAGTGTATATAATAAAATCCTTAGATGCGATCAACCGTATCCGTCGTTTAGGTTTGCTAAACCATCACAATCGAAAGGTATTGAGGGTACTCTATAGTCCACCCCGTGTCTATTTCTAAGTTATATCAATAGAAAATTTAGGGAGAGTGATATAAATAAATTAAGGCTAAATATAATGTTTGGGACAAAACTTCCTCCTCGTCCCAGGATTTTAATAATAATCTTCCGCCAGAATGTAATTTCGCATTTTTTTTTATTTATGAAGTTAGTAATAATAAAATAAATGAATAAATTTGCTCGATTCCAAACCATTTCATCAACCACAGAGCATGATTAATTTTAGAAACATAAAGAAGTATGATGGAGTATGGGGCACACTCCTCTTGCAAGTGTGGAGCATAGATACGTTGAAAACTACTAATCGAAAATTTATAACCCGATTGTAATACTTTCCTAAATTGGAAAAGTAAAAACATGCCAACAATGTTCAATATGCTGTCTGTATCTTTGCTAGTAAAGGTATGATTTAAATGATATAAATATATATATATATATATATATATATATATATATATATATATATATATATATATATATATATATTTGTAGGAAATTTTAATTACCTTGAAATGATCATTTGTATGATACTGAAAAATATATACTTTACGAGTTACGCGCGACTATAATATTTTTTTCGTTATAATTTTTTGTCAGCGTTTTCTAGGGGTTACACTGTATGTATAGATATTTAAAGGACTTTATTCTTATTACTTATAAGTAGAAGACTTTATGCAAGTTTTATCAAAATCATTAAAGCCGTTTTCGCGCCAACAATTTTAATAATGGTTAGATTTCGAATATTTTAATTTTGTGCACATAAACACGACAATACCTATCCAATGATATATCTATTCTGCCTCTAATAAATGTACAGAAGGAACAACCGGTACGACAAAAAATGCTTGCCTATTAATATATAGATACCGTTAAGAGACATGGTATTATGTAGGTCTAATTTTTTCAACCACGGGCTAGAATTTTAAAATTAGCAATAAACGAAAGGAAATGGCCGTTAATTTTGAACATTGCTAAGCTTTCTCCTAGTAATATTAAATTGCAGACTAGTAAAGGACTAGATAATAGAGAGGGGATTCTATTAGCTTAGCAAATGAGGTGAGGCGAGAACAAGATCGTGAGGCGGCTAGTTCATTAGCGGTTCCAATCCTCAAGACCTGCCTTCGAGTGCTCGCTCCCTGGGTGGCCTGGCTTTTATTTTCTCCCCCCCTCCTCCTGTCAACAAGGCACGGTGTGATAAAATTTAAATATCTAATTTCTAAACAGATCAATCTACAAATGCCTTGCATTATATTATATTTATAACTATAATAGATCCATGTTCAGTGCCTGGTATATATTACGCAAATATATTGGAAGAAGAGAAGAAATGTCTTATGAGCGGTTCTGTCACCGATACTTTTTTCGATATATACCTCTAAAATGTGATGTACCTAAAAGCTACCTCAGCTGATTTGGTGATGCCAGCTATCATAAGTAGCAGCCTAAAATGCTGGAAGGGCTCTAAAACAAACCAAAGTGACATGCCAAAAGATTATTGACGGGCAATGGAACCTAAATATTGAGCTCAGTGTAGACAAAACTAAGGGTATTATGTTTTCCTTCCAAAAAAAAACATCCAATCAAATTTCATCTGAATGGAAGCTCAATAAATATATCAATAAACTAACGAATCTGAGCAAACAATTAGACCGACACGTGACTTTTTCGACCCAGTTAGATAAAAAATTAAAATCAGTTCGTGCGAAAGCAAACAGGATCAGTCACTTGCTAGGTTCAAGGAACCTTTCTCTTCACCTGAAATTGATTACTTATAAATGCATAATTAGGCCAACACAAAACTACTAGGTACATCTATGTTTCAGAATGTAGCAAAAACAACATATATAGGCTTGGAATCGTTCCGGAATGGTATACTTAGAAAAACTGTAAAAGGGACTACACTCCAGAAGGCAACACAAAATTCTTAACGAGATACAGATATTAAAAACTGAATACATGATTGTATTTCAAAATACAAATTTCTTCGATAGCTTGCAACTATCGAGAAATTAAATATTTAATAAAATCTTGCCAAGCGGAGCTCCCCAACGATGGCAAAATCAAGCAAGAAAATAGATTAATATATTTATTATTTTTATTTGAGAAAAACAGAGGATGAACCGGTGAACCGCATCTGAGTTTAATAGAAACAAGATTTAATCTCCTATGTGGTGGAGAAAAATCATTCATGTGTTATAAGATAAATAAATTATAAAAAATATGTTATAACATGTTTAAATTGATCAAAAAGAATCCTCCAATTGATGGTGTTTACTGCAAAAGCAATAGTTACCACTAAAGATTATCAGCATCAGTTACCATCTAGTAGCAGTAGATGGTATCGCTTTTTACCATGGTTTTCGACCAGACTAATTAACCAAATTATTATTTTGTGGTACTCATTAGATACAGAATTTAATGCTATTTAATTTAGTAAGTATACCGTAACATTTTCGGTAGAATGTACCGTTTAGGAATTATAGGTGATTTTCAAAAACAGTGCGAACATTTCCAGTTTTTTTGGCCGCCATTTTGAAATCCACACAGATTCGAATTACATACAAGCCTTCTTTTCTCACCTTAATATATAAATTCCAAAGAACATACTAAACATTTTGATCAATTGGGTCGCGGTTTTTGGATCAGGCTCACGGACTAAACTATGTTTATATATTAGTATAAAAAAAAAGGATAGTTGGCATTATAATGTATTTATTGTGATAATAAAATCAAATTCTTGTACCAAATTTATTAATTCTGATAAATGTTTGAACAAAAATTAATAATAGCAATAGGTGTATAGGTACATTCAATTACAATCAGATTAGATAGGTTCAATGATAGGCTTTTCGTCCTTGAATTTTCGAAGTAAGTCTAATTTAGTTTATCTGAAACGAAGAACATCATTACAGTCAGTTCTCTTAACCTTGGCGGTTTTCTGAAAAAAATAATGAAATCATTTCCATCGCCTTATCTAGGTAAACTCAAATGTCTTAGCTTTTGAATTTACAAATATCATCATAAAAAGAAATAAAGAAGAAAACATAGATAAAGATAGAATAAATGGAGTTTCCATGTGAAGAAAGTTGAAGATGGTGGTTTTCAAAAACAGCTGTAAAAACACCAGAGAAATCTAACTATCGACTCTCCGGTATGGGAATCGATAATATATTAAGTTCCGTTTTTGTACTCCCTGGGTTTCTTCTTTTTTGTATTGTCAGTACTTTCCCTGATAAAGTAGCGTTATTGCTCTTAAAAATTTAAAACAAAAGCTATTTTGGAGCATTCCAAAAAACAACAAGAAAAAGTGCCTATAAATTAATAAATATATTTATAGAATATTATTATTTGGTATATTAATAATCATAATAAATGTTCAATAAGCGACAATGATCTGACAATTGTTCTCAATATTTTGATATATATATATATATATATATATATATATATATATATATATATATATATATATATATATATATATATATATATATATATATATATATATATATATATGCATTTGTACATATTCAAGAAGTTATTATTATTATTTATAAAGGCAATCCACGACAAGGTGATGTCTGCCTAAGCTCAACTCTGCTGACTACTCATGTTTCAAAAAGTTATAAAGCCTAGCTAGAATGATAGGGTTCAAAATAAATGCTTTCATCTACGAAAGTCTCTATACAGTTTTACACGGGAGGGGGGGGGGGAGAGGAGGAGGGTGTATACAGTATTAAATGAGTTAGAGGTTGATCAACAAATTTAAGGGGGAATCCAGAACAGTAACAGGTGCTGCTAAACAAGTACAAAATCATAAAAATTCGAAATACACTCGGAATATTAAAATCATGAATAAGATATATATTGTAATTAAGACCTCTGTCCAATGGTAATGAACGCTAGTGAGACGATAGCGGTTATACCGAATTTTTATAAACAAATTGATCACCTAATAAATTGAAGTCCTTAGATGTGAATATGGGTCAGCATATTAAACCATTAATATATAAACTATACTGTTCACACATAACTGATCATAAAAGGTTTCCATAGACAGTGCAATAACGTTCTATTTTCGCATATCGAGGCTAACCATCAGGTTATTATTGATCGTCGTAATGCTCATTTTACGATTGAAATATGAAACAATGCGCGGGGGGTAGTTGTAAAAAGCTTAAGATACGCAGCTTCAAAACCAGTATCAAAGAAAGGATTCTTTGCTGCAAACTCTTTTTAGAACCGATAATCCATGAACAACGAGGGAAGGATGCAACGTCAATGACCAATAAACCAGAGGTCCAATACGATATCCCTCCTCCTCCCACCACAGTATGGGAACAGCCGGGAAGATCTGTGCCGCTGCTACAATGCTCCATTGATCGGGATCTGTTGCATTGTGGCAGGTGAATGCAGGCCGTGCTTATTGAATCCTTTCTTCCAGCTGCACGTTCTTCGGGAGAGAGTACTCCGTCAAAGGATCCCTCTGGGTTTCCCAAAGCCCTTTCACAGCTGACTAGCTAATGTCCCGTCTATAGTAGCCTTCATTTTCACTTAAGCGGGAATTAATCAAGACTTTTAGATTTGGAGTTGTGGGAACAGGGAAGGATTCTGGGCGGCGGCACGTAGGTGGGCATGTTGCTACGCCAGGTAACTGTTTACTGTCCCTCCGCCTTTCCTTTACGTATTATTATTATATTTTTGACATTCGATAACAATCTTAACAATTATATACGCAAATTAAATAGGCGTATTTTAAGATTAAATAATCATCTTTAATTTGCTTCAAGTTAAGTGTGTGGAATGAACAGTCATTCACCTGTTAGATGTGAAGCTATGGCCTAAAAAATGCATTATAAAGATCAACAACAGTAAGAGATAACTTTTCTTTACCTATAAAGATAAATCATGCCCAATGCTAAAGATTAGTGGACAAACTATTTCGATTGTGGGTAATATGCAATATTTTGGAATGTATTTGTAAAAAAATCTGATGTGGACACCACATGCCTATTAAAATATAAATCGGTGGTTCAAAAATTGATTATGAGTTACTACTTGGTTACTAGATCCCGAAGATAGCAATATCTCAAAAACGATACTCGGCGTCACGACTGGTGACAGTACCCTTAGTCATAATTCTGGACGTATTAGTCTCATAATTTTATTTTCTAAAACTTTTATTTAACTATTTTATTTATATGATTGAAAGAGAACCATTTAAAAATTGTATTATGAACTTCGAGTAAAGTACAACTTAGGGTTATTCAATATTAATTTTTTTTAGTTTTTTATTGATATTGACACACAAATCATATATACCCAATAACCCATATATACATACCCATTTTTGATAAACTTTTTGATGAAAATCTATAACGACCTTAAAGTAAAGTACCACTTGCGGTAATCCATGTAGTGGCCAAAAAGAGAAGTGGTCAACTAGATGTTACGAGAATCCAAAATCTAAAATTTCAATTTTATAGGGCTAACGATTTTTGAGCTCTGCGATATAGGAACGTAGGTACAGACGCCACGACGAAACTAGGCAAAATGGATTCTGGGATGGTCAAAATGGATATTTATTTCTGTTGAAATCTGAAGACCGAAAATTTTAGCGATTTCGATACCTCCTTTACTGCGTTCGAGGAAGTAAAAAGATACCTCAAGAAAAAAAAAATGCTTGCACAATCTTACATTGACTATCAACACAGCTAATTACCGAATATCTTCAAGGACCCATCAGAAAAAAAAATATATGTTTTCAGTGAGAAGTTTCAATAAGTATTGTGAATGCCCCATTTTATAGTTCGAATCCGACACAACATATTTAATGATCAGAAAATAGCATAGCTTCAATACGTTTCACATCGGGCTGAGTATAAACCCACTAACACCGAGGCCATGGTCACAGACATCCCCAGACACACGACCTCGGAAACTGAAGTAGTATTGAACCAAGCGCTTAATGCCACCGTGTAATTGAAACGTAGAATACAGTAGACATAATTGCTTAGTGCACTATAAAACGCAGTTTGCAAATGGACTGAACATGGCTTACGAGCGAAAATAAACTGTTGATCATAAATCATCATAACAATGAATGGCATGCTATAGAAAGCGCAGAAATGTAATTTAAATATAATATAAATTACATACAATAAAATTAAGGTATTAGTTTAGGTTTAATTTGATCATCTTTAGATACATCCGGCCTTACAAGGTATCCCGACCAATCAACATAGTGCTCACCACATCAGCCTTAGCATGATGGTAACACAGATATTATTAAGTACGCTCTCTCAATAATAGAATTTTCTTTTCTGTTGTTCTTTTGTCTAATAAACATCTTTCCAAAATTCTTTTGAGCTATCTCCTGCTATCCAACCATCAAATCTCTTAACGTATCGTATTAAACAATTTTAAAATAAATGCTATTTTACACATTTCATAAATATTTTTTACCAAATACCATAACTTGTTTTAAATTATTAATAATGAACTGGAGTGACATTAAATTATCACGTTCTAGTTTAATTCTCCGAGCTAAAGTGATTTTTTCAAGCCTAGTTCAAAAAAAAAAAAAAAAATAAAAAACATTTTTTTATCTTAAAACATTCTTGAGTCTTTCATGAAGTGATTGATATTCAGGTATATGATGGGGGTTCCGGGATTGAAAATGTCCAAAAAATATATAAATTAAGTAAAATCGAGCTCGTGAGATCATTGGGAAAGTGAAATTTATTTTTAGAAAAAATAAATAAAAATAAACTCATATTTATTTTGTTTCTAATAATTTAATTATATAAATTGCATTTATATGTATGCATTTATATATTAATGCCTCTAGACTTCAAATTTCATTAAAATATCTAAATTTAACACCACTCTACTTCGTAAGGAGGTTCAGTGGGGTTTTTCTCATTTTAAGTAACATTTATGACCATTAACACTCCTGACAAAATCGGATTGAACATTTTATAAATGGCTGACCTAACAATTTGGTTCGGAATTTCGGGCTTATGCTGGCTGATAAAGAATACCGTGCACTGGGAAACTTAATTAAATGGATATTCAACCTTTTCAATCCTAGATAACATTCATGACAGATTTTTAGAACAGTACTAAAAATTGGTACACTCACATTGTAACAATAATTTATATCTTCTAGTTACATTGTTAGTTTTCAGTTTGATTTATTAAATTAAATAAAAGGTGACCAATTGGCCATTTATTGTATTCACTAATAATGTTTACGGTATATCTTGCATCACCCCATAAGTTCTCCTAATAGGATATTATTATTAATCCATGAAGAAATTTATTTATTTATACAGAAATAATTAAAGATTTTACAGCCTGGTTAAGGACAGGAAAAAACATATCTAACAATGTGTATTTATTTTTTTTTTACGGTTTAGCTTAAATGTTTGAATTCAGTTATCTAGTGCACATATGTTATAATTGCTTTTCCTTTAGGTATCTGTAGAATTTAATCTCCAAAGTGACGTAGAAAAAGCTAAAAATAAAGTGGAACTTACGGACAGCGATACTGCATACATTTTGAAAGTATACGGGTCATTTTTCATTATCTAATCTGGTATTATTTTTCTTTGTAACCTATATTTTCATTAAGATAAACCACATTTATAACAACTCTATCTATTAGGGGCAATAATAATCAATTTCCAAATTCATAACAATAGAGCCTATTTTGGTAAACCTCATTGCGGCTTGTTTTCCATAAGGAAGTCATCATTGCCTTGTTATACAACTTAGAAAAAAAAAAGTAACTTTAAATATATTTTATACAACAAAATTAGAAACGTTTTATACAAGGCTATAAAAATTAGAAAAAAAAGTTATTTTAATTATGATTTTTTGTTTACTCAAGTTATTACCCTGAGGAATAAAAAAAAAAGTGTTTAAAATTTACTTGGTCCACATTTCTTCATATATTCGTTACTTTAAAAGATATGAAAATAGAACAATACATAGGCTCAAATAATCATTTATGAGAAATATGTAATTAAGTAAATTATTGCAAAGTTATTATAAGAATATTTTTTCTTTTCCTTAAAAAAGTTTTAGCTACTAATTCTTGTAATATTGCTCGCGTTCATCCCGTTTGTGAGACATAAATATTTCATCTTTCTTGACAATTCCTTTGCATCCCCTTTATGCATACCTTTATTCTTGGACCTGCAGTATATTGTTTTTGAAAGCTGGCAAAATTTGACTTTTATTCCTTGCGGGACTTACATGATCATTGGCATATTTCGTCAATCAATTTATTGCGATTGATATTATTTATTTATAATATACATGTAATATAAATATTAATAATGACATGGATATTTATAACGATTGGTATATATTAGAAATCATAAAGTGATTTCAACTTACTTTAATTTAGTAAGAAAACGCGCAAATCTTAAAATCTAATACCATACCGCGAGAACCACGACGAAGAATATAAACACGACAGTTGCTGTTTCGACACCTATGAGCATCATTATGTCCTTGTCTTCCTCACGATTCTGACATTTACAAGACATTCTGTTTGAGTGGTTCATTTTGACACCAAACTATAAAATTAGATCTTCAACTTTACTCTCCAAACGTGGAACAACACTCCGGTCTATATCTTATTCGCCGTTTCTTATATATCACAAGGCATCTGATATGAGTGCTTCATTACTATAGTGCCATTAAAGTTTTATCGATAAGATTTGCAGCGGGCAAGGGGAAATAACTACATTTTAAATGGAGGAATAATTAAGAAGATTGGAAAAGTTCTGTAATTAAAAAAAAAATTAACAGAACTTTTTTTGAATGACGATGTATAACTTTCAATATTAAATAAGAGACCCATAGAAATGATTCCTAAATAGGAAAAGACAACTCTGAGAAAACAACTCTGGTCTTTACATCCTCCGATCCTGCAGAATAATTTACACTACTATTACTTTTTTTATTACAATATTCATTCTTTAGAATTATAACATATTATGTGCAACAGTGAACCAAGTCTAGCAATGGAGCGTCATTACATTGGTCTGCATCATTCCAATAACACTAATTAAATTATTTACAATTAATGTTCCCTGTTGATGATTCAGAACTCGAACTAGAATTTGAGCAATGTTGGTATATGTTGTTCTTACATCATGACAGAATTTTATCAGTCGATACTTTTCGCAACAAGAACCCTGATTTATTTATTTCTGAACCGAGCCATTTATTTTTTTCATTGAACTATAAAATTTTGTAATAATATATAGAATCTATGTAATAATGCTAGAAGAGTACTTTGAGATCTCTGAAATGAGGAACTGGAATTAAATAACTTCATGAGATCAGTGGCGTACCTAGACCATTTGGGGTCAGGGCGGGTTTATCGTTGAAACCCCCCCACTAAAAAAATAAATAAATAAAAATAAAAAAATCCCGACAATTTATTTGATAAAAGCTAGAAAACCACTCTTTGCCTTAATAAGACAATTTTAATTTATTTTTTAAATGAAGTTATTTAAAAAAATTTAAAAATTAAATTTAAAAAAATCCGTCCGTCACCTCCACTCCCTCTATATTCGTCATTGCATGAGGTGTAAATGAGTCCTTGGATTTCTATTATACCTTAATAATTATACCATCTTGGTGAGGAGTAAACAAACAAAAAATTTATTGAGAGTTGTAAAACTAGACAATTACCAAATTATCTTAAGGGTCTGGTGGATTCCTAACAAGGAGAGGTAGCAAGTGGCAGAAAGCTATAAAACTAAATATTCCAATTTTAAAAATTACTTAAATAACCGGCTTGTCCAAAATGTTAGTAGCTAAGCCATTTCGATACAAAATGACGTTCCAGATCCAAAAAGTAGGAAGTATCAAATTCATTAGCGAAAGCAACTATCCGGATTTTATGGCACAAATGACTGATTAAGGAAAACGATAAATAAAGCTAACGAACTAAGACAGGCGGAAAAATGAGAAGATTTCACCGAAGCCGAAGGAGCTGACTAAGCAATGGATAAATCATGGAAGCAGAACATTATGCAACGGCCGCCTGCTCCGGTAGGGTTCGATTGGCCCAGAGCTCGCGGCATGAGCTGTTTACTAAGGCTTCATTAGTAAACAATATTTTCACCGGTTAGCTTCATCAAAAACATTTCTGCTAGTCTCGAGGACTGAGCCATAAGATTGATGTTTGGAATAACAATGAATATTCCTAAGAAGAGGCTGAGTAACTAATGTCAGATTCAGCATATCAAGTAACCACAGATCCCTTCGAAATAAATAAAATCCAAACTAGATGTTTGTGTTGATGAAAATAGATGTTTTTCTCCTATGAAATTCATGAATGCAGTTTCGAAAAGTATTTAAGTTGCTTTAATCAAAACTTTCTTCTTTTGGTTTATTAATTTCAATAACGAACCTTGTAATAAACCAAGTAAAAAAAATTAACCCCCACCCATGAAAATTTGAGGTTTTACGTTTTAAGATAAGTAGAATCCAAAAATCGGAAAAAAAAATAGATATGTCCGCCGTCCGCGGCTTTTCTCAGTGTCTATACTTCCGATTTTGTTTTTCAGATTCGGCACCGAAAGTATAGATCATCCCAGGTTGATCCTCGGAACACGATATTACCATACGTCATTCAGTTTTAAAATATCGGCCGATTAGAGCTTTCATATACCAAATCTCAATCCATTGTTAAGATGCAGGAAAAATATAAAGATATTAAAATTCAAAAAATCTTGCAACATCCATCTATTTCGAAATATAAACCATTCCGTAATAATTTGAAGCAATTTTTAGTCACTTTTTAAGAATTTGTTTTTAAACAATATTTTTAATATTTTATAAAATGTTTTTAAACAATAAAATAAAATATTTTTATAAAAGTTATAAAAAAGATAAATATGTCTACAACTTTTCGAGTTTCTTATTATTATGTATTACAGTCTGAAAAAAATATTTTTTTTAAGGTATTAAAATTCTGGACCCTAGAATAAAAAGGTTTAGCTTAACTTAAGACGATGAAATTCTCAACTTCTTTCCAAGAAAAGTAGAAAACGACGAAAGCACTGAAAAATCTTTCTAGCATAACTTCGTCAACAAAAGCTATAGAAAAATACTGCTACTTATTGCGAAACCGGCAGAGAAGCCTGAGGTAGACAATTGGGATTAGTACGGACACATTGCGTAGCGAAGGATTTCAATTCTTACAATTCTCCGTGGATAGAGTTACACAATACTTCAATAGCCTTATGTGCCAGGATATGAAGTTTGTATTTGGACCGAGAGATTAAGCTGTTGATTCTGTGTGTGTCCAGTATATGGTGTATGTGGTATGTAAGCTTCTTCAAGTACCTATTTGAGTTAATTTACTATATGTGTATATTTCATTTGCTAAAAGCATGCTCAATCATTCCATAAAATATGCCATTTCATCATGAAAAGCCAGAAGTGTAGACTATAGTTGAGGTGAGTTATTCTCGACTTTGTGGGTAACGGCGTGGTCAGTACTGTGCTTCAATGGCTTAATTTATCGCCTAAGATCAAAAACTCTATTTAGAACCGATTAGGCAAAGGAAGTTTGTTGCAAGCCGCGGTTCCCTTCCTAGCAAAACTCACTAATTTTCTATCAAGAGAAAAATTATAGCGGCAGACCAAACAGGGATTTGACTGCTTACGATAAACAATGCTGTCAAGGTAACGTTCCTTTGCAAATAAAACGACTCAATCTTTTGATGGATGATTAAGTTCCTAAGGCCTAATAAATCCATTTGTATTTTAAAACGAATACAACCATTCTTTACCGGGTAACATTGCACTTATTTAAATTGTATTACGTTATCTCCTCCAAAAAAACCCTAATAGGAGTATGAGAAGAATCTTATTCAGTAGGCAAGCTGTTTATCTATGATAACACTAGTGCTGTGTAGACAGTCTGGCTTAATCAGAGCTCTTCATTTGTAAGCAAGGCAAGCTCCTAGATTGCCGGAGTCCTGTTCTCAAGCTGAATACACAAGTATTATCAAACGACTTGTGAGAATTAATTTTATTTATAACGTTGAATTGGTATATCATTTTATTGATTCGTATATTCCATTGTATCAATCGCTCAAAATATATATTATGGTATTAAATAAACTTAATAGTTTCCTCATTGATTAAGTTATTATTAGCGGTTCAGTCTGAAATAACTTTAAGCTTTTGTAAACTCGTCTTCGAATTTTTCAAGGCGCCCATGTCTATTTAATATCTCTTAATTGTGAAAAGTAATTTAAAATCTGGTCTTGACAATTAAGCTTCAATGAGAAATTATCAAAAAATATTAGGGTACCTTGCACCCCTTTTTCATTCAAACTTTTCTAAAATTCAAAAACATATCCAATTATAAAATTAATTACTTGCATATCCAATTATAATTAATTACGAGTTGGATAATTAAACGGAAAAAATTAATTTTAATTAAGAAATTCATATATTCTTATAGATATAGATATGGATGACTTTTCATTCAATAAAATGAAAGAAATTAAGCATTATTAATGGACAACGTTCTTAATGGAAATACACTGCAGTGACGACCATCTTAGGAACATTTTTTTAAATTATTCATTATTTTCGTTTTCTAGTTATGATCGCGAAATAAAATGAAGATTCGAAATTCGTTTAAAAGTATTTTTTTAAAATTAATTTTATTTATTTCACTGGTTACTTTTAAACCTTGGAATAATTTTTGACCAAGCATTAAAATGAATCCATTAACTGTTACGTTTCGTTTTATTTGTTTTTGTTTTTTACCAATTTAAAACTGTTTAATTTTAATTTCCTTATCAATCACAATTTTATACTAATTCGGGATAACGTCACTTTGATACAGTAAAAAGCATGAAAATTGGAGTAATGAAAAAAATAATAAATAAATAAACCAGGACTCATTTTAGACAAATATGCCAAAAATAAGGATCATCAGAAAGAAAATATAGAAAGAATCCATGATTTATTGAGTATGTTAAAAAATTCATAAACAGAAGAAATATATAAATAAGATACAATTTTATGATTCATTGATATATTTAACAAACCTTTTCTTTAATAGAAAAGAAATTATAATAATTTGCATGGCCACCTTCGGCTATAGCAAAATATAGTTAATAAATTGAATGGAGGTGAAAGATTAGATTATTTCTATTTTAACTATTTTTATTTATAACTATTGATTCACTATTTTTATTTGCTTTCCTTTTATGCTGTTTATTTTTTTTTTCTTCATACTTTCTTATGATGCGTTTTGCAATGTTCACATTTCTTTTATGTTTTTTTTTCATTAATTAATGTTCATATCAAAAGTCACTAAAATAACAAAATCTAGGTCATATGCCTATTGCAGCTTGGAATCTGTAAAATTTATAAATACGCGATCCTCCCGTAGGATTAATATGGAAAGGAAAATAAAAAAGAAATAGATTACGAACAATTTCAAGATAGAGAAGAGCCCCACCCCATCACTTAGGTTGACAGAGGAAAAAATCTATTAAATTAAAACAATAGATTTAGACAAACAATTATCTAACCATTAAAATGCATCTGTGATGATGAGTAATCAACCAAGAAATTTGTCGATATAAAAAATAGGCTTATGGGGGGAGAGGAAGAAAATCAGTCTTGCATTGTTCCTTGCTATTAAAAATTTGTGATTAATAAGGAACTTACTATGATTATGTTTGAAAATGGCAAATAACTGTAATAAAAACGTGACAACTCGAATAATATTAATAATAGAGCGAATGGACCATTACTTCCACAACTGATGCCAATCGATAGCACGACGGATCCGGACATTAATAGTCAAAACGGAAGAGTTACGACAGTGGAGGAGTGATTTATGCTAATAAATTCCCATAGCATAGACATATATAATAACCATATAATAGCATAGGCATAAATAAACGCGGGTGCCAGAATGCACAAAGAAAGTCTGTGGGGGAAAGTGGAGGAACATCTTCCGTTTGCACAACCGACCTGTTCGTTACTTCATCGCCTCCTTTTACGGGCATTAATTAACCGATTGACATCTGCAGAGTCTTCCGAAGAGAAAGTCATCAATCTCATTTCGAGGGAGGACTACCGAATCCTATCGCTAAAGACACGGAGGAAGTTCCTCGAATATCATTTGTTCAGGGCCTGCTAGAGGTAACTGGTACTGGTACTGGTATTGGTGGGGAGAACTAATCCGGCAAGTGGGTCTTATGATCCTTTTTCTGCTAGAAGTATGTAAAATTCATATAGCAATAGGAGTTATAAAGAGATAAGAAATTGAGGGCGTAGCAGGAAAAATGGCGTCCGCCCGAAAACCATTTTCACAGGAATATCGAAGTAACAATATATGAAATCGTTTATTCTGGATATTATGCATCACACAATAAAAAAAAATTAATTTTAGGTGACAATCGAGTTTAGATTGTAAAATAGGTACAAAAGAAGATTAAGTGGTCACACGCCTTTTTTCCACAGAAAAGCACCTTTTCCATTAACCACAAAAATAAAGGAAATAAATTTTCATAGAGTTTCAATGCATCGATGGTAGAGCTTATGTTAAATCGAGAAGATGGTGCAGGTGACCGGTACAGAATGATATAAAACAGCGGTAACCATTTATTGGGTCTTTTGTCGAAAAGACATGCCAGTTATATTTTATAACTGATACATGTTAAAGAAATTACACATTACTTTAAAAAAAAACATATGCATTTAAATAGATAACATCAAAAATTAAATAATAAATATATCTAAATCTGAGGACAAAATTCAGCGATGTGTTCCAATATCTGTTGAAACAAACATTCCTTTTCATACCTCCTCTCCCATATAAATTCGCACAGATAGGACTCAACATGCCCTCCTAGTCCCGCATTCCTTCCTGTTACGTCGTTTCACTGAAGCCCACATGAGTCGTTTGATCTCCTTTTGCACGTACCTTAGTACTAGCAATGATATTCTGGCACTGCAGAAGCTTAAGAGCAGCATCATCATTTCTTATGTGTTCACTTAACTGGAATTTATTCATCTTGTTCCGGTTCAATGGCACAAATAAAAAAATATCTTAGTTAACTTATGATTTAATTAAAATATAATTAACAACTTAGACAACAGCTATATTGTTACAACTACTTAGATAACATGTATTAGTTATAAAATATAACTGGCATGTCTTTTCGACAAAAGAACCCATTTATTAAATGCCTATTCAGTCTGAGGTTGAGCTTAGATGAAGAATTACAGTGTGGTTCGAAACGTCGGCATTAAAAAAATTCTAACCATTATTTTATGCTATTCTTGACCATCTCAAGTATAAAAAAGAATACCTTATTAAGGTATGATGAAAAAAAATCCAGTAAAAAAACAATATTTCATTCACAATCAGATCCAATATACATTTTTTTTTTCATAAAAATTAAATTTGATATATCTGCATTTTTCTTAAGAAATGAACAAGTCACCATTCAAATCAAGAAGAACTAAATATATAAAGAAAAATACCTCCAATAACACTCACATATAATAAAATTTAGTAATAAAATATTTACATGCTCTGATAAAAATAAAAACTAATAGTCAATTTTTTGAAAATTAGTCAAACTCAAGATCAGTTTATCGAAAGAAGAAATAAAATCCATACTTAACCTCCATGAAGCTTTCTATATATAAGCGTGTAAACATCTCTCATTAAAATTCTATCAACTTAAAAATTATGAGACGACTTTGAAACTTTTATAAGAAAAAAAATTTATATCAAGGATTACAATAATACTATCTCAGAAAAAGGGGCATTTGACAGTGAACGCACTTTTTCCAGATACCGCCGCAAAGGTATACGCGAGGAAGTATTATAAAAAACTTAAAAAAATTAGCCAAGGAAAAAAACCAACAAAATAAATATTGTTATTTGAAGCAGTATATACAATAGTAAATACATTATCGTTCAGTGTGGTTGCGTTGAAAATTGGCTTAACGAGCATTGTATTTGGACCGTTGAACTTCCAACAAGTAAATAGAACATAATAATTTTTTCAGGACACTGAAATATTAAAATCTATCGAAAAATACCCATCGCATAAATTCAGAAGATCAATCACCTGCTATTCTTCTGAGTATACCGTAAACTGGAGTAACTTTAAGGCTGATGGAATAACTTTAAGTCAATCGGCTTATCAAGCGGGCTAATTGTTACCGCCTCTTGTTCAGACAAAAACAAATTATAAAAAAAGTTCAAATTTGAAATCCAGATTGACTACTTTGTTACACTTACCTCCGTCAGTTTACGATACTTTCTTTCTAAATTATAATAGTTTTTCTATTACTGCAAATTAATACATCGAGATATCACGAACGAACTTACACAAGTTATGGCCACGACATAAGTGCTTGTAAGAAAACCAAAAGGAGGCTGTAAAGGATTCTGATTGAGATATCTTTTTGACCGAACATTTTAAATTTAAGGTTAAAAACCTGTCCCGAAGTTTACCGTCTTTCCTGATGTCAGAAATGCCAACTGTATTATATATTAGTTTGAGGAACAGTCCATACGAAATTAAAAAAAAAAAAAAAATTGTTTTTAAGATTGAAAAGTTCTTGTTTTTATTTTCAACATAAACTTAATTATGGAAACGGATATGTATGTATATACATGCATAAATGATTTTATTTGAAAAATGAATATTATATAAAAACTAACCCTTAATTTACAAATTCCCAAGATATAGTTAGGTGTTTCACTATCATAAAACACTATGGATAAGTTGACAATGAGAAGATAAAAAGTAGCACTGTTCGATTATCCGATGAAATACAGCAAAAACGGTAGTCCGCCGATAAAAAGTTGTTGCAATTTCCCGGACGAACAACTGTTACTAGAGGCAACAATGGGAGGAGATATTGTAAAAATATTTCTTCACCAAGCGGGACCTCTGCGGTGGGGTCTTATCGGGAGGAGTGGATTAACGGTAACCATGGGAACCGATTGTCTGCTCATCTTCTCTCCCGGCGTTCCCTCCCAGCTACATTTCAACCTTTGGTGAGGATGTGGCTGAGATGGAAGGAAAATCTAGCTGACAAGGAAGGTGTCATAGGATGGGGCATCTCCTAGAGGATCAAGGAAAATGACTTGAGGAATTCGAGCAACAAAATTGCAATGTATTCGACTAAACCCGAAGTGATTTAAATAAATAACACTTCATATTTCAAATGAACATTCGCAATCATTATCAAGGCGAATCATTATGAAGTAAAATGATATGCTATTGAAAAAGAAAGTGTAAATAAATCAACTATAATATACATATTATTCTTTTAGTAATAAAAGGAAATTATTTCGAAATACATCAATTTTGTATTATTTACTTATTTGGAACTGCTTAAGTTTCGTTCGCTTCGTATAAATCTTTAACAGATAAAATAAAATATAGCCTACTACACAACAGGAGATTTCTGATTTCTTTCATTCGAGTTTCATTATGAGCTAGGATATACACCATTACTCAAGATTAATTTTTTACGTTTAATTCAATATTAATAAACGAAATTAATTTTTTCGTAATAGGTTTCTAAAACCTGTAGCGAAAACTAAATTTGAAATCCTGTCCATCGACCATTGAGGTCATCATTTCCATGACAGCCGGTGAGCCAAGAACCCCAAGCTAGTGGCCGGCTAGACAAAGGTCTCCAGTTTCAGTTGGCTCATTTCCATAGGTGCCCCTTTATCGGCGACCTCATTAAATTTCAATTAATTTTTGTTAGCCGCTGAAGAGAAAGAGGACCAGGATCAAAGGCTAACCGCCGGCGTCTGGTTGGCGTCTTCGCCCACGCTGCGTCTCTTCGCTTGCGGAGGGGCGTACTTGGCAGTCATAGTGCACGGCGTCTTAACCGGACCGCATGTCCTTCCTTGTTTAAAACAGAATTACAATTACCCAGAACTCAAACAAGGCCTTACGTTAATAATTGAAGGGAAAAAAAAGTTTATTTGGTATAACCAGGGGAGTTCATTTTTGTTGTATTTACGAAACCTTATTAGCTTAATAGTTCCAACGTTTAAATATGGAGTTGGAAAGAAAACATTTTCAGAGAAAAATACCGGAATAAGCAATAGTATAAACTATCTTATCTTGTTTCCAAAATGTAATACAGTATAGTCGTATGCATGTTCAGTTTCACAACGAATGGAACCATTTCTACTTTAATATTTTTATTTTTGATTATCGGGCATGTTTTTATGATTGAACGGTTTATATTGTATTTTGGGACAGTAAAGATTAACAGCAGTGAATTATTGAAAATAAATTTGGTTATTTCAGAGAAATAATTGTTTAATTTTTTTCCATTCCCTCATTCAAAGGTTTTAACCAAATAAAATTTATATTGCAACCAATAATTGTTAATGATATTCAATTGTGGGTCTTCGAGATTTATTTGAATCAAATATAATTAATAATTACTGTTGCAAATAACAAAAACATTTGTTTAACACAACGCGTATTTTACAATTAGTGCCTGTGCGAAAAAAAAAAAAAAAAAAAAAACTATCAAAGGAGTACTTTTCAGATGTTTTATTGTCATTTTTATACCAAATATGAATAAGGTTAAATCGAGTTCTGTAATATTCATTAAGCTATTGATTTTATTTTATTTTTTTGGGGGAGGGGAGAGGGAAGGAGAGGAGGTCAGTGACTATTTTGTTAGAAGAACAACAACATGATACTCAAAACCAAAATAGGGTAGAAAAGAAGTTTGTGAAAATTGGAAGGAGGGAAAAACCTAGAAGTAACATTTAAGGAACTCTTGCAGAGTCAGAAGAAAGAAAAGTTGGTTTCTTAACGAGGAAATGATAGAAGTGGTTAATAATTAGATATACTTAGGAATTACCTTAAGTAGTACACTATCATTAAGCAGGCATTTTAAACTTAATATGAAAAACAAAAACAGGAATAAATGTTACATGGAAATTTTTATGTCTAATAATCTTATGCCTTACACCTCGAAAGTACAAGTGTTTAATTCACCAATTAAATAAATTATTGGGTATGGAGCACAAATATGGGGAAATAAATTATATTATGAAATAGAAAATTTTTTATGTTATTTTGTTAGAAAATTATTGAACCTATCACAACATACAGCACGATTTATAATACACTTGGAAACAGGATTGGAGCATATTTTTTTCTATACATTAAAAATGCATCATGATTTTATATATTAAAATTGTTAAGCATGAAAGACAATAGATTACCAACGTATTTAACCAATGAGGTTATCCAGAATAAGGTGGCATGGCTTAAAGATTTAAAACAGCTTGCAAAAAGCCATAATATAAAATAGGAATTTATTAATATACTTGAAGGATATTGAAAAACTGAAATTTTTTTTTGCAGACTGAAGATGTATGTATATGGTAACTAGTTTTCAATAAAACAAATTTATAGAAGTGGCAAATAATTTATCATTCCCTAATTAGATTGACCATATACCATCATGTGGACATCAACTGATTAATTTACATCTGTCAACAGTGAGTCGACAATCAGCAAATGAGATAACAATATAGGGAGCAATAACATGTGAGGCTTAAATTACTAATTAATTAATTAATTAAAACTTAAATTATAGAATATGCATATATGATGAGGATAAACAGATATGTTCGCTATGCTATAGGAGAGAAATAGAAAATGTACATCACTTTTTCGCCCTGTACTCAATTTTGTCAGAAATTCAAAGACAATGCTTCAATAAAAATTAACTGATTAATAATGAAGTAATAGATAATGTAAACGGTAAAAATCGAAATAGTTTAATCAAATATTGTAATGTAGCGTGGAAATACTAACAAGCGTAGGTATAATAATTTAATTTTAATTAATGCTTTTAGTATTGATGACAATTCGCATCATAAATTAGGTATTAAATACTACATGTGATTTTTTACATTTTTAGTGTGTAGGAAATAACGATCATAATTATTTTTTTTCTTTAATGTAATGCATTTTATGCATACAACAATTTATACAGCTACGGTATTTTAATTATATTAAAAGGAACCGGTTATTACGCAGAAATTAATAGTAAGCATAACTAATAGAACAGACCGGAGTTAACAAAAAGTGACATGAATTAGAATAAATATCTTGCACGTGAAGTATAATTCTATTTTATTAAATATAAAACATTCCGAGTAAAAATATATTACGTCATAAACATTATACCCATATAAACAAATTTGTTTATATGAACATTTTAAACAGAAAAATCTATTTTAAGCCAAGGAAAGAACTGTATTTCCTTCGAAGGAGGAATAAGCACAAGGTTAACTAGTTACATTAGAAAAATAGAAAATAGATAAGAAGCTATTATTAATATCTATTTATATTCCTTGTTGATTTAAATTAGAATAATTAATCATTCTCAGATCCTAAGAAGATAAACAAGTAAACAAAAAAAGGTAAAAAAAAAAAAAGAAGGTCCAATTATGATAAAAAAGAAAACAATATTCAAAGCTAAAAAAAAAAACAGAAAAAAATCGTCCACACAACTCCTATAAATAAACAATAATCAATAAGCAATAACTTTACATTGATTATTTTTCAACGTTGAATAACACGTGGAATTAATTAGTGTAAGTAACCAAAACACAGAAAACGATGAAGTATGAATATTGTCTATTAAATAAATGGCCAGGTGTCAAAAGCAATTTTACTTTCTAAATAACTCTGTTTCCACTTACCAGTTCCGGTTTCAGCTGCGGTTTTGGGCAACGCTTCAAGCAGCGCTGCTGCTCACCAATCTGGAATAATTTGATTAGGAATTTTAATTAATATCATTAGTAATACTTAATTATTAATCAGTATATGAATGTATTGTATTGTATGTGTAGAGAGAGGCATATAGAAGATAACTCAAAAGCATGCATCCTGTAGTTCATACAAATGCAACAATTGAATACTCATTTGACCATGATGTATCGAATAAGGGCATCCCTCTACAGGCCGGGAGCTGAGGCCGAAAAGCGTGCCTGATTTCAAGAAAATTTTTGATCGTGCAGGCCGAAAGTACTCTCACCATAGACTGGAAATATGAACGCCAGCCACCCTAGATCGGTCGCTATCAAATTTTATAGGTCAACGAATTCGTCATTTTTGTCACGTTTTTCGAATTTTCCTCAGTAACTCGCAAAAAGTGCACTGCAGGCAAAGCTTGCACATTTTAAAGAACGTTAAATTTCCAACAACTTTAAAATGTGAATATTTATATAATATTAATATATAATAGCTGTTGGGGGCGTAAACATCTGCAAAATGTCAAGAAAGCACAAAAGTTAGATTTTCAGTGGTTTCGCCTTATTTCCTAAATAATGTATTATGGAAAAAACAGACCTAAGAGAAGTACTAAAAAAAGTAAAAAAATATCATAACTAAGAAAAAAAAGAAAGGAAAACCCAGAAGATGAAAGAGAATTTAGAAACGTTGGTTGTTTGTGGATAAAAAAATATTAATGTTAGAAAAATAATAAAAATATTTTAAGGGAAGTGTGTTTGTTCACAAAAAGAACGAAACTATTTAATGAAATAATTTAGAGAAAGTGGATTTTTTTTTTCAGATTTTCCTCAGTAACTAGGTTGTAGTATATTGAACATAAAATTTTATCATTGCCAATTTTAAAAAAACATTAAATTTCATTCATGTTTTATTTTTAATATTTTTTTAAATTTCGGAACAGCTACCGATATACGGCACCGTCTACAAAATGTCAAGAAAACATAAAAAGTTAGATTATGCAGTGGTTTTCCCTTAAAAACTATTTTTAAGTACAATTTGGTAAAATTACCAAAAAAAAAAAACAGAAGAAGGCAATTTTTACTTGTTCTTATTATTTGGATACATTCATGAAATATAGTCGGTGTTCTTTTATATGAGACAATTTTAGAATTGGAAATTATATGAAGCAGAATCACATTAAACCAAAGTGAACATTTGTATCATTTGACCTGAAAGATTCAAGTCATTTTGTATGCTTGAATTTTCAAATAGAAAGTGTTCTCTTGAAGCTTGACATTTAAAAACATAGGCAATGCACGCTTTCACGCAGCATAATTACAAATGGCAAATTTTTCAATTATAATATTGTAAATTGTATGTGTTTGCTCTTTAATTGGCAAGGAAAGAGTTAATGCCATTCAAATGAATTTGATCTAATGATTTATTAATTTAAAAAAAAGTTTGAGAGCATAGCCTACAAAGAGATAAGAATAACAGTGAAAATGTGAATAAAAAAATTTCATTATTAATAAAAAAAATAATTCCATTAAAAAAAACAATGCAGATTGTAATTTTATAAATAGAAGTTTAGTTAAACAGAATAGAAATGAAATAACTAAGTAAAAAATAAAACTAATTTAGGTTTATTTAAAACAAAATATATAATATAATGTACTAGATAAATAAAAAATTAACAAACAATATTTTGTACGATTGACAGCCTAAAGCCTGCGACGTCGAATCGACAGTCGAACAGTGTGGTCATCAACGAATACAATAAATGAGTAGAGTCATGTTTGATTTACATTTGATGTGCATTTCATTTTGATTTATTTAAAATAACTATTCCAAAATAAATTCAAGGATAATTAAATTTTAGAATAGAATCAAATAAAAAATTGGTCACCAACAATTTTGTAGTTATGTGCGTATGACAACAATATGGTTACATTTAAAGCATAATTAAAATACTAATAATTAAAATATTGATTTTTTGGTAAGCAATTTGAAAAATAAATATTATAATTGAATTTTCAGTTAAATATTTCGTAATATTAACGTATATAAACATTTAAGAAGCTAACCGAACCCCTTACCGTTTTGCTGAAAACTTATAGCAGGTTCTAAAAATTCGGCAATCCACCAGTATACAAATATGACGAGGACTTTACGACTTTTTCTAGGAAATTGGGTACCCTCAATTCATCCCCAACCATGGAGACTTCGGTTTCTATCTTTTCAAAGGCCGCATAAAGGTCACTGTTTCCCCTCAGAAGATGAGTAGTCCGGGAAGAATTATGTAGTCGTTCTAGGATTAAAGGAAGAGGGCTTGATTGTTTATTATTTATAGTTAGTAGTTAGATTGATTAGTAGTTTAATCATGAGCGTAAACAGATAAAACAAGGCAATATATTTATCATCACATTTTCAAATACAATTTAATTGCAAAATACCAATTAAAAATATACTCATTAACTCTTTCCCACAACAAAAAAAAACCTGACGGTACCACTACAGCATGTGATGAGTCTTGGGTTCAGTTCATTCATGGTAACAGTTTTGTTTTTGTGCAAAGAATGTGCACAGGCACCTGTCAATGTCTTAGAAATATATTAATATTTATTCCTATAAAGCATTTATCGAAGATTGAAAAAAACAACTCAGAACTAAAGTTAAAAAAATTTTTTGTAGCCCCAGAATGTTAAATTTTTTGGTTCAATGTTAACCAGAAATTGCTAGAAATACGTTTCATACAACATATCCTTTAAAAAAATATCCAGAGAAGCAAAGATTATCTCCGGATTCCCCGCCTGACTGTGGTTCATAGTTTATGGTTCATCCTCTAACAAAGGATGCTGCGCAAGCCTATGGTATGAATCCTAACACACACTACCTAAATCTTTGTATTATTCATAAAATTCAAATCCATTTTTAATAGGAAGAATTTAAGTGAACAAATTAAGATAATGAGATAAGTCGGGATGAGTACATTCTCGGGGCAATTGCATGCACGGGGATTTATTTAAAATCTATTTTGTTGGGAGAGCTGCCTTCTATAGGAATTTGATATAAATAGAGAGTAAATAGTAAAATCTATATGGATGGCAGCTCTCCAACAAAATAAATGTGAAATAAATCTCCATGTAGGCACTTGTCCGGGGGATGCACTTACTTTATACATATTTACCCGACTTACCTTATATATATTTATTTTTCATGACTGAGTCTGCATGAGATTACATTATTACTGAGATTACAAGACATTAATTTCGGTAATACAAAAAAACAGTAATTAATGAACAAATGAAAGAAACAAAATTAATAAAAAGGTTTTCTTGATACGGTTTGCCTTAAATTAATTTTAATCAATTATTTCATGGGCTTATATTTTTGATTTTTTTTTTCAAAATGATTTCATCAAAATTATGAATACTCCAAGAGGAAGATATATATATATATATATATATATTTATAATGTTAATTATCAAACCAATAACCAATAAGCTAATAACTATCAATTTTATTGATAATACTTAATACGCGTTGAAAAGTTTAATCCTTAAGATTAAATTATGGATGTATTTTCATATTTTATGGAGGCTTTAAGGCTCTCCTTTTTGAAAATATAAGAATGTTATTATTTTATATTTAAATATGATTATACGTTATTAGCGATCTGATAAACAATAATGGGATAAAAATATTTCAAAAAAAAAAAAAAAAAAAAATTACACATATTATGAATAATAATGAATACAGAGCGCCAAGATAATATTATTACCATAATAAATAAGCAGTAGCATTAGAACAGGAAATATAAAATAAAAAAACTTGCATAGCGGTGCTGTGACTGAACACTGTCGTGTCAAGGACAGGGTCAAAACTGCTGATAGATCGACTCGTCTATTATTAACCGTTCAATCTATCGATTCCTCATTTATTTAGATTAGGCAGGGATTGTGGATTGTTTATATAAATATATAGATGCGTTTAATCAGTTGTCTTTTTTTTCTTTTTTTTTTTTTTTTTTTTTTTTTTTTACAGATCATATTCGTAAGACAATGACTAAAGTTAGTTCCTCGTGAGTCATATGACTTACTTAATTATTATTAATTTATTTACAACCGAAAAATTTAAATAAATGGATAAAAATTGAAATAAACTAATACTTTAGATTAAGAATTCAAATTAACTAAATAAAACACTCGATTTCTAAAGTTTCGATGTCGATAGCACCAACAGTATCATGGGTTTATTGTAAATAGTTCCCAATTAAACTTTTGATGGATTTATACGTACATGGATAGATTTAAAAGTATGAAGTTGTGAGCTTCGATCATATTCGATTCGGTGCAAAAACTCATCAACTGTATCAAAATAACACAAACCCTATTAAATGTAAAAAATAGTTTTACTAACAATATATTGATATGATTCTGAAGTGCACAATATTCTTAATTTTACAGAGGGTTACAGAGGGTCTTAAAATCATCAAGTTCTTTGTTTATCCCAATTTTTATAAAATATTACTTAATGACTTTATAAATATAAAGTAAAGTTTATTAAAATAAACCGACGATATTTTCCGAAATACCATCAGGGCCATAAAGGGTCACAAGATCAAACCCAACACAATTTCTGAAAACAAAAATTTCTTACGAATAAACAAATAATTCTAAACTGGGCAGTTCAATCTCACTTTAATTATGATATGTAATTCCATAACTTTAGAAATATCAAGTTTTTATATAAGCTCAATATAAGTTCTAAAGATGAGGCTAACTTGGAACCAGTAGCTTAGCCAGAATTTTGTTCCGAAGGAGAGGAGGTCCATCTGCTTTAACCAAGGATCTACGTTACAGAAACCCACCCCAACCGGAGATGTAAGCGCGTCCTGTCTCTATATTTTATTTTCTATGCCTATGCATATTATTTATGAAATAACATTCAAATAGGTCTATAAAATTTTAATTTACAGACAAGAATAAGTAAAAGTATTTTGTAATTTCAGTGGGGAGAAAGGGGTCCGGATCTCCCGGACCTGTCCCCCTCTGGCTACGGCACAGCCTGAAACAACAACTAAGAAACGAACCGTTGCTTTGAAAGTTATTCGATACTATCCGCTTTAATTATCTTTATGCAACTGTACCGAAAGTATCTTCCGTAATCCGAACCATTTGCAAACTTATCGGATGGGTCTTACAACCTTTAATCTCCGACGGCCGCAACATATGTCGGCGTGAAATGTGTTCAATGCGTTCTTAGTTTGCTAAGTATTATGTTTCCGAGGAAAGATCTAAATAAGATTTGCATACTCTTTGTGGGAGAGCTGCAATATAAGTAGGGATAGTTTTCTCTGTAACCATAACCGTAGTCAGTAAGATATCAAGCGGTCACTTGAGGTTAAAATGTGTGGGTGAAGAGTCTGGTCATCTTTCATGAAGATGTAATAACCACTATATTTGTCTCTGACCAGACAACTACCTCTGAGAGGAAAATTAATAATGATAATAAATAAATATATATTATATAATTATAATTAATTAATATTGAAAATTCCATATTCCTTATAGCAGATGAAACCAAAACTCATCAAAATAATTTTGATTAAATGAAATTAAAATAAACGCTAAAAGTATTAATTGTAAACAGTTTTAAACGTATGTAACAAAAAAAAATCCATTTTAATCGTACTAAGGAAATGTTGAAGATTTTTTCCCCCGCTACATTTGGACAATTCCAGCGGCCCCCATTGGCTCAAATAAGCTAAAATTCGGTAGGTAGGATTTTTTTTTTTTTTTTATAGACAGAACGATACCATAAAAGTTTCATGGTAATAACATTTTCAATAAAAATACCGGTAAATTTATCTTAAATTTCGCGATATTTAAAGATTTGCGCACCTCTATAGCCCCACCAAATTAATTAGAGGGTTGAAAATTTATATGTAAATTGAGCTGGTGTTAGGAAAGTGTCTTTTGGGGTCTCGTATTTTTTCTCTTACCCCAGTTATTTTTTAAGGATTTGCGTAACTCTAGAACCCCTCCAAATTAAGTTAGAGGGCTGTGAGATCCGTTCTATTTAAAAGGTGATTAGAATTACCTGTAAAACAAAAGAAAGGTCATCGAAATCGGATCATTAGGTATTAGCTAAAATATGGCTTGTTAAACCTTTTTCACTTGTTTTTAGTTGTTTTTTTAATGTTTATTTTAAGTTTCGAGGTTTTAGTAGGCAAGTGCCTTTTGGAGGTCTTAACTTTTTTTTCTTACCTCCTTATTTTTTTAAATTTAGATTTTGTGAAAATATGACCACAGTAACGGAGTTCTGCTCAGTTTTTTTTTTTTTTTTTTTTTTTTTACTTCTGATCGGTATTGGTTTTAATACCACATACATAAGATATCAGAGAGCACTGAGCTCTGTATTTTACCTCTGTAGCAACACATGGCCATAACCATATGAGAAACACAAGCTAATAAGTAAAGGAACTGGATGAGGGACATCATCTAATTAACGCAAACGTTAATACAAGTCAAGCCAGTGTTTTTCACGCTTATAACGCCTATCGTTTTATTTTATTTTTTCACGTCATCACAATCACTCATTCTCAAAGTTTTATGTGACAGGTGTACTCTAACCACTTAAAAGAGAGAAAAGAAAGTGGATAGAGTTCGCAGAAGTTTCCGGATCCGGAATGAAAAATATAAAACTTTATTTACTCCTGTCGTTAAATCTATTCCTGGTAAAGAAACACTGGCAAACCATGGTATAAATAAAACGAAAACGTTATAAAATTTTACGGCCCTACGTAAATATATTACCCATTTTATTTTCGGCTCCGCTTCAAAAAACAATAGCATACAATAAATAATTAAGATCTGGAATATATACTGCTATTCCGGCAGCTTACTATTTTAATTTCTCTGAATTTAAAGAGCCGAAATATTTGGCCTATCTCTAGATCTTTCCAGTAGGTGGTGACATAAATTATCGTAATCGGCTGTATCTCCTGCTTTCTCTCGTTCATCGACTACCTGTTGCCAGTGCGGTAGCGATGTCGAGTGTGTTGTATATTTAGAAGATAGTCCAATAAGAGTTTGATTTGATTGACTTATTTCATTTTTCTGTTTGTAAATATGGTATAAACTGTTACATAGAGCACGGGTACCTATTTCCCGTAATATACCAGCTAAAAAACAAAAACAATGGCACACCTTAATAATTAAAAAGTAATATTCATAGTTAATTTGGCTTCTTGAAACACATTTTATCCTGATGTAAAAAAAAAAATAGTGACAAATAAACTTCTATAGTTTATGACAACCAAAACAAAAATAAAAACTGTAACCCTAGCAATCACTTAGAAGCTCAAAAATAAAAAATAAAATACGTGAATGAAAAATAAATGTTGTGAGAATGAACAATGTAATAAAGATATCAAACGTATTAAGATGAAATTATTAAAAACTTCCGGAACAATATAATGTTAGTAATTAAGACCAATGCGGAGAAAATATAATCGTCAAAGAACAAACTAACACACTTTCTTACTGAACACGTAATAAATAAGAAATAAAATAAAAATAAAAATTTATAATCAGATAACACAAAATTATTTTCATATAATTTACAACTGTAGACAATACAAACCGGATACAATACAAACTTATTAAAAACATTACACAGAAAGCAATGGCTTGTAATTACATGTCATGAATAATTTAATAAAACATTAAAAAGTATTTTTACATTATTAAAATGGACTTGTACGATGTATATAAATTTTAACAATAAAATAAATAGTTTATAATAATTAATGATAATTTTTTGTCATTATTTGATTTGAATATTTTCTTTTTTTTTTGTTTTGTTTCGTTAAATATCTTTATTTTTTAAAACAATTTATTATGTTTTTTATGTTATCGTTAAATTTTATTATTATTACATTAATATTTGTACAAACATGATTGCTGCATGGAATGTGTAAATAATAATGTATAAATTCTTAAATAAAATCCTCCTATAATATGATCACAATATAGGAAAAAATCGAAGCTTAGATTTAGCAAACGAAGGATTGGCCTAACTATTCAGTTTTTTGTTTTTTTTCTTTGAACACTGCCATGTTGATTACAATTATCAATAATATTTTTAGTGCTTATTGATATGAAGAATGTTTTGCCAGGCATTAATACTATCTCCTATTCTGGCGACAGACTAGGAAGCCACAAGACCGATCATTAATACAAATATTGATAATATCGCCTAATTCAAAACATTCGTTATTTTCCAGGGAGAGATACAAATATATTCAAGAATTGTATTTCCGTAAAAAAATGTTTATAATGATACAAACACTGATGAAATCTTGAACCAACATATAATTTAGATTTTCTAGAGACTTCGTACAAAAAAGGTTTAACTATATTTGAGAAAGGAATAATTAATGACAATGACATTCTATTACATCTTCGGCAGTCGCGTAACTGTCAAATCCTAACATTTCAGGAGAGATAAACGTTTAAAAAATGAAATCTTCATCATATTGAGGTTTTTTTTTAATATTATATAATAGAAAGTGATATAGGTAATACCGCCTAGAAAAAAAAATTAATTGTTGTGCATAAAATTAACGCAAATTAAAACGACCCTAAATCAAACATGTTTGGATTTACGTGGTTTATCACTTTTGACGACGATATGCTATAAAATATTTATACTAGTATACGACACATAAAATCTATCATATGTTATAACATTTACTATATAAGAAATCTAGTTAAACGGAATAGTAGGTACTTATACTTAATTGAAGTTTTTCATTATTTGATATTTATTGTATTTCGTAAACGTAAAACTCCATCTTTAAATGACTGTTCATGATAAAATATGATTCCTAAATATCTTACGCAGTTCTTTCATAAGAGACACCAGCATTGAGGAAGCGGATAGGGGCTAAGAGAAAGGTCCTTTAAGAAGAAGAGGGCCAAGACTTTCCTCGTGCAGGAGGTCAGGAGGTTGCCACGGGGCCGTTGGGTATCCAGCAGGTGTGGGATATGCACAATGCACCGCCTCTCTATCTGATTGAGGAAGTACCACAGTCCAAGGATAGTAGTACCTATATAATACTTATAGTATCATATAATATTGCACCGCGCATAGGCGGCTCTGCGGGGATTTATGCGCCATCAAATCTAGGAAATATAAACAGGGTTAGTGGGACGTACCCTCCGACATGTTTATAGGCGCCTACATACACCAACAGATGTGAATGCGGTAGTCGGTGCACAGGCTTAACAACCGCAAGCATAGGATATGATCTACCTACGCCAAGAAGTAATGTTTTATATAGAGGGTATCACCAGATAGCATCTCCTCTCCCCTCTCCCCTATAAATTCTAGAATGTTTTAATATATCAGAATTAAATTTGGGGAATCTAAATTGAATAACCTAAAGTTAGTTTGCAGAGTATTGCCAACTTTGTAAACTACTAGAGTATTCATACAGCGACTCGAACTCCGGAATTTCAAATGGGATGGAAATATTATTTTTTCGGATTCTGATAGGAAATGAAATTTAAGACGAATTAATATCCGGTACTTTTTTCATCAAAAAAAAACAAAAAAAAACGGTTTTTATACAAAATTCCAAATGTCTCGGAAGGAAAGTATTTTTTTTTTTTTTAGAAAAATATTCAAGTAAATAATGTAGGTAATTAAAATAACTTTGCAATGAGTTATTTTCATTAATGAACGCGAAGTATTAGGGTAGCAATAATAAGAGAAAAGCCAAAAAAAGAGTATTTTATATAAGCTTCTGGTTATTTGTTTTATTAATGATTTTTATTAAATCAATAACTACAACCAATAAAAATATTTTTAAATTAATAACAGTTTTTGCTGTTTTCTAATTTTTTATTCCAATTCTAATAAATGAAAGTAGACTCATTTCAAAGTGATCAATATCAGATCCCTAAGAAACTGTTACTAGAACTAAGTTATGGCGAACGAAGGAGAGGCAGACCAAGATTGCGGTGGATGGATAGTGTGGCTGAGGATGCCCGATCCATGCTTGGGTTCCGGAATTGGAAAGTGGCAGCGCAGCACAGAGATGACTGACGGTGAATGCAGAAAGAGGCCCTGTCCGCACGCGGGACGTAGCGTCATATGAAGAAGAATACATTTTTAAATCACTAAAATGATCCCATTTATGGTTTGAATGATTACTAGTAGTACTTGAACACTTCGGGGAATTTAGAAATGTTTAATGAAAGAGACATGTTTCCATTATCACTGTAATGATTTCATACAAAATATGAAAAGAATAAATACATCTGAACAGATATAAAAGTTTTCAATGGATCAGGTTGTGGATTAGGTAATACAAATTTTCTAGCACCTCATTCCAGCTGTTTCGTACTAAATCAATATTCATATACATTATCCATTTCACTAATAATAATTTTAGAATCTGATGAATATTCTATATCTGGTTCATATTCAAATGTAAGTCGATTGAACGCTGATCGCGTTAACGCTAATGTATTTGGACCCGCTGTCGATTTACGTAAAACGTAAAATTTTCACTAATATACCGACATAACTTGACAAATATAGAATTTATTTATAACTTGACTACAGCGGTACCTATCGGATTCTAGCATAGCCTCTTTAAGCTATGACTATCATCATCATCTCGAATACACACTTGCATTGTGTGAATATAACATCAATCAAACAAGTAGTTCAGAAGTTACACGATCACAAATATATATATATATATATATATATATATATATATATATATATATATATATATATATATATGTGTGTATGTATAAATGTTTTCTATATTATCTATAATCCACCAACCCGTAATCTTTCGTACGAAAAATAAATTAATAATCAAAAACGTAATTTATAAAATGAAACGTTCACTAACTTTTGCCTTTCACGTCATGTCGTTAAATTTTAAAAACAATTTCATTCGCCAACCTCCCATTTTTCTCACTTCTATGATAAAAAAGGAACATTTTTCCAACTCAACGTCTTAATATCCCAATCATAAATGCATACCAGAACTAAATTATAAAAATGAAAAAAGAGAAAACGTTTCATTTCTTCTTCAAAATGTTGACATTAATGATACAATCCCAAAGTGTGTGTTTGAGACTGTAGGTAAAGGTGCCTTCACTTGCCGACTTGCCACATCGATAAGACCACCACTTTTCCTTTAAGTTTGAAAGACGTGGCGCACGATCTTTTCTTGAATATTTCAAGACACGTTCAGACTTTCTCTGACGCATGAATGATCAAACAGAATTTATCACTAATGTTATCTACCTAATGTTATCATTATTGCAATAAAATGTAAAAAGAAAAATAATTAAATACGCTAAGCAATTCCTTTGTTAATATTTATTTTTTTTACTTTGTTCGATATCCCTAAACGAATAAAACCAACTGATTTGGCTACCGACAATTTAATATTTGTCTATTTTTAATTTGTATTAATAGCATTGAAAATCAACTTGAAGATGTGCCGTATTCGGAATGAAACGGTTCAAACCTTCTTACACTTTCTTTTTTACACTAAACACCAATTCGTGCTATGCCATGGTTCAGATAAAGACCACATCCTGGCACCAAATATCTACCATGGCATCCCTATTACTATAAAATCCAAACAATTACACATTTTACCATTACCAGAATTGGCCATTTGTCTTATTTTTTAATTATTTTTTTTAAGAAAAACTTCTTTAGGCGCAACAAAGGAGCAATTGAATATTATGACGAGGTAAGCAAAATGGAAGTAAAAAACGCAGTCTGGCAAAACTTAGCTTAGCTTAGTTCTTCCTCCTAAACGAAGTTAAATTTCTCCCTAAAATGCTGTCCCTTAAATCACTTTTAAATTAGTAGTGTGTATATTTTTGAAATTATAAAACGATAATATTCGTTGTTTTTTTTTACTATGGAATTTCCTATTATAAGAATATTTACAGGTAAAATAAAATACAAAGAGAGAGTGAGAGAGAGTGAGAAAGTATAAAATAAACGATATTGTATTTATAAATAATCAAAGGTACAACAATACTACAATTACAATAGTAATAGGATAGCCACAGTAAACATTTTTCATTAAACTATAAATAGTACCTATTTATGACTACGAAAATAAGGAATAAAAAAACAAAAAAAAAACATCATTACCTATTAGTATTATTCTTGAAAAGCTAAATCGTTCAACACCAAGGCGGATACAAGGACCCGAACGATTATTTTTAAAAATTAATGTGTTCCGTGTTTTCGATATTGTAATGGTGATGCCACAAAATTAGACATTGCCATCTACTCCATTTTTTTTTTTTTATTTAACTAGCTCAGCGCTTGATAAAGTGAATATTTTGCAAATTTGGAAGTGAAAAAATATGGATTTTAAAGAAATATAATTATAATAATTGTTATTGGGATCATAATTATCGTGAAGAAATAATTTTATGGAAATTTGGAAACATTACTAATAGTAAGACAAATCTCACGTGTTTATTAAAAACTATTTACTATATCTAACCTTATTTTATTAATTGAGAGAAATTGTTTTAAAATATGTGAGATTCAAGATATTCTACACTGACCCTATAAGGAAAGATTGAATGTTACTCGAATGAATAAAAACTTATTTTTCGTGAGCGAGATACATCCTTAACAGTTGATTTCATCATTTATTATTATTTATAGATAAAAATGTAAAATGTTCCTGTGATTCAGCCATTACAATTCAAAGTCCGCTGGGGTTTCAAGGAGGCCCGATAAGAGTTGAAAAAATCTATATAGAACATACAAAAAGTATGTTGAACAAATAAATGTTCAAAGATATACACTATATAGACAGTTTAAATCCCTAATCATCCTTTAAAAGATTAAAAAAATATCGAGCCCCAATATATCGTAATATCGATTATTTTTTCGAAAATATACTTGAAATATTCTTCTATAAATAAAGCATTACAATAATACATCTAAGATTGATCAGGGATTTATTCTAGCATAATAAATATATAAAAGAACTTTTTACATACAAAAAACATAATTTATTTATTGGTGGCAAATGAACAAGGAGAAAAATAAACCAATAACTTTATTTTAAAAATAAAAATATAGAGACGACATGTCACTGATATGTCAATGTTTAAAACTGGGTATCTTCTGTTCTTTTGTGTTTCTGTTAGCTACTAGAATAGCCAGAGTGTTTAATGAATGGGGGCATGATTTAAAGAATGAATGTATTAATTTATAGATGAATGCTTGTATTAACGTCTACATGTATCTTAGATAATATATTGTTTTAAGTAGATTAGCATTATCGATTGTTTTTATAAATGTAATGTGTTTTTTTTTAAATAATCTAGTATCTGCAGCTTTGTAGTATAATCATAAATGGCTTTTAACATTGAATGATGAAACACAAAACGCACATTTCAGATGTTATATGACGCACAATCGAATCTTAAATTGAAATGTAATGGCTGATTAAAGTTTTATAAAGAACGATCATTTCTACTTATATTAATTTAATATTCAAATTATTTATTTAAATATTCAATCAATACTTTCATACTATTACTGTGCAATCATTTTCAATTCTCGGTGACAGAGATTTAAAAATGTATCGAGCCAGTCGCTAACTCCTTTACAATGCTGATCAGAAACCAACTCACCGAAATATATTTGTACCATTCAAAATCTAAAAACTGGCATGCTAGAAAGAATCTTTCAGAACCCGCGCACAGATTGGTTTCCATAAAGGAGTGAACGTTCCGTCACGGCTGTAAATCTATTGGAGACTTATGAAAGCCGCACTGTCCGCGTGGCTAGGCAGACAGATAAATACTGCCGCAGATTTCTCCATCCTGGCGAGGCACACCCGGAATGCCAGGAGACACGCAGGTCCTTCCAGTGACAAGGAACAGATCACGCGAGCCATACTTTATAACGCCTAGCCTCTTATCAGATGATTCGCTAATGTAATTCAATTAGATTATAACAGCTAATTGCATAATCTACAAGGAGAAAGTTGATTGATATTATATTTTAAGCGTAATATATAAAATTGATAGAAGACCGTAAAGGTTTAATAGCGAAGAAGATAATAATTTATAATACGAATTGAAAACATATCTAAATTTAGGTTAAAAGCAAATTATTTTAGGAACTTATTAATTAGTTATTATTAAGTTATTAATTTCAATTAATCCACTTTCTTTGATATCCAGTACTGCATCCCAACCTCATGGAATTTTATTTACTCGATATTTATTATTTAGCAGATGCCTAGAGGTTAATATTATTATCTGTCAAGAATTAAGATTTTTTTAAAAAGTATTTCAATATAATTAGTATTTCAATTATAACACATAGAATAAAAAAAATAAAAAATAAATAAGCAGAGGCATAAGATAAATTTGTGGCTTAATAAAAGGAAAACCAATTAAAATTTTCTCTCAAAATGAGACCAGTTGTGAAGTGGCATATTGAAATAACCGTATATTTATTAGAATTTTCGCTAGGATATTTATTAGAATCGCCGCTCATTCTTTAGTAAAAAGGAAAGTAAAAAGAAGAAATGGTTTCAACAAAAGTCTCGACAGAAAAGATTGTTTGTTTTTTTCGTTTCTTGAAATGCCTACCTTTTACCTACATCACGACCGTCTCCTAACAAGCAATCGAAGTTAGATTTCAAAACCGCTTTTTTCGACCAGAGAACTTGTGAAATTAATTCATTTTAGAAAGGTTTGGCGGTAAGTGGGAAAGAAAGGGCGGACTGGACCAGTTTAAAGAGGGGATATAGGATCGGGCTGACCGCAGGGCTCGGATCCACCGGCCCGCGCCCCGCGATCCTAACAAGGGAAAGTGAAATTGGACAAAGAGCTTTCTCCTAGCAGCGCCTTCTGAATCTTAGCCAGCAGTTCTAGCCACTGCCCAGTTATTTAGGGCTCTCCTAATAGCAAAGCCTTAGCAAATCATAATGGAGTAATCGGGTTGAATAAACAGGACGGGCCTCCTAAGAAGAGATATAGAACCTCATTATTGGGTCCGTCCATTTCAAGTGATCCAGAAAAAAAGTAATTTGTTGCTCGACCATTTTATAACAAAATGATTTTTTGTTTGAGAATTCCTACAATATTTCAGGATACAATAATAATAATTTTAATTTTTTATTGTTTCCTAGCTCCAATGGCAGCCATTTTTGTTGTACAAAAATTTTTGTTGTAGGGATTTATGTTAGATTATTTTGCTCAGAACCGGACCCTATTTCATAATAAAGTAATAAAGTATAAGTGCAGAAGTTCGTTTTTAGAAGTTACAGGTTACTTATTGCCATTAGATAATAATAATTTTATTTTTAATTTACTTTTTTTAACATAATTATTTGAAATGATATCGCGTTTCAACATTTCAGAGTGTAAGTCATAAGCGCAGGAAGTCAAAGGCTGACTTGCACTTGTACTTTATTATGAAGCAGTGGGTGCCTATAATGTAACATTCAAGTCGTCCTATAACTTACTACAGCTAAGACTTACACTGAATTGTTAAAACACGATAACATTTTAAAAGATTCATATTAAAAGCAGTAAATAAAAAAAAAAAAAAAATTAATACAATTATTATTATATAATAACTTGTACTTTCCCCATTTTTACTTGTACATTTGTAGTTTATTATGAAATAGGGCCCTGGTGTAACCTAGATTGATGAAACAAAAACCATTTCATTCAGGCAAGAACGGCCTAAATATTATATTTACTATTTTGGGAGTGAGTATGTAAATTGTATTTAAAATAAATATCAACCCTTAGATTGGTTTCCTTTTCAAGTAATCATTTTTAAAAATTTAAACATTCTCAAAAATTATGAACGCCTTGTATCTCTGTTCGGGTGAACTTAAAAAATCTGAAATGTTTACGTATAATCCCTCAATTGGGTGTTATGCTACATATAAATTTCATGTTTGATATTTATTTACATGTCAAGTTTTTAGGACCTTAAATATCACAACAAAAACATAATTTTAGCATATAATGACGGTGCATTACTATAGATTACAGACAGTAGCGAATCTAGGCCTTATAGGGCTCTGGGGTTTTGCCTATTTCCGATCAAAATTTTATTGAACATATACTGAACATAATATTTAGGCTGTTCTTTCCTGAATAAAACTGTTTTCGTTTCATCAACCTAGGTTATACCAGTTCTGAGTAATATAAGTCAACGTAAACAAACGAAAAAATAACATGTTTTGTGGACCAAAATTGGTTGCCATTGGAGCTAGGAAACAGATAAAAAAATTAAAATTATTATTTTTGAATAATTTAGGAATCCACAAAATAAAAATTCATTTTATATAATTATATAATGTATTTATAAAAACTCATAAAATGGTCAAGCAAGATCACATGAATCAATTGAAAGGGACACAGACCCTTTTATTATTCATAAACAAATTTTATTTATTTTTAAGGAAAATAATCGGTGCTAAATAGATAGGTGCTGGTAACAGAAAGCATTCCAAGAATTGAATCAGTAATTAGACAAAGAGGGATTAATAAAAGCAAAATAATAAGGATGAAGTAATAAACCTGTCTGTTTTCCTCGTATTAGAAAATCCGTTGAAAATTAAATAACTCGTAAATGGATAAATTAATAGATCAATAACCAATCTATTGATGAGAAAAACAAATTTAAAAAAGGACATAAAATATTCCTAATCAAAGCTTTAAGTCTCTAAAATATCAGTAAATACTTAAACAGTCAACGATTCGCTTATTCAGGCACCATCGGGATGGAAAAATATAAGATCACAAATATTTTCAATATTAATTCTGTTATTTTCTGTTTTCTTATTCATCTTATTTATTTATTTTTTGTATTTCTTTATTTTTTAAAGTTTATCTAAATTGCACACTACTCTAATGCTTTACAACGACTAAAAAATGTCGTTATATAAATATGGAACATATATGTGGTTTCGTATGGAATATAGGCATTTTGTAAATAAATCCCTTTTGCACAGGATTATTCAGCAAGAGAGATCTGACATCTGGCATCAATATTTTAAAAAGACTAACCGAATTGAGACAAAATTAAACCTAAAAAATACTTAGTCTTGAAAAATAATTGAATTTTTGTAGAGACCAAGTTTCTAGATATTGTATGTTTATTTATCTCTCACTTTTTTTTTCGTATGCATCAATTTTTTTTTTTGTGTTCTATCATTCATCACATAATATCCAAAACATTTATCGCTGCAATGATTTTTTTATCATGGAGTTAAATACGAGTAATAAAAAAAAATTCTAAATAGAACTTAATAGATATTCAAACCAAGGTAGATTCTAAAAAAAAATTTACATTTTAAAAGTTTATGCTAAAATAAATGATAAATAAAAACTAAATATAAACGTATACATTTCATAGCATATAATAATGTATGGGTAAATATAAGGTATCAATATATATGCTAATTCAGATACATAATATATTTAAAAAAATGATAAACATTTAAATAGAGCGAATTAAAATTGTTGCCTCATTTACTCATTTTTAAAAAAAATTTAATCGTCCTAGAAACTTCATTAGTCAATAAATATATTATTATATTATTGTATTGATTAATTATTTTATAGAAAGTATAAAAAATTAAATTAAATTTTAGAATATTTTTAAACGGTAGAATTATCTTGATTTTTCCAAACTATAATGTTCATTATTTAATAAACCGAAACGTTGTGTAACGAAATAACAATACAATCCTAATTACCTGTCTAAAGTAATTCCAAATTTGGGCCTATGTCCTAAAATGGAAATCAGAAGGCTTGACCTTTCCAAGAGTCCAAACCGTTTGAATAACTAAACTCTTGCCCTTAACGGCCATTGCTAAGTAATTAGTCTTTTCTTGTATTTCTTTGGCTTACGTTTAATTGATAAATATGGCATTGCTAGGACACGGTATATTCAACTACGAGTTCCATTAATTAATTAGTTATTATATTTAGATATCAATATAAGTTGATTTAAATAAATTTTCGGTTAAAAACTCTAGTCAAACTGTGCTGTATTAAATAAGAAGCACACTTCAACGACAACACTATATCAGTGGCATTGCCAGAACTAATGTCTATATTGTGTTGGTGTGTAATATGATAACCTACCGAAGTGTAGCCTTTTCACTCTGCCTCAGAAGTATTCATTCGGAACGGTGTTTTATCCATTGATAGGCTCTTCTTCAGCCTTGGAAAATAATTGATTTTATTTCAAGAGAAGAAGTTTCTAGATATTGTATGTTAACTCATCTTTAACCTTTTTCTGTGTACGATCATTTATTGTTTAGTTTCCAAAACATCGATTAATGCAATGGTATTATCCACATGGCTCTTTTAAATAAAAGAAATACTCGAGTTGAAATTAAATTGATATTCAAACCAAGAAAGATTTTAAAAGAATATATAAAATTTAAAAAGTTAGTGAAAAAATAAATAAAATAAAACTAAATGCACGCATAATTAAAAGTAAAAGAACACAGAATGAAATAAACATTTACAAGAACGGTACCCCGTCCTTCAAACTGTAGCTTAAAATAATTAACATAATCAAGGGAAGTAATTAACATCTACAATTGCCGAATCGAATCAGTTTTGTTAGCATTCAAATCATCCGCTAACAACATCCTGCCTATGAAGAGCATCACTCAAGGTGTATCCACAATACAGAACATACTGTGCATTATGCAATGTACCGCTAAAGTAAAAAAGTCATAAAATAATACATTTTATAAAATTCATCTATACGCTCGGTGTTTAAACGTCAATGATTTCCTGTGTAGTGCATATTCCTTACGTAATCTGAATTAAACTGATTTTACTCAAGTTCTCTACTATTCAAATTTAATTGAAAGATTCCAACAAAAAAAGTCTTGAGCCTCTCAATTAGCAATAAATAAACAAATCATTCAGCGTTTTCAGGATTAAAAAATACAGGATAAAACATCTCATCTCAATAGCTGAAAAAAAAAAAAAACGAACCAAATTGAGATAGTATTAAAATATTCTTAAAGTAGATATTAATAAAAATTGTAATAATATTACAGTAGGTTTTTCTTTTTACCAAGAGAGTTCTCTACGTTAAAATGGTGAAAAAAATAAATAAATAAAAAAGCAGTAATACATTGACACAAATTACGGCTTTGAGTGGCATACCTAGCTGTTCATTGTTATCTGTTTAAATAATTAATTACTATTAAGGAACCAATTAAAAATAAGTAACTACTTATAAATATAAATAAATCAATCATTATTATTATTCAAATAATTTTGAATATAAACAAAAGTGCGCCCATCACACTTCAGAAAGATTTTTATTCATTTTATAATACTCCTTCGCATTCAATAAAATTCCGCGTAATTAGACATGAACTAAGCCGTACATCGGGGTATATAAATGTTTATAAGTAGAATGATTATCGATTCCCCCACTTCGCTATTTCCCATACAGGAACGCAAAAGCGAGGATCGTGGACAGCACCAATGCACCTCCTAAATCCAGAAGACTCGCTAAGTGATTGCCCACGATATCGCGATAGATAACAGACCCCGATGTTGGGCGCAACAAGATAAAAGACACCGCCCATTGAGAATACTGCCCATTGATAAAAAACTGGCGGCCTGGAGAACATCTATTGTGTGAGCCCCCTCCATAAAGATGGACTTATCCTTTTACAATGCCTCTACCATGAGTCACTTTCCCTCTTATTTTATTTTAGCGGGCTCCTTATGCCTGTGTAACTTATACGAAAACCACTGATTCGGTCTTTTCCGTACTCAAAGCTTGGAGTATTACGTTAATGAATGTCCAGAATACTTAATAACTGTTGGTCTGACTTAAATAATAAGTGCTCGGGCAGTATGTGAAGCACATCAAAGTACCCAACGCCACAACAGTTATTGCCTGAGGTACATTATAGAGATCTCGGTGAGTAAAATAGTCTAAAGAGCTAAATATTCAAAGAAAACTTAGAAAATATAATATGCACCGATAAAAATTATATGAAACTAAGAATAATTTTACGTGCTGTAATTGGAAACGGTCTAAGAGTCTGAGAGCCGAGCCGGTTCGGAGAGGTGTGGTTTCGTATCCCATCTAAGTCAATATATAATTATTCTAGGGCAGTATCGCGAAATAAATTTGGCATTCCCTCTTTAGTTAGAACTAAACGGCAACCTCTAGATAGCCGTCAGGAGTCGACAAAAAGGACCAACATACTTACCGGAGAAATTCTCCCACCAATGAAGATCCAATACCAATGAAATGCCAATGAAATTCTCCCACCAATGAAGATCCAATACCTCTCCACCAATACCAATGAAGATTAGTTTCTAGTGATCGACCAGTTGTTTTAGTTAAATTAATTCATCAGTTGAGAAGTTAATTTTTTGAAGAAGTTGCCATTTAGGTTGAACAATAAAAGCTAAAATATGAGCAAGTATCATTCATTCAACTTTGGTTCTAAATCTAAAATCTTGACTCCTATATTAACAGTTAGCAATCAGCCGATTGGTATCCTGTAGGTTTTCAATAATCAACTCGTTCAGCAGACGACTTTGCAAGACAGACTGGCAGCTAATTTGATTTCTATTATTTTATGTTTTAACTATTATCTTGTTAGCTGCTTGCCACGATTTGATAAGTTAGCAAGGTGGACTAGCTGTTATGTTAGTAATAGGCAAACAGTTAAAGAATCTTGTTGGCGCAGCTAAGACGGAGAGGTTTTTCTCAAGCAGACAGCCTTTTCCCACTACATCACCTTGCCACTACATTTCAGACTGAACAAATAGCGATGAATTTTAAATTAAACTTTTTTTTTTATCATTTTTTTTAATAGCGTAGCCACATGGAAACGTATATGTTTGGATTGGCTTTTTATTCTTTTAACTTTTTCCTTAAATACGGAACTTGGAGTGAGAGCTGAAGAGCTTGTAGATTTCGGGGGTTCAGATGATGTTAAAAGTCCAATTGACGAATTTTAGGTCCTATTAGACAGGGTGACGTCTAGAAATGAAGGAGGAATGCTGAACTAACGAGACCCTACAACGATGCTGACTTAGTTGAGTTCGTGAAGCTCGGAAGTCAGATGGGCGGGACACTTGGAAAGGATGGCAGCCAGCGAGATCCAAAAAATGATCCTTACAGAAGAGCTCTATGGAAAACGGCGAATTGGACGATCGAACGTGGGATGGATCGACTCTGCGGAGGCCCTTCTTTGAGTCCGAAACTCGAGAGCTGCAGCAAATCACCGAACAAACTGGCGAAGAATTTTGGAGGAGACCCAGTCTCGGTGACGGGACGTTGTGCCACTGATGATGAAGTCAAAGGACGACATGACTCTATCGTAAAATGGAACAAATAAACAAAAAACAGGTAAAACTTGAAAAGTATCATAGGTATTCAATTGCAATATTAAAAACAAAACAATGAAAGTGTCACTAGAAACTGTTTTTGAAAAATTGATTAAACTTGAAAAATATCGGACTAAATCCCAATACTAACAATATACAGAAAAACTGTCACTGGGCATTGTTTTTTAGAAAAACAGAAAAAAAAATTTAAAAATATCGGTCTAAATCGCAATACAAATAACTAAACTGTCAATAAACTCAACCATTAACGAAACATTATCAAAAAGCTAATTTAATTCTAAAAATTAAGAAACTAATAATAAGTAATATTTAAAATATTAGAAAGTGAAACCGCATAGATAAGTACAGATTTTGAAGAAATTTCCCCAAACGCAGTCACACAAATACACTTAAAAGCTCCATATAACTTTCATTTGAATACATATAAAGTTCTTATCGAGATTAAATTTCCAATCTTTCCCTCGCCGTCTCTTCCACCAACAAAGTAGAATGATGAAAGCAAAAAAAATATGACAGCTTTCTCCGAGCGATAGTGACTATGTGCTAGATACTCTCTTCAGTGGAGAATCCTGGAATTTTATAGAAACTAAGAACTAGTTAACATTACTCTTTTTTTGCGAATAGAACGCACCCAGCGAAATTGTTTTCTAATAAAAAATATTTAAACTACAAAAGAAGTTCCTACATCGGCCCCTTGGATCAGATGCTTACATCTTAATCCACTAATAATTCATTTCTCTTGGTAGGGATTAAATCAATAACTAGGATTTTCTTTCTGCAACTTACTTGGCATATATATATAAACGATAGTCCCTGCAATAATATGTCACCTGTTAAAATTAAAAAAAAATCTATATCCTGAATTATGAACAGCTTGCAAAGTCTAACTACAGTAAGAAATGAATAGAGTAAAACTGAGATTTCAATGTTCTTAAAAGGTAAAATAACGAATGCTAACAAGCAGGTTTGGCATCAGCGGACTTCAATATTTTTTTTGAATATCGTTCTACAACAATCTTCTATATTTACAAAAAAATAAAAACTTTTTATGGAAAAATTATGCAAAATGTGAAGCCGATTAAGCTTGACAGAAGGGTTATAAACTAAGTTCCAGTTAGCGAAGCATTTATCTGTCCTTAAGGATTGCGTCAAACCCTAGATTACAAGAGCTGCACCCTTCCATTCTTTTATCCGCTTAGAGTCTTAAGCAGTTAGGGTCATAATGGACTCGGATTTACGGAATAACCAGAAAATTCCTTTATAGATCGATGCTGGGAAATCCCTTGTAAAGGAAAATAACCTTCACCTAATTCGTAAATATCAGCACATGGCGAGTGCAACTTAGTGCATTCAACTTATCCTGGAATTGAAAATTATGTGCAAACAGGACTATTCCTACTCCCACGGAATCGTCTTTCACACAGTTTCCACCAAGAACCAGTTTCTGAAGTCTAAGACATAGGCGCCTTATAAATTGATTTCCATAACATCATGGAGAAGTTCAGGCTCTAATCGGTATATCCCAACAGTTGTTTGTATATCTTCTCTGAACGATGTCGTTTCTTTTCAATATATCAATATTTTTACTACGAAGAAGGTGAATAGGTTGGACAAACAAAATCACTATTAACTTTCATTTTTTATTTTATTTTTATAATTTTAGCTTAACAAACTGAATATTCTTTATGCTTTAGACGTTCCTCTTGTAAAAATATAAGTTTAACATGAATGTTTAATAGGCCAAAGTACGAAGGATTTTATCAACCGATATTTTATCATGAGAAGAAGCTAGAATTTCTAGAACGCCAAATTCCACTTTTATCGGTTTCAATACTGTACTATTGTTAAATGTTACATTTGCACAATGGTACTGTATTGAATTTTTACCGTTGTTTATAATTTAAAAAATTTGAATCTCATGAGGTTTGATAACAACTGTTAGTTGTTTACTGTAAAATAGTTTTGTTAGCATAAAACAACTGAACGACAAAAGCCATAATGCCCTCCCCTCCTCCTGCTATCTGTTCCCACAGTCATCTAAAACACAAAACAGTCCACTGTTGAAAGAACAATGAGGTTGATTAAGAGAGCATTACTTTATAATCCTCACACTGATACACCGGCTAACCGCAAGACAAGAAGAAGAAAAAAGCGGAGAGAAGATAAAGACGAGGGATGAGGAAGAACAAAGACCGTAACGGTGCAAGGGAGAGGTGTCCGATAGCGGTGATTAATGTCCTCATTGGAGAGGAAATTTACGTCAGCTCTCTACCACTTCTTAAGGGACCTTCTTCAGCATTGCTCTCTCTTACCGCAACCGATAATTACGATGGACGCTGTTGGGTGCTACATGGTGAGGCCGTGATGTATAGCCTCCGTGCCAGAAAGGTCTGTAGTAATAGATTATAGATACAACACAACGTGATATAAAAACAACAGTTTACTAAACAGACTTCCCTAACTTTGTTGTTGTCGACTTCGAACCATTGAAAATAGACCAAGTCGTTCTGCTAATCTTCTACCTATACCGCCAACAGATAGCCAAGCCTCTTGGTTTCTTGGCCAAAGGTAAGGGAATGAGGTTATCTGATCAGGATCACGTATCCATTCATTAGGGGCTGAGCGAGCTCCAAAAAGGTCTCCGACCCCAGTCCATCCATAGCTGATTAAAAGAAAATAAGATTTCTACAATAGCCGAACCTGGTCCAGGGTGTTAGAGGGCTTCTACCCACAGAACTATCACCAATGCGGAGTTCTACAGACTAAACCGATCCTTTATCATTCAATAGCAACTTTTATATTTGACTATTACTCATAATTGTTATTCGAAATTGACACAAGCAGCTTGAGCTCTTAAATGAAACTAATAGTTCTTCCATCTCTTATGGCTAGAAAGGGATCTTCTAGACCTATTTAAGATAACAGACTAGTTCATATGAAATAGCTGTTCCTTCTAGAAGTTCTTCGGTCTTAAGCAATAGGGGTTAACACACGAAAAATATTAATACCTTAAAAAAAAGAAGGGGGGGCAGGTACTGCAATTGTCCCTCTTTTTTATTTTGTCTATTACTAGTAATATCTGTAAGGTAAAATTGGATGAATAATTCTAAATCATTTTTAATATTTGATTAATGTTCCTATATATAGCGAATTCCGCTTGGAGCTTTCAGTTTTTTTTTTTTTTAATTTGAGTTTGGGACCTCAGATCCAACGTAAACTGAAAAAGAGTTGAAGGGCATAGGCAACAGGTGGTGCGGATGTGGTGGCTCAGCGAAGGTGACCACAACCGCATCATCATATCCCCAATAAGTCCTTATTCAATTTCAGGAGCAGCTTTCTTCTTGTTCGGTGGTCAGTGCGGTTTACTAAGGGTTCTTTAAATTGAATCTTTTTAGCACAAAAATAATAAAGCATTCTGAAATTGTTCGCTGACTGAATATGGTTATGGCCTGTGTCCATTGAATTCAATGTGGAACCAAACGGTATAGAGTGCGTACGAATACATTTCCATAATATTACCGAGGAATGATTGAATGTCAATGCCCCCGGTATTTCAATTTTCAGCGATTTATTGAGCTATTATTAGGATATATATATATATATATATATATATATATATATATATATATATATATATATATATATATATATAATTATATAATTGCTATTTCATAGCAATACTGTACTACATTTATAACTAATTTGAGATATGGGTCATTCTTCGAAGAGATTTGCTTCTGTTTCAGATAATACAATAATATTGTTTTTTTTTAATTTTTTATTAATTTTAATTGCTTCTCAGATACTGTTGTAAAAATATCTCATCTTTATTTCTAGAATTGAAGAAAAATCAGAATGTTACAAGAAAATAATTTCCATAAAATAAAAAAAATTATAGTTTTATTGAAATATCTCTAGTTTCAATAATTTTTAGGTAAATTGAACTAAAATAAATTACTTTTTAAGACAAACATTCAAACTAGTACACGGTAAAATCAGAAGAAACTTAACAAGTAAACAAGGGATAATATAAAACTCTCACTGGTTCATTTACTTTGACTAAACTGGATAGGTTAACGTTTTCGTTGGCTACATTTAGTTAAATTTTATTATGACTGAGGGCGTTAAAATAGAGGGATTGGGGTTTCTATGCTTTACATCCCATAAACTCCATATAATTTTTTTTCTCGAAAGTCATGGCAGATTATCCAGCATCCCAGACGATAGGATGCAGGATTAGAGGAAGTTAGGTGTATAATTTTATTTTCAAATTCCTAATAGGTACCTTTTATATAATTAACATCCAAGAACACCATTGAGGCTAAATATTTTTATTAATATTATTTTCTATCTCAAGTTGAGTTTATATTTACAATAATGTTAGATAACATGAATCTTGGAGTTTAAATAGTATCCTTAGTAAAGGCAGTATTTTTTAAAAAGAGTTTTGGACTGGCTCGACATAAGAGTGGAACTTACCGCTATAGAACAACGTTTGCAGAGATCATTTCCTCTGTTTTCCCGTTATGTTGCTAACTCCCCAGACAACTCCATGTAACTGGGAAGGCTATGTGGAAAATACTATGAAGTTATTCCATCAATAACACTGTGGAGCATTTTTCGCTTTTAAATAGAAAATTAATAGAATTTTTTTGAGAAAAAAAATGAGTTCACTGAGATGCAAAAGGAGATACATTCAAATTCTTAAAATTTCCAGGAATCCCAATACTATGAATGTTTCAAGTATTTACTCAAAATTTAACTAAAAATTAAATTGGATTTAGTACGTTTTAAAGACTTAAGCACATGCTGCACACATGCCTTGAAGAGGACGCTAAACAGTGTGGAAAACATTAATAATGTAAAAAATAGCAAAGCATGGATTTATTCCATTTTACATCTTCACGCCACAATTATTACTTTAGTTTGATGAATCAAGGATTAATTGACTGAGAAATACAATGCTGCAAGATTGTTGGAACAGCTTATGCATGGGCCCTTATTTCGCTTAAGACGGTCCTTAGCCCGTCACTACTGAGAACTACTTGTATTAAGCCCTATATATAGGATTATATTAAGCCCTATTTAAAGGATTGTATTACGCCCTATATATATATAATTGCATTAAGCCCTATTTATAGGGTTGCATTAAGCCCTATATATAGGATTGTATTAAGCCCTATATTTTGGGTTGAGTTAAGTCCTATTATAGGATTGTATTACGCTCTATATATAGGATTGTATTAAGCCCTATATAATCTCTATATATAGCCCCATATAAGCTCTATAGCCCTATATAAGCTCTATATATAGGATTGTATTAAGCCCTATATGTAGAATTCAATTAAGCTCTATATAAAGGATTGCATTAAGCCCTTTATATAGGTAGTATTAAACCCTATATTTTGGATTGTATTAAGGCTCATGTATAGGATTGTATTACACCCTATATATTGGATTATATTAAGCCCTATTTATTAGATTGATTTTCGCAAAATGAATCCGGTTTGAAAACGCGGTCCTTTCAGCAACGTGGAGCAACGTATACAATAATCATCTTATCATATAAATGATTTGATAAGTATTTTGAATGAAATAACGGATGTGCTGGCAATGGTCCCTTAAGTTCTTTTCCACACAAGTCCTGATTGTTGGTGGTCTCAGCTTCCATTGCCTTTCTTTTGTATGTATAAATTAATATATTGTATAATTTATTAATAAATTTATATTGTATAATATAAATTAATATAAAGTAAGGACGGGTTCATAAGTTATATTTACGTTACCAGTTGCTTCTAAAATGCAGGTTGTAATATTTTACAAATACTTAAAAACAAAGAAAGAAAAATGGTTCTTCTGTTAGAGTTCTTCTCGAACGAACTTTTGTTGCTTGTTTTATACACCCACAATCAGTTTTAAAGAAAGTTTCCGGCTTCATTTTCGTGTTTTCCAGTTAGGATCAACCGTGTTTCCAAATTAAACTATTTTTGACTAAATTGTTGGTAATAATAGTAGATTTATATGAAACTGGTTAATAAAATGTATCGCACACCGTAACAAGGTATCGTTTAGACTATAATAATAGCAGTGACAACAAAACTTCATATTTTGAATACAAACAAGAGCCCCTTTAGGAGTTGAGTTGAATGGCAAGAATAGCCTGGAAGAGTACAGCCGAGTCTATTCAATTCGGAACCATTTGCATCGTACTATGGGCCCTTGTATCTCTTTCGTATAAATTTAAATAATTCGACAAATCCCGAGGTGCCCGAGGGTTCGGACGCGAGGTATCCCCTTCGCCCTCGATCTGGATATTATCACTAACGGGTTCACACCTACATGAGCATATCAAGCCATCAATTAGCATAGCAGATCACAGCACCGTCCAAACGAGTGTTTGGTGCTTGGGTGCTTAGTACAATCATCATTGGGCTTCATGGAGGCCGACTAGGTGATTGAGCAAATCTCATGAACATTCAGTGCACCGACACCTACTGAAGGTTGTACACCCACCAGCTGGACCGAAGAATGCTGTTTGGCTGTCAATCTAAAAAATGAATATCGGTCATGTCATAACTTATACTGTTACACCAACACTCCTACAACTAAGGCGCATTAACCAAAATATACACGTTGTGAAACCGCGGTGGACGGGAGATTCGTTCCTTTGTTCCGAATGTATGTTATTCAAGATAATGAGGTTTGACTTGTGATGACGTTCTCATCCCGGCTTAAATAAAATGAAACCTGTAGGATACTTTACTGTTGTAGTAGAGCAGATATGGGTGTTAAACAAGAACAGCAATCCAAAAGTATTAATTAGTTGTTTTAACGTACAAATTAATGATAATGAGGAATGTCCTAATATATCTAAAAATCTTTAAAAAATAATTTCAATCCTCTTAAATGGCAAGATGATGATTTCAAAAAAAAATTAACCAATAGATTCATATGAAGGTATTATTCCAGCATTCTCTACCGCTATGCAGCTGGAAGTAGTTCGAAATCAATATAAAAAAAATACATACCATAAATGAGTTCATGTTATTAATATCTTGGGAACCACTCACCTGAAATAAAATAAATAATATTAATTGCAAATTAAAATATTTTCTTTTAATTTAATTTTTTTTTTTTTGAGGGGGGAAGAGGTAATCCCAAATGATCATTGGCAAAGTTACTCTTTTAATTTGAAATTATCAATCAAAAATATATAATTAAGCAATTATTTATATACTGGTGTCTATTAAGGTAGATTGCGTATATTAGTTTTGCAGATTTTTCAATAAAACCAGAACTGGGTTCGGTAATAATATAAATAAACAAATTATTACCAAGTTGAAGTAAAACTAACATTAGTGTGTAGATAAATATTTAAATTTATATATATATATATATATATATATATATATATATATATATATATATATATATATATATATATATATATGTATGTATATATCTTCAGATACCGATAAGAATCTAGAGATTTTCGATTCTAAGCATATCTGTGATTTTCTAAAGAAATCAGATATCAATATTTGATTTAAAAAAAAAAAATAATATAATAATCATAAAAAAGGGTCAGCTAAAAGGACAAATAGATCCAATTGCCGGACTTTGTCCCCTCACCATTACTAGAATGTATGTAGAACGTGGTTTGCTCTTAAATCGCTGAAGATTAGACCTATTTATGTCAAAGGATCTAAATATCTACGTTAATTTCAATAATTACATTACATAATTATTCCAAATAATTAAATTAATTTGGAAAAAAAAAGAACTACAGCAAACGATTTTTACCACTTGATTCAAATCTTCTGAAGTGGCAACATCCCATTAATAGAGACATTTCATTCTAATTCTGTTGCGAACGTCAATTATAACTCAGACATCAATATTCCAGAGTCATACACTCATTAATGAAATGCCTCTATCAGTTGACATTTCAGCGTATCCTCAAGGAGAACAAACAAACTCCCGGCTGAGAGACAGGTCACGAAGACCAACATGTGATAGAAAAGAAGTTGTACATTCATTGAGAATGTTTCTCAAGGGAACGTCAACCGTTATGGAATCGTCAAGGGTATCTGAGTGGCGTGTTGACCCGCCGGCCAGCGGCAACGCATAAAGGCGATTGATAGACCACTTAAGGGCATTAAGGGGTTACCTGGACTTACAAGTCTTGTCCTGGGGTATGGCGAAACTCTTTGTCCTATTTAATGCAAGCGTTTTCATGATTCATCTAGTAATTTTACTGTTTGTGGAACGTACTTTTATGCAGTTTCTGAAATAGTTCTGATATAATATAGAATCTTGACGTGGATACTGGATTATATAAGAAGTGTACATATTTTCAAAGGAACATAAATTGATAGAATGAGTGAAACAAGAAAGGAATAAACGCAAAAATTCGTGAGAAATTACGAGAAGGAGAAAATAATTTACACAATGAGAAAACGATAATATTGGAAACACAACTAATGCATTGTATTGTTGTACTGAAATAACTAGTTTTTGCTAACAAAATATAAGTGATGCATACTTGCACGAAGATTGTATTTCTATGCTATTAAATAGATATTTTTAGAAATAAAACAAATTGTATTTTTGGAAGGCAGCGTCAAATGAGCGAGTATTTTAATAGAATTCGGTTGACAACTGAAATGCAGACACCAGTCAAAACCATGCACTCTTATACATTTTTTTTTCTGTTAAAGTCGCTACAGTGTTTTCAGAGTATACTTTTATCCATTTATCAAGATTTTCTGTCCATTTAGGTAGATTACGCTTACATCACTCAAGATAAAATCATCACGCGTGATCGATGAGGTAGGGCCTTACCATTCAGGCCTTCTTGTCAATGGAGGTATTAACTATAATAATTAATGGTGCTATTTTGATATATACATAAATATATCTTTTTTCAGCATAGTAAAAAATATGAAGAGTACAGTGGCCTAGGACGTTTTTCGAATTTTGACAACTGCATTATTAATAAGCTAGTAAAAAAACTGCATTATCAAATCACTAGTAACTAACGATTAGTAATAACTAGTAACTATTAGACATTAGAAAGAGTAAACATTTAAAAAAAAAAAAAGTAAGATTAGACAATTGCCATATTTTACAGTTTTGATGTCATTAACTGAATTATCAGATGTACCTAGTAAAATCCGTATTCTCCTTGTGCTATGTTCGAGACCTGCTGTGACAGATAATTATGTATTCAATTAGCAGTCGTGGATTGACTCTGTGGGGTCGGGAGACTCTCTTGGGGCTCACCCAGCCTCTATTAGGGGAAACGCGAAATGGGGATTGAACGCGATCTTGGCCGTCACCTCCTTGTACAACTCCTGCCCTTGAAACAAAACGGTCCTTTCCAAGTATTGAACCAAAGACCCTTCGTGGATTGTCATAATTTTATGCAAATAAACCTAAGTTTCAGATGTCGATACAATAAAAATTATTGAATAATAATATAATTGAAATATCCGCAATATAGCCCATTTAATCAGTATTTATAATGCGTGCCCACATACTTTGCAGTGGAATATAGAAAACTGTACGATTCTTCCAAATTGTACTCGACAAAACAATATCCGATAAATTTCCATCTTTCATCGATATTTTCTGGTGAGAAAAAAAGTGTTTTTCAGGATGGCGATGGTATCTAATTGACTTCCAAATACTTTTTATTTTAAAAACTAGAGAGTAATTAAGAGAGGAAAATAAAAATGAATGGAGGAAGAAATACACAATGATCAATAAATGCTATTAATCTTAAGAATATTACCCTCAATAAGATTCACGTTTACTAATTGAAAGAGAACGCAGGCACATTTTGTATTTTCGGATGGAGAACAACCTCGGACTAATTCTACGTTAATCTAAACGTGCATTTAACTAATAGACACGATAAAGATTACAAATTGTGTTCAAGGTATTAATTACAAAGGCGTAGGAAGGCAACTGTATTTTAAGTGAAGGCTAATAGCAAGGCTAAAACATAGGTACATATATAAAATCCATAATTAAACGAGCATCATTAATTTTACACAGCTATTGTACCAGGTTCGATGAACCTAGGAAGCAGCCATTACCTCGTAAAACGAACGCAATAAAAGCAATGAAATAAACCTCAGCTTGCTTTGGCACTCGGATCTCCGGTGTGAAAACCATCCATTTTCATTATTTTAAAATGAGGCGGTGAGGACGAGAAGGAGCCATTGTCTGGAGGCAGATTAGCATCGGCCCAAGTTGTGGCGCCTACAAGGTCATCTCCTCACTTTGTTTCAGTGCAAAGCTAAACTCTCACCGTTTATCGTCGACTGATAGGAAAAAAATCACAATAGAATGCTGTATCGGTTTCATAGGTCGAATATTTCATTCAACATAATCGTTGAAAAAAAACACACAAACAATATAAATAAACCAATGGATCCTTAAACACTGGAACCACTAGTATAAATAAATAGTTTCGCAATTTCATTAACTTTTGAAAAAAAAAACATTTCGGTAAATTAATTAGCCATTTTTAACTTAGATCCTTGTGCTAAATAGTTTATTTATGGTTATGGATTGTAATATGGTAATATAAAATCAAATAATTAATATTAATGTTATAATTTTGAAAAATTGTTGTTTGGTGTACCTCATATTGCTCAGATACTTTGGGTGCTTCCTTTTTGTATCTAGTGATTTGTAAAAATTATTATGAGAAAGTTTTTTTTTTTTTTTTTAATATATAAGTATTTAATTTTAAATTTATTTTTAAAAATGAATAAATAAAAAAAAGGCCTTTCTAATACCACGCCTCCGTAGGTCCGTAGCCTCCGAAAGGAGTAAGATAGAAAAAAAAAATCATATATATATTCGAAATAGTTCCACGCTAAGATTCATTGAACGTGACAGATGCCGAAGAATTCTTCAGATGCTATTTCAAAAATTGGATATGTGTTGGGTCCTTAAAGCTACTCGGAGGGCTAATTACTAAACAATCCCCGTGAGCCCACCATGCCCTACTTTATTAGAAGCATTGGAGACTTTATTGGTTGTAGATTAGTTAGAATTGTTTTAGTGTTGATTAATCTAAATATATAAAAATTCAGCCTGTGTATGTTTGTGTTCGCAAAACTCGATTTTGATGCAGTTTTCACTATCATTTAGAGAATTTCTTCCAGAAGGTTTAAAAGCATTACATTTTTCAAAACGCTTCTCTAAAGGGAAGAAATAGGGAAAAACTATTTAAAAAAAAAAATAAATAAATAGATAATTTTGTAATTGTTGCCATGACAACTTCATACAAGTGGAAGCAAGTTTACTACAAAACATTTAACTACAGTGAATTTTTTATGTGAAAGCGTCATTTGTTAATAAAATCAGAGATTAAGGAAAAAAAAGTGTAAACATTTTTTTCAGTTTTGACAAATTTATTATCATTTTGATCCTGCCCCTAGAGAACCTCTAAATGAAATGAGAGGAATTATAAAGAATGCAGTCGACTACCGAGAAATTTTTTTATCACATTGGCTTTGGAATATTTACAGTCAAAAGTTTTGTTGGTAACTGGTTGTTCCGTTGAAAGTTCCGGTAGATCTCCTTTTCCTCAGAGTTCTTATAATTGCAGCACAGAAATGCAAAAGAGTCTAGGTGACTTTAGGAAATGCTTTCAGAATTCAGTTTTCAACTTGAAAAATATTGAAGAAATCTGACTTACCCAATTAAAAAAAACACTTTTTTTCTGATAATTTGTAAAAGTAATAAAATCAAATTTATAATAGTATTAGCTTTACAATAAAAAAAAAAATTATTTTTTTGTAAAATAACTTATTTTATTTTCCTTTCTCTTCGTACGACATAGCAACGGCAAAGCAAATCAGCTTATTGAATTGAATGTGTTTCCTGGCCTAATCTATGTTCACAATAATTCTGTTATTTACTTTCTCATTTATTTCATATTGCAATAAGTATGATGAAATGTGCAATACATAATCAATGTATTAAAGATATAAAATAAAAATCAAAGTTACACTTAAATCTTTTTTTTTTTTTTTTTTAAAGTTGGTAGTAAAAGTTTTGTACAAACTTTCCAGTAAGATGATGAATGATGATTAGGAATGGTAAGAACAATATTTATGCCTTCTGTTAGTCAAATTATCTTTTAAAAGTGAAGTATAAAAAAACTTGGATTTTGTGAGGATATATAATTCGCAATTCTTTTCACGGGCAAAGCCTTGAGGGCACAGCTAGTTAATAATAATAAAAAAAAAAATATGTTGTCTACAGACAAAGGTCAAAATATATTTGGAACGAATCGAATAGTTTTAATAGAATTACGGAGAGAGCGTAGCCATCTGGCAGATATGAGAGATCTAATTAACGATAGTAGTAATTGATCCCATGTAACAAGTTCCGGCGAAACAACATTCTTTTGCGTAGTAAATCCTATAGAAATTTCCTAACAACGGACAGACATTAAGCCATGGGAGGCTGTCGGATGAGTTATGTGGGAACTGGTTGTGGGTTCGGTAGGGACAGGTCCGAAATGGACACGAGGGGTACAAGAGTCAGGGCCTCGCTTGGATTGCCCTACATCTTGTCAGATATTGAAATGGCCGTTGCTGCCTTATGGCACAGTTTGTTGGGAAATTCAATATAGAGATTGCGCGTAGACTTTCATCTAGCGAGTTTTTAAAATTTTAACACGATAAATTCTAAGCCCGGAAAGAGTGCTTTCGACAATGTTACAGAAGTACAGTAGGACTGCTGAATAAAATCGAAATGACGAGGTAGGGTGACCTGGGACAAGTGCGTACTAAATTTTACCAAGTTCGACTCTACTGGACAGTAAAATTTTTATTTTCGAAAATAGATTTTTTTCTTCTTTTTTTTTAAATGTTTCTTATGTTTAAATATTACATGTAAGCCTACGTTTCAAGTAAGTCTATTTTGACGAAAATGATATTTTAATTAAATAGAACAAGGTATCTGGAAGACTCATTATTCAAACAGGAATGGTTTTGGAGCAAGTGCAAAATAGTTCAGTTCCGGAGGATTATTATACTGACGTAATCACAGCAAAAAGTTAAAGCTTGCCTGAAATTCACATTTTACAATGTTCAGTGAGTTATGAAAGTGGGAACTGGAATATAATTGAATAAATGTATTGAAAAAAATAATATTTGTTTTGATTTCCTAGTTCGTAGTTGCCTCGAGGAAAAATGATTCTATGAGTAAGTCACGCACACTTGTCACACAACAGAGGTTCGCACTTGCCCCTACTATCATGCTTTGCTGGGCAATTGCGGACAAGCGCTTAAAAAATAGAAAACTGTCAAGTAGAAATATAAATTATACAATAGTTTGAAGAACAGCTTATGAACGGAAAAAAAAATAAGAAAAAAGGCCTACTGGTAGTTGAACACCGATACAGATGTACAGCAAAAGTTGATAGGCACAATTATATCAACAGGTTGGAACTGATATTGTTACAGCTTCACTTACACTTCACCTTAGCGAACTTTTGTCGCTGATTTCTGATACATCAGTGTTTAGGCTTCATGCTCCGGGAAAGGGTAGCTCTTACCAGTTGAAAGTTTGAATTTAACGAGACAATTACACACTTACCTATAAAACGCACATTTCCCACAACACCCTACTTGATATTTCTAGGTAAGGAGGGTAACAAGTTGAACATAAACAAAGGATTATAGAAGAAGGAAAAGAAATCCAACAATAGGGTATATGCATGACTTTTCAAAATGCCTAAATGAATTATTTTCATCTCAAAAGTTGCGTAACACATTAAAACATTCATAAAAATATTTTTATTAAATTAAAAATAAATATTTCCTTTGGGAAAGATATTTTCCATTCAAACATACCATTTTGCGCGGGGTTTCGATGACGTCATAATCTGTGCCAAGAATGTTATATCAACGACTTTGTATTCATTCTGACGAAACTTGATAAATTTGATCTTATTTTGAGATTAGTAAAACCATGGAACAAGAGCGAAAATCGTATAAGTATTGATTTGTGTCTTGTGCAACAATATAACGAAAAGTATACCAGATAAAAATATTTTTTCTCGTTCCAAGAGACTCAACTATACGAGGTAAGTGGTGTAAAGCTAAGAGAAGAGATAAAGTATCTTCAACGACTAGTTTGTATTGTTGTGAAGACCATTTTGAAGTCAGTATAATATATCCTTTACAATCTTAGTTGTTTTATGTTAAAAGGGTTCAACCTCAAAAAGTTTTGATTAAACATTTGATGAAATTTTATCACAATAATTATTTGCGTTTGAATGTGAATATAATTAGATATGTAAGATCTTTAACAAAAATATTATATATAATAAATATAACTGTATTAAATTCTAACAATTGAAACTAACCTATTTACTCAATAAAATAATTCATATTGGTATATTTGACTGCATTTGTTGATAAAATAATTTTTTCAACATGTATAGGGTATGTTTAGTTTTCCAAATTAATATGGGAGATTATGTATTAAAAGAGCTTCAGAACTGAATTAATCATCATATAATTATCTTGCAGCATTCACTCCTTTAAATTCAGTAGATATAAAATCTGGATTTGAAACAAAAAAATACGTCTATTCTCGGAAGATTACCCATCGATTTAACAAATCCACTTTCAATAATTTTGATTGATAATACTTTTAATCATTACACACATCATTTAATGAAAGAAGTGATAAAATTCAATTTATCGTCGATAAAACCATATTGTGCTTACCTAGACTTTGGCGTCACACTGCGGTTTAACTATGAGCATTGCGTTTAGCTATTTTAAATTTAACGCGTAATTATTGCATTTTTGGTCAATTAAACCTTATTATTTAGCAAACATTTGGAAAGAAAAACCTATTTAGGTTTTGTCAATAGCAATAAAGATTATAAAAAATAATACCTGAATTAAACATATTTTTCATGCATATACCTTATTAGAAGGACTAACGAATCCAGAGGTTTGAAGCCGATAACCATTAATCTGTCTCCCTCCACTGAATCCCATTAGTTGAAACCTAAATCCTCAAGGCCACATCTAACAAAATTCTTCTGTGCCCACTACGACCCATGAAGGAATTAGTACCTGAATGAAGGGTTCAGTACTTATTAAGGTCGTACTGTTTTTTGGCCTATGGTTGTGCAAAGGCGTGATTTGACCACAACGTTATTCACCTAATTAAGGGCAACCACAATCTAGAGGTTAGGTGATCCCCAGGAGGGTCTCCCGACCCCAGGATTGATCCACCGCTGATAACAAATTAAATAATTATCTGCCACAGCTGGACTCGAACCCAGGCCCGGAAGATAGGAGCACAGTGCCTTATCACTGAGCTATCACATCTAACACAAACCTCTCATCTACGTTTTAGTCGAGCCATACTACGCTTACCAGCTAGTTTATTACTCAAAACGACTTTGGTGGTTCATTCGTTATCGATTCCGACGACTTTACAAGCCCAATTCAATCGTCGTGATGCTTTAACCTCAATTATGTTTGCTTAGAACTGGGACGAAATTGGGTGTAGTGTAGTCTTTTAGTTTTACACAAAATGAAAATTATCCACAATCATTTGACTTATGCTGTCGTTAAGTTTTCACTCCCTTCCTCTGTTAGAAATTATAATTTCGAGAGGGCATATAATTGTTCCTATTTCTAATATTTTCTTTGAATCCCGCCTCACAATAAACATCAACTGTATTATCGATTTTTATAAAAACAATTTTTATAAAATTGTATGACTGAAGGGATTCCTAAAATAATGAATATGGAACCGTTGATATTGATAAATAACATAGTCAAGAATGACTCACTCCTAAAGCAGCAGTCTAAAATGATTCGAAGCAGTTTATTCATGCTGTATAAGCAGATAAAATGCATGAGATCGCAATGAGCCGGTCAATTCGATCGACTGCCCACAGGATAACAGCTGCTGATCCAGCAAATAACTCGGCAGGTCAGATATAGAAGGCGATTGTAATCTAGTTGGCACCGGATAATCACTACAATATATAAACAAATAACTTTGACCTTAGAACGGGATAAGAATTTTATTCAGAACAGAACTCATGTTTCGCAAGAGGTAACGCCCTATCGATTTTGGCCTCGCATTATGCTTATTTACATATCGGCCTGATTTGTGTGATAAATGATAGATGCAGTTCACGCATAAGTAATAACAACATTGATTTTCTAAAAAAAAATATATTTATTGATTGAATAAATAAATAATATATTTATTAATGAGCTTAGAGGAATTTAAACAAACTCCAAGATATTGGAGATGACCTTATATCGAATTAGACTTGTTATATTGAATAGATCTACGCTTATGAAAAAAATAAACTAAATTAAATATATATATATATATTTATTCACATAGTTTCACACCTGTGGATCGCTAACAACAGTTGTAGAATTTTGGTGACCTAACCTAATATAACCTTTCGGTACAATAAGCCATGTTTTGCAAAATTATACTTATATAGTTATATAATTTTGACTATGTTAACTAATAGTAATTATTCCTATGATAATAATTTGACTATAATAATTGACTATAATAAAACTTCTATATTTTGAAAAGGGCAGGAACTAGGATTAATTCAAGGATTAATAGCTAAGGTTAATTCACCCTCCCCTTTCCCTCTACCCAATAAAAGTCAACAGTATTTTAGGTAATATTTTTTCTAAATAAATACATATAACAATAATTCATTTTATTTACTGACAATGAATTAAGGTCAAAATAATAAAAAAGCAGAAATAAATATTTTTTAATTAACCTAAAAATAAAATTTAGCTTGACATATACCGTCCAGGGCAAGTACCTGTCCCCCAGGTTCCGACCCTTATTTTGAATATAAAACTCATCTCTTCAAAACTATATTGTAATTCAGTACTTTGAGGTTGAAAATATCTTTAAAAAAAAATAAATATCTTGAAATTTCATTCTGTGCATTAAATGTTATTTAATAATCAAGCCAGTTGGAATCACAGTGGCGTAAGCCACACGAATTCCAAAAATGAGATAAGTTCAGTTTCACATTTCTTAACAAATTTTAATTTTGAATAAACGTTATGGTGTAATAGAACGAATATAAATCCGTTCAATTCTAATTACTATTATTTATTATTACATATTTTCACATAAATATAAAGCATTATCACGTTACCTAACAATATTTATTGAAAATATTATTTGAATATTATTACAATAAAATAAATTTTCTTTTAAAATAAGTAATTTTAACAATTAACTGTTAATAATTTCTTATCCTAAACAAATTACGATTGTTGGTCTTTGATGTTAAGTTATATATTTTCTGGTAATAAATTAAATTATACAACTTCTATGGATGTTTAAGCACTGTTTTGATGAAATACTTTATTATATTTTTCTTATTTTTTACATTACTTAAGTGACTTAATAATTAAAATTTTATTTTGATATTTAAGTTCAAATATTATATCCAGAATTTCAAATCAGGTAACCGAATTGATAATTAAAAATACTTTTAGGAAATTCAGGATTCAAATGAAAAAAATATTTAATAATTAAAACCTATTTTGGAAGATTATTATTTAGTTATAAGTGTAAATTTATCCTTATGAAGATTTAAATATTAACATGAATAGAAATTGACAAAATATTAATTATATGGCTAAAAAACCTGTTTAAAAGGAACATACTTGCAAATATATGTGTCATATAGAACTTGAATGAAGTATAGAGAATGATAAAGTACAATTGCCAATTATTGGACCCGGAGGATGTGATAATAGCCACGAAACGTTGGTCCTGATGACATAATGATTAATTATAAGAAACATATATAGTTCACATTTATCCTGATAAAATGAAAAAAAAATTTTTTTTTTATGTATATATATATATATAATAGTGTATATTATATAATATAAGTATGTTATCTATTTTAATGATTTGATAAAACATTGAGACCGTCAGCGTAAAAAAAAATTATGACAGTCTTTAAAAAATTATTCATGTTTTAATTGTTTATATTCTTTCTGAAGTGAATACCATTTCTCATGTTTATATAATAATATTTTTAAAGTCTCCGGGATCAGCTAAAGCATGTGGAATAAACAGTTAAGTGTGTTGAAAATCCAACCAGCATCCATGCAAAACCTTGAAGAAGTTCCACAGTCCTCTTTCCCACACAATTTTGTAATATTTGCATAGGGTACCCTCTCTAAGGCTGATGAAGTGATTTAATACTCGGCAATTACCGGAATGAGGGTAAGTCGTGAAAGTATACGATTCCCATTAATGGGGTATTCAATGGCATGATGCAGTTCTCATACTAGAGAATTAAAGTCGTTTCCAGGGGATTCAAGTTTTGACCCAAACCTCTAATTCCATAGTAAAAAATAGTTAATTTATTTAACTTAATACATTTTATGCAGTTAATATAAAGAATCTGTCATGAACTAGGTATGTGACGACTATTACTTTAAATTAAATTATTCTTGGAACGATATATTTTTGCGTTATATTTTTTTAAATCTAAATAATTTAGAAAAGTTAATAATCCAACTTCATATTGCCAAGTGTCGATAATCCTTATAGGAAATGGTTTTCGTAGTCCAGCGTTTATTCTAAAGCAAAGTATAAGCCACTATTTTATTAAAACCATATATTGTAAACAGAGCATTAACAAACGATCAGGCAAACTACAGATGTCACGAAGAGGAAATATCACATAGCTTTGAACACTATAAAGCAATAGATATAATGAATCAAGTTATGAATCTGTATATTATATCGCTCAGTTGACCTTTAAATAATTTACTGAAGCTATCGTACTTAAAGGTATTGTGAAATTAGTGATAATAGAATATGCCATAACATAATTCTTAAATATTTTTGAAGTAAAGCATTCCATTACCCAACATCGCGTACTGGCCTCAGTAGTGCATTTGATAAAACTAGTAAAAATATTGTTGATGATAGCTCTGAATAAATTGAATTTTATATTCAGCAGGGCTAAGACAGGGTACTGGTACTGGTACTGGTATTGGTGGGGAGAACTAATCCGGCAAGTGGGCCTTATGGTCCTTTTTGCCAACTCCTGACGGCTACTTTTACGTCACCGCCGCGTGCTAACCAGAGTGGGAGTGTCAAGATTCATTTCGCGGGATCGCCACGAAATAAATATTAACCGACCCAGGTGGGAATCGAACCCACAACGTTCTGAACGGGGCACTCTGGGACCCTCGTCCCAACGCGCTTGGCCGCCACGTCCTCCTATGACAGGGTAACAGATGATTTTTATTTAATAATCCGTAATACCGGTTTGGCCTCTAGCTCACCGGTCAATATGTCAAAGACTTGGAATTGAATAAATAATGAAAAGCAATTAGATTTTTCTAATATTTTATGCACACTACGTAATACAATCGGGAATATAATTCAATCCACTTCGAAAAAGTCTCTGAGCCGTGGCTGATTTTTTTTTTATTAATTATTTTTATGTTTTGTCTTTTAAAATTTGTTTGTGTTTTATCTCGTTTCTTTTGTTTAACTTTTATTATATTTTCATTTTTATCATTATTCATTTTATAATTTATATGTGATATAATTGAGAGTGAATGATCATTAGGCACAACGTTTTTTGGTGGACTACTGTAAACAAATAAATAATACATATATAGTTGAGTTAACAGTAAAGTATCGAATGCGGAAAAAACGCATATTTCATATTCATCACATTATAGTTGCTAGAGGGATGATGTCGCAAGTATGTCGCAAGTATGTATAATAGTGGAAAAGCATGTAGCTCCACGTGAGAAATATTTTAATACTTTTTTGAACATTCTAGAAAGGTTTTTGATTATTTACAGTTGGTAATGTGGCAATATGCTTGGCAAACAAATCATCCACTATCAGAGAATGATAAGATGCACATTAGAATCGCAAAATAGAATCAAATGTACGAGAAACACACCTTACATAAGTGATTTATCATGAGATGATTAAGAATAAGTCTGTGAATGACCTGAAGCATGACTAAGTCAGTATGATAAGTTAAAAAGATTTACTGTTTGTCATGATTGATTAAGTAGGTTACTTTTGGTAAAAGCATACAATCTCTACAGTCAAAGTTATTAAACGTTTCTTCGAACTCCAGAAATTCAGAAATGGACAAGAGAGGTTAACTTTATGACGTGAGATGTACTCTGATCTCTGTGGTTTAAGTCACCATTAGAAATTATTTTTTTCAATTACATAAAATAGCAAAAAGATAATTTTTTTAAGGCAGTTATTTTTTAAATAATATAATCCTAAATATGGACTAATATGAGGGAAAATGTACAGGCTTGAAATTATTTTTTCTGGAAAAAATTAAGGTTCTTAATCTTGAATCTTGTAAAATACACCAATCATAATATCTGTCTCCTATATGAGTTTTTCTCTAATCAAAAAACAATCTATTAATTTATTATTTCTTAATATATATTATTTTTCTTTGGTGTTCAATAATAAAAAAAAATATTAACAATCAGCGGATACGCTGTTATTTAATAATAAAGACAAAAAAAGCTTAGCATGTCTCATTTTGCTAAATTGAAGAATCGTTTTTGATGAATCAATAAGCGAATAAAACTGAGAACATGCTTCGCTATATGAGTATGTGCTCTGTAAAATGAGACTATGACAAAGTACATCGGCATTTTATTATTATAGAAAGCATTTGAGACACGTTCTCCATACACAGCAAAATATTCCATTGTGCGAATTATCTATATTCACATCTAAATGGAGCATCTACTCAATTTTTTGAGGAATGTGCTCAGTTTTATTCACTTCACCTAATATGTGTAGGTTTAACGTACCAGGAGTCTTGTGCAATGTCAAAAACATAATGTTGAATTATTTACAAAAGGATTGATATAGCCAGCAGGTATCGTATTCAGTTAAAAATGTTGCGGAGACCATAGCATTTAAATTTTTTTTTCCACCATTTGTAACATACTAAATCTCTGTTGGTGGAACTTAACGGTTAGCGAACAAACTCCAATCCAGTCGCAATACGCGCTATTAAATCTCATCCTAGAAAAAAATATAAAACAAAAAAGGCCACAGAGAGTTATACCTGGAAGATATAGATACCGGTAGGAGCTAGAAAATTATTGCTACCTTTCTACTCCGAAGATAGTAACGGCCGTTGCTGGTAGATCATAAGAGCGAAAGTCTTCAGGAAAAGAACATCACCATTTGTAGTAAGTATGTAGTGTATTTAATGGAATCGGTAGCCCATTTGGAATCGGTGGTACTTTTCTACTGGAAAGGAGTTTCCTATCAAAGGCCTTCACTGCTAATAAAACGGTATACAGCTAATAGGAATAACCCCCCCCCCCCCCATAAAGAGAAGCATTAAAGGCTTATACATATATATATATATATATATATACACACACACACACACACACACACACACACACACACACACACACACTATATATAAGCTTTTTCAGCAATACTTAAAATAAGTAATAGTGCGTAGTAACTATTACACCGCATTTAGCAATATTATTTTAAGCATATGAATATGAAAGTTTTTGAAAGAGCTAATGAATGATAAGAATGTCTTGATTGTGGATATTACAATTGTTTTTCACTTTCTATCTTTTAATAAATAATATGAGGTTTTAAACATTAATTAACTGCTTACTTGCTTAATTCTTTAAAAAAAAAAAAAACTAAATTAAAAAAAACATGATTGATTGAAAACAATTAGTGCTTTATGAGATTTTTTAATTTTCTTAATCACACAAGGGAAGTATATTCCACATAAATGGACACAAAGCAATAGAAATATTGCAACAAACGGAAAAACAAAGGGAATAAAATTAACTGGTCTCTAACAATCATAAACTGGAAAAATGAGCATTAAACTCATGGCTACACAACAAAATAAATAAGAAAATAAACAAACCAGTTATTAAGACAAATAAAACTGCAAAGGAATTGCAGGATATTGAGTTTCTTAGAACGTGGAAATGAGTTCTTAGAAATACTATTTCTCAGTTCTGCTCCTTGGCATTCCCACGTTTTATATGCTCCAGCCTATTTTCACTCGGAAAAACAACGAAAGACAAGTTGTTGGTTGTTAATTACAATGGGGTCAACACTACCCAAGCCGGTTTAATATAAGGAACGTGCAGAAAGGTCAGTAAAAGTAATAATAATAGAAAATTAATTAAACATTGAATATTCCTTTTTACCAGCTACACACACAGAAATTAGTATTAAAGCTGGAATCATAAACAACGGGAAAAATAACAAAAACATTTAATTGGTCACTGTTTCATAAGGAAGACTGAAGTTTGATCAGGAACACGTATCCTAAACGAAGACAAATGATCACTTATCGAAAACCAAACCAAAATATTTTTAAAAAATTCTGTAACGGATAAAGAGGTATCCGTAAACATTTGAATGCATTAACTATTGATGTGTTAGATACCACTATTTTTCTCTTATTTTTTTTTCAATTTACTTTTAACTCAATTCTTAAGTTATTAATTTTTATCATTGTTTTTTATTTGATTTCAAGTTAGTATTTTATATATTTTTATTTATCTATTTTTTTCGTTTATATATCTTGCTTTTTTAAAACTCAATCAAGAACTATGCAAAAACTGCAAACGTAATGAGCGATCCAAGTAATACCCATTCATGTTGTGTGATTTCAAAGGTACAGTTCTGCTATCCATAGGTATACCCATCATGGAATAGAGATATTAAAAAAAATAAAAAAATAAATTAAATAAAAATGTTACAACAATGTCTTGATCTACACATTTAACGCAGGACCGGAAATGGCGGGGAGGAAGAGCGCACTTGCCCCGGGCGACAGAATTTAGAGTGCGGCAAATTTAGAGCGAAATTTTATTTGTATGCTCAGTAAAAAATATTTGTTTCTGCTTTTTGATTGTTGTGGTCTTAATTCAGTCAATAAAATGAGTAAATATTATGAGATGATGATATTTATTTCGAAATATGTAACCTAAAATACTGTTATAAAACTCTTAGTTTTCATTGGAGGGGGGAGGGGAAGAGGTGAAAGAAGGGGTGGCAAAATTAAGCTTGCCCCTTGGTTAAAATCCCAGTTTCGGCCATATTTAATGGTCTGGGGTGTATGTTTTACTTAAAGCTTGATTTTCCCGATATCATATATCTTCATAATAAAAAATTAAATAAAAGCAAAAATCCAACTTATTGGTATAAATGTTATTATTGTGATTTTAACAAAAAATGGTTCTATATATATATATATATATATATATATACACACACACAGCCAGACACCGAAATGTTAACTCGGCTGCCAGTTAACATTTCGGTGATCGGCCAAGGTGGAAGAGATTCATTCAGGCAATTCTAGAACCAAAGGGTCCATGGTCTACAGCAGGGATGGCCAACCTTTTGCATACTCTGCGCATATTTTTTCACAGACGCATTCAGATGCGACATGTAACTCAAACACTTTGTATATCTTCTTACGATCATGGTAAGGAGTCGGAAAAAAGAGATCAGAGGGAGAGAGGTAAAGGAGACATTTAAATTAACTATTTTACGACAGTTCATTAAAGCACAAATCAACACCAGTCAGACATGATCTCATGAAAAAAAAAAAAATTTTAAAATATATTTGTACAATGAAATTGTTAAAGTATAATAATAATAATAAAATCCATACTAACGAATTATCTCTTGTTTATTCTTGTGTCTGAATCCGGACTGGAAGGATTGACATTTATTTTTGGTGGATCAATGGAATAAATGTGGAGCTCACTTGATAGAGTAGGTTGGTAACTTTTAGAACTGCCATAGTCGGAGTACCTAAGGACGTTAACCAAAAAAACAAACAGCAACATGGTTTTATTTACTTTAAAGTTCGTGTCTAGTGAAAGAAGGGACGAACAAAGACTGTTCCAAGGATAGATTTCAACTATAAGAAATGAGGAGTTTAGTATGAATGAGGGATTTATAAGGTAATACCAGATTTTTTGGTCCTAAAATGAGAATAATATTGTTTTGAATTGATACGTTTAGATAGACTGTCAGACAAAATATCGAATTAATTGAAGACCCGGATCTTCATGGTTATATAGCTTAGCCTTAAAGACGGGGCCTTGGCAAACACAGATCGGATCGATCTAATCCTGGGAGGAACGCTAAGATGCCAGTTACGTCAGCCTATTGTTCTGTATCACTTTCCATAGAAGAGGTGGCTCCGTGCCATTGACAATGACTTGATCTGAACAGTTCCCAACGGATGATAAACTAAAAGGTTCGCATAACTATTTATTTAATATAATACGGTTTAATTATATTTACTACAGATCACTATTTATTTACTCAAACATAATCATAATAAAATTATTATGATAAATAAATAATAATAATGATAGTTAAATAATAAATATTAGGTGTGTAGTGAATAAACATCTTCCTTATATATTAATTCTTCTTCATTGCTTCTTACATCACATTTTCCCAATCATCAGGACATCTCAAATTAATAACACTCTGATTAGTACTTGATTCCAATTTTATCTGCATGTATTAATATTTGTATTAATATGTGACTGAAGGAAGTAAATGTTATCAAATAGATCACTCAAGACAGCTGGCCAATGGAAAAGTGTGATAATTGTATTTAACTAACTAGGATGACAAATAGGAATTTTCTATACGGACAGTATCACATCGACAAGTAGGGATGGAAAAGTGAAGATAAGATCTCTTGAAAATGTGCAAGATTAGTCCAAAACGTTGTGGAAAATGGTGAATAAAGTGTGGAGGTTGATAAGGAAAATTTTCCAGAAATTTAATATTTTTAAAAGTTGAACACACCCTTATCAAAACACTGTTTTGAACTGTCTTAGATAAATTAAAATTTAAAAAATAGACAAAATATCATAAATATATGAATAAAATGGAATGAAGAAGTAATAAGAATGCTACTGATTTAAGATATCCCGTGGATGGTGGAAAGTGCCCCTAAGCATAGACAAAAATGTAATGTAAGAAGCACTAAAGGATAATTAATAAAGAAGATATTTATTCACAATATACGTAATAATATAATTATATTCCTAACTTCCAATATATAAGAAAAAAATATTAATTTAAAAAAATAACATTAATGTATATTATTATAAGTATGGGATAAATTGTTCAATACCTGTATTATTTTTTTTTTTTATGATACATTCCGATAATAAGATAACATTTATGTAGTTTATTCAAATACATGTAATAATAAAAATATCAACAAGGGATATTGAAGTTAAATTAAGTTATTTTTATGATGACGGGCCTCTCGTCATGAAAATAAACTAAATTGATTCGTTTTAAAAACATTAACATGTATAATGAAGTATTGTCTCAACACTCTTTCCGTTTCTCAACAGCATAATCCTCACATAACCATGCTGCTTAAGATATACCGTCAACGACTACTCAGAATCAAGGAGGAACTTTCTCTCGATCACCGCCTTAATGTCGGAGACTCAGAGCACGAGATATTTTAATATATCCTCTTTTGTATGTAGCCTTTATACGGTTGTTTGGAAGGTTCTTTTCTGAGATCTCATAATTATATGTATTCTTCTTTTCCTTTTTTGCTTTACTTTAATATTTCGTCTTCTGCTACGGAAGGTGCCATCCGAGACTGACACAAGGTCAAAAGTAAATCAAACGGGAACAAATGTGTAACCAAGACAAAAAAAACAGAAAAAAAATTTGATCTAGGGGTTGATGACGGGGGAGGGAAGGGGTGCTATCAAAAATAAAACATAGTAAATTTTTTTAATGATATATTTTTTTTAATTGCGACCATTAGGGTCAGGTAAAGTCAACGTAAAATAAAATAGTTTTTGTTTTATTTATTTTCTCTGAAATTCATTTTTGTCACTATTTCTTTATTATCTTCTTTCTCCTGATTATTTTAAAAACAATTTTGTAATTTTTTATCAACATTTTATTGTATTACATTGTAGCCATAAAGAAAGTTTACATAGTTAGGCCTAAACGTCGGCTGTCAGCTTAAATAAAACAAAAATTATTTTTTATTTTTTGTGATAATTATCTGTGATTAATCCTTAACGAGAAAATAATCATTATGAATCATTAGAAGTCCAAAATCCATCATTTCTATAACATTCATGTACTATTTAATGTATGCCTATTTATTATTTTTAAAAATAGGGTAGAAAAAAATTGTTTTATAGTTTGTATTAAATAGTATATAAAAAAAAATAAGGCACGAATTAAGCAATACAATTTTTTTTTTTTTATTTTGCGATTTATTTGGATTACAGCCCGACCGCCATATAGATTAAATCTGTGGTCAACTATTTTTATATCATAAAAATAATATTTATTTAATTTAATATCAACAGTCATCAATCATTTATTTAATTTAATATTTATTTAATTTAATATCAATCAGAAGAATTTCCTATTTGTAAATTCAAGGGATCATTTGAATCTGCAAGCGACTAAATATAGATCTGCATCATTCCTAAACAGTTCAATATTTAATGAATAATTAATACTAATTGAGTCTGATATCTCAGATATCAAATGATCCTTAGCTTCAGGAGTACTACCTTGGTGCTTCTATCCAGACATAGCCCACCCCCAGACAAGTTGTCAGGGATTACCGAGAAGCCAGGAAGAACTTCCTCAAAGCCGCGAGACTGCTTGGGATGCGGCGGCGGAGTGCTACCTGCATACGTGACCCCAACCTGTGGCTGCTATAACGAACCTCAGTTACGTGACAGAACTCCGGTTTGGCGTCGTTCCCTGGCTTTTAATTAGAAAGTGAAATTTACCCGATGTCTATTTCTATAAGCTAACGGAGTGCATTCTGATAGGCTTATCACAAACGGAGAGGGCTTCCGCTCTCGTTCAGTTTGTTTAATTAACTGCCAGCCAAGGTAGAAAACTTTGGGTTAGTTCTAGCTGAGAGCCAATTTATTGTTTGTCGCCAATTTTATTACTAAGGAGTTTTAATCATAACGTACAGCAATTGAACTGACAAAATTGATTAGTTTTAAATCATCATATCCAGAGTATAGTTATTCCAAGTACTCGGAATAAAAAAAAAAAGCCTAATGTAATTAACAAATTATAAGTCAAAACATAAATAAATATCAATACATAAATGTCAAGGTACTCACTATATCAAAAGTAAGAAAGTTTATTTTATTTATTATTTGCTTATAAGATTATTAAGATGTTGAGTCACTCAAATAGCAGTAATTAACGAAATAAATCAGACAATAAGCAATAAACCAACTAATGCAGGCAACGAATAAATAAATCAGGAAAACGCAAAAAGAAAAATATAAGATCACATCAATATACATATTGGAAATAATATATTACATATAATATATACGTCTCACTTCAATTTCATAAAAAAGACTAAATAGAAATAGAACATCACTCCAAAACCGTTGTAGACTACCGTGTACATTATTGAATATTTACTTAATTAATATAATCATTAAAAAGTTGTATATAATTAAGTGTATCTTAATAACTTGTGCACTCAGTACAATTTATAACTGACCGACAATTTTAAACGATTTCTGTTTATTTAGCCTTATTTTGGATGTTCAATTGAAATGAGGTATCTCTGGTCTACATTGATATGTTTTTATTTGATTCCGTCCTGATGTTACCAGAACCAAAGAAACATTCTTTGGTTAGTTATTTATTGCTGTTTGAGAGACTCGAGGTTTTTATAATCTTTTATAAAACTATGTTGATAACGCGAAATTGCGGATAGGAAAATTAGATTTAATCAGAGCAATAATAAATGTAAGATACGATCCAATTTACATACATACATAAAATTAAATACTTTGCATGTTAAATTTGTTTATAAATAGACTTTAAAATACGTAATTAATTTTTTTTTTCATACTCTATATTTTTTTAAATAGTAAAATCCACAAAAATGTGTTCGAACCATGGATCTTCATGATTTTTTTAGGAATCACAGCTAATTAAAATAACAAATTTCTCTTAAGATGATGCAATATAATTTCGTACCTGTTTATAGAAAACGGAAACATTACATAGTTAGAAAATGTTTCGGAATATAACAGTACCTACAGGAAAAAATTGTACTGGATAATCCGAGATTCGGAAGTCAAGTCCGAATAAACGGATAATAATAACTATGCATTCGTTTTTTGTTTCTTTTTCATTGGGGTTTTGTTCTTAATAGTTTATATTTTTATAGATTTCATAATTAAATTAATTAGATTTATGACACGTTTCTTATTAGGAATGACGGTTACTAGCTTGATTTAAAGTGAAAGTTATCCGTTAGTATTTCTTGGAACCTACAATTTATAATAATTTAATATAGGTAATAAAACAAAAACTTTAAATGATTGTAAATGATTTCTAAAGCGTGATACTTGTTTCATTTCGAAATCGAGATAACGTTTATGTACCGTTTATAGAGGTACTTCTTCCTGCTTGTGCATGTCTTCCGGGCTGGCATAACTGCATATATATTATGAAGGTTGGTTATGTTACGGAATAACGTAGGCAGAATTGAAGTACTATTCTTTACACACTTCAAGTGTCTTAGCTATCTCAAAAACTATAAACAGAAATATTATATATATATATATATATATATATATATATATATATATATATATATATATATATATATATATATATATATATCTGTGTGTGTGTGTGTGTGTGTGTGTGTGTGTGTGTGTGTGTGTGTGTGTGTGTGTGTGTGTGTGTGTGTGTGTATGTGTGTTGTGTTATGTGTGTGTGTGTGTGTGTGTTATATTAGTTTCCCTAATATAGATGGGAGAGTCTGATTCTAGAGTAGAGAATATATATTAGTTTGCCTAATATGTATCTAAACAATATATTTTTGCCTAAAATGTGCATTAAACAATTTAAAAAATTAAAAAATTAAAAAATCCCAGAATTTACAGAGGGTGTATCAGATATAAATTAAGAAACTTCAGAGGCCGATTCAGCACCCCAGAAAAACAAAAAATGTCCGTTTACTCACAGAAAATCAAGAAATTCAAGTTTTGTCTTTTATTAAGTGCCACGCTGTTTGTTGAATAGGAAGCTATCAATCAAAACTATTCAAGGTAGTTATGTTCCAATCATACAAGCGCAAAGTAGACAAACTTTCCTATAAGAAATATAGTTAGGCTTGCCTAAGCCATTGTAAGGAGACTATCAGGTGAACAAATAGTGAAAACATATGAAACGACAGACAAAAACATGTGTACAAGTGATAAAACTTTTCGCAATTGGTTCCCCCAAAAATCTCTTGAGATGGATTTAATTAAGCCGAAGTATAATTCTTGAAGAAAATTTTGTCTACTCTGCGATGGTGCAATTATAACTTAATTACCTTGAATAGTTTTTGAGGGATGGCTTTCGATTCAACAAATTACGGGACTGACTTAAAAAAACACAGAGCTTAAATTTCCTGATTATCTGTGTGGAATCAGACCATGGTCCATATAAAGTTTTTGTTGCTCTTCAGATGCAGAATCGGCTCCTGAAGTTTCCTGGCTTTTATTTGGCGCTCTTTGTACTAACGTTTAGATTTCCTAGTTTAGCAATTTCTTGCATCACAAATCGAGCCTTGAAGAAAATTATGAGAGATCACAAGCATTATGGCTCATTTATTCTAAAGAACTGATATGCAGGTAATCATCGGATACAACTATTCTCAAGGAGCATAACAAGGTGTGGAAGGCAATTATATTGCCAAGGTAAGCAGATCTTTTTATGTGAGTTGTGCGGTTAAGAATTGCATTGAAAATTTGACGGTGAGACCGCAAGAACAATAATAATATTGGAGTATATACTTAAAGAAGGAACGAAGCCTTGAGCAGAAGAAACCACCAGTCGGTAAAATCAATTTTTTTCATTTCGTCAATATTTTTTAACTAACAAGTAACAAGAGAAACATGTACTGCAGTTTATTAAGAATTGAGAGCGTAAGTTAAATTAGTTCAATATTTTAATAGTTACAAATTAGTTATATTGAATTAAATTAGTTATATTGTGAGTTGAATATAGAATCCGACTCTCTCAAAATGAAAATAAAGTCATCTTACTATTTCCATAAATAATAAATATTTTAAATTAAAACATTTCTTTCATGTAATGACTTCATTGGACTAAATGAAAAGTGATTTCATAAATGAGTTGGAAAAAGAATTAAGATAAGATTCAAAGATTGACTGGGGTAGAGTGGATTGGTAAAAAATCGAGTGCCCTTTTCGACGGAAGTCTAACCTCTGTGTGCCTGACCATCAAGGCCACGACGACAAGAGATCGCCGATCACGGGGGTCAATTTGATCGCTTTAAGTCGATCAGCAGCGCTCTTTTCTTTTAAGCCCGTCTTAATAACGCCTGAAGACGTTCCCTTTCTTTATGGTCATAGTCCACTGGTCAGTTGCTCTTAGAACAACACGTACCAGCTTTTAACAACAAACAATAACACAACAGAGTTGGGTCTTCCAAACATGGCTTATAGGTATTGGGAGGAATTCGATGGTTTCTTTGAACTCAAAAACTCAAATTTTTTATTGCATTATTATTATTAATGGATCCAGTTGAAATTTTGGAGTTCTCCTGAAGGAGTTTCTGAATTTACTACTAAGTATTCTATCCTTCTTGAATAAATAAATCTATTTTATGATTTTCAATAGAAACTATTCATTCAATTTACTTAAAAATAATGATACTTAAAAGATAATTTCATAATAAAAGAACATAATTTTGAAAAGGGATTAGAGCACACCTAATGCCGGCAGCTGCACTACTTGAAGCGAAGAATATTATGCGGGCTTACACGCTTAGAAGAATAGTTCAATAATAACTTCATATCCTCCTCTTTATAGCGATTACTATTACCTTTTTTCTTCTCTTTGCAACAACAGATGTAATTACAAAGTCATTATTTTCTCGGTATGATATGATAAGGTGATAAGTGAGTAAGATAAGCAACATAACTTAGAAAGCAGCTCAATAAAATTCCCATCAATATGGAAGAATTCTCAAATTGAAATCTGAGAATATATCGTTAACAGAAAAATACAAGAGATATATAAAACATGCCAATGTTTAGCAATTTATTATAGCTAGGTTTTTTTAAATCCCCATTTTTTGCATTTGTTTTTCTTAAATTTAAATATCTTAAATTTAAAAAAATAAGAGAAGAATTACAGAAAATCATAAAAAATAAATAAACAAACCAAAACATGATATTAATAGTCATTTAAGGTCGGTTAATCGTTGTTAATTTTCACGAGTTAAAATAATTTGAGGGTTCCAATAATGCGTATCTTAAATATGCAGTGCCCAGTAAATAACTAACCAGTCAACGTTAACAATTCATATATCGCTGGAACTGAAAAACATAAGATCAGCTAAATTAAGACCAAAGATAGTATATGTTTCACATCGTGATGGGCAAAAAGTACTCCATACTCAAGAGTACTTTTTGCCTATCTCTAATTTCACAGAACGGTTTAAGGAAATACTAAACAAATAGTAGATAGTGTATCACCCAGAAATATATCAAAATATAGTAAACTTCTTCGACTGTTAATGTGAGATTTGCTATCTCTGCTCTGAATTTATGTGACGTCATGTTTTCCAGTCCTGATGAAGCCTCAATTCGCATAAAGCCTGTGGTTAGTTGTAATTAGGGTATTACTGTTTATTTATGGGAAAAAAGTATTGAAATATAATATTTTTAAAAAAGGTGGAATATTTATTAGAAATGCAATATATTTACTAACTAGTTATTAGAAAGAAAAAGGCCATACGGTCACCATGCTTTTTATTTTACATTAGAACAACGTTTCGGCCATCTTGGGCCATTCTCAAGTCTGAAAAAAACATTTTTATTAAGTCGATATTTATTAACATTATAATTATTTTTTCTGATATAATCATTAAAAACATTTATTTCAATTAAAAATACATATCATGTAAAACTTACTTTCTTTAATTGTTTATAGTTAAAAACAAAACGTCATTAATGTATCAATTTTTTCAGACTTGAAAATGGCACAAGATGGCCGAAACGTTGTTCAAATGTAAAATAAAAAGCATGGTGACCGTATGGCCTTTTTCTTTCTAATAACTAATTAAATAAATGGCACCAAAAACTAAGAAAACGACTAGGATATTTACTAACGCTTTTTAATATACAAAACCCCATTAATGATACAATTTACAATAAACACAATTTTTTTTTAATGATCGAAAGTAAATTTTTTTTAGATTATCTCGCATTACTTCCGAGAAAAACTGAAGGTAAAAGAGTTGAAATTCGTAATAAGCACCATAAATAATGTAAATAAACAAATTTTCAGAACATCCCCAAAACATTCCACCGAGATGCCTTTCTGGTCCCCATTAGACTGGACCTCATTAGACTAAGAGTGGACGCACCTTAACGATGCCCCATACAAAAAAAATCATAGAGAATAAAAATGAAACAAATTTACTTTTATTTAATTTAATATAAGCTGATGGTGCTTAAAAATGCATGATTTTCACACTATGGGAGAAAAAACGAAAAAATATTAATTTCTTTGAGGGTTTTGGCAATTTTTTTTTTATATTTCCGGGAAAAATTTGTGGTAAAAAAATTTAAAATCGTGATCAGCAACCCAAAAAAAATAAATGAGTACATTTTTAGAACTTCTCCAAAACTTTCATCCGAAGCCCCTTCCTGTTCTGAAGTTGACTGGACTGGTTCAGTTAAATCATCGGTTCATCGGAAAATTATATTTTCAATTATATTCTCGCCTTCTTCGTACATTAATTTTTTAAGGATGAAAATTCGAAAATACTGAATTATACTGAGATTAAATGAGAAATCATTTGTTTATTTGAGTGGCTTAAGAGTTTGTTTGGTTAAAACGCCAATAACATCTTAATATTATTATCGTATTATTTGTTACTAATTAAATAAAAGGGACACTTATCAGTGATTAATACAAACCAAAAACGTAAGAATTCGTTTTGTGAAATTGCAGATTTTCAGATATAGTGTCTTCGAAAAAAAAAAATCTGGAGTGGAGTTATAAAACAACGAAACAATAAAAACTCCGTTCATTCAAAAAAAAAAAACAAGAAAAAAATAGCGAAATTTTTGAAAATCGTGAGGTCACAAACGAAAGTCCAGAATTATTCAATTATCCAGTAAAAAGATAAAAAAAACAACAACAACAACAACAAAAGGAAAGGAAGAAACTAAGAGTGTAGAGAAGGAGCTTTCCAGTCGATCAGCTCGAGGTGACCTGCTTCGTCAATTTACTGACATGACAGTAATTGCTGCTAACTGCACTCCGTCCTCTAGGACTTATTAACCTTCCCAGAGAGTTTCTCCGCCTCAAAGCAACATAAACATAACAAATGTGAGTATTAACACTTAATATAGGGTGTAGACCTAATAGTTATTTCGTTATTTATAATGTATGTATAATTAATTAAATACCAACAGAAAAATATCACCAGCAAAACGACTTTGTGAACTTTTATGTAAATATTTATGAATAGTTATTTTTTACTAGGTCTTTTATGTACGACCAATTTAATGTTTTAATTTCTATTTAAAACTAGTCCTAGACCTAAGTATCTTTAACCCTGCGGAATTTCATAAAAAGAGACATCTTCATGAGTTTTTGTTTAGTTGTTTTCATGTTAAAACTAAGAAAATGTATATACATATGCTGTAACGTTCTAAAAATAATACTAGCTTTGCTGAGGATAGAGATCCTTCAAAAGGTCCTTATTTCAAAAATAATCGGTTTTAACATTGATAGAATATTCGATAGATCCTGCCTAGTTATTTAATCGGAACGCATTATATTAACGAATAGAGAGACATTTGTATTTTAATAGCAGACGTCTTCTTCCTGTGTAAGAAAATGGATCAGAAAAATATTTAGGTAAGTGGTCTATATTAGGAAGGGAAGTAGGGTACCGCAGGGAAAAGTCAATGTTTTAACAACCTCCAAGTTCATACCCGTTGAAGCGAGTTGGCCCCGAAAGCTAAACGGTACAGTTTTTGTAACAGAACTGAGTTAGTTACTACATACAGAAGGACTACATCATTAAAAACGTAAAAACTCCATAAACTCAAAAGTTTTCAAATAATTTAGTGGATACCGGAATATTATTAGATTTTATCCTAGTATCTACAGCAAAAATAGATTAGTTTTTCAATTAACTTTTAAATTAAGAGCTATGAGGTCTGGAAAAACAGTGATCCATCTCTCCCAGAATTAACCTTTGTATCCATATTTTTTATGACTGGAGAAAATAAAATTAACTATTAGAAACTGATTTTGTAATTTCCTTCACCGCTTTTGAGCTAGTAGTTAAGACAGCTTTGTTTCGCAAGTAATGTAAATCCGAAGAGGTAATATATTCCATCATCACCTCATACATGGACATGTCGATTAAGAAATCAAAGAAGTGAGCGGCGCAGATCTGCAGAATAAGGGAAACCTCAGCAATAGAAAAATAAAGAAAAATAATACCGGGCGGTCGAGGTAGATGCACGCAGCTCCTTAAGAAGCCAATGGGGTGGGCGAGCCATCGCCTTAGCATAGCTGAGTTTTTACCAGCAAATAGAATAGAATTTATACTGAATAAATTGAATAAAAAATGGTAAATATTATGTGAAATCGATTAAATAACAATTATTGTGACAATATTATTTAAGAAACACTGGTCCTTGTTACGAGGTTTATGTTCAATATAATAATTAACTCCTATGATTATTTATTCGATTTTAATGGGAACCTGATGAGCGAATCGAGCTCGAAACGTTACCAGCCCAAAACTAAACAAATCTAAACGATAAATAATAATAAACCATTGCATATTAATTTGCAGCATATTGAATAATTAATTTTTGAGACTCATAGGTTCCTAAAACGAATAAAGTAGGCGAGAATTTGGAAAAACTTTTTCGAACAATCACCCCAGCTCCTGAGCTTGTTGCTGAGGAAGTAATTATTTTAAAATATAACTGGCACACATTTTAAAATAAAACTGGTTATTAAATATTAGAGCGAAATTGATTTACATGGTAATGGAGAAAACTCATTACAATTTCATTCTTAGCTGAACAGTATGCCATCTGCGAGCTACTAGGAAACCGTAATAACTTGTTAAATTTCCATAGATATAAGGTCTAACAACTTAATCCAAGTTAAAGAACACCTATACCTGGTTATTTATGGAAACCATTGCGGATAAAGTACTGCAGAACTCCTTCAGTCCTCTAACGTTGTAATTAGACAGATTCCGGAGAGTTACCCGAGCTTAACCTCCAGCCGACGACCCTATCGTGCTCTGGTCCTTCTCTTCACCAAAAAGCAATGGAATACGATAGATCTTTATGATCAGTAGATGGAGGAAAATGTATCAGCCGATGCTCACGATTTCTATTAGGGATAACGATCCAACGAAACCACAGATGTAGTAGACATCTCAACATTTCCTTCAATATAACCAATATTTTTCGATGAATTTTATTGGGAAATTCCCCGAAAATATTGATAAGGATGTTAGTGTAAAAATGCGATAATCATTTTAATAAAACATAATACATAATAAAACATACACAAAATTAAATTTATTTTTAAAATAAGACTCTTCTTAAATTATTTCTTAAAGACTAAATACGGGAAATACGTTTGTATAGTTTAAGTTAACATAATATAACATATCAATATAATATAACATAATATATAATATAATATAATATAACATAACATAAAGCTTAAGTAAATGGGCATGAAGGCAAGCCGGAAAATGATTTATATTTCTTTGTTGATTCGTTATTACATACTGAAAATGAGTTCTACTATTTTTTAACAGATTAGAAACATTTAGAGAAGAACCTAAAGGTTCTAGAATACAGATTTTTGCTTAGGATATTTGGCCCGAACAAAGATATCTCGACCAGAGAACTAATCGCATGACATTCACGTGGTAGCATCGTTATGACAAAGAAAAGGAGGTCCATTTGGAGTTGCGAGTATATACAATAATTTCAAGCAAGTGACGGAAAATTTTATATTTGATTTGCTTATCATTACATTATATTTTTTGTAACTAAAACTAATTAGTACTTATTTTTAAGAACTTCAAATCTGAATATCAAATCGACATTTAGGATTTACGTAAATGTTATTTACGATAAGTCATACTACAGATGAGTTTTAGAAAAATTTAGAACAAATGTTAAAATTTATTGCTTTGTTTTTTTTCTCCTTTTTTTTGTCACAAAATTCACAAACTAAGTTTTGATGATACTGATGAAAATCAAATTCATAAAAAGTTTGTGGAAAGAAAGATAGAAAAAAAATTATAGAAACTTCAGAATAATATTTATTGAAGATTCATTTGTATCAGAATTTGCAAATGTTTTTGAAAAATTAAATACATTTTTATTTTAAAAAAAATCATATTAGAATGATCATTTTAGTTCGGAAATGTTTATGAAGCATGTACGGTATATAGGGCCTATGTGTTAAAAAAAAAAAAATTATATCCCAGAATAAAATTCACGATTTATTTCTTTTTAATGCAAGTATTTAGAACTATTGTTATAACATAGTATTAAAGTAAATAAAGAAACATCCTCTAATTGTTCATCAGAGCCAGAGGTCATCAAATTGGTCAATTATTTCTTTTGTCCATTATACGTAGGAGTCATCTACTTCCTTTTTGCGTGGATGTCATCATCGGTGTTTTCAATTGTAACCAGAAAATTATTTTATAATTTAAAATATTAAATATAGTCTAACTATTTTTATTTCAGCCCTGCTTTGCCTTTTAGTGTCGTCAACACTAAAATATGAGATAAAAAACATCTTGCGATGAGTGTGGTTATGCCAATATTGTTAATAAACATCGCTTTCGTTAATTTATAGATTTATGCAAAAATAAATTCTTAAAGTTTTTATTTGTTTCCACACATTCAACCAAGAAAAATTCGGAAAAAGTAAATTACCCTTTATAATTATTCACCATATATCGCTTAAAGTCCTAACTAGTATTAAAACTACAGAAGTATCTAGTGTCAAAAGATTAAATGCTGAAGTTTGCAGAAAAAAATAAAATTGATAATAAAAAGTAAAGAAGCATTGTTACATCATGGAACCCCTATAATACCCTCTACCTCGCTAATAATCAGGTGAGTTTGATGGCTTCCCTAAAGACTTCCGTCCTGACCGCACCCTGGGAATGGAGGATCATGAAGAGTTATCTAGCGAGAGTCTTCATTTCCTCCAGAATCTTTTCACAACCTATCTTGGGAAAATAGCATGGATAGTTTTCACTTTTGTTCTGCAAAATTAACAGGAACAAGGAAAAAAAAGTTTTTCCTTTCTAAACGTTTTTTTTCACTAGATGAATACTGAGTTTCTTAAATATAATTATTTAATTTTTGTTTTTAATGACAAGGTCATGTATCATGACCAGATAAATATGGGCGCTGACCTCGAGAAGTCATTTCAATTGCCAAATAACATGTTATCTTTGATAATAGCGATCTTCAATATTTCGGCTTAAAATAGGAGTATTGTTCTATTAGGCTATATTTGTATCAGCTCAAAGAGGAAAATTGGAAATTTGTGACAACATCCGTTTTGGCTTGACATCGTTTACTGCAAAGAGCAAAGGTATACGACGATTTACGATTTTTCTGATCCGACTCGGGTGCATTAATTAAGTTAAGGGGGGGAGGATTAGTTATTTCTCGCAGACTGATTATCCGAGGGAAACGACAGTTGTTTTTAAGATATACATAATACAATGTATATGTTGGTGATGAGATAGAGAGATAGACTCAGACCCCCTTTGTATACCCAGCATGGTGGCGAAGGCCTAAAATTGGTCTTGCACCATAGTAGAGAACTGCTTTTAGAAAAGTAATTCAGTAAACGTCATCGGCCATAAATAAGCGATTTACGACCACCAGTGAGTTATAAATACTTAACGAAAGGAGTTTCCATGGCTTGTTTTTAATACCTACTGCACACAGGGCCATAAAAATCTAAATTTTCGGTAGTTTTGACCTTAATTCAATCAAATAATGAGTTGATGTTGATGAAATGATATTTCCTAAAGCATGATATTTCCTAAATATATGACCTAAAGCACAGTTATAAAACTGTTGACTTTGATTGGAGGGAGATGTGAAGGAAGGGGCGGCAAAATTGAGCTCGCCCTTCTGGAAAAATCCCTAGTCCGGCCATGATGTACACTATTAAAAAAACGCTAAGCTAGTGTCGAAGCATACTATGTTTGACTTGCTAATTTGTAGTTCCTACAAATAAAGGTTTATACAATTAATGTACGTCACACCTGTGGATATATTTCGGAATTGAATTTATTTTATATATATATATATATATATATATATATATATATATATATATATATATATACAGGTATTAACAGTAGCATACTGTTTAATTCTGCGTGACTCAAAGAGGGAAAATGGAAGTTTGTGCCAATGTCCGTTATAGTACAAATGTTCGCGTTGTATAGTACTACGTATAGTACAAAACCAATTTTATGCCTTCGCCACCATATTGGGTATGCAAAGGGGGCCCGATGGATCTGATTCTACCTTTCCATCTTATTCCCAACATACACATTCATCCTAAAAACAACTGCAGTTTCCCTCAGATAATTATTCTCTGAGAAATAATTAATCCGTTAATGTACCCGAGTCGGATCAGAAAAATCGTAAACCGCCCTTGTTTTAATAAATTATCCAAATGTTTACAAATGAATTAATATGTTTTAATAGTGTATGCTGTAATCCAGACTTCTACGCAGCACCCCGACAAAGAAAAGCGAAAGGTTGTTGGCTCCGCGAGGCTGCGTGTTGTCGTGTACTCGGGAACATCAGTTATCTCTTGTTACTTAATAGTCAGTCTTTAATATTACCTCCATTTCCAACAATTATTGCTATTAGACTTACTTCAGGTCTTTCCGGCCGTTTAGCAAGGTACGGGAACCTGTCGGGACATCTTTCAATTATAGTAAGTCATTTTGTATTAGAAAACTTTCTCACGGATTAACACTCTCGAAGCTAATGGATGAAGAAGTTGCGTAAAAGGTTTAACTGCAACTGGACATAGAAGATTACTCTCCTCTAATTGCTTTGATCAGGCCTACCAACGTTACTAATGTCATGTCGTACACGAAAAGGATATTTTCAATAACAATGGTGTTTCTCTGAAATTTCATGTTAAATTAATTTATAAAACTAAAAATTGAAACAGCCAAATAGGGGCTGTACAAGTATAAAAGGACCATTCATACATAAAACTCTTTTCACATTTTTGACTATATACAAAATAATGCACTATCGATTTTATTCAAGTGCTTAAAAAGATAGTTTGTAACATATATCAGAGATCGAAGTAAAACAGAAATGGCAGCTAGAGTTAAAGGCGAAGCAACGGGGATGAGTGGCATTAGGTCTTCCAAGACATGACTATATCTAGAACCACCTCCACTTCATTGAAGAGGCCGAAGCAGCAACATCCTCACTGTGTCGAAGAGGGATTTTGAGGCTGTCGCCTTGCATTACGGGAGGTCAGAACAACAGCCAGAGTAGAGCCAAAATGCTGAAAAGAAAATTTATTTTGTTGGATTTAAGTCGAATATCCGTTTAAATAAGTAATCATGAAATAATGTATTTAATAAGCAGATTGGGATGCACGATACCGATCGATAAAAGTAAAGGATCCAGACTTTCCTTTAGACACCTTGTAGTTTTCCTAT